>OY728125.1:1054801674-1056051674 GCA_963277665.1 Viscum album | reverse complement strand
GATTAATCTTCTTATGTTTTTCCTCCCTTATATCCATGTTATTTATAAAATTTACCTTTATAGGATTGTGGTTCTGACAAAGTCAGTTGCACCACAATGGAAGTCATTACAGCACAATTGGTTGCTTTAACTATGATCTACAAATAGAATGAGTCGATTTAATTATTTTTATGTTTATCCAATCACTAAAATTTTATGCACCTTTTCTGGTGACTTCCTTCCATTCACCCTACTCTTGTGTAATAGTGGTGGAAACACATGCTACTGGTGTTGGTGGTTTTCCTAGTTTCACTTACCTAGAATAAACCATCTTTTTCAGAATATATTTAAAGAAACAAAATATCATATGTTGTTCCCTAACATTTTTTAAATGGGGAAATAATTTAGGATATATTCATGGACAAATTTATTGGGGCTTCTAGGTTTGGAAAAAGTTATCAAGTTGTTTCCCATGTTTGATAACAAGTAACAAGGAACATGTGCATCCCCGCATTAGTAATCTATATTATTCTATTCCTCAAATAATTAGTGTTTCATATCTCTCCTTTAATCCTGGTGAGGTTTTTCGTATATTTGTTTCTATCCTAGAGGGGTGTTTCATGATAAAGTTCAATCTTTAGAGTAGAAAAAGGTAATTGGACCTGTTTTAAATTGATGATCACAGGTTCTTATTTGCATGTATTCTTTCCCATGGATTATAGTACTTTTATGGATTTAGATCTAGTTCATAAGATGTATTCTTATGATCTTTATGAAAATGAATCAATGTCTCATAACCCACCCATGTACTTGACTAGAATGAGTTGTTTTCACAACACATCAAAGAATTTTTCGTTGAAATGGCCCAAAAAATATTCCTATGGAAACTAAAACTTGTGGAAGTAACTTAAACCCTTCCACCATGAAATAAAGTCTGAGACTCTCTAATTTTCTCATTGTTTTCTATTTTAGTGTTCTAAAACTATTAACTTTCACAACATTCAGTAGAACTGGTAAAACATTTACAGTGGAGGTCGTACCATCCTTTGATCGGCCCTGTAGGTAAACTAGTGTACCTCATGAAAAATTGTCCATATAAGGTATGTAAAAAATACCAGAGTTTGGTGACTTCTTGTTTAAAAAAATCTCACATAATTGTCCCACACTAAGATACATGATTCCTCAAATTCTATCATAATTATCCCAAACCTTCAAACATTGAAAATGTTGGATTTCCAAAATTAGACGGGGGATGTGTTACATATATCCATTCGAGGTAAGTTTTTTTAGATGAACTGGTTCACATTTACCTTAAATAGATTCTATCAGGTCTATAAATTATTCAATATTGTTAACATGTTCTATGGGAATGGAAACTAAGAGGGAGCTGGAGGAGGTGGCATAATTGGTTGAACCAGATGTGTTGGTCCAATATGAACTTTTTATTGAACTAGATGGTAGAAGCTTGACTGAAATTGGTCTAGTTGTTTGACCAATGGAGGGAAGTCTTTGTATTTGGATGTCAATGGTTCCAAATAGATTAGTTTTTTATCCTACATTGATCAGACATTATGAATCTATTTTCATGGGTATGATAAGCCCTTCTTGTCAAGGGATGCCAGTTGAAGGAGTGAAATGAGGTTTTATTAGGGGAACATATCAAGTCAGATTACTTCCCCTGAGCAGTTCTACAATAATCCTTTTCAATTCTCTCATTTTTTCTCATACTAAGCTAGTCATTTCTCATGTATAAGGGATTTTACACCGTTAGGTAATAATTGGTATTAAACTATGGTCTTACCCTTTTTTCTAGCTGATGCTTGTCGAAGAGGAAATGAAACCTTCAAAGGATTTCTCAAATTTTGGGTAATCCTAATATTTCTAGTGTGCACACCTTCTTCATAAATTTTAGTGGGGATTGTGTTTTGAATGGGCATATCATCTTTTTATTCTCCTATATTTACCTAATGTTTTGTAGTATTTTTAGAAGTGGTGATGATGACATTTACTAATGTGAACTGAATTGTGATCATTTGATCAGTATTGGAATAGTGGGAGAGGTAGTTGCTTTGGGATTATCTATAAGAAGATATGTGATTCCCCAAAGTGGTTGTGCTCTTAATAGGTCATTTTTTCTTGTGACTTTCTGGGGATCTCATCCTTTCCTTTAAGGATCTCTTTGATTCCCTCAGGTAAAGGGTGATCTAAAGGGAACCACTGGATAATTTTGTGTTTCGTGTCATTGAGGAAGAAACTACATCACAATATGGGATGAACAGGGAAGATTAATTTTGAGAAAAATCCCCCAACTGAGAGAAGATTGACTATCGCTAAGGCCTGGGTAAAAATTCCCCCATCCCTCTAAGTTGGTGGAGCTCCGATTCCACTTTCACAATGTTTCAAGCCAAATTTTTTGTCCATGGGGGTTGGGTTAAAAATTCCCCTAGTCCCATGGTTTGGGGTTTCTCTTATAGTGTAATGAATATATCTTCTACAACTACTCTTGTAATTTAAAAGATATTTTCCTAAACATGGGCTGGGTGCATTGCATGATCAATACCCAATCCATCTACTTTCTAAAAAATTGGTGCTATCTGGAAAATGATGCTCCTTATGTAATAATCTTTCCTAATATTTTCATATTATTTATGAAATATTCTTTCTATTACTTTCTCTCTTATATTAAAACTTCTATAAGAGTTTTTATGGGATAGTTCTTACTGATAATTCCATCTTTGTCTAATAAAGTCTATTTCTTGTAGTCTTCCTAGGCCTATGAAATTACATGATATCACCTTTGGTGGGATTTTATAATCAGGGAGCAAGATGAAATGCACCACCTTGGGTTTTCCCCATCCTATTGTATGTACATAGGATGGGCTATTGATGATCATCCAATGAAATTCCCTTAATGCATCGAGACATGCACGCTAAATGGATCTACTATATTTTCCCAATTTCATGTGTTTTATAGCTAAAAGGGACACCAAGTAGATTTGATGGTTTATTTTTTTTATTATCTTAATTAGATATGGGTATTCATCATAATTAAATACTTTTGTTTTCATTTTGATAAGATTTGGTCATATATTTAAGAGGATTTTGTGAACACAATCATCTAAAAATTCCTTTTTTATACTGAATTGTGGAGTGGAAAAAGGATATAATATTATTGGTATGTCCTTCTTAGCCAAATATCTCCTCAAAAGAAACCTGTCTTATTCGTATTTTTTGAGTTGTCCCTCTTCTAGATCCGACAAAGGAAGAAATTTTCTTGTTGATTTATTGTAAAAAATGGGGTCGATAGGGATTTCCTTTGTTGCATTATAAGGTATAAGATCCAAGGAGTGCTTGGAGAATGACTATTTCCTTGGGATGTCTTCTGGTTGAGAAAGAATATCTCTTTTCAATGATGAGTAATCAGGCATGACTGGACTCATTTTCTCAAGGATCTTGTGGGAGGAGGTATTTCTCAGATTTTATTCCTCAAGGGGGGACATATTTGATGAAATGAATCTTTATTTCTGGGAGGACCTTTGTAGTGGATTCCATCATGGGGAGGACTACCATCATAGATTAATGTATGATTATAAGGAGAAATCCCACAACATATACTCTGGGGAGATCCTTTGGGTAGGAAGGTAGCAAGGGGAAGTCCTTATCTTTATTTGATCTTCTGGCCATACAGAGGGGTACTATAGCACTCATCAGGTTATGGGATCTCAAGATCGATCAGATTCTAGACATTAAGTGAGCCTTCATGGTAAGATGTTTGAGAAGGAAATTTCAAACTTCTGAAATCCAAATTGTGGTGAGTACCTTCAAAATTACCTCTAATATACATGTAATTTTTTTAGTGGGTAGTATGATCTTGAGCCTCTATAGATAGGTGTATAATGGATTCAAGAACACTAGCATTTAGCATAGCAGGTTCATGGACCAAATCTTTATTTTCCAATCATTTTTAGTGAGGATAATTTATATATGACTTCTTGTGGGTTATTGGGGATGTTTTCTATGGATGAAAACTTTCATATATAGAAATATATTTGATTATCTCATGAGTCAATTCCTTAATTTTTTGAATGGTCTTTGGAATTTTGGAAGGGATATATTTCTATCATGGAGTGGCCACTGGGATGGACCAATGACCTCCCGTTAGAATAGGGATATGGGCCCGATCTAGTTTTCCATTTATCACGGTATGGACATTAACCTCCAAGATGGGATTAAGGATATGTGTCTCCTCCATGAGGACTCTCAAATTATTTTGCTGAGTCACTTATAATGTGGAGGTGGGTTTGTGTGCCAGACTACTGGTCAATAATGATGCAATCATTATGTCCTAAAAAACTTTGATAATGTGGAAAAGAATATATTATTTTCCTTCTATCATTTATCAGATGCATGGGGTGACATCTTTAGCTTGAATGGGAATGTATTATTATTCTTTAGCTGAAGTAGGGGTGTATTCATGCTCTTTTACTCCATTTATGTTTGGGATATGCCCAAAAATAATTATGCATGGAGTCATAGATATCAATATTCCCCCTATTTGAAACATGAAACATTCTTCTTGTTTCTTTTGATTCTACCAAACTATGCTAGTGTTATTTATGGATGTAGGTTGTTATATGCATTTGCACATAGTTTTCCACGGCATTTGGTTCGCATGATACTTTGGATGTTGTCTAATTGTACCAGTAGCCTTGGTTGGTGTTGGAATGTGTTTTTGCATACTCTCATTTTTTTCCATATTTTAGTAGAGTGGTTATTTGTAGGGAATAGAGGTGTGAACCTGTTCCTAGTACTTTTGTCACTACCCTTAATGAGCCATCCTAAGTTCTAGATTCTGGTTAACCTACGCCAGAATCATGAGGTTGATACCCCCATCATGTAGAGGTTTTGATGTTGGGTCAAATTAGAGATGATGTCTATTGGAAGGATCCTTTTTGAGGGTCCCCTATTACTTGTATATGATTCCTTTTGTGACCTCTTGATCTACCTCCTTGAGTTAACAGAGGGATTTGTTATAGAATTTTAGAGATAGGCTATTGAAACGATTTGACACTGAAACAGGTGTTGTTATCTCTTAGGACACCAGCCATCATTGAGCACATGGCTAGTGAGGCTTCATGACCTAGAGGTCTTGTTGATATGACTCTAGGGTTTGGAAGGTACCATTTATTTCATACTTCTAAACCAATGTGTATGAAACCCAACATTGGAGATGCTAGATTGGCGAAACTATCCTCATGTTTGATAACGACACTTCTTATACAATAGTCAATGCATAATTTTTTGTTGGTTGAAAGGATGTCATTGGATTGGACTGATGGTGTTTCTTGAAAAAAAACCCTATATACATACAAAAAACACAAACAAGAAATCCCATCAATGTAAAATATCAATAAATGAACACATCCATAATTAATTGTTTTGGATATATGTTTTTGACCTATTTTATTTTGTATGAAGGGGGATAAAATTTGGGAGTCACAATCATCTTTTGGTTAAGGATTCATGTCAGGTTCGGAATTTTTTTCGATGTGGTCTTGTACCCACACTCATTTTGAGTCAATGCAGACATAGCTTCCAAAACCTGGTAGCCAGTTTGAATTCTCCAATGAGACCTTTAGAAAATGTGTTGTCCAAGAGAATGGGAGGTCAGTATCATCAAAACCTTTTGGGTGGAACTTTTTAATAATATGAGAATCTCCTAAAGATTTATGTTTTATTCTTGAATCCTTTAATAAATCCCAAATATATGATAGGTATCCTCCGTATCAACAATCAATTATTAAGTATGTAATGATTTTAGAATCATATATTTGTATCTGAGGTTATTCTTCGATGGAGAAATTTGTATGTATTTTAGGTTTTCCATCGATGTTACCCTTTTGTAAGTAGATTATAGATTCTTATATAGTTTATAATCCATATGCTAGTTTTCAGCCACTTTATGTAGCACTCTGATACTTTATCGTCATTTAGGAAGACAAAATTTGTTTTGATATTAGGATTGGGCTCGTGAAATAGGTTTCCAATGTATCCTTGTGCAAGGAATCCGAATCCATGTAGTTCAGTTCCACTTAATAGGACACTTCGTACCATTTAAGGTCATGTGATGGGGATCCAAAGATGTATTTTAACATCATGCAGTAATGAAATCTATGTGAGATATTAAAATTCAATGGCTGGTGTGGATCTTATACCAAAGAGGCCCAAAGAACCTATAAGGGGTGTAGTATAATAGGAGGGGTCATGATCATACTGGTAATATAGTCTAATAAATATAGTAATGAAAGGGACATGGAAAGAATATGGCCCACTGATTTGGATATGACCATGCTAGGGATATAGAACAGAAAACATTACGGGGAATTTGGGGTCTTGTTTTTCGACCTCGGGGAGTCTTCCTACACATTCAATTTGGATGGGAATCAAATTCCACTTAGTACATAAATTTGTGTCTTACACCTTCAGAGGAGTCCCATAGGTATGCCTCATTAAGATTTTTTCCTTTTGAAGGTTATACTTTCAAGGAATATGGCCCTTTGATAGGATAGTTATATGGTTTTGGGGCTTACACATTTGGATGAGGCCTATAATTCAGTATGGTTAGGGTTATACTAAATAGGATTCCCAGTTTCTTCATTAAGAATACGGCCTTTTGAGTTGAAGATTGCATGTTTGGGTCTCATACCAAATAAGAGGCCCATTTGAAGTCGAGAAAAAGATTCATAAAGGAAATCTCCTCCTAAGATAGGTATTTGATCATGTGGATGGCATGATCATTAATAACCTTTAATCCCATGTCATTCATGATTAGTGTGATAAATAATAGGAGGTTTAATATCTGAAAAAACCATTCAATCTCCTTAATATGCGAGTGGATGACTACTAGCATATGAGAGAGACAAAGGGGTCTAGCACCCATCTCCTCTCTAGTTTTTGTAACCAGATTTAGGTATGACACACCTATATGGTTAAAAACTTGAAATAAGGGCTAGGGGATTACCCTAGGAGGGTTGAGCTTCTCCTGATTTCAGATGGGATGAGAAGATGGTGTTTCACTATCCCTCATCAAATGGAAAACCAACTGGTTCCCCTCTCTGTCTGAAATGGGGAGGTCCTTGGAACTACCACTAATATGGGATCCTCATTACCATAGGAATATATGATTTAGAATATTTTGGAGACCCCACTTGTTAGGTAGGTTACCAGAATGACCTCAATTACCATGAGAATGTATGATCAAGAGGACACACTTGTAAACCTTGTTTCTTTCATCATACAAATCTGGAGGATTTTGAAGAGTTTGTACCATGGTACATCGTAAAGGGACCCATTTGGGTCATAGCGCTTAAAAGAAGAGGTTAACAAAGAGGGTTGTTCGAATAGTTTGCGAAGGGTCCAAGGTAAATTCGAACACAACTTGGAAGTGTACATAGAATGAAGGGTCCCATATTTTATATTGGTTTCTATGCAGGATGGTAGTTTACAAGGATTTCATTTTCATGAGGATTATGAAATGGTGGTCCATAAAGGGGTTATCTATTTGGATGGCTATCCACAAAGGATTTCATTCTTTTTGGATTATAATTCTTCAATGTGGAAAAATTCTTATGCCCTCTTTTAATTTTTGATATACGTTAAACGATTACCCACTGAAATATATTTCTTGGGTGGTCTCTCTTATCAATTCTTTTCTTGCACTCTATATTCACCTCCTAGTCATTATACCAAGTACCCCTCATTGGTCCCTATGTGGGGTTTTTATAAGGGTACATATGTAAACACTCTCCCAAATTGACAAAAAGTGATGAAAAACTGCCACCCATGAGGGATCTTAGTTTGCGGGCAGCCTAAAAATAATGCCTCACCACAAAGAAGGCAAATTCATTTGTTGGGGAAAAGGGGTATTCCTCACAATTCAAAATAAATCATTTTCAGGGGGCCTAATTATGGATCTTTCTCCACAAAATAAAATTTTTTTGTGGGGGCCAAAATATGATGCCTTCCCCATAAACAAATTTTCATTTGTGTGAATCATAGAAAACACACCTCACCCCGCAAATAGATATTAATTTTTAGGGGACCTGGAAATTTGGTCTCACCCCACAAATAAATTCTCATTTGCGGGGTGCCCGGAAATCACGCCTCACCACACAAAAGAGTTTTTATTTAAAATTTATCTATATGAAGCAATAAATTGTAAGGAGAGAATGCTATGGATTAGGTGAGGTTCAGTTTTGGATCATTGTACTTTAACATTTTTCTTCTTCATTAAATAGCTCCATTTATTTCAATCTATCCATTCCAAAACACATAAAAGACTTCTAATATTCCATGAAAACTTTTCTAGATCCAAAAATACTTTAAAATAACAATTTCTAGGTTCCAAAATAGGTTATTCATTATCCACTTCCTTTTAGGTTCTCTAACCAAAATATATCAAAATCCTTTTTAATAGTTCATAAAGAACTTGTGAACCCCCAAATAACATTCCCTGAGAGTGCCAAAATGAGGTCATGCATATTGGGAATTTATTGTATAAAAAATAATCTATAAATCATATTGATTTTGATTCTCACAAATACCCTTGTTGGTTTTACTTATTAAATTAATTTAATTATTTTTCAGGAATATATTTATTGAGAATATATTTTTATTTATGATTTATAATATTTGATAAAGTATTCGGAATGGTTTTGAAAGTATTTTTGAAAAATTGTTCATACCCAATGTTTGTAAGCACAACATGTGGTTCCGAAACCCTAAGTTTGAAGTAACTTGTATAAATTATATACCCTATTCTGTTGGAAAAGTATTATTTATAAACCCAATAGTTGGATGGAATCCTACATTTTATAAAAGGGAAAGTACATAAAAACAATCCTACATTTGTAAGGAACCATATGTTTAAGGATAAAAACTTGTGGTTTATCAACCCTACTTTTATGATAAATCATATGTTTTCAACCCTATGTTTGTAATTTTTTTGTCACATAAAGAAAACTGACATTTTAAAATTCATCGATAAAGATTCAATTATATATATTTTACATTATTTTTGCAATGGTCTCAATAGAAATAAATATTTTTTCAAGGTTTTTTATAACATATTAAAAGGATCATATTCAAAATATTAAATCATTTCTATTTATAAGGAAAGTTACGACACCCTGAAATGATTTAAACTTGAATGATTACGATTTTTAGGCAAAATATGTGGATCTATTCAACTTAAAGAAATTTAGGTCTTCTATATATGGATAGAGTATTTTGTTATCTTATACACACGATTTCATATTTTTAAAATATATTATTGAATATAGAAATTATGTAAAGAAACAAAATAATGATAGATTGTTATCTTCTAAAGAAGCTACACTTCATACATATACATGCTTCAATATCATGCAATTGTGTAAATGGTACTATTTGTTTGTTGTTGCTATTATTAGAGATTAGTCACCACCAATATCCGTTTAAAGATATTATTTATTAAAGACATTCATCTTTTAAGAAGTGGAAGAATAAGAATAATAATAAGATCAATATTCTTTCAATTGATACTACAACTATGATTAAAAACTTGTTAATTCAATAAAATGAAAATATTTTGATTTTTCAGAGTTTTTGACTGCTCGAACCTAGTCATGGAATGGTATCAACTTCTAAGAATAAGCTGTGGAAAATATGGATCCCTATAAAAGAACCTTAAGGCTCTATTTAACCTTATTGTAAAAGGTATCAGCTGCTAATACTCATTTGTGAAGGTCTAATGATAAGAGAACATTTTATAGTGATAATGACCAAGCTTGCAGATAGAGAATTTGTGTAGTGGACTAGGGGATCTTTCTTCCCCAAACCACAATAAAACTTTCTTTGTTTTTCTTTAATGATTATCAGCTATGCAAATTAAGTACAGAAGAGAATGTTTCATATCTGCATAAATCTCAAAGAAATATAAAATCTAAATTCTGTCAATAATATCAAAAAGAAAAAATTCACATCCACCCCCTTTGTATCATTGGATTATTCTGACCTAAAAATTGGTATCAATGATGATATTTGTTTTATAAATTAGATAAATCTCTAACAAGCTAAAAAATATATGGTCAATAAAAATTTTGATGTAAATGGTTTATCCTAGAGAAGTAATGTCAATGATATGCACTCAATAATTTAATGGTTACAACTATGGATGTTGTAAATATCATATGATCATCTATATAAAAATATTGGATTTAAAATTTATATGAATATTATCACTCCTTATGAAATTCCTAAGAAACTGGAAATATGTGATGCTACAAAAAGAATACGAGTATGAAAAAAACTCAAAATAAATGAATACTATCATCTATGGACAAGGTATTGATAAAATTAATCGAGTATATCAGTTTCCTACTACTAATAAAATATGGAAAACAATTTATTTTTCATATTAAGGGACTAAAAATGTTAGAAAAATGTTGTACGCTATTGTAGAACTAATTTTTGACAGATTAATAATGTTTGATGGTGAGAGAATTACCCAACTGAAAAGATAGTTCACAGAAATATTCATTGATGTTTTTTATTTAGGAGGTGAAATTTCTCAATCAGATCAATTAATGAAAGTACTCAGTGTAAAACCATCAAAATAGAATAGGACTTTCATCAATTTCAAAATCATCACGAGCAAAAATTTTAACAACAAAATAATTTATTAGAATAATGATGATGTACGAAGTAGAAAAAGAAGCTAAAGATAGAGATCATAAAATATTAAAAAATGGATAATATTTCCCTTAATGTTATATATCAGAAGAATAAAATGAAATCAAAATAAGATATTAAAATCTAAAAAGATTCAGATTACTCGGATTCTGAAATGGAACCGGATCAGTTATCCAAGAAATTTAGTAAATTCTATAGGAAAAATAGTGGCTTAAAGAAATAATTCCTGAAAGATGATAAAGGATTCAAAGAATAATATTCTATAAATGAAAACATATGGTTCATGTTAGACCTAATTCCCTCCAGTTAAAATAATAAATATAGAAAATAAAAATTAGAAGAAAAATAATTATGATCATTAAGGGGAAGGAGCTATAAAATCTATGTGGAGTGTATATGAGGACTCTGGTAGTTATTCCAAATCTGATTTAGAAACAGAACCAATAGTTATAAAAGTAAATATGTGATTTATTGTTAGGAAGAAAATGATGTACAATCCTATTATTCTTCAGCTTGTGATTATAATATCTTCTCATGTAAAATATTTGTTCCTTACTACTCAATGATTGATGAAAAAATGATTATTTTGTCAAAAAACATAATTCACTAAATAATATTCATAATGATATTTTAAGTGAAAATGATACAATTCTAAAATAACATCATGATTTAAAATAAAAAATTAATACATCAACATCAAACTGTAGAGTTTATAAAAATAAAATAAATGAATTAGATAATGCAATGGGATCATTTAAAAGTGTTTCTAGTATTTTAACCAATGGATAAAAATTTCTAAATGAAATTCTTGGAAAACTGTTATTAAGAAGGAAAAATATTGAATAAGAATCAAGCGAAAAAAATCAAAGTCATAAAAAACATATTTTGTTCCAAGTTATAAAAATGCTACTTCTTTATATCATGTAATGAAATGACCTTATTCAAACAATTATTGCATAAGAAATCCTCAAATAAGTGGAATTAATAAGGTATTTATTTATAAAAATATGTCTAGAATAATTAATCTAAATTATTATAAAATTAGGTAAATATGGATTCCTAAATCTTTATTTGTTGACACAGTTGGACCTAAAAAAAATATCGTTAACAAAACAAACTCTTTTTTAAACTCTCTTATATGTGAAATACCACATGAATAAAGCTACTATATGGTATATGGAAAATGGTTTCTCAAATCATATGAGTGGATACTCTTCCAATTTTCATAAACTTGAAAAAATTGATGGAGGACTAGTCACCTTCGGAGATAATGAAAAAGGAAAGATAATTGGAGTTAGATCAGTTGAAGATCCAAGGTCAATTTCAATCAAAACAAATTATGTATTTTCAAGATGTAAAACCAAACCTGATAAGTATTTATAAACTTTTGTGGATGGTTTTTATATTTATTACTCTAAAAATAATTTATCAATTTTCAAAGATAAATTTCTTAAATTTATAGAACCTAGAATAGAAAAGGATTATACCTTGGATATTAATTCCTTGTGTAATGAAAAATTTAATTGTTTAACTACTGAGAATAATGAGTCTTGGATTTGGAATATAATACTTGTACAACACAATATATTTTCCTTATATAAATTTTCTAAGAAATACTTAGATTATTATTTTTCTAGTATTAAATTTGATAATGATAGGTTATGTGATGCATGTCAAATTAGAAAAAAATATAAATAATTTTTCAAATCATTTCAAAAATTTGATACATATAAACCACTAGAACTTATCCAAATGTATTTTTTTGTACCATAAATGGTATAAAGTTTGGCTAGAAAATTGTATGTCTATTTATTAGTTGATGATTTTTCAAGATTTACTTGGGTTTATTTTCTAAAAATTAAAATTAAAGTATTCACTATTTTTGAAGGATTTTGTAAAATTTTCCAAGCTAAAAAAATATTTTATAATATTTTCATTAAGTTCATGGTGGAGAATTTGAGATCCAAGAAATTAATTCTTTTTTCATAGACCTAATTATTAAACACACTTTCTCTATACAAATAACTCCTCAATAAAAATGAATTTTATAAAGAATAAATTGAACTATTGAATATCTAGTAAGGACTATACTGGAAGAATATATTCTTCCTACATATTTTTGGAAAGAAGATGTAAACAAATATATTTATATCATTAATTGAGTATTAAAAACACATTTTATTAAAAAAACACCACATGAAATATAGAATAAAAGAAAAAAATAAAGTAATGTATGTTAAGGTATTTTCTATGAAAGGTATATATCTTGGATACTAAAGAAAACCTTTGTAAATTTGATCCCAAGTTTGATGAAAAAATATTTCTAAGATATTCTTTTTCTTATAATTCCTATAGAGAATATAATAAAAATTCAAGGATTGATGAAGAATCTTTTCATGTGAGGTTTGATGAAAACTACCCTTTTAATAAAAGGAAATATCAACTAGATGCAATTGTTAACTCTTTGGTCAACATGAGGCTTGAATCACCCAAGATGGATTTTGAAAAAAAATTAATTTATTAAATTCCAAAAGAATATAAAATAGAAGAAACTATGTGTATCTTACCTATAAAATACATAATCATAAATGATCACCCTTTAGAAACTGATATATAAAATCTAGACACAAGACTAATATTTATAAGAAATGTTTGAAACATAGATAAATTTTATTCCTTTCTATCATAATTAGAACCAAATATAATAAAAGTAGATTTAAATGATGAATTTTTTATTGGATATGTAAGAATTTCTTAATCAATTCAGTAGAAATATAGTATGATAATTAGTTGAGAGACTAAAAAATTATCTAGTAATAGGATCCTAGTGGGTTTCTAGAAATAAATAAGTTGATCAAGGGATCATTAATATAAATAAAGCTTGATTAATAGTAAAATGATACGACCAATAAGAAGGGATAGACTGTGATGAAACATTTACACTTGTTGCTAGATTGGAATCAATCGGGATCCTTTTAGAAAATGCATCGCATATAAATTTTATATTATATCATATTGATGTAAAATCTTATTTTTTAAATGGATATTTAATGGAGGATGTTTACTTTGAACAACCACCAGGATTTAATACCCCTCATCTACAAGATTTATTTTTAAACATACTAATTCCCTTTATTCCCTTAAACAAGAACTCAGAGCCTAGTATGAAATATCAAGTTCAATTTTATTAAAAATTAGATTTTCTATAGGTTTATCATATCCTTATATTTTTAAGAAAATATTTTTCTCTAATATAATATTAGTGAAAATTAATTTTGATGATGTTATTTTTGGATCAACAAATAAAAATATTTGTAAAGATTTTTCAAAACTTATGAAAAAAATAATTTGAAATGAGTATGATGGGATAATTAATTTTCTTTCTAGGATATCAAATTTATCAAAAATATTATTGAAATTTTTTAAATCAAAGATAATAAATTATTTATTTATTGAAATGTTTTGGAATCAAAAAACTTAAGACTTATAAAACTCTTGTGTGTAATAATTTAATAATTTATTTAGATGTAGTTGGAAACAAGTACACAACAAGTTATACAAGGTTAAGATTTATAGTTTATTATATCTTACTAATAACATACTTGACATAATATTTTAGGTATGTGTATATTATATATTTCAGTCAATTCCAAAATAATATAATCTTACTTAAATTAAAATAATTTTTATATATTAGAAAAGAAATATTTTTCAATCTGTACATTACCTAAGAACATATGATTTTAATTTAATTTCATATTTAGATATAGATTTTGTAGTCTATATATTAGATAGAAAAAGAATATTAGGAACCTGTCACCTTTTAGCAAACTTTTTAGTTTCACGTTCAAGTAAGAAAAAATATTTAGTTTCCCTATCAACATCCAAGGTAGAATATATATCTACTAGCAGATCCTATGCACAATTTTTGTGGATGAAATACACATTACTGGACTTTGAAATTAATTTTAATAAAATACCTATTTTATTTTATAATACAAATGTAATTAATATTTTTAAAAATTCTATAAGTTACTCAAGAACCAAGAATATTGATATAAGGAATAATTTTCTAAGATATGTTTTTCTTTAAAAATATATATCATTAGAATTTTTAAATACTGAATATCAAATTGGAGATATTTTTACTAAATAACTTCCCACTATATTTTTTATTTTAGTAATGGGGAGTGAGGAATATTAAATTTCAAATAAGTGTTTGTTAATTTATTTCATTGATTTATATATTGATTGTTTTTAATTTACTTAGATATTTATTTATTTTATTTTTAATCACTTAAATGAAAAAATAATAATTTGTTTCATTTTTTAAAATTTTGTCTTTTAAAAATAAATAAATAATTACTATTATGAGTAACTCGCTTAAGAAACGAGAGTGAAGATTCCAAAAACCATCATAAAACTCTATCTCTTTCACTATCACTCTTAGTATTCAAACCCATTCTGATTCTATAGCTCTCATTTTTCTTTCGAAAATGTAGAATCTAAATACTTCAACTCACAAATTCTTAAAAATGTTGATGATCAAGAGAACTGATGCATGAAAATAAAGAGGAACGAAGAGACAATAGGTAACCAATAAAAATTTATTCAAGTAAAAGTAATTGATTTTGAATAGTTCCATCATAAAATTAATCTTATTAGGAATGCTCTTGCATTTAAAGGTCTATAATCTCTTTTTACTGAATGAAAAAAAAATATTTTTTATATATAAGTAAAGTAGTTTTTTAGAAATGTTCGGTTCAGTTTCAATGACATAGAGGATGTTATTGTATCTCGAGTAAATGATATGGATTTTCTGAGTTATTTAGTTGAAATAGAAAAAAAATCTTCAGTCCATATGGAATCAAGAACATAAATCAGAGTATTTTATGTCATTTATATTTGGCTCCACCAAGATAAGAAATATTTCTATAAAGGATTTTGAGGCTGACTAGAAGGTTCTATACAATTTTATTTAATCATTAATTATTCCAAGAACTACTGATCTTGAAAATTTTCACTACCTAGACATGTATATAATGTTCTTTTTTCAATAAGTAATAATATGTTTAATTTTATAAGGTACATGTTAAGGTACAGGCACAACTACTTCTATGAGGAAGCACGAATGCCTTTTCATCTTTATGGAAGGATAATTGTGTTAATGTTGTATAAAAGTGGAATGATTAGATAAGTAAATATGAACACCAAGTGTCATCATAGTAACATTCTTAATGTTGTAACTATAAAGTATATAGGTTTATTTTAGGGTACAATCCAAGGAAAGATGTTACTTATTGATGCATAAGACAAATAAAGATTTGATCTTGTTATTAAGGGGGAGCAAGGAATTATGTGATCTACATCTGTAGTCAAAATTCAAGAAGATTAAGTTACATAATCTTGAATAGATGATGCAGTTCTATAAAATAGATGAAGAATTTGATACAATATCTTTGATCTATATCTCTATGAAATTAACCTCTATCTCTTGATGAAAATTTGGAAGAAAAAAATGTTGATTCCATTTCATACAATCTAGTCGAAGTGATGAACCTATATCTCAGAATATTATAGTTCATCCCCCAAAAGTATAGGTTTTTTTAGATATTGAAATTCCTTAACCAGACAATAGATGAGAGAAATAAGATATTCTTATCAATCAAGATTAAAATCAGAATCAAATAAATTTTTCTGAAGCACAATTTCTAGAAAATTATCAGGGAAATTAGAAATCTTAATAAGTAGTCACAAATATTTTATCCAAGAATCAATTAATTTTTTTCATAGATGATTCTATGGACAAGGAAACTTTTGTAAATGGTAATGTTACAGATGTTCTTGAGGATGAATTTTATGTCTCTAGTGAGAAAAGTAAAGAAAAATCCTTACCCCTAGTTGGCAGAGGCCATCCATCTCATGTTTAGAGGAAATATCATATGATTCATTAAATAGTAGAATTTAAGTATTTCTTGTTCATTTTAACAAGCTTTGAGAAGAAAATTTAAGTTTTTATAGTGAATTGGAGGCTATAAGATAATCTTTAGAAGATTTAAGAAATAAAACTATTCCATGAGTTGAATTAAAATCTGGCCAGGACAAACTAAAAAATATTAGATATATTTCAGTTATAAGAAGTGATTTTGAGGATTTTCAAAGATAAATGGTTGGTCATTTTGGAAAACTCCAAGCGGGGCCTTTCTCAAAAATTAATTTTGGTGATTCGAAAAGATATTTGTGGTGTCAATTTGAATTTTTCAAAAGTTATGATAATCAATCTAGAGATTCTACATCTACATCTCAAACTTCTCTGGATTTAGTAATAATGTTTGAATCCATTACTTCTCTCATGTCTAGTTTCAAGGATAGGCTTTATAATATTTAATGTGATAGTGTACCTATCAAAGTTTTGTTAGAAAATTAGTGAGATATTATAGAGAAGTTAACTTTAGTATAACATTCCAGAGGTTGCTTTTAAATTAGTTTAGGTCATTGTTATCCGAGTTTTTATACTTAGAAGAAATAGTTAATGAATTTATAAAGGTAAATTTGGTTGAATGTTTGAAGATTGATCAAGATTCAAATCATTTGATGAGGTAGTTTTTTGAAAATCTAACTGAATATTTAAGAGGATAGATAGCATAATTGAACGAATTTCTCATTGTTGTTCAAGTTCCACCGAAATACAACATCTCTAAGGAAACATCCCTCTCACATTTATCTAGTCATACTTTTTAAACCTCGATCATCCAAACTTATTTGTGTAATAATAAAACATCTTTCTATGAAATTAGATTGTTTATTTATATTTTGGTTTATTTATACAACCAGAGCAAATGTCTTCTTCTTATCTTAATAAAAATATAAAATTAATTTATAGTTAATTGCAACATTGATTGTGTTTTAATAAATTTTCATATACTTTTTTTAGAACACAAAAGGGGGAGAAAATATGGTAAACAAAATATTCTTTATTAAATTTTCAATTTCTATTGTCAATTAAATAAAATGAATTTTTTTTGTTTACAATTAACTTTCAAAAACTATAATAAATGTTTATTTTTAAAGATATTATTTCATTTATATTTATAATTCCAATATTTTATATCTTAATTTATGTTTTTTTATCATCAAAAAGGGGATATTGTTGGGAATGTATTGTCTCAACTATACTCTATAAATCTTATTGATTTTGATACTCACAAATACCCTTGTTTGTTTTAATAATGAAATTACATTAAATATTTTTCAGGAATATACATCTTGAAAAGATTATCTAATTTACATATTATAATTTTGTTAAAGTATTCTGAACATATATTGAACGTACTCTAGAAACACTATTCATACCCTGCATTTGTAAGCATAGAATATGGTTCAAAAACCCTAAATTTTAAGTAACTTGTATGGATCATATACCCTACGATGTTGGAAAAGTATTGTTTATAAACTATACATTTGGATAAAATATTAAATTTGAGAGAAAGAAATGTATGGATAAAAATGCTATTTTGTAAGGAACCCAAAGTTTTAGGAAACAAAGGTATGGTACATCTTCCCTACTTTTATGATCAACTATATGTTGTAATCGCTACATTTGGAAATTTTTCATCACATGAAGGAACTATATGTTTGACTATTAATTATATTTTCTGTGATTTATGCAATGGTCTCTATAGAAGTAAATATTATTTCAAATATTTTTTATGATGGATTCAAGAGTTCATATTCAACAGATTAAATCATTCATATTCTAAGGAAGTTTAAGACTCCCTTGAATGCTTTAAACATGAATAATTAAGATTTTTCAGGACACATATATGGATCTACTCAACTAAGAGAAAGATATTTTTTTAATATATATGGAAATATTATGTTCACTCTTATATACATGACAATATATTTTTACCATATATATTTTAATATAAAACTACTTTAAATAAGAAAAATATCGATCAACTATGTTGTTTTCTAAAGAAGCAGCACTTTGGATATATACATGCATCAATATCATGTTTCTTTGTAAACATTGTTTTTTGTTCATTGCTACTATTATTGAAAATCATTCACAACCAGTATCACTTAAAAGCTATTATTTATTGAATATATTCATCTTTGAATAGGAAGATTTTTATTCTACCTGTTTCTACTAAAAATATGTTCAACAACCTTTAAATTCAATCAAATCAATCTATCTTGATTTATTATAGTTCACAGCTGCTCGAACTCAGTTGTGGAAGAGTATTAGATTTTCAGACTAAACTATGTAAAATCGGGTTCCCTATAAAAGAACCAGATGGATTTATTTAGCCTTATTGTAAATGGTGTCTACTTCTCGCACTCAGTTGTGAAGGTCTTGTGATAAGAGGACCGTATATAGTGAAAATCATTATGCTCGTAGAGAGATAATTTGTTTATTAGACTAGGGTATCTTTGTTCCCTAAACCACTATAAAAATTGATGTATTATACATTACTATTTATCTACAGCACAAATTACTTACAAAAAATAATGTTTCATATCTGATTAAATAAAAAATAAATCTAAAAGAAAGAATCATTCTAGGTTATCGAAAAGACAAAATTCACCCCCCTTGAATCTTTTTATTATTCCAACATAAAAACCTGATCATAATATACATAAATATTATATTATTTTAAATGAATATTTAATACATAAAAACATTATACACACCCTAGAACCATAAAGTTTTAGTGTCTTTGGAGACTAGACACACCAACATCTTATTTCATAATGGATCTTCAACATCTCCCATAATATTTCTTATATCATTACCCTTTTATACATATCATACGTAGAAGCTTAAAATAAAACCTATATAAGGTAAACATAAGAATTTGTGATATCATATGATCAGTAAGGGTAAACATTTGAGATATTAATCATCGATTGTATGTATGTATATCATGATATTAAGGCTATGATAATATATAATTATCAATAGAAAAACATACATATTCAATTAAATATCATTAATCATGAGTCATGAAATAAGGCTTTTCATAGTAAATGACAGAAATCATAATTGTTTTGAATCATAAATAATCAATCATGAGCCATGAGAGTATATCATAAACAAAGAAATGTGAAAAAAATAAGTTTATAATGTTGTGAACATCAATACAAAAAAATGGAGTTTAACAGTTGTTATTTAGAATTGTTTTATTAAACTGGTTCTAAAGACATCCTAAACATTTTAGATGTGGATTTATAAAAACTACAAGTAAATATAATGAAATTAAATAATCCACTTTATCCCCTACTCTGAATTAAATTCAACTTATCCAAACCCTATCCCCCATTTCCCCCACCCTTGAGCCATATCCAGAGGTCATTGCCCTAATCCCTCATCATCAAGTCTTAATTTCCCCCTCTCTCTCCCTCACTCTTAACCTCACAGTTTATCTCACTGCCCTTTCCCCCTCTATAACCCTTATCCGATTTTTCATGTTGCTTCATCGGCACCCTTTCCCCCTATCATCACGTCAGCCACTCCTCTTCCTCTTGTAGTTTCATCACTCACCCCCTACCATCTCATCAGTAATTTTCACTCCATTCCCCATGCCATTTTTGAGCATCCCACACCAATGAAATTATTAGGTATATATCTCTACCATCGGAAATGTCCTATCAATTAAAAAAATTCATATTATTTTTTAACAAATAATTTTTACAAATTTTATTGGTATTTTGAGGTTTTTTATTAAAATATAATCAATTAATTCAACATATATGATAAGTGTTATAAGTAATTTAAATTTATTTTGAGCATTATGTTTATTATAAACATCAATTATTACCTCAATTAATATACATCCTATTACTTTTCATAGAGAAACTTAATTAATTTGTTTTCTAGCTTCAGGTGTGTTGTGAAAAAATATAGAATTAACTCATCATATGTGATAATTGTTATAATCAGATTTCAAATATTTTTTTACTATTATGTTTATAAAAATATATACTTATTGAATCAATATAAAATTCATTTTTTATTATATATAAATATACAAATTTAATATTTTTTAATGAATTAAATTTTTATCATTTTTTTCAAATAAAACCAAGATGACATTTATGAAATTTTTTAATATTGGTATCTTCAGGTTTTCACATGATGAGATGGAATGATCATTAAATAAATGTGAAGGAATGGAATTATATTAAATTATATTTGAAGATAATTTATGTTTTATAAAATATTAATTTAGAGAAAATGGAAGATGAAACTTCCCATAAATTTTTCATGATTCAAACATCATAAGATAAGGTGGATGAGTCTATAAAAATTCATTTCCCAATAAAAAATTATTACATAAAAAGTCATATAGTAATAAGAGTTATATCAATAATATAATTATTTATATTTTAATATATTCTTAAAAGACCCATTGGATTTATTTTCATTTATTCCTTGAAGGAAAAACATAAAGGTGTTTATCACATGACATGAGCTTTCAGTGCTCCAGGGTTTCTAGCTTTGATGGAAATTTTAGATGGCATGTCTATTGACATAAGTTACTATTTAAACATATATTAAAATAACACCAAAAACATTACAAATTTCTTACATTCAAAAAACTCATATATATATATATATATATATTAGAAAATATCATACAACCATGGATTCATTATTCCATAGGTATGAAAATGTATAGATCCCATGTGGATATGTATAGAGCCCATGTGGACACAACAATGTTTCAAACACTCACCCTAACGAAAAAAATTATTGATTATGATGGTATTATATCTGATGATATATGAAAAAAAATTTATTTCATTACAAATAGAGATCCATTGATATTGGTGTTATAGTAAAGGAGTTATTTATGGTGGTCTCCTACTAAGGCCTCCATATAATTCTATAATTATTTATCCTTATCTCAGGCATTTAGGATGTTTTCTAAATAAATATAATGTTATGATCTTTATTATTCCTATTAATTATGTGTCTAATTCATATGTTTAAGAATTTATTCTCATCATCAACACTAAACTAAATAGAATTTTTTATATTGTTGATTTATAATAAATTAGTAAGTAGTCCTTAAATAATATAATATTTCAAATGTGTTAATTTTAATTATTGAAGCATATGCACTTTATGATACATGGATAAAATCGAGATCACATTATTGAGGAAAACACCTCAAGATGATAAGGGTTTGGATGAGTTTTTATATTTTAAATTTTGCAATCGATATGTTGATGGGACATTAAGAAGTACATTACCTAAATGTAAATTTATAAGATGATTCAAGAGACATGATTTTTATAAACACTAGATGTTGAATAAATTCTCTACTCAATATGTGTATTAGATTTAGATTGGAGAATAGAAAATTTCATTACGTTTATGATCTAAGTTAGAAGAATCCCCCCCCAACATTAATGATGAAAAATGAAATTTAGAACACTATAAATGATGCTTTCAGCATTATATGGAAACATCAGAACCTCAAAACATATCAGTATAACCATTTGAGGGTATTGAAATTATTATCTTGGTGAAGGATTTTTTGGGACCACGAGAAAACTATGTAAATATTGTAACATATTAGTGTATCATCCTCCTAGTGTTATAGAGACTAATGTAAGAAAGACCATTTTTGAGAGAAAATTCCATTTCAAAACATTTTTTTTCTACTAAGGTTGTACCATATCAAATTCCTATGTATAATTACAAATAATTCATTGTCCAGGATATTAGATTTTTTGTGACATCTTTACTAAAGCTAATATTTCTTAGTTTTTTCATGATATAAAAAATGTTATAACATGCCTGGTCTAAATTTTACAAAAAATATATAATTATCTAAATGACTGTATGCTTCATTGGGGAGAAGATTCTAGTATAAAGGAGTGAAAAACATTTCACATTCTAGATGTAAGTCAGTAGGTAATATTGGAAGTCTAAATCAACATACTACTAAAAATAATTAGAAAAAAAACACACTTGAAAAAGTTTTTCATTACTTCCCTTTAAAATATTGATTGTAAATATTATTATGTCATCGAAAACCCTCAAACACATGAAGTGGATTGCTATAAATAATAACAATGATGGGTTAATACGACATCCAATATATTCAAAATCATAGAATGAATTTGACAGGTTTTAAAATATTGTCACAACTAGTAAATGATGAGGGATAATTTAGAAAGGTGAATCATTTGAATGATAGTGAGAACAAAGTTGTAAGTGCATCATCAGTTGAATTTAGAACACAAAAATGGAAAAAAAAAATTATATTCTTCAAATTTTCATATTGGGGATTTCATTTTTTATATAATAATTGTGGTGTTATTCATATTGTGAAGAATGGTTGTGACAATTTTATCTTCAGATTACCTAATGAGCATGGACAAACATAGGATAATCTCAATTCTTTGAATGACATACCAAACATGAATATAAATCCTGACCTAAGTCCATATGAGAATACAATATATGATCCAAAAAATCAATTAAAATTTTGGAGAAATATATATTCCATTGAATATAAAAACATGTGAATGTATCTGATGGATACTCAAGTAACATCTCGAGGTGTGTTAACTTAAATAACTATTGGTTAGATAGATTTAAAATTCAAGATTCACATATTATATTACAAGATTTTCTACCATTGGAATTTCATAAATTTTTACTTTAAAATGTTAATGAAATTATAGTGCAATTATACACAGTCATCATAAAACTGTGTGAGAAAATTCTATAGACATCTGATCTTGAAATCTATATGATAGATTTTTACTCACACTTTATCTAATGGAGATAATATTTCCTCTATAATTTTTACTATCTTGATGCATTTAACTATGTATTTGGTCATAAGAAACTAAATTGGGAGGTCCTGTACTGATACATATGATTGGTGTATACATTTTCACATACTTTATTGAAAATAAGAATATGTTTTCAGCAATTACCTACTACTTAGGGATAAAATACTTTGATTTTGGTGATCTTGTTCATTTTTTGGAGATTTATGGTCAAATACACAAAACGGGGGGGGGGACTGAGAAAAATTTACATACTACACGGCATGTACCTATATACACATCGTGTACTTCTAGAATAAGACATAGATTGACCAGGATAAGTACATGACCAAGTAATTAGAATATGGTACATGCCGTGTGCACACTTTACACACTGTGTACACCCTTTTAGAAGCAGTTAGCGGATGAGAAGAATTCTACACGCCCATGTGGCCAGCTAAAAGGAACATGTCATGTTTAATGTATACACACCATGTAGGACTTTCTAGAAGTGGTTTGTGGCTGAAAAATGAGACAACACGCCATGTATGGTAGCACTACATGCCATGTATAGCTACCTACCAGGCGGTGCCATGTTCTAAGTCAAAGATGGCGTGTTAGGCCGCTTATCGGCGGAGAAAACAAAGGAAAAAGTGTGTTGAAAAAATTACATGCCGTGTACTTTTTCCACACACCATGTAGTTATTTTTTCTATAAAATTAGGTGGTGGCCTCTGGTTTAAAAGAGTTTTGTGTGGAGAGAAAGTGAGGAGAAAAGGTTGAAGGTTTTAAGGAGGTAAGTTCTATCACCATACTACCGCCATTCTACCGTCTACCTAAGAATCATTCCCTCCTCAAAGTTCCAAGCATGATCACATCAGGTATTAAGAGCATTGTGTTTATCATTTTCTATATGTGTAACTAAATAACTAGTGTGTTGGGTTTGTGGAAGATGATGAGTTTTAATTTAAATTAGTTTTTATGAATGTGTTATTTTTTTTAAACTCTTTTTATTCTTCTTAAATCACTTCATTTTATCATTGAAAATTTTGTACCAGACCAAGGGCATAATTTTTAGGGATTCAAAAGAAGAATAACAACGAACAATTTCATGACCATTGGAAGTATTCGTCAACTCAAAATGGACTAAGTCAAATAAAGAACTGTGAAACACTGACTACCAGACCAAGGAGTTGATTTCATTATCTCTAAATATAAGTTTACCAGACCAAGGAAACATTATTACAAATTGAAACCCAAAGTGTTTGGTTATTATGAACAACACAACCTCATAAGAAATTTTATTTACTAATCAACTTCTCATTGATACATAACCCCAATGCGCGTCTCTCTTTATCTATATCAAAATCAATTTTCTCGTATTTACATGTAATCCGTTAAGTAATTTGTTAAAAGAAACATAAAACCAGTCATTCTTTTTATCCAAATAAAACAATCGACTTTAAATTCATAAAACTTCCTTAAAACAAAAATACAAACTATGTTAAACAAGATAAAAATAACTTCTTTTTCCCATGTGGATCAACCCCTTACTGGTACTATACCTGTTAGGGTAAAAATAATTTGGGACACTGAGAATATACCTTCAGTGAAACGACTCACCAAATTTTAGGGTCGTTGCCGGGGAAAAAGAAAAGTTACTTTTATTCTTGGTATAATTAATTTTGTATCAAATTTTAGTGAAAATCAAAAATCAAATAATTACAAAAATCTCTTTCCTAGTCTTAATTTTTTTATCTTTCTTTTTCCTCATTTATGCTTGGTTTGTTTTGTGTTGCACAGGTCATTAGGTGTATGAGGGGATACCTCACACAATCTAAGAACACTGAGTCATCAGGGTGTTCCCAACTGACCCAGAGATTGAACGGACATTTATGAGGTGCCAATGAGCACTCATGGCCGAACACAACCACAATAACCCCATGGCACAAAATGAGTAAAGAAATACAGTTGTTGTCCAAGGAGCTGGACAACAGTCAGGATCGGAAGACAACTGGACCCAGCAAGATCCACTTGATTCAGGATATGGCCTGCAACAGCTCCAACAATTCCAACCAGAGCAGATTCTATTTTTCAACCAAGGTCAGGGGTCATACTACACCCCTCAATAACAACAATACATTTCGGCTCCACTCCCCCAGTAGCCACCTCCACACTATACTCTCATGGAGTACAACCTACCAGATATCCATAGAGCTGACACATGGATCGTCCATCCACTGGTGAAGGACCAACACTTCTAGATCAATCCAGCTATCATGTAGCTGATCTAGAACACCATTTAATTTGGTGGTCTGCCCACTGAGGATCCCAATGCCCATCTCTCCAATTTTCTAAAGGTTTGCAACACATTCCGCTACCACAGAGTGTCCACAAACATTTTTTTCTTCACCTCTTCCCATTTTATCTAAGGGATAAGGTGAAATACTAGATTAAAGGTTTTCCATAATGATCTATCCTCACTTGGGAGGAGATAGCCCATGCATTCCTATATAAATACTTCCCACCCTCGAAGACATTGACTCTACGGAACGGAATCCACAAATTCCAGCAACATGACGGTGAGTCATTGTACAAATAATGGGAGGGCTTCTAGGAGATGTTGTGAAAATTCCCACACCACAGACTCCCATTTTGGATGCAGGTCCAAACCTTATACAGAGGGTTGACAATGAATACAATGTCTATGGTGGACACTGCTGTCGTAGGTACAGTAATGAGGAAATCCCCTAAAGAGATTTTCAAACTAATAGAAGATATGTCTACCAACAACATCAAATGGAATTCTAAGCAGGGAACCCAGAAATGAGGTATGCCTAACATTGATGCAAATAATATGCTTCCTGCTCAGTAGGACGCTGTGTCCAAAAAGATCGACACGCTCAATCTGAATGGAACATCTCAAGTATATGTAGAAAACCATCCGACATGTAGCGAATGTGGTGATAACCACATCCTGGGAGAATGACTGGGTTCTGATGGAGGCCCTTCAACAGGCTAGGTAAGTTATGTTTCCCAAAACTGAGGGCCAAACCAGTACCAACAGTACCAGAACCTGGCATGCTGTGATCAACAGAACACAGGATGGGGCCAACAACAGCAGAATCTTCTGCCCCAGTGACCGCCCAGCTACAACCAGCCTCCATATCAGAACCAATACCAGAGGTAGAAACAGCCCCAACAAGGCCTTTATCAATAGAAAGGGTATCATTACCCTCACTCGCAGAAGTCGTGGCAGTCACAACCTCCACCATCTAAACAACCACCTCAGTAGGAGAACACCTCCAGGTTAGAGGATCTCATGACCAAATTTATATCTACTGCTAAGACCAGGTTCCAAAATCAGGAGGCTTCAATTCGAGGCCTGGAAAACCAAATTGCCCAGTTGGCAAACCAACTCTCATGAAGGCAACCTAGTACACTACCAGGTAACACTAAGAAAAACTCAATGGAGATGGCTCATGTCATTACTCTACGGAGTGGAAAGGAGCTCCAACAGCACCAAATAGCACAACCCGATGTATCCACACCCCTAGTTGATAAAGAAGGTATAGATACAGATCCCTCCTCATCCAAAATCCCACAAAAGGAGTCTTCACAGAATAAAGGAAAAGAGGTTCTCAAAACCTTTGATCCTATCTTACCTTTCCCAAAGAGATTGAAGTATAGAAAGTTGGACCACCAGTTCAGCAAATTCATGTACTTGTTTAAGAAGCTTCACATAAATATACCTTCTGCAGAGGAACTAACTCATATGCCCACTTATACAAAATTCATGAAGGAAATACTCTCCAATAAAAGAAAAATGGAGGATCTGGGCACCATTTCCCTGACCAAGGAGTGTTCTGCTGTTGTCCAGCTTTCAATTCCTCCCAAACTCTAGGATCCAGGTAGATTTACTATTCCATGTACTATTGGACCATGTCAGTTTGGGAAGGCCCTATTTGAATTAGGGTCTAGTGTGAACCTCATGCCCTCTTGGAGTTTTCAAAAATCGAAGGCATAGTGATTCGAAGCCTGCCCGAGTAGCCTTTCAACTTGCTGATTGATCCATAAAATATATAGAGGGGCTATAAGAGGACGTTCTGGTCAAGGTTGGTAGGCTGATCCTCCCCATAGATTTCATCATCCTTGAAATGGAAGATGACTATGAGACACCTCTTATCTTGGTAAGGCCCTTCTTTGCAACTGGGAACGTACTGATAGATGTGCACCAAGGGGGGCTAATTTTCTGAGTAGGAGACGAGAGAATCTCCTGAAATGTTCTCAAGGTCATCAAGCATGCATCATTGCTTGACCATGAGGGGTGTTATGCAGTAACCACCATGGATGGTGTCTTAAGAACATCATAGGATAATTTAGTATGTTCTTTTATCTCAGATAACTTTATCATTCCAAACATTCCATTGGAAGAAGAGCTAGAAGATCTAAAATTCCTAGAAGGCCAGGGCAGCCACTAATAGAAACGTGTAGCTATTTCTGATAGCCTGGAATGGGAAAAGTTGCAACCACTTATGACATCAATTTTAAAGGCGCCTGAACTAGAACTGAAGCCTCTTACATCTTCTCTAAAGTACGGGTGTTTGGGAGACCATCAATTATTTTCTATCATACATAATGCTGAACTGTCATAGGAGTAAGAAGATTCACTTCTACACGTTCTCAAATAGCACAAGCATGCTATCGTGTAGATAGTCAGTGATGTGAAGGGAATCATCCCTACCATTTGCACCCACAAAGTTCTACTTGAAGACGGTGCCAAGAAATCTCAGCAACCACAGCGGCACCTAAATCCCCCCATGAAGGATGTTGTAAAGAATGAGGTGATCAAATTGTTGGATGTAGGTATCATCTATCCCATCTCAGATAGGCTATGGGTGAGTCCCTTACAAGTGGTACCCAGAAAGGGGGGTATCACTGTGGTATCAAATGATAGAAATGAGCTAATCCCCACTCTCACTATCACGGGATGGCGAGTCTGTGTCAACTACCGGAAGCTAAATGATGCCATGAGGAAGGATTATTTCCCCTGGATATTCATGGAATAGATGCTAGAGAGACTAGCAGGGAACAAATTCTATTACTTCCTCGATAACTATTCTACCTATAACCATATTTCCATTGCTCTAGAGGATCGGGAGAAGAGCACATTCAATTTCCCCTATGGAACGTTTTCTTACCGAAGGATCTCTTTTGGCATGTGCAATTCCCCCACCACCTTCCAGAATTGTATGTTGGATATCTTCCATGACATGGAAGAACATATCCTATAGTAATTCAAGGATGATTTATCCATTTATGGAAAATCATTCACCTCTTTTTTGTGGCACCTCGAGCTAGTTTTGGAAAGACGTGAGAACACTAATATAGTTTTTAACTGGGAAAAGTGTCCTTTTATAGTGCAAAGTGGCATCTTCCTTGGACACATAATCTCAGAAAAAAAAGATAGAGGTGTATCTGGTGAAGATTGAAGTCATTTAATGAATACCTATTCTCACTTCTGTGAGAGCCATCCAAAGTTTCTTAGGCCATGCCGGTTTCTACATGAGGTTTGTCTGCGACTTCCCAAAAATAGCCCTACCCCTCACCAATATTCTAAACAAGGATTCCATATTTGATTTTGATGAGACATGCTCCATTGCTTTTAAACACTTGAAGAAGCACCTGGTGGAAGCTTCAGTGATGATTTCTCCCAACTGGGAGGAACAATTTGATGTGATGTGTGATGCTAGTGACTACGCAGTGGGATCAGTCATGGGCCAGCGGCCTGACCAGATTTTCCAACCTACATATTATTCCAGCAGGATGCTCAACGAGGCATAGATCAACTACACCACCATAGATAAGGAGATGTGTGCAGTAGTTTTTTCATTTTATAGGTTTTGTTCTTAAATAGTGTTGTCTAAAATTATTGTTTATACTGCACATGCAGCACAAAAGTACCTACTGAAAAAAAAATGTGAAGCCCCAATTGATCCATTGGGTACTGCTCTTAAAATAATTTTATATGAATATTTGAGATGAGAAAGGAAGTGAGAACATTATTGTTGACCATCTCTCCCACCATGAGCTGCCTCATTTAGAGAAGGACGAAGATCGGAAGATCAGGGATAATTTTACTGATGAGAACCTATTTCCGGTCAACAAAACACCTAGACCATGGTATGTTGATATTGCTAATTTTCTAGTTACAGGTTTCATTCACCCCGACCTCTCCTTCCAGCAAAGGAAGAGATTTTTCTCGGATGTGAAGAGGTACTTCTGGGAAGATCCTCTGCTATTTC
Organism: Viscum album; assembly: GCA_963277665.1. NCBI lineage: Eukaryota > Viridiplantae > Streptophyta > Magnoliopsida > Santalales > Viscaceae > Viscum > Viscum album. Next base: position 1,056,021,865 of record OY728125.1, on the reverse strand, counting down.
GATCTTGTGGCGATAAAGAGATCCGGAATTGCATCATAGAGAATGAAGTTCATGGCATCCTAGAGTTCTATCACACCTCACCAGTTGGGGGACATCATGGCCCTGACCGTATGATAGCCAAGATCTTGCAATCTGGGTTTTTCTGTCCCACCATGCTTAAAGATGCTCGTTCCTTTGTTTCCTTTTGTGAACGATGCTAGAGGACTAGTAACATGGGACGTAGAGCTGAGATTCCCCAGCACCCCATCCTGGACATTGAGATCTTCGACGTTGGGGGTATAGATTTCATGGGTCCCTTTCCCCCATCCGTTGGAAACACTTACATCCTTGTCTGCATCTACTACGTCTCTAAGTGGGTGGAAGCCACTGCTACAGCACACAACATGGGCAAGGTAGTCATGATCATTATAAAGAAACATATTTTTAGCAGGTTTGGTGTTCCTCGAGTACTGATCATCAATAGAGGGTCCCACATAGACAACACACTGATGAGAGGACTACTGTCGAAGTATAGAGTAAAGCATCAAATGGGGATACCATATAGTCCCCAGTCTAGTGGACAAGTGGAGCTCTCCAACCATGACCTCAAGAAAATCCTAGAGAAATAGTGAACACTTCAAGGAAAGGATGGTCCATGATGTTAGATGATGCTCGGTGGGCATATCAGACTGCTTTTAAAACACCACTCAGAATGTCCCCATTCTTCCTCATCTATGGAAATCAATGCCATCCTCTAGTAGAGTTGGAACACAAAGCCTACCGGGTTTTCAAGGCCCCGAATTTTGATCTGAAGGCAGCTGAAGAGAAGTTAAAGTTCCAACTGTCGGAACATAATGAAATCAGATTAGAGGTGTATGAGAACGCCAAGCTGTATAAGGAGAGGATGAGAGAAATTCACGACCGGATGATTTCACAAAGATATTTCCAACCTGGTGATCATGTACTTCTCTTTAACTCTCGTCTTCGATTATTCCCAAGGAAGTTAAAGTCATGATGGTCAGGACCATTTCAAGTTATATGAATATTCCATCATGGAGAAGTGGAAATTTCTAGAGAGGATGGTCAACCATTCAAGGTGAACAGACAACAGTTGAAGGCTTGCCATCTCATTGACGACACATTGGGAATGTTTTCTACCATACAGCTCAAGTAAGATGAGGTAAGTATGTCGATCCAACAACTTAAACAAAGGTGCTTCCTAGGAGGAAACCCAGTGGATACATGTCATGTACCACCTATATACATGGCATGAACTTTTTTTCCTTTTCAGTTATTTTCTAACTGTTATAAATATATATTTTACTAAGAAATAAATAGGGATGATGCTCGTGTCGATGGTAAGGTCACTAGAGTTTATCTGATCCATCACCGGTTCGAATCCTACCGACCTACAATCAACACGGGGTTCCTTCTTTTTTATCTTCATATTTTCTTAGATGGTGTGTGTGGTATTTTTCATATATATATATATATATATATTCTTATAAGAAACCCCATGGTAGGGATGGATCGGTTGGCCAAGATTATAACTCGGCTCCAAAAGACCTGGGTTCGAATCCTGACAACCGCCGCATTTCCATCATTTGTCCTTTTAATAAAACCAGACGGTGTGTCTTTCGATATACTTCTGTGTTCCATGTTTTCCTTTTAAAATTGAAAAGATTTTTCGCATATGGTAATTCATGCGGGTGAAGTTGGCAGATTGGTAGAGACTCGGCCCTGGATCCAAAATACCCTGGTTTGAACTTGGATAATCTCCCTACTTCATCCCTTTTTTGTACAATTAAAAACCACACACCATACGTTTCATTCTTCCCATGTAGTATAGGTTGTATATATTAAATATATATATATAATAAATAAGAGAAGAAGTACAACCTTTTCTCCAGTGGTTGAGGGCTACCATTCGGAACGGTCGATCGCCAGTTCGAACCTCACCCCAAGCACCAGACCAAAGCTTGTACTTCTCTTTCTCCAATTTTAAAACACACAACGTGTATTTCCTGATACATTACGTGTACAGTTTTAATTTTTTTGATTATGTATATACATATATATATATTATTTTTAATTATTAATATTAATTATTATATTGTTTACTATAATAATTATATATTTATATATATATTTATTATTTTAAAAAAATGGAATACAAATCATGTAGTCTATGGCACATGTCGTGTACCTTGGCTATATAAGCCGCGGACCACCCAGATTCATCCCGTGTCGCACGACCCTCCCCTTCTTCCCATTTCTTCCCTCGTACGACACCTGGACCCCCTTTGCTCAAATCTATCGATTTTGGTCATTTCCGCTTCTGATTTCTACTGCATTTTTCTCCTCGGTCCAGTTAAACTCCTCTACACCCACTATTTCAAGTTATTATAAGTGTTTACGGTGATTTTTGGATTAGTCGACCATTCGGCTTCTACGATACATGGCCACGATATGAGGAACACATGCCCTGTACTTTTGTACACGGCTACACTGGATGCTTCATGATTTGAAAATACACTATGTGTATGTTTGGTACACACCGTGTACCAGCCCCAATCGTGCCCGGGTATCTTTTACACATGGCCTCACACACCATTTTCATGAACACAGCGTGTCTGTTCGGTACACACTGTGTAGACCTTCAATTTTGTCTAGCCTGTGTGTAGCACTTCACGCATCAATTTACCATTTGTTATTTCACATGCCGAGTGGTACTTGTACACGGTGCATCCTGTGTTGTTATAACTGCTGAAAGAGTGGCTTTGTCTTTGCCAATACATGAACATGACCACTTTACATGAACACAACATGTATGTTCGGTACACATCATGTATCCTTCCCTGGTCTATCCCCTGCTTCCTTGGCGTGTCTATCCAGAGAACATGGGATGGTAACCTGCTTTAACTACATGTCGTGTACTCTGGAACTACACACCATGTACTTTTTATTTTTTCATTTTTCTCACATTTTCATCTTTTCCTTTTTCATTTTTTAGTTGGTTTACTTTTTCTATTCACTTTCAGGGTATGGAAGATAGAGATCATTCCCATGTGAAGCGGTCCGCCTCTACCACTGAGGGCGAGAGGCCCATTTTTTGCTAGCTCTGACTCCATCCTGCAACACAACTAGATCCGGACTCTCCATTCTATCAGCTCCCTCCATTGTCAATCCTTCCACCCCTCAATCCCTTAGCTGAGGCTGGTTCTAGTAGCGTCGCACCTCCACCATCTCGCTCCGAGCCTCTGAGCACCATCATTCCTTCCCCACCATCTGCCACTCCACCTGAGCTATCCTCATCTGCAGCTGGTCCCTCATCGACCGCCCCATCCAGTGAGCCTTCGTCTACTCCAACTGATCCACCCCCAGAGCTATCTCCCGCCGCAGCACCTCCACCAGGGCCGGGACATACATGTGTTCCCTACCCTTGCATGGTGTCCCCGGTCACTAATTTGGCACACGACAGGGTTCAGCGCTTCTCTCGCTGCCTAATTCTGTTGAGCAGCCACTATCTGTATAGTAGTGTCCCGCAGAAGTTGGGCATATGGGGAGGGTTGGAGGATCTTATCAGGCACACACTCTTACTCTCGATCTTCCCGGTCAGCACTCCTATTTTTTAGGATTTATTTTTGGAGTTTTCTGCTTCATTCGAGTTCGACGGGGCCGAGTACCGGGAGACGCCTAGTGATGCAATACTAGTGGTTCAATTCCGGATAGGAGGTCGTCATTTTTCTCTTACCATGAACGAGTTCGGACGAGGGTGCAGTTTCTATCCTCATCCTGTCACCCCACCCCCTATCTCCTCCATGACCCGACTCGAGCGCTCTGACCTCATTGCCATGTGGCAGGAGATTGTTGGGCCTGACCACCGGTATACCCCTACATCCTAAAAGAGTACCCTTATCACTGACCCTACCTTTCGCTTCACCCATCGGTGCTTCAACACCATTATTTTTACCCGCTATGAAGATATGGGGGTCATGACCAGTCATGACACAAATATACTTACCTGTATCATCTCGAAAGACTACCCAGACCTCCCTCACCTTGTCACCTCCTATTTCCACTCCATGTTTCTGGAGGTCAAGGAAACCTAAACGGTGGGTTTTACGCCACCCGCTTTGCCCACCATCTCATAGTTTTTTATCCTTCTCTTCCTCATGACCTGTTACGTTCCCCCCAGTGGATGGACTATCTCATGCTTATTCACATGGGATTGGTCCGGAAGTGGGGGGTGCCTACATCCTTGCCCAGGCATGACCCCACCCACCTGCTGACTCTCCTGACCCTGCTGATGCTCCTACTCCACCTTCCCCACCCCCTCCAACTTCCCCACCCCTTATCCCTACTTCTGAACTTCCTTCTTCTATTCCACCTACTACGCCTACCCCCGCACCCTCGGTCAATCTCACGTATTCCCTCTGCCTAGCAGATATGGAGCAGCACTTGGTCTATCTCGATCGGTGTCAGGACCAAATGGAGCAGATGTTGGGGCTTCTTATTCAGCATCATGGTATTCCAATACCCCCACCACCTACCCCTACTTCAATTCCTAGCCCATCTTCTATAGCTCCACTACCCTTTACTGCATTGGCCAAAGATTCAGTTCTCCTATCCACTGTGGGCCCAGCTGCTGCTACCACTGCTGCCACTATTGCTACCAGTTCAGGGAGTGATGTCGAACTTCCTCTTCTGAGTCCATCTCATGCAGCTTCAACTTCTACGGCTTCTCTTTCGAGTTCATATTCTGAGCCTCTGATTTCCACAGCTCTGGGGCCTTCTCTATCGGCTGATTCTGTACCAGATGATGTCTCTTCTGAGGTGACCCCCTGACTGGTTTTTGGACACATGTTTTTCATTATATATATATTTTTGTGATATATTGTTCCTGTGTATGTTGTGTATGCTTGCATTTTTTTTCTCTCCACCTCCATCATAGGTACTCTGGCACGTTTTGGTGTTCACTTTTCCACCACCTCCTATCTTTTTTCACCTAGATACGAGGGAGGTATTATTTTTCACTTTTTTTTGTTATTTTTTCTTTTTCTTTCTTGGTTTCCTTCTTTCCTTACTTCCCCTTATTCTGGTCCACTATTATGTCCCCAAATTCCCTTCTTCACTTTTGGGCACTTGGTGGACCAAGTGCGGTATTAAGTATGGGGGAGCGTATCTTAACCACCTTAGTCTTCACCCTTATCATCATTCTAGGAGACATCGTTATTAGAAGATATATTTTAAAATGTGAAGACATTTTAGTTAACCATATTTTTAAATAATAAAGCTGAAAGTGGAAATTTTTTAAAAAGTTGCATGCTTATTTTGGATCTTATGTATTTTAAAATATTTTCTAATATAATTTAAATTACAACTTGTAATCCTTGGATAATTACATTGATTAGAATAATCAATTATATTCAAGTCATGACCTGATTGTCTCTTTATTTTTTTCCCACTCTTGAGAGTTATTCTAAACCCTTTGTCATATTCTTCCCAATACCCTCTTTCTTGAGAGATTCTTAGGATATACATAACTACCATAATTTGAAAGTTTTATTTTTGAAACATAAGGAATTTTTTAATTGCATTAAAATGATTGAGGAATTATATTGTTTAACCTCTTTATATTTAAACCTACCCTACATCTTATCTTCGTGAAGCCCCTAGGAACCATGAATAGTCTTTATAAAAAGCCATATTACAAGATTATTTCCCTTCCTACCCAAATTCTTTTATGATTTTGCATGATTATTCATTTGAGCTCAAAAGAAGGGATTGGAAACACATGGCAATCTTTTGTGGATTTTCAAGAAATTATGTATGGGGAGAGCCTCTAGACCATTTGGGGAAAAAGGTTCCAAACCTCTATTTGTGGAAATTGTGAAAGGTTCCCTTTGTTATTTTTTTAAAAATAGTACATAAAAAGGGACCTTATACTCACTTATTGGTTTTTAAACCCTACCTATCCAACTAAACAAGATGGTGGTGATGATATTATTTGATAAATCTTGTTGAGGATGATTTTACATTGAGCATAACTTTGAGTATCATGCACTGTTATTTAATGAATTTATCCTCTTTTTTCAATCCACAGAGTTATTTTTCACATCTTTACCAACCAACCTTTAGCCACAGAAACATCTTATCCTTATTCAAAAGCCATCATGATTTCTTTAAATCAATTTTCTAAAGTAGAGAACTAAATTTCTTGGAAACCTATGGATAGAGTGTGTATATCTTTGATTGAGAAAAAAATTTATTTAAAATTTCATGAGTGTTGAAAATATTATTGGTGAGGAGATTGTCAAGTGGATTGCTTGTTTTGAAAGGTTGAAACATGTGTTAAAAGAGGATGAAGGTAGTTAATTAAATTATATATGAGGAATGATTAGAATATCTCTTGAATTGAAACTATTTTGTATCTTTTTGGAATTTTCTTCTGTAACTTATTATTTACTTTTATGATTAACTGAATTCCTTCCTTTTAAAATATAGACTCTGTTAATTAGATGCTGAGATTTGCTTGAGGGAAAGAAAATGACTAAGTATGGGGGAGTTTGATGCACCATATTTGTGTACACATTTTCACATACTTTATTGAAAATAAGAACAAGTTTTCAGCAATTACCTACTCCTTAGGGAAAAAATACATTGATTTTGGTGATCTTGTTCATTTTCAGGAGATTTATGGCCAAATACACAAAACAGGGGAGATTGAGAAAAATTTAAAAACTACACGGCATGTACCTATATACACGTCGTGTACTTCCATACTCAATAATGGATTGACCAGGACAAGTACATTCCCATGTAATCAGAATCTGTTACACGCTATGTGCATCCTTCTAGAAGAAGTTGGAAGATGAGAAGATGTCTACACACCCATGTGGCTGGCTGAAAGGAACATGTTTTGTTTAACGTATACACACCTTTTAGGAATTTCTATAAGTGGTTGGTGGCCTAAAAATAATACTAAACACCATGTATGGCGGCACTACATGCCGGGTATAGCTACCTACCTGGAAGCACCGTGTTCCAAGTCAAAGACAGCGTGTTAGGCCGCCTACCGACAGAGAAAACAAAGGCAAAAGCACGTTGACAAAAGTACACTCCGTGTAATTTTTCCACATTTCGTGTAGTTGTTTTTTATATAAAATGAGGTCGTGGCCCCTGGTTTAAAGGAGTGGTGTGTGGAGAGAATGTGTGGAGAAAATGTTGAAGGCCTGAAGGAGAGAAGCTCTACCACCGTACTACTGCCATTCTACTATATACCTAAGAATCATTCCCTCCTCAATGTTCTAAGCATGATCACATAATGTATCAAGAGCTTTGTGTTTATCATTTTCTATATGTGTAACTAAATACCCAGGGTGTTGGGGTTGTGGAAGATGATGAGTTGTAATTTAAATTAGTTGTTTTGAATGTTTTTGTTCCCTTTATCCTCTTCTTATTCTTCTTAAATCACTTCATTTTATCACTAAAAATTCTGTACCAGACCAAGGGAAGAATTTTCCGAGGTTCAAAATAAGAAAAAATAAGAACAATTTCATGACTATTGGAAGTATTTGTTGACTCAAAATAGACTAAGAAAAATACAGAACTTTGAAACACTAACTACCAGACCAAGGATTGATTTCTTCAGCTCTAAATATAAGTTTACCGGACCAAGGAAACTTTATTACAAATTGAAACCCAAAGTGTTGGATTATTATGAACAACACAACCTCATAAGAAATTTAATTTACTAAAAAACTTCTCATTGATCCATAACCCCAACACACATCTCTCTTTATCTATGTCAAAATAAATTTTCCTTGTATTTACTTGTATTCTATTAAGTAATTTGTTAAAAGAAACTTAAAACCAATCATTCTTTTTATCCAAACAAAAAAAATAATCTTTAAATTCAGAAAACATCATTAAAAAATACAAACTAAGTTAAAAATGATAAAAATAACTTCTTTTTTTTCTATGGATTGACCCCTCACTAGTACAATACCTGTTCGGGTAAAAATAATTTAGTACACCGAGAATGTACCTTCAGTGAAACGACTCTCCATGTAAATTACCATTTGATGTATCCAATTGATAGGTACTCTATTTATATGTTTTTTATCTTATGTAAACAATTCTTTAAACTTAATTAAATATGTAACTATGTTTTATTCATTTTATTTTATAGATGCCTTAGTAATTATAAATCTTACATGAGAATTAAAGTTCAACCTAAGGGCTCTATTTTTGAAGGTTACTTAGAAAAGGAGTGTATTACCTTTTGTTCTAGATAATTTGATAATATTCGAACAATATTTAATCTAGTTAGACATTTTGAAGACATATCAACTCAATATCAACAACATGGGAAATATAAAATATTTCTTATTATTAGCCAACCAATTGACAGGATCTCAAATATTATGATGATGGAAATGGAATTATCACGAGAATTTAGATGTGTTCTACTGAATAGTGAAATATAAAATTCATTTAATTAAAGATATTGTGATAGAAGGAAAGAGACACATAATAATTAAAATATGAAATGAGTAATTTATAACAACATTTGTTAACAAAGAGCTTCTAGAATGGTGTGTGAGTAGTGTAAGTTCATAAATACTATAATAAAAATCAATTTTAGGTTTATATATATTTTTCTAAAATATAAAAATGTATAATACTTTTTATTGAACACAAACACTATTACATGGTAGGAGTTTTAATAAGATTTTAATTTTTTAGCATGGGGTCCTCTAAAGTATAATAGAATGTTCAATGAATATAATGTGAATGGATTTAAATTTCATATAGTCAATCAGGAATAGGGTTTAAAAACACATAATAGTGGTATTTTTTTAGTTAATGAATTGGGATACAATGGATAGTTCTCTTATATTATAAAATTAAACTGCCATAATCATTTTTTAGTTATTTTATTCAAATGAAAGTGGGTCAATATTACCCATGGTATTAAAATAGATTCCTTGAAATTTACTATTTTAAAATTATCTTTCCATAATCATGTTAGTGACCATGAAGTACATGATCCATATATCTTTTCATCGTAAGTTAAAATGGTATATTATCTTGAAGATATTTTGGATGAAGGGTGGATTGTAGTTGTTCACATAAAATAATGTGACTTGTATGATATAGGTGATACAGTGTAATATTTTAACCATGAAAATGAATCCCATAAATGATAAGAAATTGGCATATTTTTTCATCAAGATATAGAAAATATTAGTCTTTTAATTGTTGATAAAGTAGAATAAGTAATGTTAAAGTAGGATGATTACATGATTATAGGAAAAAATGATTTTAAGGTATTGTTATCCATTATATTATCAACTACCTATGTTATATATTATTCATTTATAGTTCTATGGATTTATTTTCATATTTCAATTAATATTTAGGAATTGGGTTTTTAATTATTGAAAAAATAAATGTTATATTTGTTTTTATGTATTTTCATTCATTAACATTCTTATGTATATAATGTTTTTCAATATGGTGCATCTATTATAATTTATAATTTTTTTTATTCATGAATGTTTTAAAATATATGTTATAAAGTTGATTTTACTTTTTAAAATGATAGGAATTCCAAATAACAAGCGATTCACTAATTGTAGTTGAAAGTTAGTTGACATTTCCCCAACCATGAAGATGTTATCAATGATGTTTGATGATCAATTAGGATCCCTTCCTTTAGCATATGGGATATCCTCTGTCTAGCTCTCATTATCATTTTTTATTCCCTTTATCTTCCCCCCCCCCACCCATAATCATTTGGTACATTTCCTCCTGATTCGGAAGTTTTAGCATGTGATGAAATTGTAGTGAGGGAATTTTTGGTCAATCATTTTTCATCACAATGATATTAAAGGGTTGCAGTTATATGTACACATATTAATTGAAATAAATCCATTTCACTTTTTATACTAATAACTTCTTCTTTCATAACTGATGTTAGAAATTCTACTACTAAGATAATGATTTATGGTTCAGATGTGTGTAATATGAAGCTTTTAAAGATATTTATCCCCTTTAATTATTATGGTATCTCTATATAAGACATTTTAAGAATATTTTTCTAGGTTCTAGGCTAGTTGGTAGCTAATGTGGTGATATTTATGATTTCCTATTTTGATTAGAGGCATATGCCTCGATCTTGGAAGAATGGGGTATTTAATTCAAATATAAAGTAAATTTTAATACATTATTCCTCAATTAAATTTCATTATATAATTAAATTCTAATATTTTAAAAATGAGAGTCTTTGTATAGATGTTCTTCCAATTTACCATCATTGATATCATCAAACGAAATTAGAGATTAAAAATTTTGGATAATAAATGGAAATATATTAAAAAGATATTGCGAAATGAATTAGATGATACATCATTGACCACATAGTAAATGTATGATAAGGTACCTGGAGGAGAACCTTGAGAGTAGTGGAAAGTTTTTATTGATAGTTATCTCCATTATAAGCACAAGTAATTAAAGAATATATTATTATATTAATATCATATTACATAGATACATACATATGACAAGGATATGACATTTTTTCCAATGATATTAAATTACCTATTATTTATTTCTAAATTTTCAAGAAATAATTTATCAATTTAATTTATACAAATCATCCCCCACACTATTAGCTCGAATATTTTTTCAAGAAAAATATCCTTTATTATAATATATTCATAAGTTTAAATTTTTATAAGATAAAATTATCTATTTCGGATATAAAAATTTTGTTTTATCTTTGTTTAATGTAGACAACAAATTTTGGGCAATGAGTCTCTTGAAAAGAACTTTGGTTGGATGTTCATGTGAAATTCAACGGGAGTTATGTGAATGATCCTATAAAATATGTTAAAGTGTGAATTTTGTTTTCATTGTATTGGTTAAAAAACATTCCCAGTTCCATAAAAACTTATGAAACAAAATATATCAAAAAATCATGTACTATCATCAAACTATCATTGAATCAAAAATATGTGTTATATTTTATAAAAAAACATCATTTAAAAAAAATAGATATCAATGATCAACGTAAACATAGTTTGATAACTATTATTCTTAATAATATATTACCTCTCTCTTAGGATCACACTATATTGTCAATTATCACTTTTTTAGTACATATTACATTAAATCTGACTAATATTATATTTATACATAAAAATAAAACAAATATGGGATGGAAACTGAAAATGGTTCTTCTTGGTCTCCCTGGATGATCTAGTTGGTTAGGTCTATGGGAAGGAGAATCATAGTTGCATGTGCAGGATTAGTTTTGGAAGATTACTATATGAGGTCTTTGGTAGTTCACATGAAATTTTAGAAACATATACTCTAGGTTTTATTTACTACCTACCTCTAGATGCTTTGAGTTATTTTCTTATGATAGATGTAACAACCAATGTTTTTTTATATTTTGTAATTAAAATAAATACAATAATTAAATAATTTTTCTAAATGAAAGAAGAGAATGATAAACATTTTATTGATACAATAACTCTAATACATCATTACCATACAATAAATAATTCAAAAAACTTACTATTAGTGATAGTAACATAACTGGAGCACCTCCGATTAAAAAAATAAGACCAAAGTATAATTGACATCTCTTGGATCCACCATAGTGAGAAAATATCCAATGTAGAAGATATAAAAAATTAAAAGAGTTAGGGGAAAATAGAGAACCATGTTAGGGGAAAGAAAGAAGAAACCTTTTAGGAATTTTTTCTACGTTGATCACCCCTAAGGTATGGGTATTTATAGAAAACTTGTTTGATCATTATACAAATATAACTATTAGAATTTAACTTTAAAGGTGATAGTGACATTGAAGGAGTCATTGGTGAAAGAGTTATTGAAAAGAAAATTAAAATATACCTATGTTAAAAGAAAATTTTATATTTTATAAGTCCTAGTGATTTTTTCAGTGTTATTATCTTTCAATAAAACTATATTTATATTTCTTTAACTCGTTTTGAATTATATAATTTTATAATTCAAATGAAGTGTTTAAAAACTATTTAATTTTTTTTCAAAAATAAAATAATTTGTACTTTATAAATGGTCATTGTATAAATGATATTAGTAATGGTAATATGTTTTGACCTAAACTATAATAAAATTAATGAAATTTTTTTGAAAAGTAATATTTTAAATATGATTGAATGAATGTTGTAATTGTAAAAAAAATTCAGAATTAGAAAATATAGTGCTTAAAAATAAATTTTGTTTATATTTTTAGGGTTTAGTTATCCTTATTAAAAAATAAAAAAAAATAAACTAATACAATAAATGGGATAACTTTGGAACACCACAACCACGTGGGTGTGAAATCCTGGACTCAGATGCCACATAATATGTGCCCCAATCCTGGTGGTTCACATGGCCTCAAGCACATAACCCTAAGTACTAGAGTCTTGTGACTATTAGTGAGAGCCTAGGGAGTGTCCATGTGGAGACTATGCCCTCCTTACCAAAGTGTATCGTAGTGAATAAATATAAATAGAGGTAAATATTGGAATCAATACAAGTAAACAGAAGGTACAATGGAAAATAGAGACAATAGTAACAATTACTGGAATAACTGGAATAACAAACAAGCATACAACAACTGATGATGATATGTCATGTACCTAGAAAATTGTAAAACATGGATACAAGATAGTAGGAATAACATGTTCCACAAAAGTATAAAGTAAATCAAAATACAATCCCAGGAATCCTACGTTCTGGCTCGGTTATCTCCTATCAAGCTCCATCTTAAATAGTAAGCAATCAAGTGTTTGAAGGCGTATTCTTCCCTTTATCAACACCTACATTCATGTAATCTACTCTAGGTACCAAATAGTTCCCAGAGAGGGTGTGAGATAAATTTATGTGGGCCACCACCAATATTTTCTATAACATCTGGCCCGTGTAATGCAAATGTAACTATGTGCAAGCATGCATATATAGTAAAATAGTACAATGTAACTAAATACCCATGTACCTGCTTCATCCCTTAGATAGTGTCAGAATGTAACTGATCCATTAATTTGTTATTATTAGTTTATAAATGAGTCACATGTTAACAATCGTGAAGGTTTAAAGTTGTGACAAAGAAACCATTAATGACATTTAGTAATGAAGTTCCTAGGTAATAAACAAGGAAACATAGAGCTCAATAGTTGACAACTCAGCAATAATTTTATCCTAGCTAAGGTTAAGAGTATAGTCAAAGGATCATATTCCAAGGAATTACACGACAATATTCCTATCGAATAAAAAGTTATTGTCTAAGGTAAAATAATGATAAGTAGAGATTGGGCCATGTGGATTGTAACCATGGAACCTACTTTTCATTGCTGGATCCAAGGAGTGTATCAATTTCATACTTTAATACTATATGAGTCATCATATGGTGTCATACTGGTAATCCAATCATATACAATGATCAGGGACTAGGTGGGTCTCAACCTAAGCAAGTTGTATCCTTGAAACGGAAATGGGGTTCCTAAGTGCTAAAGGAATTCCTTGATAAGAATACAAGATGATCTTGAGTTAGTCCACTCAAATTTAATTATGAAGTTGTGTGATATTTCATTTGGTCCAAGTATTGAATTTCATTAGCTTGATAAGGTCAAGATTCATGCAACCTTTTATTCAAGTCATAATTAATCAATAAGTCCATTTGGTTCAATCCCTGCCTTTCATTAGCGTGATAAGACCAAGTAGATTGCAACCATTATTAGTTACATTTAATGTATATTCAATAATTAGGGTTCATTTCACTAACTTAAATTAATGTGTTAAGGGGTTCTGTGAACATGCAACCTATAATTCATTCACATTTAATCTGGTCATGTCATATAATTAGTAAACATTCCAATTTCCCTTTCACATTTTTTTATCTATTTGAATCACTTACCTTAGGTAGGTCAAGTGGAAGTGACATGGTACTTTCCATTCACTATTACATGATAAAGAAAATTATGATAAGAAGTCCAACCATTAGTGTGTTCATGATCGAGAACATCTAAACAATGGCTCAAAAGTTTCAAAACACTAAAAACTCAAATATGGAATATCATCTTACATGGGATGGATGGAAGTGATGGTCATAACCACCAAAACATTATCACATATATAGAAAGTAAGAAATCATATAGTTATAATTATTATAATCATGACATATAAATTCAATAAATGGCACCTAATGAAATCAGTGGGCCCCGCATGATAACTCAAAAATCGAAAAACTTGAGGGATGAGTTATAGACCACCCACTTTTGGGTTGTACAATCCTTCTCCTCTGATATTGACCTATAATTACACTTAGAATGGATTATATCTGAGAAATAGTGAAAACCCTCACACCTCGATAACTAGGTTGAGAGAAAGAGGGGAGAAGAATGGGTAAAAATCGCTCAAGTACTTATTGTAGCACATCCAATGTGATGAACGGAAGCCCGATCAGATCCTGGGTGAAGGAGATATTCTAATCCCTAGAGTATGCCTTTAAATAGATCCAAAAGGGAATAAATATAGTTCTATACTACATACACTCATATTTTGAGGAAGGAGGAGGCTTAATTAGATCATTAAGTTCAAAATAGTAAAATTACCTAATATTTATCTTGTACATAGTTTGTCCACACGATTTGACAAACCATGTGCAAACTATACACTGGTACATGAGGAAGAGAGGAACTTGAGCTATTAGGTTGAAAGGCTAGTTAAACCTTGTTCCAACCTTGCGGTAAGTATCTATCCAAAAACATGCCACCTGTACAGTTTTGTCTAACTGTACATCCTTCCCACACGGTTTATTATAAACCATGCGTCAGACTTGTTTTACCCCCAAAATGGGTTTTAGGCTCCGAACAAGCCCTGAATACCCTTGGGACCTTCACTAACTCATTGGGTATGAAAAATATTTCCAAAATAAAAATTATATAGAAATTTAAAGGATCCATCCCTGAGTGAAAAATTGGGTTCTTACAGTCTTCCCCCACTTAAAATAATTCATCCCCAAGATTACCTTCCAAGGGTGTAGAAACACTGTTTAAGAACAATTATGTCCATTGGGCATGTATGTCGGTATCCTACTCCCAACTCTCATCTTTTACATGGACATGCTTCCATAACACCCATACTAGAGGGAAAAATGGACTCGTAGAACCTTTGTGTTTCGATCGATGATGCGTACTAGATACTCCTCAAAGGTAGCATCAGCATCTAACTTGAATTCCTAGGGATCAAAAGTATGAGACAGGTCAGCAGGATACTATATAATCTGTGAAACATGGAATATTTCATACATGGCATGGTACCTCTGAGGTACATTTCAAATGGACCTACGTAATGAGGTGATTACTTTCTTTACTTATATAACCATCTATTCCCTAGCCTAGGTGATACCCAAAGGAAAACACAATCGCTGACCTGAAACTCTAGAGGTTATAAATGGTTATTGGAATAAGAGTTTTTTCTAGATGAGGAAGAATTCATACACTTTTTGATTAGTTGAGCCTACTTCGAAGTCTCTGGAATAATATGAGGGTCTAGTAGGTCTACCTCACCTACCTCTATCCAGCACAAGGGTGAATGGCACAACCTACTGTATAAGTCCTTGAAAGGAGCCATCTGAATTTTCACCAAGAAGTTGTTATTATAGGTGAACTTAATGCGAGGGATTTGTTTCTCCCATAGACAACCAAAATCAAGGACACATTCTCAAAGAATATCCTCTAGAACCTATATTGTCTTTTCTGATTGTCCATCATTCTGAGGGTGAAAATATTTTTTTGAAGCACCTATGTTCCCATATCCTTCTACAATCCCTACTAGAACTGTGATGTGAAATGATCATCCCTATCTGAAATGATAGTACGAGGGACCTCGTGTAGTTCTATGATCTCATAAACATATATTCTTCTCATCTCATCAACTGATAAAGTCTCTTGAATAAGAATAAAGTTGGACAATTTCATTAGTTGGTCAATAACTACCCATATATCCTCGCTAACCCTCAGTGACCTTGGTAAGACGACTATAAAATCCATATAAAAAACTTCCCATTTCCATTATGAGACTATAAGTGGTTGTAAAAATCCTGTAGGTCTATTTTGATCCACCTTCACCTATTGATAGGTGGAACACCTAGTGATAAATCTTGTTATCTAACATTTCATCTCATGCCACCAATAATGGTGTTTCATGTCTCAATACATCTATGAGATTACTAGATTAACTTCCCACTAAAATGTTTATGAATCTCTCATCAACTCCTCTCTCATATCTTTAGGGACCCAGACACATTCATGAATATACAAGATTTTTTATTTGTCTACAGTCCAATATGGAGGCATCTTATCTCCTAATATACTCTCACGGAGAACCGATCATTCAAGATCTGAAAATTTCCTACCCATCACCTTATCAAGGATGGAATAAGTAACTTCTAAGAATGAGAAATAATACTACTAGTTATAATCATGAAACTCTAGATAAATCTCCAAAAAGAGGGTGATTAACTTCCGTTCATCACTGTCTTCCAGTACGGCTTGTGCCTGAGTTTTTTGAATATGTTCATCTACCAGCACATTTCCATTCCAAGGCATTCAAAATCAAAGGATTTTAGATATACAACCCATATCCATTGTCTAAGGTTCAAGTCATGCTAATTAAAGATATATTTTACGCTCTTATGGTCTGTGTACACCACAAAGTGCTCACCTAGTAGATAGTGTCTCTAGTAATGTAAGGCATGGACAACTAATAAAAAATCAAGTTCGTGCATTAGGAAATTTCTATCATGAGGCCTCAATAGACATTATCCATATGTGAAGACTCTATATTCCCAAATTAGTACCTCTCCTAGTTCAATGGCTAATGCATCACAAAATATGGTATAACCTACACCTGGCTCTGGAAGAATTAGAATAAGTGCTGAGACAAGCCTCCCATTCCGCTCATGAAAGGATTTCTCGCACGCTTATGACCATAGGAACTTGACACCATTCTTTGTAAGTCCAATAATAGGTGAATCAATACATGAGAAATTATTTAGGAAATGTTGATATTATCCATACAGTCCTAAGAAACTCTTTATATCAAACACTTTCTTGGGCTGATCCTAGGAAACTAAAACACCAACCTTTGTTTGGTGAACAGATATGCATGATTCTAAGATAAAATAACCCATGAAGCAATCCTTTTCAATCCAGAAGTGGAACCTAGCAATCTTGGTATAAATAAAATGCTCTCTCAGTGTACTCGGAATGATATCCAGGTGTTTATCAAGGTCGTTACGAGTATGAGAATACATCAAGTTATCATCCACAAAGACCATGTAAAAATAATCCAAATAGGGGTAGAACACCTTATTAATCTTAGCCATGAAAATGGAAGGCAGATTCATAATCCCGAACAACAAAACAAGGTACTCATACATACCATATGTTCTAGGAATAGATGTATGTGGGATGTATGATGGCCTATCTCACACCTGATGATAACCCGATCATAGGTCAATCCTAGAGAAGACCATATCTCCCCATATCTAATCAAATAGATCATCTATTTGAGGTAGTAGATATCGGTTCTTGACCATAAGATGATTCAAACTTCTTGTAATACATGCATATACCTAAGGTTCCATCCATCTTCTTGAAAAAATCAAGGGAGAACCCCAAGAGGATGTATTGGGAAGTATAAAAATTTTGGTCTCTAAACCCTCTAACTACATCTTGTACTCCTAAAGCTCTATAGGTGCCATTCTTTTTGGAGGAATGGACACTGGAGCTACTCCTAGAACAAGATTAGCTGTAAAATCTACCTCTCTCTTAGTAGGTAAGCTAGAAAAATCATTGGGAAAGAAATCCCTGAAATGATATTCTATTGGAGGGATTCCAACTTTTCATAAACCCTGATCCGCCATCAAAAGATTGGAAATATGGGCGGTCAATCCACCTAGCCCATGATGATATGGTCTATAAATACCATCCTGGACATCCCACAAACCCTTATGTAGATAAATTCTATCTTCATGTGATGTAAATGATACCCTACTGTGATTGAAATCTAAAAAAGAATGATATTGAACCAACCAATCCATCTTGAGAATGACATCAAAACTCATCATCTTGATAACAAAGATGTTCCCTAATAAAGGGTAACTACCTACCTCAAGAAGAATTTCCATACACTAGTTTATACCCTATGTTCATAACCTTAATGGTATATCTAGGTTCATTACACAATATTAATATTTCATCTCTAGTCTAATAATTTCTATGATAAATACAAAGTTAAAAGAGTTTGAAGAACATATATCAAATAAAAAATATTCTATAGTTGATTCCATAAGAATAGTATCTTTCACTATAGATGGACCCATAGCATGATCCTTAGGTATCAGTTGTATTACATGTAATTGACAAGACCCAAGGCCTTATGAAACAAATGGACTACCATGATCATAAATTATTTGTTGGTGCTGTTGGAGATTAGGGTTCTAGCTTCCATGAAATGAACTCCTCCTCAGACATTCCTGTTGGTTTTATTCCAACTTCCCACCTTACATGTCACAAAAGAACCTACTCTTCAGTGTGGAGATTCTGAGAATCCTTTTCCACTCAAAGATGGTGGAAATATTCTATAGAAACATTGAAGATGACTAATATAGCTGTAAGACCAGCACTCCATTGGGTCTTTATCACAATGAGGCTTCAGGTTCCCCCATCTTCCATACTGATGACACACTTTGGAGCTATCAAAACATGAAATCTAGTTGTCACTTCCCTAATGAGAAACCTTGAGGAAACACTTCCTGATACCAGAAGAACTATGGGCCTGACGCAACACTAGTCCTCTATGCTAGGTACTATTCTCATCCCTCAAATTATGCTTAGTGATAATAGCCTAGTTGACTATTGAAGAAAATGTCGGCAAGAAAAAGACATTCACCTACTTACAGATGGCACACTGGATCTCAGACTTGAAATTCATAGAACGAGAAAGACCATTACTAGATAGAAGTGGTACAAATCACTAAAACTCTATGGAACATGAAGAATATTCCATAAATGACATAGAACACCATTTGATATGCATTAACTCTCTAGATCTGTCATCTCTCATCATATGAGGAAAGAACTTATTAGTGAAGGTAGTCTGGAAATCAACCCATAACATGATCTGATGACAACTAGCCTGAGTAATCATATCCCACCAATGCTTTTCTGAATCTTGAAGAATTTATGTGGAATGATTGATTCTCCTCTTTGGAGGAATCTATAGATGCTTAATGATAGACATGGTGTCTTCTAGCCAAGACTCAACAACCTATGGACCACCACCCTCTGGGAAAGTAGGAGTATGTTTCTTCTAGAACTCATGAGTTAGATCATCCATCATAGGTGCAAGCCATGGAGCACCATTCATGTAATGCATTAGATGTAGGAAACTATCATGAACTTGGGAATCAGATCCCAAATCAAGTACATAAAAAAGTGCCTCGAGTGGAACTCCTGGAAGTAATAGTGGTAGCTCAAGGACCACCATGTCTGGATCATGGTTTTCACCACCATCTGGGCATACGATACAAGGGTAACGTGGCGGCTTTGGTCTAAATATACTAATAATTCACCTCAAAATAATATTAAGGAGAAATATAGCATCTATAGTGGAAGCTAAACATAATAAAACTCACAACCCAAGTTATACTACCAAAAATACCTAATTATATGTCTAGGTGTTTGTAGGTTTTCAAGTATATGTTTCATTAAATTTTACATTTAATTACCAGGATCACTTATTTAACATTCATAAATATGGGAAGGTGGGATAAGGATATAAAAACAAGTCATTTTAGATGTCATGATTCACTTTATAATTGATATCCATTTCTGGTGAATCAGTGTCTATACACCTTATCACTAAAAACTACACTCATTTATTTATAGCATAATGGCCCAACATAGTAAATTACTCATCCCAGGCCATAAGGGCTCATAAACCTCATTAATTAAGACAATTAATTACTTAATCAAAGCCAAAATTAATACAAGATTAATCTAACTATCATCGCATCACTCAACAGTCAAAATCATATCAAGCAATGAAAATTATTGAAATGATCCTATATGGCCTGGAAATATGCATGACATGTAAATCCTAGGTGCCTATAATGATGCATGTAATGATTCTAATATCCCTAATATCATTGGGAAAAGTATGAAAGAAATAATCAATCAGAATAAAAATAATAATCAAGAACTCCACACAGTATGTGCATCACCCAACAATGAAATAATATCAACAGTAGTAGGCAAAACAAAACCACAATTATATGTTGTGTAACTTGAAT
The DNA here is from genome assembly GCA_963277665.1 of Viscum album. Taxonomy (NCBI): domain Eukaryota; kingdom Viridiplantae; phylum Streptophyta; class Magnoliopsida; order Santalales; family Viscaceae; genus Viscum; species Viscum album. The sequence goes on along the minus strand of OY728125.1, from coordinate 1,056,001,485 downwards.
TTTACAACAAACATGGGTTTGCAACACCCAATCACAACTTATGACCAAGTTCCCATTGTTCCTAATATATAATCTATTGTATAAAAATATTAATACAAGAATGGAAACTCATTTAATACAACTTTGTGATGTCCCAGACCTGGATGACACTTTATAGGTGCCTAGAGCCTGGTGGGCCACATGGCCTCAAGCGCATCTCCCCAAACAGCAGGGGCTTCCAACTAGTAGTGAGGGCCTAGGGTGTGTTTTTGGGGATACTATGTCTCCATTACCAAATTGTGTTGTAGCAGACAAATATATATAGTTGTAAATAGTTGAAGAAATATAAGTTAATGGAAGTCATGGAAGAAAATAAGACAACAGTAAAAATTACTAAAATAACTGGAATAACATACAACCATAAAATAACTGATATTGATATGTCATGTCAATAGAAAACTAGAAAATATGGATACAAGATAGAAGTAATGACATGTTCCTTAAAAGTATAAAGGAAATCAAAATACTATCTCAAGTATCATAAGATCTGGCTCAATCATCTTCTATCAAGCTCCATCCTAAATAGAAATAAATCAAGTGTTTGAAGTTGTATGCTTCCATTTATCAACACCTACATTCATGTAATCTACTCTAGGTACTAAACAAATCTTGGAGAGGATGTGAGATAAATTTCAATTGGCCACCACCAATGGTGTTTATAACATCCATCCCATGTAATGGAAATGTAACAGTGTGCAAGCATGCATATTTAAAGTAAAGCAGTAAAATGTAACAAAATACCCAAGTACCTTCTTCATCCCTCGATTGGAATTTGAATGTAGCCAGTCCATTAATTTATTATTATCAGTTTATAAATGAGTCACATTTTAACAATAGAGATTGTTCCATGTTGTGACAACACAACCTATAATTACATTTAGTAATGAAGTTATAAGGTAATAAATATAACAATGTAGTCCTCAAGGACTACCAACTTAGTAATAATTTTAGTCTGACTAAGGTTATGAGTGTAATCTAAGGGTCATATTTCAAGGAATTATACAATAATATGCCTACCGAATCCAAGGTGATCATCTAAGGTAAAACGGGGCTAAGCAGAGATAGGGCCCTATGGGCTATAACCATGGAACCTACTTGTCAGTACTGGATCCAAGGAGTGTATCCATGGTATTCATTAATAGTATGTGAGGGATCCTATGTTTTCATACCAATCATCCAATAATATACATGTATCGGGATCTAGGTGGGTCTCAACCTAAAGATGTTTTATCCCTACATCGTAATGGGGTTCCCGAGTGCTCATGGAATTCCCTGATAAGTATCCCAGGTGAGATTGAGTCAAGATACTCATTTTTAATTATTAAGTTATGTAATATTTCATTTGTTTCAATAATTTTCTTTTCATTTGTGTTATAAGATCAAGTAACATGAAACCTTTGAATCAATTCATAATTAATCAGTAAGTCCATTTGGTTCAAGCCTTTACATTTATTAGTGTGACCAGAAGAAGTAGCATGAAACCTTTATTAATTCCATTTGAGTCATATTCAATAATTAAGGTTCATTATTCTACCTTCCCTTAATGTGGAAACGGGTGCTATAGAAATGTAACCTATAATTCATTCACATTTAATCAAGTCAAATCATATACTTAGTATACTTTCCAATTTCCATTTCAGATTTAATTATCTATTTGAATCACTTAACATAGGTGGGTCTAGTGGAAGTGAAAAGGTACTTTCCCTTCACCATTACATGATACAAAAATCATTTATGGTAAGGATTCCTACCATTAGTGTGTTCAAGCTCGAACACATCCAAAAAATGGCTTAAAAGTTTCAAAACACAAAAAACTCAATTATAGAATATCATCCTACATGGTATGGATGGACGTTGTGTGTGTAACCACAAAAAACAAACCACATATATGAAAATATTGTAATCATATGGTTATAATTATTTTAATAATGACATATAAATTCAATAAATGACACCCAATGAAACAAGTGGTCCCCACATGACAATTCTAAAATCAACAAACATGTGGGATGGTTTATAGAAAACCCACCTTAGGGTTATACAATCCTTCTACTATGATATCAGCCTCTAATTCAGCTAATAATAGAGTAGATCTGAGAAAAATTGGAAATTTATCACACTTTGATAACTTGGTCGAGAGAAAGAGAGGAGAAGAACTGCTAAAAATGGCTCAAGTACTTATCATTGTGCATCCTACATGACAAACAGAAACCTGATCAAATCATAAATGAAGTAGATATTCCAATACCTAGCTTGGGAATTCAAAGAGCTCTAAAATTGAATATAAATAGTTTAATCCCACATAAAATTGGATTATAAGGAAGGATGAGGCTTAATTAGATCATTAAGGGAAAAATGTCAAAATTGCCCAATATTTAGCATGGCCATGGTTTGTCCACACGATTTGACAAACTGTGTGCAACCCATGCATGGGTACATGGGGAAGAGGGGAAATCACATGGTTATTTCATATGGCTATGTAAACCATGCACCAACCATGTGCTAAGGATCTATCCAAAAACATGCCACATGCACAGTTTGGTCTAACTATTCATCGGGCTTGTTTTCCTCAAAACTAGGGTTTGCAGCTCTAAAAAGCCTCATACACCCTTAGGAACTTCACTAACTCATTAAGAATCCAAAATAAGTCCAAAATAAATAATTAGACCAGAATTTGAAGGATTTATACCTGAGTGAAAAATTTAATTCTTACATTGGGGACCCTCTAGGAGTCAACCCCATGTAGGAGGCATCTACCCAAGCAATCCTCAGGTGGCAATGTGGCTCACAAGTGGAGCATAACTACTGTAAAAACTGGGAATGCCTGTGTATAGGGCCCAAATATGATACATAGGGTGGGAGAGATGCACACCTGACTCGGGTTTATGGTCCATGTATTGTGTGTGTTTTAATTTCAGAATAAGGCTGTCACAAAATTAGTTATAAGGCATGGAAAAATACTAGACCATTTCGATGTGGGGTGACCTTTAAAACACCAGATAAAATTTCAACTGTCTATTTAAAATCTAGATTGATCTGAGCTATTCACCTGACTTCAGTTCGTCTTCTCCCCTATTTATCCAACCCTTAAATCAATGGATAGAATTGTGATCATATAATGTATTTTTTTTTGTAAAATCAATTTAGTTTCATGGTTGTCTTCTACACCAGTCGACCAAATGAAACCCTTAATGACATAATTTCTTTCTTTTTCACCAACATTATCAACATCATGGACCATTATGATTTGATTTGAATATTTAATAGAATATTTTTCCGAGATTCCAAAGATGATAAAAAGAGGTAAAAAAATTAAACAACAAAACCAATATTATTCAAAAAAACCTTTCATTTTGAACGTACTCCCTTCTTCCATGATATCTAATCTTTGGTGGCAATAATTTTAAGGTATAAAATATGTATGTATTTACTCATCAACTCTAACTCATTAGTATTTATGGCGCCATAAATAATATCATGGTTTTGTATGGTATTTCAAATATGTTATGTTTGTGTATAAAATAAACACATTTTAATCATTTTTAACAAAACTATTTCCAAAATCATTCTATTTTCATAGAAAGATAATATCAGTATTAAATCTCTCTTTGAAAAGTTTATATAAAATATATACAAAATTTTTATTATCTTATCAAACTATTAAACACAGTATAAATATCAGTATAAAGTAGGAGAAAATTGGTCTTATAAAAAGGATGTGAATTTCTTCTTATGGTTTCATATAAACAACTCTTTACATTCACCACCATCCTCCCTCATTATGGTTCAACAAAAACCATTGTTATAACTCTTTCTTATTTACAAATAAGGTAATGGAATTTTATTGTTCTATTTTTTAAGGCCTTCAATTATATATATTTCAAATGAAAATTCCTATTTACTTATATATATATATATATGTTATACATAATTTAAAATAATCCCTTATAGAGGTTTTATTTTTTTAAATGTTATGATTATGAATTTATAAAAATATTATGCAATAATAATGTCTTTATTTTAAAATTTATTCTTTAAAATTAAAGGGGTTACATTTTTTCAAAATAAATTAAGGGTTTATGTAAGGATATTATTTTATACAATTATATCTATAATTGTGTAATTAAAATAATTATCCTATAAAATTTATATAGGAAACTATATTTTTAATGTTTACATCAATAACTTTCTATTTTTTATTTATACTATAAAACAACAAGAATGATTTCCTTGTTACTTTTTTAAATTTTAAATATAATGGGTAAAAGATTTTAGAAAAACCTATTTGATTATATTTTATTCCATTAGAATATATTAAATTTTTAATATTATGTGTATTTTCTATCTACAATATGTTTTTAATTAATAAAGGCTATCATTTTATGAGTGAAAATTTCTTGTACATTTGTGAATGTCATAATATTTTATAGCCATTATCTATAGCATCTTCACATTTCATGTATGCACTAGTTTAATATTAACAAGTCTTTATTTTATTTTTATGTTATTTTATGTATGTATTTAAATAGTCTTCTTATTTAACAAAGTGTTTAAAGAATTTTCCATTGAGGTAAATTTTTAGTGTTATATTTTCTTTATATGAATTCTCCAAAACACTTATGGAATTCTATGAAAGATATATTTTTTAAAAGTATACTTATTTTATTCATTGAAAATAACTCAAGTAGTTTTGAAAGGGTTTTGGTGGGTTGTGATTGAGAAAAGAGGATCTTAAAATGTTTTCCTAAAAATTTTATTCAACACATCGGTATCAATCATGATAATGAGGAATGGGGTGTGAAACCATAGCCTCACGGTACATTGTTCCATTGGTGATATTTCTTATGGCCACATGTTTTTCATATGATCTTTCAAGTATCAAAAAAATAAATAAATAAATTATTATGTTTTAAATAATTTTCAAAGGAGAAATCCAAGTGTTTTCAAAGAATTATTTTTGAAATTAATTTTTAAAATAAGTATTTTTTAAATGTTTTCATATATATAAAATATTTTTATTTCATATAAAGTATTTTAAAATAATTTGTAATGAGTTTGTATAAATTATTTTTAACTTTTTTTTAAACCCCTTAATGAATAATTTAATGCTCATCCCATGTTATAAATTATTTTCATAGATGTTTTAGAAATTCTAAGATACTTGAATTCACTTTTGGAGTTAACACATGCCTATAGAAATAGTTATTTTATTTCGTTTTTGTGCCACTTTGATTAAATTGTAAGGTTTTGTCTAATTATCCAGAACCTAGACTAGAAAAGTTCCTCAATTGTATAATGCACTATGTATTTTTTAGTTGTATTTATAAAAAAATACACGTCATGTTATTTACATTGAATCTAGAAATGAGGGTTTGGGGCTTTAAATTTGGTATCAAATGATATTTCAAAACCATTTTCCATATATGATAACATTATTTGGTACTACTTATGCTTTATTTTGGTTATGATTTAAGGATATTGTCCCTATTCTTTATATGGTTAATTTATGTTTATGATTTATTTATATTATTTTGATACACGTATGTATAGTTTTAATTAAGTGGATGGTGGGACCTATATATTCTTCTAATTAATTGGGTTATAATTTATATCTCATTGGATAGACATGGTTGAAATGGGGAGCGAACTCAGCTTGGTAAAAAAATTTGTCTCCTAAGATAGTCTTCGGAGAGAACCTTGACTACTATGATGGTATTGGGAGTAAGCCTTGACTAATAATATGGTATTGGGAGTGATCCTTGACTACTAATATGGTTTGGATAGTTAACCCATTTAACCAAGACAGCCTTGTCTGTGATCCTTCATTACTATGAAAATCATTTTATATGTTTATGTGTGTTCCATAAATCCCATGTCTTATTTATATATTATTATTTAATGAATTATTCTCCTTATTTACTTATGATTCATGTCTTATGAAACTCTATTATTCATTCCATGACTCATGTGTATGATATTTTATATGTAGGATATGATCTTCTAATGTTATGATCATGTTCTCGTACCCTCATGTTCCTAATTATGCTTAGGCATCTCCCTTGTTTACACTTACTAATCATATGAGCACACCATTTTCTTATATTTTCTTTTCCCCAAGTTATAAATAAAGGTTTTAGGTATGGTTACTAAAGGATAATATATTTTTGGGAAACATTGAATATCTTTCACCAGACTAGAAGTTTTGTGTCCCATGTTTCCAAAGGCACAAAACTAATACGGTCTATAGGTGTGTGTTTGTGTAATTTATTAAATATTCCACAAAAAAATGATATAATGTATATGTAAATTAATTATGGGTAATTTTAAAATTAAAAAAAATCCAAAACATGGGAACATAATACCACAATAGGGGACTCATATATAATTATGGGATGTAAAGGTCATTGATCCACATAAATCATTGGTTGAATTTCTATTTGAAGATGACTGGATGTGTCCCTGGTGACATTTTGTTGATTTATTATTCAAGTTAGTAGGAAAAAAAATTATAATCATTTATTACAAAAAATATTATAAGTTTTAATTTAAAATTAAAATATACATCACTATTTAATTTTCAAGAAACCTTTCATACACGCATCAGGAGAAGGGGGAGAAGTAGAGGAGAGGAATACAGAGACAAATATGGAGATTATCTTAGATTGTTAAATATAAATGGGTCTTGACTTTAGATTCAATAGTGATTTTTAATAACTAAAATCATTGTACATAACATATTATATTTAATTAGATATATATGTTCATTGCTAAAAATGTATGTTATTTCTCTCTTTATGTGTTTATTATTATCTATTTTTATTTATGTATATTTTTTCTGTCTCTATTATATTTTATTTGGACAATAATTTTTTTTAACATCTATATATAAATAATGTTTAAACCAACACTATATATGGTAAAATATATTTCAATGTGTTTTAAATAACCATTATATAGTAAAATATATATAGTATGGTTTAAGATACCACTACAATTTCAAAATATTTATGAGCCTTAAACCACTACTAAAAATAATGTTGGTTAGAGTAGGACACTCAAGGGGGTGAATTTATTTCTTATCAAAAAATTTGTTAAAAACCTTATTTAAAAATTTCCTCGATTTAAAATCTAACCATCCCAGTTAACCAAAGTTAGAGATTTATAATATCTTTGAATGTTCAATTAATTTCTCAAAAGATTGATTAATTTTTAGTTACACAATTTTGGAAGATTTATATAACTTTTTAAAGTACTTTACTAAATCAAAAACATTTATAAACACTAACTAAGATTAACTATCAAAGTAATATTTAGTTTTCTAAAATATATGTAAAAAATGAGAAAACTAAATTTAGAAATCATGGATGATAAAAACAATAGGCTCAATATCAAATAGAGAATTTTTCCTCTCTACTTAGTGATAACCTTTCACCAAGAATTTTATATTAATAAAATTGATCCACACCCTGGATCGGGGTTCACAACACCACACAAGGCAATCCAGGTCAAGAAGACCTCAACCACAGTTATTTGTGGGAAAAAAATACAACATGTTCACATAGGAAACTCTTCCACATCTATACATATGATAAAATGATGTAAAAAAGACAAGTTAGTTAGGATGTCTTGTATCCTATAGGTTATATTAGTAGATAGTGTTTTTATGACAAAGACACACACACTGCTCAAAATGTAGTGAAAATGTATACTATAGAGAAGAAATAATGAGAAGGGTTTAGAATGATTTCTGTGATGTGTTTGATGCTTCTAGACTTCTTGAATGTATTAGATGATAAGGTTCTGGACTTCTTGGATGTATTATTTGATAATATCATGTCCTTTTTTGAAAATAGACACAAAAACAGAGTGTTGTGGATGCTTTGTGTTCTGGTTTCTAATGAGTTGAGAAACTCCTTTGAAATCCTCTTCACATGGATATGTTTATTTAAGGATATTTACATTTCGGTTCTCTAAAATGTCTTTTTTATTTTCAACTAGTTGAATGGGTGTGTATATGTTATACTTTTTCTTCTATGTCACACCCTTTAATCTTCTCACATGCCACCTTTTATTTATTTCTAGATGTTTCCCTTTGGCTGATAAAGAGCATGATATCTATCATGTGTAGGTACCTCGTACCTCATACCTCCTGCTGAAAAGGATAAAAAAATATCATTCATTTTTTCAGTATCATTAAATATATCAAATATGACCATTAGTAACAATTTTCCATTTAAATGGTAGATTAATAAATGACTAAGTCTGGAATGGTGCCATAGGAGCGGTGAAATAGGAGTGGTGACTTGTCCTTTGTCCCTGAATTATGTCTTGAGACAGTGCCTCAGGAGATGTAACTTTTCCTTTATCCCTGAATGGTGTCTTTATACAAGTTTCTCATGATCTATGACATAAGAGTGGTGTCTTAGGCTTTACAAAAATTCTAGATCGATAGTTTGATACAACAGTGTCTAGTCCTTTGTGAAAATTATGGACTATTTGGAATGGTGTCTTGTCCTTTGGAGGAATTCTAGACCGGTAGATTGTTACAACGGTGTCTCATCCTTTTGAGAAAATTCTAGACTAGTTGGAACAATGTCTTGTCTTTTGTGAAGATTCTGAATCGAAACAGTGACTGGTTCATATCAACGGTTTTTGCAATGGTTCCCCATATATTACTATTTTATAGAATTAACGATTATTTTGATTTCACTGACCGGTGACTTGTACTTATTCAAATATTTTAAACCTATATTATGAATTAATACATAATTGAAAATATTAAGATTACAAATAAACATAATGAAACAAGATTAATCATGATTTGTGAGCATTAAAACTAGAGGAGTTAAACAATATCCCCCTTTTTTCTGATCACAAATCATGGAATTTACAAGACATACATAATGATCATAGTAAAGGATAAATATTCTTCTCAACATATTAGACAAATTATGTGAAATCAAGACATAAAAAGATATCAATTAAATTCATCATAGAAGGACTAATATCATAGCAATCCATTATAGTATGAGTGAATATATATGAAATATCAGATCGCATACTCATATGTTAGTATCAAAGATTAGATTAATAGTAGCAGAGATTCATATAGAAGATCATCTAAACACTATAAAGATAGTTTGGTGAGTTAAATTCTATCTCTGAGTTTTATCCCCCTTTTGGGATTATCAAAAATAAATTTTGGAAATGAAAATTAATAATAATTACAAAAAAAATCAACAAAAAGTTAATAAAAGAGTGAGCAAATTTCATTGAATAATTTAATATAATACAATCACTAAAAGTAAATCATTTCCCTATCAAAAATAATCCAATCGCTTCGGCTCTAATTCCACAAACTCTTTTCCCATGTGAGAGACATCAGGTGTAGAAGAAATAGGTGTAGAAGTGGTAGTGTTCAGAGGTTCAGAGTAGATATAGAGAGGAGGTATAGGAACTGCTTAAATAATATAAGGATCAAGGCTTGGTATGGATGAAAATCAAGGTAACGTTTGCTTAGAAATGACTGATCTGATCAGGTTCAGAGCCCGAGTAGGGGTTATAGCCAAGGGTGAGAAAATGGTAGAAGAAGACGGAGAAGGAATCTAGCCAGGTATCAGAGGGGCAACTGTTGAGGAAATAATTCTTGTTCTATGGTGGTTTAAGTAACCCTTCAATAGATTGATGAAGTCCTTGATGACCTCACCACCATATTTCATTACCTTCTCCAAGTCATCCTTGTTATCTATGTACTTTTAAAGGGTAAGGGTAAATTCCTTCATCTATTTGACTTGCTCCTTAAAATCTTGATTCACTAGAGGTAGCCTAAAATTATAAACTAAATACTTGAAATGATTTGTCAGTTGGTTCTCATTATAAATCCTCTTAAAATTGAAATACATTGTCTTTGAAATTTCTGATTTAGCATCAGTGGAAGCTTCTGAATAACATTTTACCATGTCTTTCACATGCTCACTATGCTTCTAAATCTTGTCAAGGTTTTTCCTGATCAAAAACACCATTTAGATCCTAAAGATATTCTATTATCACTGATATAATCAAGTCACTGTCCAAAGGCTGAGAGGTCTAAGTAGAAAAAGATGGAGCTAGAGAAGCTGATGTGAAAGCATTAGTCTTACTAAGCACTATCTATAAAGAGACTTTATATTAATTTGTCAGTCAATTGATTATACACACAAGACCACACATTTCATTGGATAATTTGGTGTTTTCTTGACCACTTCTTCAACAATTGGTATTAAATTAGGTTGAATTTGAGATAAAACCTTTTCTAAGAGCATGTCAGCATCAGCCACACTTAGACGAGAAACTGGAGCTGGAGTAGGAGTAACTTTCATATCTTTCATCATCTCCTCAACCAATAATTTTAAGGACTTAAATTCATCATTCAGATCTTTATTTTCATTTCTTTCCTCTTGTATCTCATGAAGCATCTTGGGATGAGTTTTTCATGTTAACTTCTCCATGAGAATTGTAGCATCCATTTCACTAAGGTTAGTCACTGTATTTGGATGTAACTTCATAATACTTCCAATTCTAGATAATATATTCTCTTAAAAATCCTTTAAATCTTCATGACTCACAATGATTCGGGTTTCTTGTGTAAGATAAATAATAGTTACCAACTATTTAATAGAAACCAATTCTTAAAATGTGATGGGTTTTAGTTGAAATGGTTAAAATGTCCATTTCATTAATTGATGATCTCTAAGAGACATCAATATAAAAATATCTTGGATACATGTACCAAGAATCTATTGAACTTGGATCAAGAGTATTTCGAACTTCAATCCTTTCCAAACTGAGGTTTTTCTCCCCTATAATTGATGATTCTTTTTGGGAATTAAGAGACTATGTATCTTGAACTCTTTCCACATTATCTATTATCTCTTGATGGAATTTAGTCTTAGCTAAATTTTCTTATAATTTCTTAGCCTATTCAATACTCTTTCCAGAAGGTAAAGAGGATTATTTTTTATCATATTATTTGGATTTACCAACAGTGGATTCTCCTTCTACATTTTTTCCTTCTACCTATTTCTCATTACCAACATTTTCTTTTGCAACAGCCTCTTTCTCATTACCAGCATCACCATTAGATACATTCTCTTCACTTTCATCATTATCACATTTACTTAATTCCCTATCAGAAATGTAGTACCCCTAGTTTCTGGTAAGTAATCCTTTTTTATGCTTTTTAAGTACATGAAGCATATGATAAATGGTTGGGGAAAGTATGGAGACTTTTATGGTGTTAAAGGGAAAAATGTGGGAACCCACGGGTTCCACACGGTTAGCCCAAACTGTGCGGAAGCCATGAAGGTTGTAACATCCTAAGGTTTTCTAAAAATAAATTGAAAATGCTTGAAATTTTGTTTAAGGTATATATTTATAAGTATCCTTTAAACATAATTTTATTTCTTCTATGTTTTGAATTTCAAGAAACTGTCATCTACAATTGTGTTCAGTATGTTATTTAGAGTCTGATGGAACAAACTTGTTTTTTTTTGTGAATAGTAACATGCCCTTATGAATAGTAATATGAATAGTAATATGAATAGTAATATGACCTCATTAATAGTAAATATTATTATTATTTTATTTTCCCATGGCAATAGGATAATGGGATCTTATTTAATTTTCCAATGTCACATAAAACTAATTGCACTTCAATTTTGTTATTTTTCAAATTAACTGTGACCTTATTTAAAAATTAAATTAATAATATTTCGAAAATTATTTTTGAAAAATGGAGTTCATTTTTGAATTCTTCACATCGAAAAATGGTTGGGGTAAATTTTTGGTATTTTTCTGAAACTCTTGAATTTTCGGTGAATAGTGAAATATGGTAAAATACCGTATAATCAATTTATCAGTAAAAATGCACTATTTATGACATCATAAGTGATGCAAGGCCACTTTCTTTGAAATCACATGATATTATCACTATTTAGGGCCACTTGATTTGAGATTATTCATAGTCCTAATAAAAATATTATAATAATAATTAAAATAATCTAAAATACCTCCCCTCCTCCACTATAAATACCACCCTCATTCCCCTCTTCCTCTCACACCTCTCAAGCCTTGAGAATTGCCTAATTCATGCCAAATTCCCTCCCCAATATTCTTCTCCACGTCTTAGAGCTGCTGGTCTCACCAAAAGACCAAAATCAAAGCCCTTAAGAAGGATCTCAAGGAGAAGAGATCAAGAGGTAAACATCCTCTTTCATTTTCATTCTTTCCTTCCATTTTATGTTATTCTCTTCCTTCCCCTTTGTCTTTTGTTGGGATATTTCATTTAATATTTCCCCTTACTGTCCAAATTTTTTATGAATGATGAGATATTCCATTCCTCTCATCAATCTTATTTTTATAAAATTTTAAGAGACGCCGTTAGGCTGCCGAATTTTTGTAAGAAATTCCTCATGTTTTCTTCATTTCAAGATTCCCTTCTCTTCGTTCTTCCCCCCCTCTTATCCAAGAGGCATGAAATCTCCAGAATCATGTATATTATGGATGTTTTCATGTTTATGGAAAATTACAAATCATTATTCCTCTCCTCTCTCACTTATTTAAAGAATCAAAAAACATTGTCCATTTGTGTCAAATTACCGATATCGTGGACGATGTATTTTCAATCTCCATTAATTCTTTCAAGTCTGGTCATGAAACAATTTATAAGGTTGAACCAGGTTATAATATATGTTTTATGAATCATATAAGGTTCTGTAATTCTTTTGTACTCATGATTCAAACTTATAAGACTAAATGAAATTGTAATTATCAAAGAACCACTTAAATTATCTAAACGAACATAATTAATGTTTTAACTTATAAATCATCATCATATAAAGAACCAAAGTGATAAATGGTATAATTTATGGTACTGGAATTATGTAAATACTACTCCATTCCAATTCTGGAGTTTCACTTCCAATCAACAAGAAATATTCATCATGAACCGATTGTGAAAATCACAAAAGAACTCACCCAAAATAATGCAAGGAACAAAATCCTAACAATTAAGGGGTGAAATGAGGTTATGAAATGACCATATAATATCTTATAAACATGAACATGTTTCTGTAAAGTACTAATAACACTCTTTTAACCATTATACAGGAGGTTTAAACAATTTTGAAGTAATGCAAGCCCAAGGTAAGGGAATTCTTAACCCGATTTCCATTCTTTGGGTTAACCTTCTACTTTATAATTTATGTGCTATTTAAATTGTTTGTGTGATGGGTTATGTTTATATTATGTTTAATTATGTGTATTTACAGAGTATATACATATTCCATCCACTCAATTAAGCCTCACTTCAAGTATATGATGTTTATAAGGGACTTTTCTTCTAAAATCCTCTTTTAAAATTCTGTTTTATAAGATTCAAAGGCAATGTTTTTATGCTATTGTTTATGTTGTATGATTATGTTTTGGTTATTGGGCATTGTTTATGATGAAGGGTGGGACCTATATTTCCCTCCAATTCATTGGGTATGAGTAAGTTGGAGGTCGGCCGTATGGTTACTCCAAGTGTAACTGTGATGGTTACACAAAGTAAGGTAGCCGTGAGGGTTACAAATTTTAAGGTAGCCAAGATGGTTACAAGATTATGTAATTAATGCCCCAATATACCTCTATGATTATAATTATGTTTGTGTGGATCTTGTGTAAATCTCATGTTACGCTAAGTAAGATTTTATGGGTGGAAAGCATGTCTTTTGAAAATGTTTTCATACGTCATGCGTATTCATGGACTAATGTGATTTTTCCCTCTTTTTCATACCTTACTGAGATTTTATGCTCATCCCAAGTTTTTAAATGATTTTTCACAGGTTAACGATGAGTAATACAAGGAAGGAAGACATGTTAAATGTTGAATAATTGTCAAGGAGTCTTGTTTTGTGATTTAATGTTTTATATTCTGAGGATAATGGAAACTGATTTTATGGTATCCACTATGTAACAATGTGTAATGTTACGAATCTTTTGTCTTAATTCTCTAAAGCTCTAAACTTGAAAAGATCCTCAATGTATAATGATGTGTTTTCTTAAATAAATTCAAGATTATGTATGAAATAAGTGCGGGTCCTTATAGTTGGTATCAAAGGATGGTTTAGATAACTTTAGGGGTTAAGGTGATGCTAATAGAATACCATAAATAATTCTCACCCTATGTTTAATTTGTTATAGCATTTAAAGATTACCATGTTGCTTCATCTAAGAAATGTTTGTTTAGAATGGTTGTCCGCAGAAGGAACATGGATGCTGAAGAGGATAGGCACCGACAGAATGACATCCTTCTTGATCAACAGCCCGGAATGGTAGGGATTGGAACCGAGCAGTTTGTGACAGTAATGGCTCAGCTAACACAGGCAATAAATGGTGGTGGCATCCATGCAAGAGGACAAATAGAAGTACCCCTACGGAACATGACAGTGGTGGAACATTTTATGAGACAACATCCTCCTGCATTCAATGGATCTTCTGACCCAGTGGCAGCAGAAGGATGGATTAAAGCCCTTGAAAAGATATTTGATGTTATGGGATGTTCAGACAATCAAAAGGTAAGTCTTGCCATTTATCGTTTTGAAGGGGCAGCTGATCAGTGGTGGTCAATGGTAAGGAATATCAGGGGTAGAGAGGATTTTGATGCCTTAGTATGGGATGAATTTAAAAGTCTTTTTCTTGAAAAATATTTTCCTAAGGTGGTGCGACTTAGAATGGAGAAACAATTCCTTGAACTGAAACAAAAGGAGGAAGATTCAGTGGCTATGTATGAGGCGAACTTCACCCGACTGGCGAGATATGCTCCAAATCTTATTCTGGATCTCGATAGCAAAATCAACCGCTTTTACTCAGGATTGAAGCCAAGGTATCGAAGGGCGTTGGCCTCCCGTGAATTCAAAAGTTATGAGAAACTTGTCCGATGTGCTGAGAGGGTAGAGATGGAGTTTGCTGACGATCACATGCAATTTGGAAACAAAGAGAAGAAGAGGTCAAATTGGAAAGCAATGGGTAAGAATCAACCAATGAAATCTGATGGTAAGAAAATACAGTTTCTAGTTTGTGAAAAGTGTGGCAAGAAGCACCCTGGGGAATGTCTTATCAAAACTGGGAAGTGTTTTAAATGTGGTAAGTTTTGACATATGGCCCGAGATTGCAATGAAAATGATCCAAAGACTAATCCTGATAAGAAAACTGTAAAGTGTGTTAAATGTGGTGAGATGGGTCACTATGAAAATGCTTGTCCAAAGAGGGATCCAAATGATGCAAAGAAGCCAGACTACAAGCAGAAAGGTGTAGTGAGATCCTTTTCGACTATGTCAGTAGATGTTGGGCCATCCAATGAAGTTGTATCAGGTACTTTGTTCACTCAGATTTTGCTAAAGTTTTGTTTGATACGGGGTCTACACATTCCTTCATCTCTGAGAAATTTTCTAGTGACTTGGAAATATCACCTCAACAAATGATACCTGAACTTGTTGTTAAAACACCAGGGGGAAATGTTATAGCAAAGAGGAATTATAAGAATATTTCTATTGTGGTATGTGGAAAGACTTTACCTGCAAACCTTGTTGTTTTACCCTTAGTCGAGTTTGAAGTTATTATGGGGATGGACTGGCTTTCTGATTATCATGCTAAGATTGACTGTAGAGCTAAAGAGGTTGTTTTTCAGAAAGAGTTTCAGTTTGTATACAAGAATGAACCCATACAATTGATAACATATCAAGAAGCTGAGAAACTACTGAAAGATGGAAATGAAAGTTATCTAGTTCATATTGTTGAAAACAAGGGAACTATTCAAATCAATGATGTTCCAGTGGTAAATGAATACCTTGATGTTTTTCCTGAGGAGTTACCCAGTGTCATACCTAAACGAGAATTCGAATTCACAATTGACTTAGTTCCTGATGCTAATCCAATTTCAAAACCCCCATATCGTATGGCTCCAATAGAACTTCTTGAATTGAAAAATCAGTTGCAGGATTTGCTTGTCAAAGGCTTCATTCGTCCCAGTACTTCACCATGGGGAGCCCCTGTTTTGTTTGTTAAAAAGAAAGATGGTTCCATGAGACTTTGTATTGATTATAGAGCTTTGAATAACATCACTGTTAAAAACAAGTATCCTTTGCTTCATATTGATGACTTGTTTGATCAGCTCCAGGGAGCTCAGTACTTTTCCAAGATTGACTTGAGATCCGGATACCATCAGCTGAAGGTGAAGGAGGATGACATCCCGAAAACAGCCTTTCGTACTAGATATGGGCATTATGAATTTGTTGTTATGCCATTTGGGTTAACTAATGCACCTGCTGTATTCATGAATCTTATGAATAGAGTATTTCATGAGTTCTTGGATAAGCTTGTGGTTGTTTTTATTGATGACATTCTGGTATTTTCTAAAAATAAATAGGAGCATGAAAAACATCTAAGGGTTGTTTTACAAACTTTAAAAGAAAATAAACTATATGAAAAATTCAGAAAGTGTGATTTTTGGTTGCAACAGATTTCTTTTCTTCGGCACATTGTAAATAAGGATGGAATAACAGTTGATCCTGCCAAAACAAAAGTAGTTGATAAATGGCCAAGACCCACAAATGTTACAGAGATTCGTAGTTTTTTGGGCTTAGCAAGTTATTACCAACGCTTTTTTAAGAACTTTGCACGGTTATCTAGCCCAATAACTAAGTTAACACGGAAAGGGGCTAAATTTGTTTGGACAGAAGAATGTGATGTTTGTTTTTAGGAACTAAAGAAGAGATTGGTGAATGCTCCAGTTTTGGCCTTACCTTCCCGGAATGGTGAGTTTGTCATCTATAGTGATGCTTCTTTGAAGGGACTTGGTTGTGTTTTGATGCAGAATGATCAGGTAATTGCCTATGCTTCGAGACAACTTAAACCTCATGAGCTGAATTATCCCACAGATCATTTGGAATTGGCAGCTGTGGTTTTTGCTTTGAAAATATGGAGGCATCATCTATACGGAACCAAATGCCAAATATATACTGGCCATAAAAGTCTTAAGTATATATTCACTCAGAAGGAATTAAACATGAGGCAGAGAAGATGGCTAGAACTGATAAAGGATTATGACTGCACGATTAATTACCATCCTGGAAAAGCAAACAAAGTAGGGGATGCCTTAAGTCGGAAAAATCATGCATCATTAACCATGCTACGTTGGGAACGTGATCCCTTGATTAATGATTTGATAAATTTTGTCTTAGAAGTTGTTGGTGCAGGGAATATATCTGTTTTGTTTCAGGTTTCAGTGCATTCTTCGCTGTCAGACAGAATTATGAAAGCGCAGAGGGAAGACCGTGAGCTACAGAAAAAGGTAGAATTGGTTAAAATGGGTAAGTTCCCAGAATTTAATCTTGATAAAGATTGTGTTTTAAGGCTTGGAAAAAGGTTGTGTGTGCCTTGTGATTCCTAGCTGAAGAAAGAATTATTGTGTGAAGCTCATAGTTCTCCATTTTCTGTTCATCCTGGAAGTACTAAGATGTACAGAGACCTTTGGGAGTATTACTGGTGGAATTGGATGAAAAGAGATATTGCTAATTTTACAATGAAATGTTTGACATGTCAGCAGGTTAAAGCAGAGCGACAGTTACCGAAGGGGATGCTTCAGCCTTTGCCGGTGCCAGAATGAAAATGGGAGAATATATCCATGGATTTTGTGGTGGGACTACCAAAGACTTCTCGAGGTAACAATGCGATATGGGTTATTGTTGATTGGCTAACAAAGTCTGCTCATTTTCTTTCTATTCGAGATACAATGACATTAGATCAGCTTTCTCGATTGTACCTAAAAGATATTCTCAGGTTACATGGAGTTCCTCTTTCCATTGTGTCTGACCCAGATCCCAGGTTCACTTCTAAATTTTGGAAGGGACTTCAGGAGTCTTTGGGCAAAGAGTTGAATTTCAGTACAGCTTTTCATCCTCAATCAGATGGGCAGTCAGAACGAACGATTCAAACTTTGGAGGATATGCTTCGAGCTTGTTCAATGGACTATCAGGGAAGTTGGGATCAGCATATTTCACTAGTTGAGTTTTCTTATAATAACAGTTTCCATTCCAGTATTCAGATGGCACCTTTTGAGGCCTTGTATGGAAAGCGGTGTCGGACTCCTGCATTTTGGGATGAAGTCGGTGAAAGAAAGTTGATGGGGCCAGAATTAGTAGAAGAAGTGTCTGAGAAAGTGAGGATGATCCAGCAACACATGAGGACAGCTCAGAGCAGGCAGAAAAGTTATGCAGATAACTGAAGGAAAGACTTCTCTTTCAAGGCAGGTGACCATGTTTTCCTTAAAATATCTCCTTGGAAAAGTGTGATGCGTTTCGGTAAGAAAGGGAAACTAAGTCCACGGTTCATCGGTCCTTTTGAAATCTTGGATAAAGTTGGAACAGTTGCGTACCGCGTAGCTTTGCCTCCGAGCTTGTTTTAGGTACACAATGTTTTTCATGTTTCGATGTTGAGAAATTATGTTCCAGATTCATCACATGTCTTGAGGTCGGAAGA
This sequence comes from Viscum album, assembly GCA_963277665.1. Taxonomy (NCBI): domain Eukaryota; kingdom Viridiplantae; phylum Streptophyta; class Magnoliopsida; order Santalales; family Viscaceae; genus Viscum; species Viscum album. The sequence goes on along the minus strand of OY728125.1, from coordinate 1,055,982,891 downwards.
AGTTCAGCTAGTAGAGAACCTTTCTTATGAAGAAAAACCGGTTCAGATTCTTCATCGAAGAGAACAGGTTTTGCGGAATAAGGTAATCCACCAGGTAAAGGTTTTGTGGAGAATCCACAAGGTTGAAGAAGCAACATGGGAGTCTGAAAATGCTATGAGGGAAAAATACCCTCAGTTGTTTAATTTGTAAATAAAATTGCGAGGACGCAATTTCAAGAAGGTGGGGATAATGTAACATCCCAAGGTTTTCTAAAAATAAATTGAAAATGCTTGAAATTTTGTTTAAGGTATATATTTATAAGTATCCTTTAAACATAATTTTATTTCTTCTATGTTTTGAATTTCAAGAAATTGTCATCTACAATTGTGTTCAGTATGTTATTTAGAGTATGATGGAACAAACTTGTTTTTTTGGTGAATAGTAACATGCCCTTGTGAATAGTAATATGAATAGTAATATGAATAGTAATATGAATAGTAATATGAATAGTAATATGACCTCATGAATAGTAAATAATATTATTATTTTATTTTCCCATGGCAATAGGATAATGGGATCTTAATTAATTTTCCAATGTCACATAAAACTAATTGCACTTCAATTTTGTTATTTTTCGAATTAACTGTGACCTTATTTAAAAATTATATTAATAATATTTATAAAAATATTTTTGAAAAATGGAGTTCATTTTTGAATTCTTCACATCGAAAAATGGTTGGGGTAAATTTTTGGTATTTTTCTGAAACTCTTGAATTTTCGGTGAATAGTGAAATACGGTAAAATACCGTATAATCAATTTATCAGTAAAAATGCACTATTTATGACATAATAAGTGATGCAAGGCCACTTGCTTCGAAATCACATGATATTATCACTATTTAGGGCCACTTGATTTGATATTATTCATAGTCTTGATAAAAATATTATAATAATAATTAAAATAATCTAAAATACCTCCCCTCCTCCACTATAAATACCACCCTCACTCCCCTCTTCCTCTCACACCTCTCAAGCCTTGAGCATTGTCTAATTTCTGCCAAATTCCCTCCCCAATCTTCTTCTCCACGTCTTAGAGCTTCTGGTCTCACCAAAAGACCAAAATCAAATCCCTTAAGAAGGATCTCAAGGAGAAGAGATCAAGAGGTAAACATCCTCTTTCATTTTCATTCTTTCCTTCCATTTTATGTTATTCTCTTCCTTTCCCTTTGACTTTTGTTGGGATATTTCATTTAATATTTCCCCTTACTGTCCAAATTTTGTATGAATGATGAGATATTCCATTCCTCTCATCAATCTTTTTTTTATAAAATTTTAAGAGACGTCGTTAGGCTGCCGAATTTTTGTAAGAAATTCCTCATGTTTTCTTCATTTCAAGATTCCCTTCTCTTCGTTCTTCCTCCCCTATTATCCAAGAGGCATGAAATCTCCAGAATCATGTATATTCTGGATGTTTTCATGTTTATGGAAAATTACAAATCATTATACCTCTCCTCTCTCACTTATTTAAAGAATCAAAAAACATTGTCCATTTGTGTCAAATTACCGATATCGTGGACGATGTATTTTCAATCTCCATTAATTCTTTCAAGTCTGGTCATGAAACCATTTATAAGGTTGATCCAGGTTATAATATATGTTTTATGAATCATATAAGGTTCTGGAATTCTTTTGTACTCATGATTCAAACTTATAAGACTAAATGAAATTGTAATTATCAAAGAACCACTTAAATTATCTAAACGAACATAATTAATGTTTTAACTTATAAATCATCATCATATAAAGCACCAAAGTGATAAATGGTATAATTTATGGTATGGTAATTATGTAAATACTAATCCATTCCAATTCTGGAGTTTCACTTCCAATCAACAAGAAAGATTCATCATGAACCGATTGTGAAAATCACAAAAGAACTCACCCAAAATAATGCAAGGAACAAAATCCTAACAATTAAGGGGTCAAAATGAGGGTATGAAATGACCATATAAGATGTTATAAACATGAAAATGTTTCTGTAAAGTACTAATAACACTCTTTTAACCATTATACAGGAGGTTTAAACAATTTTGAAGTAAGGCAATCCCAAGGTAAGGGAATTATTAACCCGATTTCCATTCTTTGGGTTAACCTTCTACTTTATAATTTATGTGCTATTTAAATTATTTGTGTGATGGGTTCTGTTTATATTATGTTTAATTATGTGTATTTACAGAGTATATACATATTCCATCCACTCAATTAATCCTCACTTCAAGTATATGATGTTTATAAGGGACTTTTCTTCTAAAATCCTCTTTTAAAATTCTGTTTTATAAGATTCAAAGGCAATGTCTTTATGCTATTGTTTATGTTGTATGATTATGTTTTGGTTATTGGGCATTGATTATGATGAAGGGTGGGACCTATATTTCCCTCCAATGCATTGGGTATGAGTAAGTTGGAGGTCGTCCGTATGGTTACTCCAAGTGTAACTGTGATGGTTACACAAAGTAAGGTAGCCGTGAGGGTTACAAATTTTAAGGTAGCCAAGATGGTTACAAGATTCTGTAAGTAATGCCCCAATATAACTCTATGATTATAATTATGTTTGTGTGGATCTTTTGTAAATCTCATGTTACGCTAAGTAAGATTTTATGGGTGGAAATCATGTCTTTTGAAAATGTTTTCATACGTCATGCGTATTCATGGACTAATGTGATTTTTCCCTCTTTTTCATACCTTACTGAGCTTTTGTGCTCATCCCAAGTTTTTAAATGATTTTTCACAGGTTAATGATGAGTAATACAAGGAAGGAAGACATGTTAAATGTTGAAGAATTGTCAAGGAGTCTTGTTTTGTGATTTAATGTTTTATATTCTGAGGATAATGGAAACAGATTTTATGGTATCCACTATGTAACAATGTGTAATGTTACGAATGTATTGTCTTAATTCTCTAAAGCTCTAAACTTGAAAAGATCCTCAATGTATAATGACGTGTTTTCATAAATAAATTCAAGATTATGTATGAAATAAGTGTGGGTCCTTATAAAGGTGGTGGTCATTGGATAGAGGAGACTGCAAGGTGTGTACACGGTTTGGGAAAACTCTGCGAGGAGGTCGAGTGGAGCACCTCTTCCAAATAGTTACTACCACACGGCTAGCGCATGATTTGACTAACTTTGCGGAATAACCATGCACGAAGTCAACATAGATACTATTTTTAAGGATCTAATATGTTTTATCCTTTAACCCACTCGTTTTTCTACTATATGGCCCTAACTAAGGATTTCTCTCTGGTGTAGGTGGGAGAACACTTACCAAGCATTTTGGAAGAGATCTGGAGGCTTGCCTTGGTGTTTAGAGGCTGATTGTTTGAGGTAACTCTTGTTTCCTTTAGTTTTCTTAGATATCCTCCTTCCCTCTTGATGGATCCTTAGATCTACGCCTAGGGTGGGAATATCTAAGGTAGTGGATGACTTTTAAGTCAGGTTTTGGCCTTGTTGGTCATAGGGGAAGGAATCTAAGGAGGTTTTGTGGAGTTTCAACCCGGTTCTTTGTTGTTTTTTCATATTTTGTTGAGGTAGGTGGATTCACTCTTGATTCCTCTTTCTTAGAACTTGAAGGCTTAGTTTCAATTTCTTTTCCTTGATTGAAATGGTTTGTTTTTCTATTGTGAAATAATGGTTGAAACCCCTTTTTAGTAACGGGTGATGGAAATTATGTGGTTTTTGGAGAGTGGTTGTTGAAGTAAATTTAAAATAGTTATTTTAAATTGGCTATGGTTTTTCTTCTTGAAAGAAATGGTTTTCAATAAAAGGCTGATGCTTTATTGGAAGGTTTTGAACACACTTGGTTTTGGGCATGGATTTTCATGGTTTGTGGTGTGTGTTCATATGCATTATGATGGATAATGGTGAGAAGTACCCCAATAAAAAGGTTGGGATGGATAAGGGTGAGAAGTACCCCCATAAAAATGGAGAGATAAGGTCATGAAGTACCCCCGTCAAGGTAGTTCACTAAGTGACGACTTAGTGGAATGATAACTCACCACTCGCGAGTATTGGGAGGTCTAGGTTTCATGCATGGTTGGTTGTGTGGATTTTTGAAATGGATTCAATGTCCCAAAATGGAAATGTGAATTTGTTTGGAAACTTTTCATGGTTTCTTTTCTTGAGAAATATGGTTTTTATTGGAAAAATGGTTTTGACATGGAACTTGTTATATTGTGAACTATTTTGGAATTGTTTTATATAAATTGTTTTATATAAATGTGCTAACAAGTTTTATCCTAGAGGCCTGGGTTGGGAAGTCATCGGGGAAAACCTACTAAGTTTCATTACTCACCCCCTGATTTGGAACATTGGTGCTTTTGCATATGTCATATACCGAGATGTTGGCAAAGGTAATGTGTCTCATGTTTATAGCACTACTTCATGATAAGTGGGATGGTTCGTTATGTTGGAGCTTGGAGCTTGTGGATCATGGATTTGGGTTATCATCCTGTAGTCTTTTAGTTTGTCTTTCCGCTATTTAATCTATTTTCGTGTTGGGTTCCACTGTGGTACTTTTGGTTGGGTTTTGATAAAATAAATGGTTGAGTTGTCTTAGATTTTATCATGCATCATTTAGTTGATTAGTTTGGTTATGGTTGTTGGTTTTATGGTATGTTTTAAAAAGGGTAAATCGTCCCCCACTTGTTTTGACACCCTTCGTCGTTTATTTCCAGCCTTTGGCACCTTGGGGGTGTCTCTTAAGGCCAAGTATCCCTCACTGCCTACTCAATCCAATGAGGTAGGGGTGGGGTGTTACAAGAAACATTATCCTTTTCAACATCAACATCCATTTCCACATTGGAAAATTATACTATTTCATCTCATTCCAAACCAGGGTCAGTGATATCCTAGGGTCTCAAGGGATGTTCAATAGGATTGAAATACTCATAAATCTTTTCATTGTCTTCAACCTAAGTCATTTTCAATGAATTTCAACAAATTTTCATCCTTCTGCATATTTCCTTAGACAAACAAAAATCATAATCCTCTGTAGTTTCCTCATTCTCCTTTTCCAATGTTTTTTCATACAACTTTGTAGAAATGTATCTTTAATAGAATATGTATGTGGATTTTGAGGTGGGTTTGATCATATCACAAATTTGAAGGACAAGATATTTGCACAAGTTTATCTTATGACCATTTTTTAAGAGATGTAACAAGAAAATATCTTGATAATTCAAGGTAGAAAATCACTTTTCCTCATACAGATAATATTTTTAATGAACTTAAATAACAATCTTGTTTCTCTGTCCAACTTAGCAGTATAGGTCTAGTCTTCATTCCATTTCATGTTAAAATACCCAAAGCCTCTTCTTGGCTAAAAATTTCACTTGGATGTGGAGGACCTCCTTGATGATCCTCAAAGATACCATCATTAGGTAACACTAAACAATAATCTCATATACTTGAAAAAAAGGAAAATATTTATCCATTTACCAAACTTCTGACCACAAAATCATCATTACCATTAAAATAAAACTTATCATAATGTTAAAACATGAAAACAAGCTTCAGGTAAAAGGGTCTATTTTTGTAAGGACCCAACCTTATTACATACATAATCTTGAATTTAGTCAATAAAAAACTTACTTTTACATTGAGGATATTTTCAATTTTATATCTTTAGAGAATTGGGACAATACATCCATAACATTACACATTATTACAGAGTGGATACCATAAAAATAGTTTCCATTTTTTCAAAATATAAAACATTAAAACTTAAACATGACCCCTAGAAAATTATTCAACTATTAACATGGCTTCCTTATTTTTCTTACACATCCATTAACCAGTGAAAATAATTTAAAAACTTTGTATGAACATAAAATCTTAGTAAGGGATGAAAAAGAAGGAAATAACACATTAGTCAATGAATACTTGTAATGTATAAAAGCATTTTCAAAAGACATGCTTGTCACACATATATAATTAATTTGTGTAACATGAGATTTACACCAGATCCACACAAAACATGATTACATAAATATAATCATAAATGTATATTAGAGAATTACTTACATAATCTTTTAACCCTCTCGGCTACCTTATAATTTGTAACCCTCATGGCTACCTTACAATTTGTGTAACCATCGCAGTTATACTTGGAGTAACCATACAGACGACCTCCAACTTACAAATACCCAATACATTGGAAGGAAATATAGGCCCCACACTTCATCATAAATAATTCTCAAGTACCAAAACATAATCATACAATATGAATAATTCTATAAAAACATTGCTTTGTAATTATCGTAAAACCGAATTTAAAAAGAGGATTTTAAAGGAAATTCCCTTACGTAAATCATATAATTGAAGTGAGACTTAATAGAGTGGATGGAATATGATAACACCTGGTAAATACACATATTTCAACATAATATAAAAAACCCATCACATAATAAATTTTAATAGCACATAAATAACAAAGTAGAAGGTTACCCAAAGAATGAAAATCGGGTTAAGAATTCCCTTACCTCGGGTTTGTCTTACTTACAACTTGTTTAAAAATCCTATAATATGGTTAAAATAGTGTTATTAGTATTTTAAAAAAACAATTTCATGTTTATATCATCTTATATTTTCATTTCATAACATCATTTCACCCTTTAATTGTTAGTATTTTGCTCCTTGTACTGTTTTTGGGTGAGTTCTTTACATGATTTCCATGATTGGTTCATGGTGGATGTTCTTGTCGATTGGAAGTGAAACACTAGAATTGGAATGTAGTAGTATTGGAATATATCCAGTAAAATAAATTATACCATTTATCATTTTTAATTCTTACATGAGGATGATTCATAAGTTAAAACATTAATGATGTTCGTTTAGATCATTTTAGTGGTTCTTTGATAATAACAAACTCATTTGTTTTATAAATTAAAACCATGTGTACAAAAAAATTACAGAACCATTTATGAGAAATAATACATATATTAAAACCTGGTTCAACCATAAAAATGGTTTCATGACCATAATTCAAGGAAATAAAGCAAATTAAAATCACATCGTCCATGATGTCGGTAATTCGACACATCACGGACAATGTTTTTAATTACTTGAACAAGTTGGGGAAGAGAAAAAGATTGATGATGAACTTCCCATGAACATGAGAACATCTATAATATACAAGATTATATATTGTTCATGGCTTTTTTTTAAGAGGAGGTGATTAAAGAATAATAAAATAAAGTAATCTTCAAATAAATGAAAACTTGAGAAATTTCTCTCGAGAATTCAGTAGCCTAACGGTGTCTCTTAAAATTTCATAAAAATAGTTTGATGAGATAAAGGGGATATCTCATCACACATACATAGAATTTAAAGTAAGGGGGGAATATGGAATGAAATATCCCAACATAATCCAAATAAAAAGAAAGAGGATAACATAAAATGAAAGAAAAGAAATAAAATAAAAGAGGATTTTACCTCTTGATCTCTTCTCCTTGAGATCCTTCTTAAGGGTTTCAATTTTGGTCTTTTGGTGAGACCAGTAGCTCTAAGACGTGGGAAAGAGCCTTGGGAAGAGTGTTGGGCAGAAAATAGGCCTAGAACAAGGCTTGAGAGGTGTGGGAAGAGGAGGGGTGTGATGGTGGTATTTATAGTGAATGAGAGGGGGTATTTTTCATTATTTTAATCATTATTATAATAATTTTCCCAATATTATGAATATTCTTAGTTTATGTGACCTAAAATAGTAATAATGGAATTTTAGTTCGAACCAAGTGGTCTTGAATCACTTATTATGTCATAAATAGTAAATTTTACTGATAATTTGATTATACGGTATTTTATCATATTTCATTATTCATCAAAAATTAATGAATTTCAGAAAAATCCAAAAAATTTACCCTAACCATTTTTTAATGTGTAGATATAAAAAATGAAGTACATTTTTTGAAAATAAATTTTGGAATATTTTTAATTTAATTTTTAAATAAAATCATACTTAATTCAAAAATTAATAATTCTAATTTTATAACTACTTCTATATCATGATGAAAAATTAACCAAGATGTTATTATCCTAAATCCTTAAGAAAATAAAATGATAATAAAATTTACTATTCATTAGGGTCATATTACTGTTCATATTACTATTAATAAGGGTGTGTTACTATTCACAAAAAAAGAAGTTGTTTTCATTGGACTCCAAATAACTTACTGAACACAATTGTAGATGACAATTTCTTGAAATTCAAAACATAGAAGTGGAAAAATTATGATTAAATTCTAGTTATAAATATCTACTTGAAACAAAGTTACATGAATTTATATTTATTTTTAGAAAAACATGGATTGTTACAGTATCCCCACCTTCTAGAAATTGCATCCCCAAAATTTTATTTACTTATTAAACAACTAAGGGTACTTTTCCCTCATAGCATTTTCAGACTCCCATGTTACTTCTTCAACCATGTGGTTTCTCCACAAAACCTTTACCTGGTGGATTAATTTATTCCGAAATACTTGTTCCCTTCAATCAAGAATCTAAACTAGTTTCAATTCTTAAAAAAGGTCCTCTTCTAGCTGAGCAGCTTCTGGGCTCAAGACATGTGATGAATCTGGAAAATACTTTCTCAACATCGAAACATGAAAAACATTGTGTACCTGAAACAAACTCATAGGCAATGCTACATGGTATTCAATTGTTCCAACATTCTCCAAGATTTTAAAAGGATCGATGAACTATGTACTTAGCTTCCCTTTCTTACCAAAACACATCACACTTTTCCACAAAGAGATTTTAAGGAAAACATGGTCACCTACCTTAAAAGAGAAGTCTTTCCTTCTATTATCTGCATAACTTTTCTTCCTTCTTTGAGCTATCCTCATGTGCTATTGAGTTATCCTCACTTTCTCAGCCACTTCCTCCACTAATTTTGGCCACATCAGCTTTCTTTCACTGACTTCATCCCAAAACTCTAGAGTCCAACACCGCTTTCCATACAAAGCCTCAAAAGGTGTCATCTGTATACTGGATTGAAAACTATTATTATAAGAAAACTCAACTAAAGAAATATGTTGATCACAACTTCCCTGATATTCCATTGAACAAGCCCAAAGCATATCTTCCAAAGTCTGAATCATTCATTCTGACTGCCCATCTGATTGAGGATGAAAAGCTTTACTGAAATTTAACTTTATCCCAAAGACTTCTAATGTCCCTTCCAAAAGTCAGAAGTAAACCTAGGATCTCAGTCAGATACAATGGAAAGAGGAAATCCATGTAACTAGAAAATATCCTTGAGGTACAATCGAGAAAGATGATCCAAAGTCATTGTATCTTGAATAGAAAGAAAATATACAGATTTTGTTTACCGATCAACAATAACCCAAATCACATTGTTACCTCGAGAAGTCTTTGGTAGTCCCACCACAAAGTCCATGGATACACTCTACCACTTCCACTCTGGCACTAGCAAAGGCTGAAGTTTCTCCTTCGGTAACTGTCGCTCTGCTTTAACATTTTGTCATTTCAAACATCTCAAGGTAAAATCAGCAATGTCTCTTTTCATTCCATCCCACCAATAGTACTCCTAAAAATCCCTATACATCTTATTACTTCCAGGATGAACAGAAAATGGAGAAATATGAGCTTCACACAACAAATCATTCTTCAATTTAGAATCACTAGGCACGCATAACCTTTTTCCAAATCCTAAAACACAATCTTTATCGAGGTTAAATTCTGTAAAAATACCCATTTTAACAAATTATACCTTTTTCTGTAGCTCATGGCCTTCGTTCCATGCTCGTTTAATTATTTCTGACAATAAAGACTACACTAACACATAAAACAAAACAGAGGTATTTCCTGCACCAACAACTTCTATGCCAAAATTCATCAAATCATAAATCAAGGGATCATGTTCTAAACGTAGCATGGTTAATGATTCAGGATGTTTCCAACTCACGGAATCTGCCACTTTGTTTTCTTTTCCAGGATGGTAATTGATCGTGCAATCATAATCCTTTATCAGTTCAAGCCATATTCTCTACCTCATGTTTAATTCCTTCTGAGTGAATATATACTTCAGACTTTTATGGTCAGTATATATTTAACATTTGGTTCTGTATAAATGATGCCTCCAAATTTTCAAAGAAAAACCCACAGATGCCAATTCCAAATAATGTGTGGGATAATTTAGATCAGTAGGTTTAAGTTGTCTCTAAAACACAACCAAGTCCCTTCAAAGAAGTATCACTTTAGATGACAAACTCACCATTCCGGGAAGGTTAGGCCAAAATTAGAGCATTCACCAATATTTTCTTCAGTTCCTGAAAACAAACATCACATTCTTCTATGCAAACAAATTTAACCCCTTTCCCTTTTAACTTAGTTATCGGGATAGATAACTGGGTAAAGTTCTTAACAAAATGTCGGTAATAACCTGATAATCCAAGAAAACTATGAATCTCTATAACATTTGTGGGTCTTGGACATTCATCAACCACTTTTTTTGGCAGGATCAACTGTTATTCCATCATTATTTACAATGTTCCCAAGAAAAGAAATTTGTTTCAACCAAAAATCACCCTTTATAAATTTTCCATATAGTTTCTTTTCTTTTAAGGTTTGTAAAAAAACCTTATATGTTTTTCGAGCTCATCATTATTTTTAGAAAATACCAGAATGTCATCAATAAATACAACCACAAACTTATCCAAGAACTCATGAAATACTCTATTAATAAGATTCATGAATATAGCAGGTGAATTAGTTAATCCAAACGGCATAATAAAAAAATTCAAAATGCCCATATCTAGTACGAAAGGCTATTTTTGGGATATCATCCTCATTCACCTTCAGCTGATGGTATCTGGATCTCAAGTCAATCTTGGAAATGTACTAAGCCCCCTGGAGATGATCAAACAAGTCATAGATATGAAGGAAATTATTCTTGTTTTTAAAAGTGATGTTATTCAAATCTCTTTAATCAATGCAAAGTCTCATGGAACCATCTTTCTTTTTAACAAACAAAACAGGGTCTCACCATGGTGAATTGCTAGGACAAATGAAGATTTTATCAAAAAAATCATGCAACTGATTTTTCAATTCAAGAAGTTATGTTGGAGACATATGATATGGGGGTTTTGAAATTGGCTAAGTATTAGGAACTAAGTAAATTGTGAATTCAACTTTCCGATCAGGTAAGACACCAGGTAACTCATCAAGAAAAACATCATGGTATTCATTTACCACTAGAACATAATTAATCTGAATAGTTACCTTGTTTTCAACAATATGAGAAATATAACTTTCATTTCCATATTTCTATAGTTTCTCAGCTTCCTGATATGTTATCAATTGTATGGGTTCATTCTTGTATACAAACAAAAACTCTTTCTTAAAAACAACTTCTTTAGCTCTACAGTTAATCTTAGCATGATAATCAGAAAGCTAATCCATTCCTAGAATAACATCAAACTCAAATAAGGGTAAAACAACAAGGTTTGTAGGTATAGTATTTCCATAGACCACAATATAAAGATTCTTATAATTCATATTTTCTATAACATTTACTCTTGGTGTTTTAACAACAAGTTCTGCTTTCTTTTATTGATGTGATATTTCCAATTTACCAGAAAATTTCTCAAAGTTGAAGGAATGTGTAGAACTCGTATCAAACAAAACTTTAGAAAAATCTGACTGAACAAACAAAGTACCTAATACAACTTCATTAGATAGCCTGACATCTGTTGACATAGTCACAAAGGATCTCACTACACCTTTCTGCTTGAAGAATAGATTTTTTCATCATTCAGATCTCTCTTTGGGCAGGAATTTGCTTAATGAATCATCTCACCACATTTAAAACACTTTACAGTATTCTTTTCTTGATTAGTCTTAGGATCATTTTCATTGCAATCTTGGGCTATATCTCCAAATATACCACATTTAAAACACTTCCTAGTTTTGCAAAGACATTCCCCAGGGTTTTTCTTCTCACACTTTTCACAAATTTTAAATTGGATTTTCTTACCATCAGATTTCATTGGTTGATTCTTACCCGTCGCTTTCCATCTAGAACTCTTCTTCTTCTTATTTAAAAAATGAGCATGATCATCAGAAAACTCTATCTCTACCCTCTCAACACATCGGACAAGTTTCTCATAACTTTTGAATTCATGGGAGTCCAACTCCCTTCGATACCTTGAATTTAGTCCTATGTAAAAGCAGTTGATTTTGCAATCAAGATACAGAATAAGATTTGGATCATACCTTTATAGTCGAGTAATGTTCACTTCATACATGGCCACTGGATCTTCCTCCTTCTATTTAAATTCAAGTAATTTCTTCTCCAACCTAAGTCACACCACCTTAAGAAAATATTTTTTAAGGAAAATGCTTTTAAATTAATCCCACTATAAGGCATCAAAATCCTCTCTACTCATGATATTCCTTACCATTGACCACAAATGATCATATTCCCCTTCAAAACAATAAATGAAAAGACTTACCTTTTGATTGTCTGAACATCCCATAACTTTGAATATCTTTTCAAGGTATTTGATCCATCCTTCAGCTGCTATTAGGTCAGAAGATCCATTGAAAAAAGGAGGGTGTTTTCTCATAAAATTTCCCACTATTTTCATGTTATGTTGTGGTACCTATGGTTATTCTCTTTCATGGATTCCACCACCATTTATTGACTACGTTAGCTACGCCATTACTATCACAAACTTCTTGGTTCTAATCCCTATCATTCCGAGCTGTAGATCTGGAAGGATTTTATTTTTCCAGTTCCTCTCCTCTTCAACATCCCTATTTCTTCTACAGTCAACCATTCTGAAAAAATATATTAGATGAAGCAACATTGTAATCTTTAAATGCTATAACATTTCAAATTAAACATAGAGAGAAAATCCATTATGTTATTTTTTTTAACATCACTCTAACCCCGAAAGTTATCTAAACCATCATCTAATACCAATTATAAGGACCCGAACTTATTACATACATAATCTTGAATTTAGTCAAGAAAATACTTCCTTTTACATTGAGGATCTTTTCATGTTTATATATTTATAGAATTTGGACAATACATTCATAACATTACATATTATTACAAAGTGGATACCATAAAAATAGTTTCCATTTTTTTCAAAATATAAAACATTAAAACTTAAAAATGACTCCTTGACAATTCTTCAACATTTAACATGGATTCCTTCTCTGTATTACACATCCATTAACCTATGAAAATCATTCAAAAACTTGGGATGAGAACAAAATATCATTAAGGGATGAAAAATAAGGAAAGATCACATTAGTCCATGAATACACATAACGTATGAAAGCATTTTCAAAAGACATGCTTATCAACCATATATACTTACTTTGTGTAACATGAGATTTAAACAAGATCCAAAAAACATGATAACATAAATATAATCATAAAGTTATCTTAGGGAATTACTTACATAATCTTGTAACCCTCTCGGCTACCTTATAATTTGTAACCCTCACGGCTTCCTTACAATTTGTGTAACCATCACAGTTATACTTGGAGTAACCATATGGCCGACCTACAACTTACACATACCCAATGTATTGGAGAGAAATATAGGTCCCACCCTTCATCATAAACAATTCCCAAAAACCAAAACATAATCATACAACATGAATAATTCCATAAAAACATTTCTTTGTAATTTCGTAAAACCGAATTCAAAAAAGGATTTTAAAGGAAATCCCCTTACATAAATAATATAATTCATGTGAGACTTAATATAGTGGATGGAATATGATTAAACACTATAAATAAAAATATTTCATCATAATATAAACAAAACCCATCACACAAACAATTTTAATAGAACATAAATAATGAAAAAGAAGGTTAACCCAAAGAATGGAAATCAGGTTAAGAATTTCCTTACCTCGGGTTTGTGTTACTTCAAACATGTTTAAAATTCCTGTATAATGATTAAAAGAGTATTATTAGTATTTTAAAAAAACATTTTAATGTTTATAACAACTTATATTATCATTTCATAACATCATTTGACCCTTTAATTGTTAATATTTTTATCATTGCACTGTTTTTGGGTGAGTTCTTTACATGATTTCCATAATTGGTTCATGGTGGATGTTCCTATTGATTGGAAGTGAAACTCCAGAATTAGAATAGAGTAGTATTTACATATATATAGTAACATAAATTATACCATTTATAATTTTTAATTCTTTCATGATGATGATTCATAAGTTAAAACATTAATGGTGTTCATTTAGATCATTTTAGTGGTTCTTTGATAATAATGACCTCATTTGTTTTATAAATTAAAACCATGTGTAGAAAAGAATTATAGAACCATTGATGAGACATAATACATATATTATAAACTTTTTCAACCATAAAATTGGTTTCATGACTAGACTTGAAGGAATTAAAGAAAATTGAAATCACTTCGTACATAATGTCGGTAATTCGACACATCACGGACAATGTTTTTAATTACTTGAACAAGTAGGGGAAGAGAAAAGGATTTCTGATGAATTTCCCATGAACATGAGAACATCCAAAATATGCAATATTATGAAGCATTCATGAATTTTGGTTAAGATGAGGTGTGAAAAGAATAATAAAATAAATGAATAATGAAATAAAAGAAAACTTGACAAATTTATCATGAAAATTTGGCAGCCTAACGACGTCTCTTAAAATTTCATAAAAATAGTTTGATGAGAGAAAGGGGATATCTCATCACTTTTACATTGTATGGATATTAATGGGTAATATAGAATGAAATATCCCAACATAATATAAAGTAAAAAGAAGAAAATAACATAAAATGAAAGAAAAGAAAGAAAATAATAGAGGATGTTTACCTCTTGATCGCTTCTCCTTGAGACCATTCTTAAGGGCTTCAGTTTTGGTCTTTTGGTGAGACCAGCAGCTCTAGGACATGGGTAAGAGCCTTTAGAAGAGTATTGGATAAAACGTAGGCATGGAACAAGGCTTGAGAGGTGTGGGAAGAAGAGGGGAGTGAGGGTGGTATTTATATTGGAGGAGAGGGGGTATTTTTCATTATTTTAATCATTATTATAATATTTTCCCCAAGATTATGAATATTCTTAGTTCATGTGACCTCAAATAATAATAATGGTATGTGAGTTCGAACCAAGTGTCCTTGCATCACTTATTATGTCATAAATAGTGAATTTTACTGATAATTTGATTATATGGTATTTTACCATATTTCACTATTCGTCAAAAATTAAATAATTTCAGAAAAATCCCAAAAAATTACCCTAACCGTTTTTCAATGTTTAGAATTCAAAAATAAATTCCATTTTTCGAAAATAATTTTCTGAATATTATTAATTTAATTTTTAAATAAAAACATATTTAATTCAAAAATTAACAATTCTAATTCTATAACTACTTCTATATCACGATTAAAATTAACCAAGATGTTATTATTTTAAATCATTAAGAAAAATAATAATAAAATTTCTATTCATTAGGGTCATATTACTATTCATATTACTATTCATAAGGGTATGTTACTATTCACAAAAAAAACATGTTGGTTTCATCGGACACCAAATAACTTACTGAATACAATTATAGATGACAGTTTCTTGAAATTCAAAATATAGAAGTGTAAAATTTATGTCTAAAGGCTAGTTATTAATATCTACTTGAAACAAAGTTACTTTCATTTCTATTTATTTTTAAAAAAACATGGGGTGTTACACTTTTCATTGGTAAACTAGTCTATCCAACCCTTCTCTTACAATACCCTAATAAAAATAAAATTACTCTAAATAATCCACTTTGAACACACATCCTTTTCTAGTACAATTACACGATTTGAAATACTAGGGTTCAGGGGTTCCTTATGGATTTTTATCAGAGTCGTTTTCAATCTATTTGATGATAGGAATTTCTCTATGGTCGAAAAATATAGATGCTTCAATCTTTCCATTACCAACATGTAGAGATGATTTGAAGAAGATCAAGAGGTTTGAGAGATAATACGTTTGGTTTTGGGAGTGTGAGAGAAACATTGAAGTGAGAAGTGATATGGAGTGACCGATTTTTATTATTTGTGGATTTTGAAGATATAAATCAAAAATTCAGTATAAAATGAAATGAAATCAAATAATTAAAATTGTAATGTAAGAAAAATTAATAAGTATAAAACAGTGAGTCCTTATAGTGTGCTATCAATGGTGTCATTTCAAATGGCGAGACATCAACCGGTGAGATCGCAAATAGTGAGACAACAACCCCTGAGACATAAAACAGTTATTGAAAATTGATAATACCTAATTTATATATAATGTATCTCATTTTTTCATAATTTAATGGCTTAGTGAAAATGTCATCAAGCTAATGTTCCATGAAAATCAATTTTAAAGTAATATCACCTTTTTTATAATGATCTCTCAAAAAGTGATGTATTACATCAATATGTTTTCTTCTTGAGTGATAAAATTGATTTTTAGATATGTTAATATAACTTGGGTTATCATAGTTTATATGGACATGTCTATATTGATATCCATAATATAGAAAAGTTTGTTTTATCCAAAAAATCTAAGAACAATAACTACCAAAATCTATGTATTTAGATTTATCTGTAGATAATGAAAAATAATTTTTATACTACACCATGATACTAGTGATTTTCCTAAAAAGTTACATGTTCTAGATATTATTTTTCTATCTAAATTACAACCACCAAAATCAACATCCGAATAACTAAGTCAAATGATTATCCTCTAGGATAGAGCAATCCAAAGCTGGTAGTATTCATGTGGTATTTGAAAATTCTTTTAACAACAAGAAGATGTGACTCTTCAGGATTTTCTTTAAAATTAGCACACATACACACACTAAATAAAATACCAGGATGGCTAGAAGTCAAGTAGATAAGGCTTCCAATCATACCTCTATAACTAGTTTGATTAATAGATTTTTTATTTCCATAAAGATCTAATTTATAGGTGGTACTCATAGGAGTATCACTACTTTTTGTGCTATCCAAACAAAAATGTTTTAGTAGATCTTTGGTATATTTACTTTTATTTTAAATAATACCTTCCTTATTTTAAAAATTTTGAAATCCAAGAAAATATTTGAGTTCTCCCATTAAAATCATTTCAAATTCATCTTTCATCATTTTTTAAAAAGAACTTTTTAAAGATCCAAAAATAATATCATGAATATAGATTTATACAACTAAAACATCATTATAAATTATTTTTATAAAAAATTTGGATTATCTATACCTTTTTTAAAACCTTTTGAAATAAGAAAAGTGATGAGAATATCATACCATTCTCTTAGAGCCTATTTTAAACCGCACAAATATTTTGTTAATTTAAAGATGTGATTTGGAAATTGAGGATTTTTACAACCAGGGGGTTTCTCAAAAAAAACATCCTCAACTATAAACCCATTTAAAAATGAACTCTTGATATCCATTTGATAAATCTTAAAATTCAAATGTGTTTCATAGGCTAGAAAGATTCTAATGGCTTCAAGTCTGGATACATGTTCAAAAGATTCTTCATAGTCAATTCCTTCTTGACTATACCCTTGTGCAACCAGTCTTGCCTTATTTCTTACTATGGTTCCAACTTTATCCACTTTATTTCTAAACACCCATTTAGTACCTATGGTCAAGGATTCTTTGGTTCTATCAACTAGTTTCCAAACTTTATTTCTTTCAAACTAATTTAGTTATTCTTGAATATTCATCACCTAAAATTCGTCATTGATTGCGTTATTGATGTTCTTAGGTTCAAGTTGTGACACGAAGTCTTGATGTTCAACCGGATTTTTGAGATAACCTCTAGTGTGAGTCACATTATCTAAGTCTCCAGATATATCATCTAAATTATAGTTCTTAAAAGTTCTAATAGGTTTAGAAAACTAAGGGCTAGTAACTACAGGTTCTTTTATAGGTTTATGTTCTATATGGTCAGAATCTGGAGATGTTATAGAACTGTCAGATTATTTCACAACAAAATCAGAAGGATTAGGATTAAGATAAAGATATAACAAATTATCCTCAAGGTTTTATAAGAAATTTTTGGATTCATATGGATCTGATTCACAAAATTAGATATGTACAGATTCATCAACACATTTGGTTCTTTTATTAAAATCTCTATAGACTTCACTAGAGGTTTAATAACCTAGAAATATTCCTTCATCGCCTTTGGATGCAAAATTTTCAAGATTTTACTTAGTGTTAAGAATATAGAAATTGCAACCAAAAACATTGAAGTAACTAACTTTGGGTTTTCTAATGTTCTATAACTCATATGGGGTTTTATTAATTAAGACTCTATAAATAATATAATTTTTTTATTAATGTAGTCTCTCTAGAAGTAAATAGATAAATCATATTCATTAATCATATTCAGGATATTTATTATAAGGATCCATTTCTTAATTTTACACCTCCATTTTGTTGGGGTTTCCATGGAGAAGATAAGTTATTACTATATATATTTTGTGGAAAAAGATTGAAAGTCTTAATTTTAAAACTCATGGCCAGTTTCACTTCTTAAGGATTTAATTCTAATACCACATAGGTTTTCTACTATTCTAACATACTTGACAAAATGAGTACATAATTCCCTTTTGTATGCTAAGAAAAAGATACATGTATACCTAGAAAATTCATCTACTAAAGCATAGAAATAGTGCTTCCCACTTAAACTTGAAACTTTTGAAGGTGTAAAAAATCCATGTGAACCAACTCAATAGGTTGAGAAGTTGAAACTTCTTTCTTGGGTTTGAAAGAGATTTTGTGCTACTTCCCTTTTTGACAAGGATTATAGACTTTTTTAATTGGCAATCCTAGTTTGCATAGATCCTTGAAGAACCCTTTCTATGTAGGATTTCTAAGTGATTGAGTGTTATAGTGGCCTAATCTCTTATTCCAAATCCAAGATTCCTTATCAAATACACTTAAGAAAGAAACATTTTGAGAACATAAAGAATCCAAGTTCACAGCATAAACATTCTCATTTCTAAAAACATTAAATACTAACTCATTTTTATAATTAAACACATAACATATATCTTTTTCAAATTTAACATCAAAATGATCATCACATAACTAAGATATGCTAAGACAATTTTACTTTAATCCATCAACAATAAGTAGTTCGGAAATTAAAATTGAATTAGTGTTACTAATTTGACAAAGGCTAATGATTTTTCCTTTAGAATTGTAACCGAAAGTGACATGCCCACCATGAATCTTTATAAGATTCTTGAAGATCGAGTAGTCCCCTATCATGTTTCTTGAACATCCATTGTCCAAGTACCATTGACTTCTGTAAGAGCTCTTCAATAATATTACCTACAAAATTAATTCAACCAAGAAAAGACTTGAGTACCCAGATTTTCTCGGGTCTTATAATGTTAGTAATAAAATATTTTGGAACCCATACTTACTTCATGGGTTTCCAAAAAATGTTTGTATGGATTTGGAAAAACAAACATTATTTTTTCCATAAAAAGTGAAATAGTATAAGATGTTTCAGCATTGGAACAGGCAGTAAATTTTTCCCGAACTATCTATAAAACTATATTTTCCATATTTTGATAAATAATTATTTTAAAAATAGTTATTTTACCAGGTTGATATCCAATACCAGTAGTATATATAGAAGGAACGTATTTTCTAAGAATTTGAACTAAAGTATCTTTAAAATTTGTGAATTTCTCTAAATCCTTATTTAATTTCTCATTAGACAGTATGAATTCATTATTATAATGGAGTATTTGAGCATTACTTTCCTTTTTAATAGGGAGTTTAGAATTAATGGAGGTACTAAAATAATTTGTTTTCTTGAGACAATTATAATTATCCATCAGTTCATTATATGTATCCTCAAGCATTTTACAGGTTTCAAACATTTCTTAATTTTCCTAGTTTTCGGAGTCAGATTCATCTCTCAAATAATAAGAATTATGTACATGAGATTCTATTGTTACCTCATATGTGTGTTTCATAAACCCCATATTGTATTTATCATCCTTATCATCATTTGAAGATTCATATTCACCAGAGATATCCTCAGAAGAACTCTATGTTTCCTACATTTACTTTTTTTGTAACTTTTATCCTTATCCTCATATTTCATTTTGTACTTTAATTTTGGACAATTATTTATTACCTTTCCTTTTCTCTTACACAGATAACAAACTATTTCATTAGTATTTTCACTTATTTTCATTTCCTTTTTCCAATTTCCCTTATTGTCATACATCCCTGTGTACCTGGGATTTCTGAAAAAATTCTTCTTCCTATAGAATTTGTTGAATCTTCTAGCTATATAAGACATTTCTTCATCACTATAAGATAATGATTCTTCATTACTTGAACTGTTAAAAGGAGTTTTTTACTTCTCATTTTCATTGTGTTTAGAAGCAGTTGTCTTGAAATCCACTAACTTTCTCTTTTGTTTATCATCCTTTTACTTATAGACTTTTAATTATTCCTTATACATCATTAGTTTACCTATCATCTCCTTTAAATGCTACTTATAGATATCACAGGATTATCTAATTAAAATTGAGGCTCCCCTCCATATTTCTCGTAAACATCTGAGAATTTCCATGATTTTTTATTTTGTAGTAACATCCTTTCTAAGAGAGATCGTAGTGTTTAAAATCTCATTGAACCTAAGAAACTTGTTAGATATAGTTTCATCAAGCTTCATCATAAATTTATCATACATAATGGTATATTTCTTAAGTCTCGTTTCCTTAACATTAGAATAAAGTGTGGGTTTATTATATAGACACATTCATACTACTATAAAATCAGTGAGAATGTACACAATATAATAGAAATAATGATAAAGGGTTTAGAATTATATGTGTGATGTGTTTTATGCTTCTAGAATTCTTGGATGTATTATATGAGAAGCTTCTAGACTTCTTAGATGTATTAGATGAAAATCTCAAGTCATTTTGTGAAAATAGACACACAAACAGAGTGTCATGAATGCTCAGTGTTATGGTTTCAAATGAGTTGATAAACTCCTCTAAAATCCTCGTCACTTGGATATGTTTCTATAAGGATTTTATTACATCAGTTCACAATAAGTTATTCTTTATTTTCAGCTATCAGGATGTGTGTGTATATTTTTTACTTTGTCTTGTGTGCCACACCCTTTAATCATCTCACATGACACCTTTAATTTATTCCTGGATGTTTCCATTGGATGATAATGATAATGATATACATCTTGTCTAGGTACCTCATACCTCGTACTACCTACTAAAAAGGCTACATAATATCCTTAATTTTATCAGTATGATTAAATATCTCAAATATGACCATTATTAACAATTTTTAATTCAAATGGTAGATGAAGAAATAATTATTTTTGGAATGGTGCCACAGGAGCGGTGACTTGTCATTTTTCCCTGAATGGTGTCTTGACACTGGTGTCTCAAGAGTAGTGACTCGCCCATTGCCCAGGAATAGTTTCTTGAGATAGGTGTATCAGGAGTGGTGACGTAAAAATGGTGTATTAGGCTTTCCGAAAATTCTGTACTGGTAGTTTGATAAAATGGTGTCAGGCCCTTTGTAAAAATTCTTGACTGTTTTGAATGGCGTCTTGTCATTTGAAAAAATTATGGACTAGTAGATTGATACAATGGTGTCTGGTCCTTTGTGATAATTCTGAACTAGTTGGACCGATATATTTTCCTTTGTGAAAATTCTTAACTAGAATGGTGACTAGTTCATATCTATGGTGTCTACAATGGTGACTTATACTTGACAATTTTATAGATTAAACAGTTACTCATACTTTGTCAAATATTAGAAACATGTATTTTGAAGTAATACTTAACATAATATATTAATATTATAAATAAATAAAATTAAACATAATGAAACAAGATTAATTAAGATTTGTGAGCATTAAAACTAGAGGATTTCAACAAACTATAATATCCACCACTAAAAATAATACATGATAGTTCCCATAAATCACTTCTAAATAAGAAAAAATGACATGAGGTGATTCATGAGACCTAAATTAGTTGTAGTTTATGAAAACCATTTTTAAACTACATGGAAGTGGTTTAAACCACCTTTATTCTCATGATTTATCATAGTGAATGTATATAAAGTAATAGGTTCGCTTGATAAGTTAAGGACATGAAATATGGTCCTCAAATAAACTTATGAACATGAAACCAAGTCTACAAATTAACTAATGGACATGAAACCAGGTCTACACATTATCTTATTGGAATAAAATTGGGTCCACGCATAATATTTCGAACATGAAACAAGGTTCACACATAACATAGTTATCTCCTGAGTTGTCCATATTTACCTAATACATAGGAGGGATATAATAGATTCACTTATAAGATAACCCTAAATAAGAAATTTTCCACAAGTTTATAAAATCATTCATCAATTCATCAAATCATCACGCATGGAAAAGAAAAGGGTTTTATTTCATCATTTCAATATAGTACAACTTGTGGAAAAGAAATGATTTTCATAAAGATTTGATCATAACATAGTTAACCCATGGAAAAGAAATTGGTTTCATAGAATTATTCTTGAATTAGCATCATCATAATACATCTAGAGAAATAAATTGGATGGTATTATAATATTGTATCCCTGATTCATTATAAAAATCATTAATGAATATTGAAATATATGTAAAATTCCTTTAAAATAATTCTAAACCCCTTCATTGAAAACAAGATAAAATTATATTTTTATTTTGATAACATTTTAGTAGAAATTTTTTACAATATTAAGAAAGTTATTTTCTTTTAAAGTAACCCAGGAAACTAATAAAATAATCTTCACATCAAATAATGGTCATGATGATGGGAAACTCTATTTATATCATGTACGTTAAAAGAGAACATCTTTTAGCACTTTTACCAAAAAGTAAAAAACAACTTATTCATAATATGTTTAATTAAAAATATTCTTCTTGGAACATTGTAAATAGAGTAAAAGTAAATGATAATAACCCCTTTAAAAAATTCATATATAGGTAAAAACATCCTAAAATAAAATTTTAAAGTAATGTGCATGGAAGAAAAAGTTTAACAACCAAAGAGAAAATTTGGTTGACATTTCTTTAAAAACATTTTCCCAGCCCTTTTAAGTAAAAAAGTGAGGAAAATGTTGATATTAAAAAAATCTATAAATAACCATAGGAAAATAAAGTTTATGGTTTTTAATGTACAATATCTGTAAAATTTCCCTCAATGGAAATTTAGCATAGACAATCCTAAAAATGAAGAAGATTAGAACACAAATCCATTACCTACAATATTGTCCGGATTTATACTATATAATAAAAATGTGTTTACAATAAATATATTACATAAACATATTAATAAATATCATACCATATATGATTTAATTATAACATCTTATAACCTTTTTATCAATAATTCTTTACTAAAACCACTATTAGAGGAGATTATTATTTTGTTTTTCATATAAGTTTTGATTCGGAAGTTCTGGACCTTGTACTTTGATCAAGGTTTCATAATCTCCAAAATTATAATCATTTCATAGTTATAATATAAAATCATTATATAAATATTTATAACTATTAATATAAAGTTGTGATGAAAAATTTATTACATTAATTCACGGAGATGGTAATTTGTATATACGCATAAGTGATTTTCCATTTTTCAATGGATGGAACAAAATAAAGGTAAATATAAATTCACCTTTATAGAATAATTATTATATAATAAAAATAATATAGATTCCTTAAATCTATCTTTATTATCATTCATGTAAATTGGAAATGAAAAATGAGTCACATCACTTTTTGGAGGTGGTAGTCCACACATACGCATAAGCATCGTTATCATTTCACAACTGATGGGAAGGTAAGAAAGAAGATAATATCTTATAATTATATGGGAATAATTAATTTATAAATATTTTATATAAATATTAAACCCATCATAATAACCAATCATGAAATATGGTGATTGAAAATGAATCATATCTCAACATGGAGGCGGTAGTCCACACATACACATGAGTGATATTTTCATTTCCCATTCGGTGGAAAGGGAGATGAATAAATGTTGTTACTTTGAAATAATAACATATAATGATATTTTAGAGAATTATTTTATTATATCATCATGTTAATAATTTAATTAAATTATTTATATGAAGAAATAAAATGAAAACACCCGGTTAAGAGTTGAACCTCTTCTTTGGACTACCTTCGTTGGCTTACACCTTAAGCCTTATAAGGATGGCATTTTGATCCAAAAAATACCTCTAGATCATGTGGAAATATTTTAGGAATGTATTTGGATATTTAATGTCTGATATATAAGGTTCATCATGTGTTAATAAGATATGAGAGGTGGTATTTTTTTATAAGGGAGGGGGAGGGCACACTTGGAATGTTTCCAAAGATTGAAATATATTAAATTATTAATAAATAAAAATTACACTAAATTGGATAGAGTTATAATATAGGATGTTATGGAACCTAAATATATTCCAAAAATAGGTTTTATACAAGTTTTTAGATCATTTAAACCCTTATCTATTTATTTTATTCCCTCATTAAATAATTTTAACCATTGACATCATAATGAATTTTTATCTCTGTTATTATTCATAATGACCAAAAATTAAGTTGAACTTATTATTTAATAATAATTACTCTAATTAAAAATATTTAATACATTTTATCTAATTAAATATCTATAATTGGTATAGATTTATTAAAATTAAACTCGTAAAGAACGATGAAAAACAGTTTTATAAAAAATTGCATTTTTAAAAAAATATATTTTTATCCAAAAATTAAGCATAATATTAAATAAATAAATATTAATTGGATTATTTTTAATAAAAAAAAATAGTTTTTTAAATAAATTCAAAATAAAATTTATCTTTGTAAATACTTTAACAAAAAGACAGTTTTCTATAAAATGGATATTTTCTCACTACTCATTGAAAAACTAATATTTTTAGAAAAATCCTAAAACTTTTGCCTTAATATAATTTTTAAATGTTAGATTTAAAAATTATATCATTTTTTAAAAATTTTAAAATTTTTTGAATATAATTATAATATTTTCTCATAAAAATAAATAAAAACCATTTTTAATGAAAATTATTTTTGAAGCATAAAACGACTTCACTAAAAAATGGGTTATTAATTCATCAACATTAAGCAATATAATTTATTTGAGCATAACCATTATACATATATTTCATAATTTGTTTAAAATTATTTATAGATACCACTCTAACATGTAGGTTATAAAGTTATATTATATCACAATTCCTTTAGACCCATGGTTGTGTGTAGAGAAAACCATCAAATACCTCAAGTTTATTTTAAAGTAAAATACATTTAAAATATCATGGTGTTACATTATACCTCCATTAAAAGAGTATATCCCCATAAATTCCATCAATATAATATAATAAAATTTATATGTCTCCACTTTATCACACCCCGAGGTTCCTATATAGGTTCCTTGAATTTTTATTCCTCTATAGAACATTAACCAGGTGAGTAGTCTTGTTTCATAACACATTATCTCTATGATAAAAAATTTATATATATTTTTATTCATATAAATTATCATAATCCATTGGTAAATACTATAATTTCATTGAATTTGAATTATTAGGTATATACTTACTCAATAGAGATACATGAAACACATCGTTAAATTGAGGGAGGTTTGGTGGAAGCGCCAAGCGATAAGAAACCATCCCGACCTGATCAAGAATCTCAAAAGGGATAATATATCTAGGGTTCAACTACCCTTTATTCATTAACATCATAACCTTAATCCAAGGATTAATTCATATTAATACCTTCTCACCTACTTATAAATTCATAACTCATCGATAATTGCCTACATATATCTTTTGTTGACTCTGAGCTGCCTTAATGTGAGACTAAATGGCTCAAAAATTATTTGTCATTTCCTCAGATAAATCGGGTCCTAATATTGTTTTTCCAAATTTATACCAACACGTTTGTTTCTTAAAAATCACCTCATATATGGATCCATAATGAGATATCATAATGCTTGAGTTAAAGATACTTTTT
This sequence comes from Viscum album, assembly GCA_963277665.1. Classification (NCBI taxonomy): domain Eukaryota; kingdom Viridiplantae; phylum Streptophyta; class Magnoliopsida; order Santalales; family Viscaceae; genus Viscum; species Viscum album. Next base: position 1,055,956,753 of record OY728125.1, on the reverse strand, counting down.
TTGGAAAATCCCATTAAATGAAGGCATTGATCCCAACCACCTTTGAAATCCATAGACAAAGAACTAAAAATTTATTCTAAAGTTGTAATGTTTTTCTAAGAATGACTATATGTATGAGGATGATATACATTACTGAAACTCAACTCTATATCCATATATTTATAATGACTTCCCTATAATTTCAAGGTAAATCTCGAATCCTGATCAGATACAATTGAGAGTGGCACTACATTAATCCTCACCACTTGATTAATTCATATCCAAGCAGATCAAGAGAGAAATATTCTCTAAAAAGTTAAATGTGATGACTTCAAAAGGTGTTTTACTATAACCCAAATATCATCATTCCATCATAATCATTGTTGAACCCAATATCATTTCTCCTATTTTTCTATAGTTTCACATTCTCCTCTTGCACCTCTTTAATCCCCGCATTGATATATCGTTGAACATTAATCTATGAAAAATATTATTTCACCCTATTACTTATGATTTAAAGGTCTATATTCTTAAAATATATAAATATTGGATCTATTTCAATCCGCATCAAACTAGTATGGTGATTCCTAAACAAAGCATTAGCCACCTTATTCACCTTCCCGGGGTGGTAGTGTATTAAGAAGATATTATCATTAATAAATTGGAACCATTTTCTCAAGTGTATATTCAATTATTTTAGTTTGAATATGTAATAAAATATTTTATTATCCTTATATATATCACACCTTTCACTATATAGATAATACATCCATATTTTCAATACAAATATTACCGCTTCCATCTTTAAATCATGAGTTGGGGAATTTTTATCATGAATTTTCAATTAGTGTGAGGAATAATCTATCACCATATCATTCTTCATGGGTAATCATCTTATTTCATTCATAGATTCACTACTATAGATCACAAATCTTTATCCACTATATGGTATTGTGATCATGGGTGTGTTGACCAACCTTCTCTTTGGTTCCTTGACAGAGCTCATATTTTCATATTTATACATATTTTTTATATGATTTAATCCCTTCGAATTAATCAATTTGATCTTATTTGAATCATTTTATGACTTTTGGTGAGTTTTGAGATTAAGTGTGAAAATTGGTTAATTTTGGACATTTAACAGTTTTATGATGCCACTATATTTCAATCATAAATAAAGCAATTTTGATCCAATTAATGTGATTCCTTTTTTATAGGATGACATGGATCGTTATCTACAAAATTTCCTTCTAGGACAAGTTCCAATTCGAACTCCAACATGAAAAAAAATTCGGTCAATGTGAACACTTATTCTGGCACGTAGAATAGACCATGACTCATTAAATGATCCATACCTCAGGATAACGACCCCCAAATTGGGTGCTTATAGCTGGGTTAAAAATACATCTCATCTACGAAGCTTCCCATTAAATTTCATGAAGAAATAATTTCATTTATTCTATCCTTATACTGGTCAAAGTATGGTGTGTGAAATACTGATTAATAGATAGAAAAATTCAGGTCTACTAATTCGACCATAACTCATTTCACACGACTCTAAATGACTTGAAACTTCACGGGTAGATGGAAAAATCTATTAATAACCTCCTATAATAAATGATATTGGATTTATTAGATAATACGGTGGATGAAAAGAAGATGGTATTTTTGGTGGAAAGATTATGGAGGAAATGTTCATGTTCTTCTTTTTACCTCTTTTATTTATTTTTTAGTTTTGTTATGTATTATTCTTCCCCATTCTCCTCAATTACCCTTACCATGGTGGGGTAAATCTTATGAGGGATTAAGAAAGGTTAGGATTTCAATTTTTTAATATTTGACTTCATGCACTTTAAGTAGTAAAATGTTTTCTCTATTCTGCAAAGTTGCATTCAATTTGTAATAAAGGTTTATAATATCTTATGATATTGTATTTGATTTTATATATTGTTGTTATTATTACTTTGATTAATGAAAATTTTCTCCCTCAGTAGGTTACGTACTATATACGCTAGAATATACCATATCTTAGTTTTGAAGTACTTGGCGATTATTAGTACGCGTGAGAGTTGTAGTACATATTCAGGATTATTTGGGATAAACAAGACCCGATCAGAAATTTCCTAAATTAATTGGCAGTATTCATTGAAAATATTTCCCAAAAGTATGGAGAGTAGACCAAAATAATATCTTGTTAAGGTTTACCCTCACCAATGCCATTTACCAAAGAATTGATAGGAATTGATCGTGGAATCTCACATTAATCGGCTAAACAGAATAGAAATGGATAAAATCGAACTATGATAACACTGCAATTGGAAATATAACCCTGACTTGATCACCCAATTTTATATTACAATTTTTAATCACATGATATTTCAATTTATTTTCCATATTTTTCTTAATTTCTTCCTTTTGTTTCATTTATCTCAATTTCTATACCAAAAAAATTCAAAAAAAAGTGACAAACATGATTTCTTTGCACTCCTCTATGTAGAAAACCTAGGTTAACCACTATATTATATTTTAACATCATCAAAAAGTATTTTTTCATCACCCCATGATAGGTTCATGTTAAAAATTGGATCTGTTGTTGGGGAGGTAGTACCACAATCTAATTATTAATATTTAACATTTTTCAATTAAAAAACATTAAAGAAATAATTTTCTATGATGTTTTTAAATGATCATATCTTCAATTCATGGAATAATTACCCACAAGTGGAACAAGAAGATGAGTTTATTTATAATATAGTTTAGATTAAAGAAATTAGAAATGACGTAAAAACAAGAGAATAAAGTAGAACTTGCATTCAAATATGTCAATGCATTGATGGAAAAACCAAAACATAAGAACGAACATGAGGAGGCAAAGAAGGAATAATATTATATTGAGCTACATGCGGGACATCAAAAATATCTATATAGATTCTAGAATGATTGTGAAGAACTTCTTTATCTACATATTCCTTATAAAGTAGAAGAACCAAAACCATTGAAGGAAGACACCACCAAAGTGGTGGAATTTAAAGAAAATCTCAAGGAGCCAGACTACCTACATTTATCTTGGGAAATGAAACTACAAGAGGCACCTACAGTTAAAGAAGCTATTGAATATGAACAAACTCAATGAAATAATCATTTCTTAGAATTTTTCATTCTGATTTTATTAAATATGAATTGAGTATTACCTCCCCTTGTTATAAATTTTCTGATTTGTCAAACAATTGTATTGTCTTGGTTGATGAGGAAGAAAAATAATATACATATAATAAGGAACATATGGGGATCCTTGAACTTGATGAATGCTTATTAGAGGAAGTTCAAGAAAAGAAAAAAGTGAATTTCCGTGAATAAATAGAGACACAAGATGCTTACATTGAAAGAGAATAATTTTATTTTTATTCTTCATGCTTTAATTTCATTCAAATTGAATTACTCTCTGATTTTCTATTTGACAATTCTTTTGATGCATCATTTCTTGAGAAACTACTAGAGAATGAAGAAGAGGTTTTTCAAGTGGAAACCAAGAAAAAGGAGGACTCGTTCTTTATCCTACCCTCGCTATACAAGATGTATATAATTTTCATGGGGGTGGATTCAGTGGATTATATCCATAGAGTCCTCATAAAAAAATAAGAAGTACAAACTGGAAGGAGGAAATGTTGGTGGTTCATATTAAAGAAACTAAACCCACTCTCAGATTGGGGATAACCAACTAAAACTAGCCATATGGAGGGAGTCAAAACCTAGGGCCCACTTGGAGGATCAAAACAAGATATGTCCTTTTTTCTCATAATATTTCTATTTTAATTGTCTTTCAATAAATTTGTTATGTTTTATTATCTAACTTTGGTTGTAGGATTTCATATGTGCAGCACTTATGAGCTTAACTAAATAATGCACTACCAATAAGTCAGGTTGTTCCTATCCTTAAAATATTATTGCCTATTGTGATTCAATTTAAAATATTATTACTTGTTAAATTCATATGAATGCATAGCGGACATTGCATCATTTAATTATGGGAGAGGGAACATTTATTGTTTAGTATTTTCAATTGTTTTATTTTTGATTTTTCCAAAAAAAAGTCTGATTTTCAAATTTTTGTGTGTTTTTAAAATTTTTGAGCTAAAATGATTATCATTTTTCTTTTGAAACCCATGTCTATGACTAAAGAAATTTATTAAATTAAAATGATCTTAAATAAATGATGAAATTGACTTTGTTTCAAGTTCAAATATTTGGAAATTTAATGAAAAGTACACTAATTTTTGAATAACATGACACAATTCTCTGTCTTTATATTTGAAACCACTTTCCCATGAGGCTTCTGAACATAATTTTAATATTCTTTTCATTCACCTAACTTATTGAGAGAACCATACCATGCTTGATTTAATGAGAATTTTATTTGTTCCTATAAAAAATTGAGGTTTTGAGGTACATGTGTTTTAAATGATCAAGGTATTTCTTTGGTATTAAAGCCTATATTTCATAAAAATCCTTTTTATAATATCCTACCGTATACATTTAATTCTTATATCCCTTATAGGTTATGAACAACCCATTAGGTTAGCCACATCATAAGACAATTTTCCCTATCCAACCTGCTCTTGTAGTGAAATTTCATAATCTAGTTGAACTTAAGTGTAGGGGGAGGTTGACTTTTGTTGTGCTACATTATTTGGAGATATATTGGGTGGAAAATAAAATGATTAAGAGATGTTCTTGTTTCTAAAAAAAATAATTTTGTTGAGATTTGTTCCTTTTCAGGAACTTTCATGATAAATGAAGATGTTCCTTTTTTAGATCTTTCATGATATGTGAAGTTGTGCCTTTCTGGAACTTCTAATGAAAAGAAAGTTGTGCCTATCTGGAGCTTTAAATAAAAATCATGTTTGAGATGATTGATACTTGTGCTACTGAAATGATGAATGGGGTGAAATTTCACTGATTTTTCATTTTTATGGATCCTATTTTCTACTAAGGGGAGTGAAGAGGATACCATATTTGTTTAAAAATTAGAATAAGGTGATTTTTCATCAAAAAGAGCCAAGCCCTACTTATTCAGCCTCAGAATTTTTCACATCTAAATCCTACCTACCAAAATCCATAGAAAAACCTTTAAAATTACTCATGATAAACACATGTCCTTGAATCACATAAGATGGACATATAGGAATTTATCAAGCCTATGTTAACCCTCTCATGAGTATTGGATGATAAATGCATTGTTCAAAATTGATATTTGTGTGAGGAGAGAAAATAAATGTTAGATAAGTGTTTTGTGTGCATGGGAGAAGAAATTAAGAAGAAATATATTTAATAAACTTAATTTAGAACTTGGAATAATATTTATTGATGATTCATTATATATTTTGTTTCTTGGTGATAAATTGTTTGATCTCAAAGATATGTGTTTTAAAATTTGTTATAATTTGATATCAATGTTTATTGTCCAGGAGTCCAAGTTCTAAATATGGGGGAATTGACAGAGCTCATATTTTTGTATTTCTACATATGTTTTTAAATTATTTAATCCCTTTTAATTAATCAATTTGATCTTATTTGCGTCATTTTATGAATTTTGGTGAGTTTTGAGCTTAAGTGTGAAAATTTGTTAATTTTGGACATTTAATAGTTTTATTATGCCACGTTATTTCAAGCATAAATAATAAAATTTTGATTCAATTAATCTGATTTATTTTTTTAGGATGAAATGTTTCGTTGTCTACAAAATTTCATTCTTGACCAAGTTCCAATTCGAACTCTAACCAGCCAAAACAAATCGGTCAATGTGAACACTAATTCTAGCCGGCAGAATAGACCAGGACTCATTCAATGATATATATCTCAGACTTCCAACCACAAAATTGGGTTCTTATAGATGGGTTTGAAATCCATGTTGACTAGTAATCTTCCCATTAAATTTCAAGAAGAAATCATTTCATTTAGTCCATCCTTAAACTGGTAAATGTATGGTTGGTGGAAGAGTGATTGGCGGCAACAATAAGTCAGGTCTACAAATTCGACCATAACTCATTACACATGGATCAAAATGACTTGGAACATCATGGGTAGATGTCCAACTACATTACACACTTCCTATTAGAAGGGAAATCATCCTGATTCTATGATATGGTGGATGAAACAAATTTGAACTTCCGGTGGACAGATTCTGGAGGAAATGTTCATGTTCTTCTTTTTCCCTCTTTTATTTATTTTAAGTTTTGTTATGTATTATTCTTCTCCCTTCTTCTCAATTACCCTTAACATGGTGGGGTAAATAATATGAGTGATTAGGGAAGTTTAGGTTTTCTATTTTTTAATATTTTATTTCATTTTCATGAAGTTATAAAATGTTTTCTCTATTCTACAAAGTTGGTTTCAATTTGTAATAATAGTTTATATTATCTTATGTGATTGTATTTAATTTCATATTCTGTTGTTATTATTGATTTGTTTAATGAAAATTATCTCCCTTAATTGGTTTTATTCTATATATGGTAGAATTTATTAGATCTTAGTGTTGAAGTACATGACAATTATTAGTATGTGTGAGAGTTGTAGTGCATATTCAATATTATTTGGGATAAACAAGACCCGATCAGGAATTTCCTAAATTAATTGAGAGTATTCATTGAAAATATTTCACAAAAGGAAGGAGAGTATAACAAAATAATATCTTGTTAAGGTTTACCCTCACCAACACCATTGACCAAAGAAGTGAGAGAAATCAATTGTGGAATCTCACTTTAATCGGCTTAGTAGAAGAGAAATGGATAAAATTGAACTATAAAAACATTGAAATTGGAAATCCAACCCTGACCTGACCACCCAATTTTATATTAATATTTTCAATCACATTATATTTCAATTTATTTTCCATATTTTACTTAATTTATTCATTTTGTTTCATTTCTCTCAATTTCAATACCAAAAAAAATCAAAAATAATGTGACGAACATGATTATTGTCCACTCCTATCTTGAGAAAAACTAGGTTAACCACTATACTATATTTTAACTTAGTAAATAATTATTTTTTACACACCCCACGATAGGTGTGTGTAATTTTTGAAAATTATCCTCACATTCATATATCCATAAGAACATGGATCGCTTCTGTGTTAACGTGGTTAGTGGATTTCATATCCAAGATAAAGTTCTCATAAAGCATCATTGGTATCCTACCAACCAAATAGAACTATGGATTTTTCTCATTGTGGTTAGTCTAGTCCATTATTCAATAACTTCAATATTTGAAGTATCCAATGACATAACCTCACCTAAAATTATATGACTCAAAAATGAGACTTTCTATATCCAAAATTCACACTTAATAAATTTGGAAAAAAATTATCCTTTATCGTGGTCTTTATAAAAATCCTCAAATGTTATTAATTATCTTCCATTCGCTTCAATTATATAATAAAATAATTTATAAAGACTTCCATAAATTGATCAAGGTAATATCTAAATAATCTATTCATTAAATAAATAAAGATAACAGGATCATTGATAAGTCTAAATGGAATTACTATAAATTCATAATGAACATTCCTCATAGGGAAGGTTATATTTGGTATATCATCATCCTTCACCATTAATTGATGATATATAAAATAAAGTTAAATATTGGAAAAGCATTAAACTCTGTGCACTTGATAAAAAATCCCATCAATACAGGGTATATGATACTTTTTTCTTGATAGTGATATTGTTAAGTTCTTGATAATCAATGAAAAGTTTCATTAAACAAACTTTCCACTTAATAAGAAAAACATGTCGATACCATTGTGATCCACCAAGGAATATAAATCATTTATCAAGATTCTCTTACAGTTTATAATTAAATTCCAATAACTCATGTAGGTCTATTATATATGAATTATCTAAAATAGGTGCAACATCATGTATGAGTTCTTTTGAAAACTGAACTTCATGATCTGAGGGAAGATTAGGAAAGTATTTTAGAAATACATCATCATAATCCAAAATAATATTAATATTATCAACGATGGGTTTCTACCGAACCATTTGAGATAAATAAACCTCATGAATATGATGTAAACCCCAATAGAAGTATCTTTAATTGGATGTTCATATACATCCTCATACTTAAATATAGTCAAAGGTTGACTTAAAATATCAAACATGACTTTTGTTTCATGGAATGAGATATGGGATCTATATAGAGAGATATATAATCCATGTCACAAAAAAATTAACTTGAGGGAGATTCAAAATATATATAGTAAGCACATCCACACACACTTTTATTGGATAGAATCTATAGACATGAGATGTGATCATCATGCCATTAGTATTTTTCAATACTAACTCAACAATTAATCATTGACTTGGTAATTTGACACCCTTATAATATTTATTTGATATTAAAGAGTGGGTATAGACAAAATTAAATAAAAAAATAGTTGTTCTAGATTCAATGATAAATGCTCATTTCACCACATCATTCATGAAACCCGCTTCAATGGTTGTGGTCGTCTGATATTTCCCTTTTTCCTTTGACTTCAGAGGTTTTAGAGGATTATTATCTTTATCCATCCTTAGATTTGGGTATTGATTAACATAATAACCATTCTCCTTGCATATAAATATATAATGCGTGGGTGGTGTATTAAGTTGAGTTTTCTCACTATTCATTTCATTTTTTATCCTCTCCACATCACTTTGACATTATTTTGTTCGATGTCCAGGATTCCCATAATAGAAAAAAATTCTCTCTCCTTTAAGGAAATTACCTGAGTTCTCTTTCCCAAATTTTTTTCATATCATATTCTTCCCTCTATGTGACATACCACTGGATCTTCAATGAAACTCCATCTTCTTTTTCATATTAATAGAAACATAAGGGTTTCTAACTTCCATTTCCAATTTGAGTGAACATCAAATGATTTATTCATAGATTCGAAAGTCCAATATGATTAATGTATTTTGAATACTTGGATTAAAACCACTGAATAATTTATCAAAATTTATTTCTAAGTCAATAATAAAACCATAAGAATACCTCACAAGTCTTGTAAAGATTTCTTCATAGGTACTGATGGATTAATCATCCTTTAGCTTCAACTCTAGAAAGTCCCACTCAATTTGAGTATAAAGTGTTAAAGGAAATTGATTATTGAGGAATAACCTCTTAAACTCCTCTCATTCCAGGGATTGATTTATTCCACGTTACTTGTAATCTTGATAATATTCCACCTTTGATCTACATCAACTTCCAAGTAATATATTGATATGACAAATTTCATATGGTATGAGAACTTTATAATAGAAAATATATTTTCTATTTCCATGATCCATTATTCAGTAACTAGTGGATCATAATACCCATAGAAATTGGGTAAAAGTTATTACATAAATGATTTAATGGTGTCTTATTCCCTCTTTAGTGCATTCATAAGCTCAAAATAGTTCACATTATACCCATATCTTGAGAAATTTGATTTAGAATAGTCATAATACATTACATCCCATCTCCCAATACGTTATTTTTTTCATGAGTATGGTTATTGTATTGGTTTTCACAATCATTTTTTACAAGATTCCTCCTATTTCCATCAATTGAATGAAACAAAAAACAAAATATAATCTTCAAGAAATAATAATAAAAATGAAAATCATATATTCAAGGAAATCATTCCTAAGATGTCTTAAAGTGTTAAAAATTATTATAAAACAAGGATACTTTAGGTTTAACCTAGGTCATCCATGGTCATCATATATTCAATTCCTTTATAATAGTTTATATAGAGAATTGAAAATTTACCAAATCATATCCATTGGGATTGTCTATTTAAGTGTTTAGTCATTGGTCCACTCATTGTGAATTGGTAATGATCGAGTTAATAAAAAATGTACAACATTCAGATTTTTATCCCCTAGGTTTATATATGCCACATCCACATCCACTTTCTAGTATCCATACAATGATTTTTTTCTAAGAAAAAAACAATATTAAATACGCCAAAACATTAGGATATTATCGTATAATTAGACATATCCCTAATGTTTTCACCAAAGTTTTATAATATTAATATAAAAAATAACTAAACACAAATTAGACACCAATTATGTCTACCAGATTATACCATTCATAAATATTATCATTTTAGATTAATATTCAATATATAAAACAATTATACATGGTCTAGAACTATAAAGGTTTGGTGTCTTTGGAGACTATACAAGAAAAAAATAGATAATAAAGTATCTTAAACATCTCCCACTATGTTCTTCATTTTATTACCCTCCTATATATATCATTTAACACCTGATCTTCAATTATAGTAATTTCTTATTTAAAGAAACAAAAACAACGTACACATAGTTTTATTAAACAATGTAATTAAAACCTAAATTCTAAAATTTTATAAGTTGAATTAGATTAAATTAATTTCAGTTTTGGAATCAAAATATAAAAATTATCTTAGGGTGAAATTTTAGGTTTTTTCTTAAATAAATAATTTACTGGGGAATAGTGAAAAAAATTTCTTTTTATTAAAAACTTTATTTTTATTTCAAGAATTTAAGAAGTTCCATTTATTTTAAAATTGTTTAAAAGTAAAATTGATTCCCTTATATAAATAATAACATAATTAAATTAATTAGAAACAATTTTATGGTTGAATTTGGTATAAAAACATTTTTATACTTAAAAATGCATTTTTCTAAAAATATTATTTTTCATCGTGTTTTTAATTTTAATCTTAATTTGATTTTTTACACTTATAAAATTGAATATTGAAAAATAGTAAATAATTACCTTTTATTTTTTTCATTATAAATAGTAAACATAGTAAATATTTATCACCATGGTGAGGGTAAATCTTGTAGTTAAGTTTAAAAATAATATGATATGGGCTAAAAATTGATCCTAACAATTTCCTTTATCCTATTTTATGGGAGTATTTCATCTGTTACCATGAAAGTATTGAATATATTTCCACTTTATTCCATATAAATTTGATTAGGACCTTCATATTAATTTAAGGAAATAATAAATGTGAAATGTCACTCTCTTGACTTTAATAACTCTAAATATTATTACAATTATAAAAGTTCAAAAAGTTATGTTCTAAATGTTTGTTTTAAATATAAAATATTTTTTATCATGATAATTTATTTTAAAATTTTTTGATTGAATAATTACCATAAATTCTTATGCAGCGCTGATGTCATATTTATTCAATTAATAGAAAAATAAAATAAATTATTTTTTAAACTCTAAATGTAATATTTTTTAGTTATCTAGAGGGACCCAATAATTTAATAGATATATATGAAATATTGGAAATTTATTCAAAATATAAATTCTAATTACACATTTTTCTGGATGTATTTAAAGTAAAATTAAATGAATAGTGTAAAAACGACATTAATGATATGTTATGAAAATAATATTTTATTAAATTATTTAAAAAACATAAAAAAATTGAAAAAATTAAAGGGGGATAATATATGGTCTAATATTTTATCTATTCTCCATTTATGGGATAATAATTACCTTATATGTAAAATGATAACCCTTTAAGAGTGAAAAGGGTGTCACCGCAATTAAAGTTGAAATAGGTTATCTAAGCAGGTAAACCAAAAGATAAGGTTTAAAATATCACTTAAACATGTCAAAATATTATTGTTTTAATGGATTTAAATTGTATAATATATTATATTATGAATTATTTCCATAATTAACAACTTTCACCTGAATATTAATTTATTATATTTAAATCATTTTATTAATTCCATGGGGGTCCCTTCACTCACTATTAAAAGGCACAACCTCTCATCTCTTCTATACACTGCATAGAGACTCTTTTATTGACCAAACGCAACTAAATACTCTTTTATACATCCTTATCTATTTTTTGGAGTTTTTTTCTTCCTAAAATACTAACCCTAGTTCCTTTAAGAGAAGATATAAAGAAGATATTTAAATGAAGAGGTATTCATCTTTACTGACTATTTCAAATTTATTTATTTCTCATCTTCATAAAAATATACTATAACCATACTAAAATAATAGCTGAAGTATCAAAAATTTATTGATATTTTATTATGATTATGTTAAAACTATTTTCCATATCTTTTCCATCCAAATAAAAATGAAAACATCGCTCATGCGTACGTACGAATTACCATTTCCACATAGCTGTGTAATTCATTTTTCATCCCCACATTGATTGAATAGTTATAGAGATAGAATTAATATTTTTATATGATATTTATAACATAGTTATTCTTCTGGAATAATAATATCATATCTACTATTTTACCCTTCAACTCGTTAAAAATGATAATGTTGCTCATGCGTATGTGTGGACTACCACCTCTACAAAGAAATGTGATTGATGTTTCATGTCCTCATTTCATGGATGATTAAGAATATATATATAAGGAATGTATATGATATATATATCATGATTAAAATCTTTTATATTATTGAAACATGAGTGATATGTAGTTATACAAACTACCAAACTGAAATTTACATGAAAAACAAAATAGTTAACACTTGAAAATGATGAATTTAATAAATAGTTATTTATTTAAGACCTAGGAACAATTTATTGAATAAGAAAAAATCTGATTACATGAGTCTAAAGGATATAATCTTATTACAATATTTATCATAAGAAGGAAACAAATCACCAGGAAAACCATCCTACCATGTAATGTATTGGTTGACTCCCTTGTTGGAAATACCATCTGCAACCATGTTCGCATCACGAAAAGTATGGGTTGAAATGTAATTAATTTCCATGAGAGAAGCAAGGAAATTCATCCAATGGGAAGTAAGCGTCCAGGCACGATGCACCACCCCCTTCCCAATAGCTTGGAAAATAGTGATTAAATAACTTTTGATACAAATATTATTCCAACACTTTTGTTTGGCAAAGCCAACGGCATGGATAACCCCTATCATTTACACTTCAAGAGATGAGGCCATACCACAACCACCAAAGAATCATTCATGAAATCTTCCATGATAGTCTCTGAAGATAGCACCATATCCTTCCAGTCTTTGGTTGCCTTTATATTCACCGTCGACATTTACTTTGATCTATCCGAGAAGTGGAGATTTCTATAATACCTCAATTATACGTCGAGGTTGTCTGTATGAAACAGTAATCCTAAGATGGTGTAGGATCTCAAAATCACCAATAGTGTTGTCACAATAAGATTTCTGAATCAAGGTAGTATCCCGAATAGCAATGATAATCTACACCTTACCTGTATTGAGATTTAATGGGAAATTTTTATAAAGAATGTTATTCCTATCATACTAGATCACATAAGGGATCTTAGAAACAGTAGTCAAAACAATTTTATTGATTTTTTGAGAAGATTCAAAATTTACACAATGATGTAGTTGAGAGATGATAGAATCAAGAAGTGACCATCTGCAACAAAAAATATCAAGAATATAATTCCAGAGAGCTGCAACTATAGCACAAGACATAAATAAATTATTTGAATCCTCTCTAGGTTGGTTGACAGGTGACATCTAGAGAAAAGTCGAATCCCAAAATATTGAAGACAAACTTCAGTGGGGACTCTATTATGAGTAATACACCAAATAAGAGTAAATCTCAAGGGACTAATCCAAGGTTTTCTAAAATATTTCAACCAAAATAATCTAGATTCAGAATTTCTGAAATTGTAATTGTAAAAGATTTTTGAATCAAGAACGCCATTATTAAAAGGCTCCCAAATCAGGAAATCCTCAGAGTTGGAAAAGGGGTAATTATCAATAACATGACTGATATTATTAAAAAGATTGATGTCATGTGAATTAACAACATCCCTAATAGTGGAGTTGGTATTATCAATAACATGACTGATATTGTGATTATGTTTATTGAACTGGGAAATTATTAAGATTTCACATGCTAGTTTTACAATATGAATGTTTACATTGATTATGTTTCACCCCTTTCATATAATAAATGCATTAGACTTAGTAAGTGATGAGTGTTCCATACTATATCCCCTTAATGCGTTAGTGGGTCTAATGAGAAAAAATAGTGTGGGTATTTCATATATTCCTCACCTATTTATATATGCTTTCTTGGAATAAGGCCATGACAATAATATTATGATGTCTAAAATTATTCATTCTATCAATACGAAACTAGTTATTATTATCGATGTGATTATTTATGTTGTTATTTTATCCATGGATTTAGTCCCACTTTATGGTATTAGTTATATTTCATATTTTATTATTATTTATCTTTTCTATATTATTAATTTTTTATTTACTTTATGATAACTTTGATTTCACACTTTCCCTTGATGAGCATATGAGCTCACCATTTCTTATGTTTTCATTTCCCCAGGATACCAAGAAGGGATCTATAAATGAAATTGGGGAATTAATATAAGAAATAATAAATTTTTAAGAAGAATTATTATATTATATTTAATGGTTTGAGATGTAATGTGAGGATAATGAATGTATCTATTTTCCCAAGATTATTAAACTCTTTGAACCTTTAGGATACAATTTCTTATATGTATTATAAATGTAATAAAGTAATCTTTTGCTCTGGCCTAGTAGATCTAGGGTATTACCGTTGGTATCAAAGAAATTTTAGTAGAAATATTGGTAACATATCCCTATTATTGAATTTGAGGATTAAGTTTAAGTATAGTATAATGTCATAAATTATGGTTAAGGTAGAGATTATGAGGTTTTCCTATAAATAAATATCTATCTAGATACTATAATTGGATGTGGTTTTAGCATATTAATCCATGAGTAATTACCTTAAAAAGAGTTAGTCGATTATATCTTGGCCATAATCCTATTGCGTAGTGAGTGTACCCTTATTATGCAGCAGTTTTGACACTCTCACGAGATATTATTGGGATAATTTATATTTTATTTGTAAACCAATACGAAATATTTGAAAATAAGGAGTATATTCCCAATAATACTGAGATTATGATTCTAAGATTAACTATGGATAAATTTTCAAGTTACACCAACTGTTTCACAAGTTTAAAAAGTATACATTATGTTCCATAATATTATCATCTAATAAATTGTATTTAACTCATTATAAAAAGTTAATAATACAAGAAATTAAAATTATATAAATGCATGTGATTCATGGTGGTATTTTCCTCCCATTAAAGATAATGAAGTTAGAGATGGAGGTTTAGGTATAGATAATCAAATTATACCAATATTTCGGATACTGAAATAGGTTATGATTGATTGCCTTAATCATAGAGAGAATCATATTCCTAAAAAATGTGGTCTAACAATTTTGGACCACTTCATGTGTCATAAACCACCATTATATAATGGGACTACAAATCATTTTGTATCTGAGCAATGGGTACGTTCCCTATATAATATATTTATTTCTTTGAGGAGTACCAAAAGGGAAAATATTTTTATGGAATTTTATCGTATTATGGGGGTTGTATATTAATGGTGTTCATTACTTCAAAACACTAAGGAATCGTAGGAAATATAAAACAAGGAGTGGAAGGATTTTAAATTACTTTTCTTGGAAAATTATTTTCCTCATGTTAAATGAGAGGATATGGGGAGAAAATTCATGAGTTTGAGATAAAAGGAATGTGAAAAAGTTTCTAAGTATGAAGCTAACTTTACAAGTTCATCAGGGAATGATGCAGACTATATATGTAATCCCAATATTAATGTTGACTATTTATTTAATGGGATGAATCCATTATATAGAACATAGCCTCATGTGCTGTCAAGATAGAGAATTAATTCTCTAAGTATTATGAATTTAAAGATAATAAAAATAAGAAGAGGGTGGTAGGGTACTCTGGAAAAGAAAATAAGATAAAATGGAGATGGGAAGTGTGTAATTTTCAACTTTTAATAAATATGGAAAGAAACACCTTATAACATTATTTTTGGGAATGGTATTTTTATTTGATTGTGTAGATAAAGTCCATTAGTCCTGTGATTTCAAGGGAAATAAAGAAACAACCAATTTTCAATGCTTCAACTATAAATAGATGGGGAACTATGTGAATTATTATCCTAGACATCAATGTAATTTTCCTTATAAAAGGCCAGGGGATCAAGGCCAGTCTTATAAAATCACTATATCTAAGGATGAAGTTATTAAAGATGTAGTGGTTAGTAAATTAATCATATCCTCAAATTTAGATAATTCTTTATTTGATTATAAATCTTGTCACTCTATTATATCTTCTATATTTTATAATAAAATTTGATATTTCCCTATCACTTTACAAAGGGAGTTGTCTATTAAGAATACTAGTGGAAGTCACACCGTAATAAGGATGTCCCGGTCAATTCACATTATGACACATAAACAAAACCTATTTTCATACTTCATTATTTTAAATATGGTCAAATTTCATATAATCCTTAGAATGGATTATAGTAGAAAAAATAATGAAAAAATTTAGTCTCAGGGGAAGGAATTTATGATTCAAGGTGAGGATGTATAATTCCTTATAGTTAGAGGGGAGATTTTAACATCTAATTCATATCTAGATTCATACCCAATAGCTCTTATAAATGAGTTTATTGGGGAAGATGTGAAAGAACAATCTAATAATGGAATGGGTAATCTTAAAATTTGGGATGTTCCTATTACAAATGGATAAATTAATGTATTTTCTAAGAAATTACATAGACATCCACCAGAATGTAAAGTTAATTTTTTCATTGATTTTATCCCTAATGCAATACCTATGTCAAATACTTCATATACAATGTCAATTTTCAAATTATTGGAGTTTAATAAACTACTATAGGTGTTATAATAAAAGATATTTATATGCCCTAGTGTTTCACCATGTGATTTTCATTAATTAGATAAATGAATCTATGATTGTATCCATTAATTATAGGTAAATCAGTTATTTTACTATAAATAAAAATTATTTTCTTCACCGCATCGATAACATGTCATTCATATTTTTGGAGATAAATATTTTCAAATATTGAATATAGTATTAAAGGAATGTCATGATAATTTTGGTATGGTATTTATTGATGATAACTTGGTGTACTCAAAGAGTAATTAGGACCATGATAATAACATGAATATTCTCTTTGAGATTCTTATAGAAAAGGAGTTATATTTTAAATTTATAAAGTGTGAATTATGGATTCATAAAGTTTATTTTCTCAGACATATTGTCTCTAAGGGTGGAATTTCATTTGATCATGGGAAAACCAAGGTAGTCAAATAATGGTCTACACAAATGAACATAACTGAGGTATATAGTTTCATTGGATTGGAGAGTTACAATAATAGATCTGTTCAAAATAAATCCTAATTTTCTAAGTCATTAACCAATCTTACTCATGAAGCAGTTAAGTGAATATGGAGAAAGGAATGTGAATAATATTTTGAATAATTGAAGTGGGTATTGGTAAATGCTCTAATTTTGACTCTGTCATCAGAAAATAATGGATTTTTGATATATAATCATGCATCAAATAAAGGAATGGTTGTTTCCATATGAAAAAAGATAAAGTTGTCTCCTATTAATCAAGAAAGTTATAGACCCTTGAAAAAAACTATTCAACCCATGATCTTGAGTTTGAAACTATAATATTATCTTTGAATATATGGATAAATTATCTCTATGTTGAATAATGTGAGATATATATAAATCCAAATAGTTTTAAATACATATTTTCATATAAATATAAAAACATGAGATAAGGTGATGGCTTGAGATACTCAAGGATTATGATTTCTCAATACACTAACATGTAGGGAAGAAAAATAAGTTAGTGGATGAATTGATCATAAAAGATTATAGAGTCCTTCCTAAAATGAGGATTGATAGTGATCCTATGTTCATGGATTTTTTGATGATGGATATAGGAATTATTAAGGAATGGTAAAAATCACTCTTTTTAAATTATTTTGAAGCCATATTTATTAGAAAAGATAAAAATTTCTCAATCTGATGATGAAAATCTTCAATAGAAAATTGAATTCGTAAATGGTCGTAAATTGGAAGACTTAATATATAAATATGGAATTCAGAAATTTAGAAATAGATTATGTACTTCATCTATACCTAAGTTTAAAAGGGAATTATTAGATAATTCTCCCAGCTCAAAATCATCTCTACACCATGGTAGCACCAAGATGTATATAAACTTGAACGAACATTTTTTGTGGGGTAATATGAAGCAGGAAATAACTGATTATGTGTCAATTTGTTTGGTTTTACAACAAGTGAATGTTGTGAGACATAATCCTATAGGATTCATGCAACCTCTATATATTCCTATGTTTCAATGGAATGGGATTACTATGGTATTTTTCACTATATTACCAAAGACTGGTATAAATAATATGGGTTATTATAGATCACCTTACCAAATATGAATATTTCCTCTCTATAAGAGAAGATTTTCCTCTTTATTATAATGCATGACTCTATGTTAATTAAGTTGTAAGACTTTATGGAGAACCTATTTTAATCATTTCTGGTCATGTACCATGTTTAATATCAAAATTATGAAATATTCTTCCAAAGTATCTAGATATTAATCTTTATTTGAGAACAGTATATAACTCTCAAACTAATAGATAGTCTAAAATAATTATCCAAACTTTATAAGATATTTTGAGGTTATTCTCAAATGAATTTCAGGGTATGTGGGATTAATATTTACCTTTGATAAAGTTTTCCTATAATAATATATTCCATTAATATATTCAAATGGAATCTTATAAATCATTTTATGAAAAGAGATATTATACCCTAACTTTTTTGGATAATTTTGGAGAAAGGAAGCTTGTAGGCTCGTAACTTATAGAGGAGACAACAATAAAGGTAAAGACTATTCAACACTACATTAAATAACCTCAAGTTAGGGAAAGGGTAATTCTAGTAACCGAATGAAATATTTTAAATTTCAAGTGGATGATCATGTTTTATTGAAAGTATCTCCATGTAAGGGTGTTCTAATGTTTGGTAAGAAATGAAAATTGTGTCCAAGGTATATCAAACCTTTTGAAATTCTTGAATGAATTGGAGTTATGGATTTCCATTTTTAAATTACACCTAGACTCTATAAAGTGTATTATGTGTTTCAAATCTATATATTAAGGATGTACATTCTATATTAATTGAATGTTCTCACCTTTGAATAAATAATTTTGGAATAAGATTAATCTTACTATGAAGATCCAATCTGTAACACCCCTATGATTTTATAAGATATTTTCATTATAATTTCATTGATGTCTAGTTTTGTACAATACACCAATATTATCATGTGTCATAGGAAACACTGACTTGGCTTGCGCTACATGCAAGATAGACCTTCCTTGATACCTTGTGTTGTACGCAATATCGAGTTTCACTAAACAACAATATATTATTAAAATATTATTATTTAATGGGATATAAACTAGCATTTATTAATATTATTAACCACATTTTGAATTTTATATAATATTAACATTCATATTATGTATTTTCTAGACATTATATGAGAAACAATTCATTTTTTCAAATAAAAGAAGTATTTTTTTAAAAATATTGGTTTGCCACCTTTTGATAGTACACCCATTTTAAATATATTTGTAACACTTTTATATATTATATTGTACAAAATAAACATATTATTTGGAATTGGAAAATCAAAATTTACTTTTGTTGAATTTTTTTATTTTTCTGATAAAATTCATATTTTAATGAATAGTGAAAATACTATAATTTAATTCAAAACTGCCTTTTCATCTAATTTATTTATATAGTTATATTATATTTTTAATTTGTTTTAAAGTGTAATTGGATTATTTTTTTTATCATTTAATCCAATTTTGGACGTTGAAATTAATTTCACATTTAAATTGTACATAAACACATGACAATGTTTTTGGTAAGTTTTTACTTCTTAATAACCCGCTTTTTGGTTTTTAACAACAGGAAATAATTTTAAATTAATTTTAAATTAAATTAAATTTAAATTTAAATTAAATTTCTTCAAATTGGGTGTTTTGAATTGTGAAAAATGGATTAAATATTTGGAATCAGTGGGTAAAAAGTATGTTAATAGTTTAATTTAGGAGTCCTTTTGTGAATACCAAAATGAGAAACCCAAAAATGAGGTAATTATTTTATCACCTCTTTCAGAATTATTTTCTTCTTATACTTCCTCTTATTTTGTTGTTTCCATAATAAAGTAAAAAATCAGTATATTATACATTCATATATGTTACTTTAGTTATGGTACAACCTTATACCTCCTTTTATCCATCCTACGAATAAAAAATATAACCATGTGTGTGTACGTATGGCTTATCGTCTCCACGTCGTGGTGTAATAAGTTATTCAACAATACTTTATTTGGATGGATATAATTATGGGTATAATGGATTTAAATAATGAATATAAAACAATTATTATTCTATATAATTAATATACCACCAAATTACATACCATTTAACCATCAAAAGAAATGATATCGCTGCTCGTGTGTATGCATGGCCTACCATCTCCACGATGCGATGAAATTCATTCTCCATATTAACAATTCAATAATTATTATAAAATTTATATTATGAGTAAAAATAATAATTATGAACATAATTTAATTTTTTTAATGAATAAAATATATCCTAATAATAACAAACATGACTTACATGGAAAAACTTTAATGGAAAAATGAAGCAGTTAACGTCTGAAATAATGGAAATATTGAAACACTATTAACAAAATGATATAATAGGATCATATATGATAACACAATTATTAATATTGTTAGAGAATAATTTAATAATAAAATTTAACCATTATATAGGAGGTTCAGATACGTATGAAGGATATCAAAGCTATGGTAAGGGATAATTTTACAATCACATTATTTTCCATGATTGTTTATACGAAGGCATTTAATGGGGTATATTTATCATCTACATCCAAATTTCCTAAATATATATTATTATTTCTATATTATACTATTTTTTAAAGTTAATTTTACCCATTGGTGAATTTTTATTAAAAGGTATGGAAGGATTCTTTCTTTCTTTCTCCATGCAAGGTGCTTTTTGACTTTTCCAGAAAGAGTATGAGAAGAATGTTTTTTATAACTTATACGTCATGAATGGATTATTACAGTTTCATAACACCTTATTTTTATGATTATTAATTTAAAATATTTCAACTTTATTTTCAATAAAATTCTTTTATTTTAATATTTTGTGGAATTTTGATAAAAGAAAACTTTTTTGGAGAAGAAAGGATATTTTCCTAAAGAATTAAGTTCAAGTTTTTATCAAAATTATTTTACCTCTAAGATGATTCCAAATAAATAGGGATATGTTTCTATCTCTATTATTACTATGATTTTATTGTTTTAACTATGCAATTATATTTTATATGAATTATGTTATGACAGAATGATTTTTAAGAAACCCATTTTATTTCTTGGGTTATGCAGTGATGAATGATTTATGTTTTTGTGGTGCATGTAAGAATGATTTAATTATGAGTTGGGTGGGACCTATATCTCCCTAAAATTCATTTCATAAAGTTTTATATATCATGAGATAAACATGAATAGAATGGAAAATAAATCTGGTTCAATAATATATGGCTGAAATAGCAAGTAAATCTTGTTCAGTAATATATGGATAAAATGGAAAGTAAACCCAATTGAGTAAAAGGCTTTTTCCACTATTATGGTCTTGGTATCAATACCTAGGATACTATATAAATCATATTATCACTAGTGGAAATACGGGCTTTAACGTCGTCGTAATAACGTCGGTTTTTTAAAAACCGACGCGAATAGTATGTGCGGGGAATTTTTGGTGTCGGTTTTACAAAAAACTGACGCCAAAAATAATTATGCGTTGATATTTCGCGTCGGTTTTGAAGAAAACCGACGAGAATAATATTAGTATACATATTTTCCGCGTCGGTTTTCCTGAGAACCGATGCAGAAAATAAATTTTTAAAAATGTTTCGGCGTCGGTTTTCATGAAAACCAACGCCGAAACTCATAATTCCGCGTCGGTTATTTTAAAAACCGACGCAGAAAATAATTAAAAAAAGTTTTCGGCGTCGGTTTTTTTAAAACTGACGCCGAAACTAATAAAAAAAATATATTCCGCGTCGGTTTTTCTGAGAACCGACGCAGAAAATAAATTTTTAAAAATGTTTCGGCATCGGTTTTCATGAAAACCGACGCCGAAACTCATAAGCGAACATATATTCCTCGTCAGTTATTTTAAAAACCGACGCCGAAAATTTTAAAACAACATTTTGGCGTCGGTTTTTCTTAAAACCGACGCGAAAAGTCTTTTAAAAATATTCACGGTCAGAAACCCTCATTTTTTTTGTTCGTCAAAATCGAGTTCCGCTGTGGCGCTTCGGACTCCCGACAACCTTCGAACTTGATTTGCGATCTTGGACGGCCATTGTTGAAGGTTTTTTGTCGTCTGCACGATTTTGGGTATGTGTTCTTCCTATTTATCTCTTGTTTCATATCCCATTGTTTATTTCTTTATCAATAACCCTATTTTGCGTGATTTTGATTATTGGTTAGATTTTAGTTGTAATTTATCATTATTTTTTGTTTGTATTATCATTGTTGGTGTAGATTTGATATTGTTTGTTTTTGGAAGTAATTATACCGGTCACAGTTTGGATTTAACATCTCCATTCGGGTTGAACTTCAAATTTTTTGTTTGTATTATCATTATTCCTGTTTAAAATGATCTTTCATTACATTATGAAGTACTATATTTTTAATTCCATTTCCATTTTAATAAATTCTTCTTCAAAAAAATAATTTTATTGTGTTAAATGAATTCACTCACATTTTTGCATGTAGTTTGTTGTTATTTCATTCCTTCTTGAGATTTACCATGCCAAATTCCTCAATTCTCTTTGGTTCTCGTCATTTAACTAAGACATGAATAATTACCACTATCTATTATGTTAAAAAAATTTGAATAATTATTTTCATGCCATTATATAATAAATAATTTTTCTTGCAATGTCCATAATACGACTAGAATCATAATGTATTGTAATTATTTCTTCGTAGATAATAATATAATCATTATCCCTCTATTTATCTTCAAAAATACCTTTCCACTTTCATATGTGGGGTTATATTCATGCATTTTTAATAAATGTCCTCTTAAACTAATCTCATTCCATTGATTATATTTATTCATCTTTCTCTCCCTCTAAATAATAGTCATGAAATGATTTACTTCCCCCTCTAAGTCATAGGCTGCAAATAAAACATTCTCATGATTTAATCTTTCATGGATGGATAATATATTTCTCTTCATGTTGATCCATTCCTTGACATGTTTTGCTGCAATAGACCCATGGATGGGGGTGTAAGTTGTCACCTACAATATGCAATGGAATTTTTATCCCTCCATAATGAATTTATATGTTCATAGTTCCCTATTAAAAAACTCATGGATTGAGGGAGTTGAGTTATCATAGTCACCAAAAATTGTATCATGTCTCTTAATACACATTGTCTTAAATAAGGATAGTTATTGCACTATTTTTCACATTAATTTTTCCATGATTCATTCATGTTACATCAAATGAATAAAAAAATAAATATAGTGTGATCAATAATAGTCATGGTGAGAAATCATATTATCTTGTATGTCATTCATATAATATTTATATCATGAAACTTTATTTTCAAAAAATTAAACCTTTGATTTAACCATTTTGTCCTTGTATTTCAATATAACACACATGTATATAATATGAAAATAAACTGTTTACTCTATTTGTAAACGTGTTTCATATCTGATGTCTTTTATCTGATTATCAATAGTTTTTATGGAATATGTTTTTGTTTACAATTTATCTGATAGATATTTAAATGTTTCTATGTTTTAATATATTCATCAATTATATTGTGATATCAGGTATTAATGGATCATAATTGGATTTATCTACGAAGAACTACTAGTGAATATGAAAGAGGATTTGACAATTTTTTGGAATTTTCTAAACGGCATAATCAAAATATTGATTTGATTTTCTGTCCATGTGTGAAGTGTGTAAATATGAGAAAGTTAAACTTCAGAGAAATCAAGGATCATCTCATTTGTTATGGTTTTAGCCTTAATTATACACGTTGGATCTTGCATGGTGAAAGAACTGAAAATTCAACATCCAATGTTGATGACGATATTCATAATGAGGCAGAGGATCGTATTGAAGAATTAATTCATGATTTAGGTGTTGAAACCATCGAAAAAACACCAACTGTTGAACGATTGTATGGAGATTCTGAGAAACCATTATTCCCAGGTTGCAGTAAATATACAGTGTTATCAGCAGTTTTGAGATTAGTTAACTTAAAAGAAAAAAATGGGTGGAGTGATAAAAGTTTCTCTAGTTTACTTGAGATTTTAAAAGAGCTTCTTCCAGAAGGCAATGGGCTTCCAGATTCCAATTATGAGGCAAAGAAAATATTATGCCCAATGGGATTGGGGTATAAAAAGATACATGCTTTCCCCAATGATTGTGTACTGTATAGGAAAGAAAATGAACATTTATCAAGTTGTCCTACATGTGGAACATCGCACTATAAGATGGATGAGAAAGTCAACTCAGATTCATTTTCAGGTGATGTCATGTAACGTTATGAAAAATCAATTTTTTTACTTTCCAATGATATCATCCAATATTTTTTTCAAACAATTCTGATAATTCAATTCTAATTTATTTTTAGGTACCAAAATCAAAACTCCATCTAAAGCATTTTGGTACCTTCCAATTATTCCTCGTTTGAAGCGTCTATTTGCAAATTCAAATGATGCAAAAAGGTTAAGATGGAATTCAGATGAGCGCATTTCTGATGGTAACTTACATCACCCTGCCGATTCACCACAGTGGAAGAGTTTTGATAAAAAATTTCATGATTTTGGAAGTGAAGTTAGAAATCTCAGAATGGGATTGTGTACTGATGGAATGAATCCATATCGGAGCCTCAGTAGCCAACATAGTTCATGGCCTGTTTTGCTGGTACTTTACAACTTTTCCCCACATCTATGTATGAAGAAAAAATATGTTATGATGAGCTTGATGATTTCTGGACCAAAACAACCGGGAAATGATATTGATGTGTATCTTACACCATTGATTGAGGAACTTTGTTAGACATAAAAGGAAAGACAAAAGATGGATTACATGCTAGATTGGACTTGATATTAATGTGAATACGTTTGGAGTTAGCTCCCGCTGTGAAAGGAAAAAGAACATATTTACCTCCGGCTTGTCACACATTAAGCAAGATTGAAAAGATGAATTTTTGTCAGTGTCTTCATGGTATTAAAGTACCCAGCGGTTTTTCTTCAAATGTGAATAATTTTGTGTCATTGAAGGATTGTAAATTAATAGGTATGAAATCACATGATTTCCATGTGTTAATGCAAAAAATTCTACCAGTAGCAGTGCGTGGTATATTACCGAAAGCTGTCAGGAAGACAATCATCAGGTTATGTAATTTCTTTAAATCCATTTGTAGCAAAGTCGTTGATCCAAATTTGTTAGATTTGTTGGAGAATGAAGCAACTCTTATTCTTTGTCAACTAGAAATGTATTTCCCACCCACATTTTTTGATATAATGGTTCATCTATTAGTTCATTTGGTGCGTGAGATAAGAATGTGTGGGCCTGTTTATTTAAGATGGATGTATCCTTTTGAAAGATATATGAAAATTTTGAAAGGATATGTTAAAAATCCTTATCGACCAGAGGCCTCTATTGTTCAAAAATATGTATCAGAAGAGGTGATTGAGTTCTGTACTGATTATTTGAATGAGGTGGAGCATATTGGTCTCCCTCTATCTCGACATATGACAGTTGACAGAGAAGGTAGAGGGGTTCGAGGCTTAAAGGTAAAGTTCATTCCACGTGATGAAGTGATGCAAGCACATTTATACATTTTGAACAACACAGATGAGGTTCAACCATATATATCCTCACATATTGCTGAATTAAAGTTATGATATCAGAAAAGAAATGAAAAGTGGTTGATGATTGAGCATAAGAAGACATTTTTTTCATGGTTTAAAGAGAAAGTCACCTCAGATATATCTGTATCAGAAACATTGAAGTGGTTATCAGGGGGACCATCTTTTAATGTGATCACTTGGTCTGGTTTTGATATCAATGGCTACACATTTTACACAAAAAACCTGGATGACAAGAGTACCGTTCAGAATAGTGGTGTGATGGTATTCGCTGAAGCAGTGCATTTTTCGAGTGCCAAAGATAAAAACCCAATTTCTGCATCAACATCATATTTTGGAGTTTTTGAAGACATATGGGAAATTGATTATATTAAATTTCGAGTCACTATTTTTAAGTGCAATTGGGTTGATAGTAATAGTGGCGTGAAACATGATGAATATGGGTTTAAACTGGTTGATTTGAAAAGATTTAATCACAATGAGGAACCATTTATCTTGGCGACACATGAAAAACAAGAATTTTATGTCATTGATCTGTCGAATGATCAGTGGTCAGTTGTTTTGCAAGGGAAAAGATATCATTTGGGTGATGATGATGATTCTGATGATGCTAGTGATTTACATGAGCCTTATTCATCTATTATGCAATTTTCAGATGATTACAATGAATATAAGACAGACATAGTGCATGCAGTACGTACCGATCATGATGAAGGGACGTGGGAAAACACTAAATTAGTCTCCTAATTTTTCTGGTAAATATTTATATTTTGTGTCTATTTTTAAAACTTACAAATGCATGCCTCTATTTTTACATATTTATTTTTCATTTCCTTGTTTCTAATTATTCAGTTTTCTAATGATATGCAGGTACCCAAAATTTCATTACACTTTCTAGTAGCAATGTCAAATACAGATAGAGAGGAGAAGTTACCAAGGTATATCTATTTTGACATATTATTAAATATTCAGTAATATACTTATTTAATGAAATAAAACTGTTAATTTATAAAAAAAAATGCAGGACTACTGATGCATCCTCGGCGGAGGAGACTTCTCCAGTTACTACTCAAAAATCAAGTTCTCTAGTTGGTAAACGTGGTATTACACGTTTACCAAAACTATCACTCGTTCGTGATGATAACAAATTACACATCCGTTTTGATGATAATAATAATGCAGTTGGCCCAAATGCAGTTCAGTTTGTCAGTTATATAGTGATGCAGAGCCGTTGCAGGATTAGTATTTTATATCCTGATTGGAAGTCAGTGGACAGGACGGCGAAGCAACAGCTTTGGGAGGCCGTGACGGTTAAATATCTTTATTTATTTATTTTATCTCATTTTTTTAATATTATATAGTTTAAATGACATATTTAATTTTTTCAATTACAGATGACATTCAATTTTGAGGAAACCAAAGAAATTAGGAAAAGACATCTCTCTTTAGCGGCGGTTCGATGGAGAGATTTTAAAAACAAACTGACGAAAGATTATGTTTTTGGAAAGAGAAGGTTTGAAAGCCCATGTCTTAAGTATCCATATATAGATGAAGAAACATGGAAGCGATTTGTTGACAGTCGTCGGGAAGAGAAATTTCAGGTATTGTAATTGTTTTATATTTTAAAATTTATGCTATATTTTCCTTATTACTTATGTGTTTATTTTTATGTAACAGGCCTCCAGAAGATCTCATTAGGAGATCCAGTTGAAAAACGTATACCCTCATACTTTATCACGTGGAGGATACTCATATTTGGAGCAGAAAATTATTGAAGAAAAATTTGAAGCATTAAGAGCTCGATCAAGTAGTGGTTCAGAAGAGGTCCAGTATGGTCCTCCATCTCCTCCCACTCGCCATGAGAAATGGAAACGAGCAAGAAGAAGAAAAAATGAACAATATCTTACAGACGAAGCTCATCAAGTGGCTGATATAATTGTATGTAAATATTAATTCTTTGTTAACAATTTTCCTTTTTTATAATTTATAAACACTAATATAAATTTTTTATTTTTCATTTCAGGATGAACTTCAGGAGAAAGAGACACAGGGCTCTTTTATCCCCGAGGGTAGGATGGATATCCTAGCCACTGCTTTGGGAAAGACTGAACACCTCGGCCGTGTTAGAGGATATCAGGCGGGTGTTAGTATTCGGAAGGTTTTTGGTAAGAGTAAGCAACCAAGAGACCCGGAAATCGAATCCTTAAAAGAAGAGCTGCAGGATATGAAACGGTCTATGGGTGATCAAATTCAAGCAGCAGTACAGAAGGCTTTATTAGAACACTTGGCAAGACAGTCACAGTCTGCTCATCCTTCCGTGGTATATTATTTACTGTTAACAATTTTTCTTTTCTATAAATTATAAACACTGATATAACTTTTTCATTTTTCAACATTCTCAGCCTACTCACTCAGACTATCCTGCCTCATATGCTTACCCAACACCGTCTGGGCAGCCTTCCGAGGTATATTATTTAATGTCATCAATTTGTCTATTTTATAAATTATAAACACTGATATAACTTTTTCATTTTTCAACATTCTCAGCCAACTCACCCGGACTACCCTGCCTCATCTGCTTACCCTGCCCCGTCTGTGAAACCATTTGAGGTATATTATTTTATTTAATTTTTAATCAATTTTTCTATGTTATAAATTTTAAACACTAATATACCCTTTTCATTTTTCTGACTTCTCAGCCTGCTCACCCTGACTACCCTGCCCCACCTGCTAACTTTGAGCATCCACCTCCTCCATCGGACCGAACCATATATTGTGAGTTGTTTGCGGGAGATCCTCATGTACATATTGTTGCGTTAGGACAAGTGTATTTTTTGGGGGACTCGGTACATCATCAGCCTATGCAGATGGGTCAGGTTAGAGTATCAGTACTTGTTATTATAGATCCTACTGCTCTACTACCATTTCCTACTGCGGAGATCACCGGTGTTGGGGAATGTATGGGCCATTTTTTACTTTGGCCAACTGCACTTCTTCGTTATATTTCACATGAGGTATGAGTTTTTTTAACTAGTAATTAGAAATGATTCCAAATTACTTATAATGTTTTCTGACATTTAACTTATATAGGAATATCTGAAAGCAAAAGAAACTGAACAAATGCAGCAAAATGTTCAGAAACAGTCGGCTGTAGATACTTCTGATATTTCTTCTAGGTTGAAAAGATTATCTCAGTGCTCTTCTTCCTTGAATTTTATCTATGAGTTTCGGATGATGTCCGATCTATGTGGAAGAAATTATAAATTGAGAATATTGAAAGAAGATATCATGAATTTAGTTAATTTTGAAGAGATCGGGCTGAATGTGGTGCAGTTGTTTTCCATGTAAGTAAATTGACGTTTGAATTTCTATTTCTTTAATAAAATATTGTTATGTCATTGACTAACTATATTTTCTTTTTAAATTAGGTATCTATACAGGATTCTTTTACAAAATGAAACTACAAGCATTTATAGCTTTATAGATCCAGAGTACATTTCCTTGGAAGTCAAACATGTGAAAAATGATGAAAGAGTTCAATATATATCCGAGAGATTATCACAAACAGAGATTCAGTGCTGGTTTTTTCCATTTCTTGATAAGTAAGAATATCAACATAATTTTGAACTCATGATCATTATAATGTCCTTAATTATGAACTTTTTGTATTATAGGGGGCATTGGATGTTAGGTGTATTTTGCCCAAATGAATGCACCTTATATTGGTTTTGCTCTTTATTAGGAAAAGTGAGTAAACCGTTTTCCAACTTATTAAACAGGTAAGTTGTTTTTTTATTTTTAGAAGTTTGTTATGTTTAATTTTAATTGTTTACACAAGTTTTATTAGTTCTTATATAAAAAAATGCAGTTCATGGAAACATTTTACAAATGAAAAGAAACCAATGAAAATCTAATATGTGGAAGTACAGGTAATTAGTTTTTATATTTTTGTTATATATTGGGTTTCATTATTAGTTAAATGTTTTATAACTGCAGTGTCATCGTCAAAATGGACATGTTGAATGTGGTTATTATATTCTACGATTTATGTACGAGATAATCACAACTGGGGAAACTACTGATTTTCATAAGGTTAGTTGTATTAATTTTTTTATATATTTTCATCCACTTTCTTCTATTTATTAATTTCATATCATTCAATATTATTGTAGGTATTCAATGATTCACAGTCATATTCTCAATCTGATATGATCCATATTCAATCTACTTTTATGGACTATTTGTTAAGTCTGATTAAGATTTGAGGTATGTATACTAATATTTATAAATAATAATATATATGGGTTTAAAAAACTAAATCTTATGATATATTAGGTGTTTGAACCTACTAATAATCAAATTAATGCTTCAACAATAACAAACAATGAGCATGTCATGTATTTCAGGTACGTGTATTTTAATTCTGCTTTACTGAGTTTTCTCAAGTGCCTCTGCAAAAACTGTTTTATTGAATCTACTAATAATCAAATGAATCCTTCAACAATAACCAACAATAACCATGTTGTATATTTCAGGTACGTGTATTTTAATTCAGAATTAGTTATTATATTTCTTTTCATTGTTATTTCTTAAAATCATTTGTCTGTACAGTGACAGATCTGTAGGGTGGTACTTGGATCATGAACATAGAGATTCGTATAGCGAAATAACATTCACAAACACTAAAAATTGTCTCCCTTGAATGCACATCAATATCTTCTAGGCCTTTTTATTTTTTATGCAAATAAATATCGGAAAATGATTTCCGAGAAGCATATCACATAATACCTGAAACAGCGCTTAGTGGGTTTGCACAAATATAAAATAGAAGGCGTCAATTTTTAAGGTATGTTTCTTTATGTCTCTTCAATCTGCATTTGATTTCAATTTTCTAACCTATTTTTTGCACTCAAACTTATTTCTCTGTTATTCCATAACTTAAACAAATAACAATAGTGAATGGGTAATGCACGTCTATACAGAGCAAATATAAAAACCTGAGGTTGGGGGTGGTGGGGATCCTATGGTGAAAAGACACCCCCAACATCTTCAGTGGGGGAGGTGAGGAAGAGGTTGCATCGGCTGAGTGTTCCTGGAATTTTGATCAGGTGTCGTAACATTTCATTTTGGTAATTTACTTTGTGAAAAAATGAATGATTCAAATAAATTACACATTTTCATTTAATGCTTATTCATTGCACTAATATCTTGGATTGATTTTTTCACGCACATCTCCTTAGTTTCATTACTGTTTTGACAGGATTGGTGCTATCTATGGGAGGAAACTTACAATGATTGAAACTGAGTATGGTTAGATTAATAAAATGCACCATGTAGGTACGTGTATTTTAATTCTGCTTTACTTTGAGTTTTCTCAAGTACTTCTGTTAAAGCTGTTTAATTGTTTTTGTATACTTCGTTTTTTTTTTTCAGGGTTCCGATTTTTTTGGAGGAGAAAATATATGTATTTTATTTAAAAAAAAATTTACGGCGTCGGTTATTTTAAAAACCGACGCTGAATATTTTTAAAGAAAATTTAATTACAGCGTCGGTTTTTTTAAAAACCGACGCTGAAAGTATGATATGGCGTCGGTTTTTCAAACAACCGACACCGAAAATCCTGTGTAAATTGGTTTTCCGCGTCGGTTTTATATAAAACCGACGCTGAAAACCTAGTCGACTATATTTTCCGCGTCGGTTTTTTAATGAACCGACGCGGAAAATAATGTCTAAATGTAGCTTCGGCATCGGTTTTATAAAAAACCGACGCCGAAGCTCATAAGCGAATTATTTTTCGCGTCGGTTTCTATGAACCGACACGAAAACTGTATTTTTAACGTCGCCTATAAAGACGTCGGTTTATAACCGACGTTAAAAATTAAAAAAAAACCGACGCGAAAAACTGTTTTTTCACTAGTGTATGTGATTATTTGTTTTCTATAATTCCATGTTTTATTCTAATGCTATTTTATCATCGTTATGTTCTTTTATTATCTATGCCTTACACTTCCAATATTTATTTCATGACTTGAGATTTTTATATTTAAACTTTATATTCATGTTTTTACATTATTATGTCTATTT
The DNA here is from genome assembly GCA_963277665.1 of Viscum album. Lineage (NCBI taxonomy): Eukaryota > Viridiplantae > Streptophyta > Magnoliopsida > Santalales > Viscaceae > Viscum > Viscum album. The sequence goes on along the minus strand of OY728125.1, from coordinate 1,055,924,688 downwards.
TTTTCTTTATGTTCTCCATGTTTACCTTGAATGAGAATTTGAGCTCACCCTTTTTCTATTTTCTTTTCCCCAAGGTATAAAGAAATTTTTTAGGTAGGAAAACAAAAGGGGAAGATCTTTATGGGAGATGTTGAAGATATTTCACCATGTTAGAAGATTATGTTTCAAGTTTCCAAAGGCACTAAACTAATATGGTATTGGGAATCAGTTTTATTCATGTATTAAGTATTCTACAAAAATAAATTTAAGGTACATCTACTTCAATCTTGGGTCATTATAGTTAGTATAAGAATAATGGTTTACTTAACCAATGAAAACTAGGATGCAAAAACTTTAGTGAGATCCCTAGATATATTTATAAGGTGTTTCTATATATGTCCTTAAGGGTAAGTATAACTATAGGTTACAGTTCTATAATAGTAGTAATGATCATGAATAACCTATTATTTAACCTAATATATTATATATTAAATGTACTCCACCTTTATTATGTTGTTTTCCTAATATGGTTTTTTCCTCTCACGCTATTCTTTTTGGGTTTTAGACAATGGATGAAACCCGAAAGAACTATGTTAATGACCAATGCACTAAAAAATGTAATGAATGTACTCCTGAGCAACAAATTTTGTGGAAGATATAATTAAAAAACTTATTTCTATACTTACACAATATATGAATCATTCTGGACTTCCAAATGAGAAAAGAAGGGAACTACATTCTAGTGTGTCCTTTATGAGGAAATTCCCACCTTCTTTTAGTGGGTCTTATGATCCACATGTTGTTGAACAATGGATCAGTACCATTGAAAAGATATTTTCCATCCTTTGATATTATGAACAAGAAACAATTATTTTGACTATTTATCATTTAGAAGGTGAAGTAGACCAGTGGTGGACTAATAAAAAATACAAGGAAGCAAGATGAAATTGAATCCATGGAATGGGATGAGTTCAAAAACATATTTTTCAATAATTACTTCCCTTGTATTCTTTGAAAAAATATATAAAATGATTTTTGTGTGCATAATCAAAAGGATAATGAATCTTTTGGTATATACGAGGAAAATTTTACAAGACTTGTAAGGTATGCTTCTGGTTTTATCATCCAACTTGAAAGTAAGGTTGATTGATTCTTCAGTGGATTAAAACTAAGTCTTTGAAGGGATTTAACTATATGATAATTTAGTAGATATGAAGAAATTGTGTGTTGTGATATCAAGGTAGAAATGGAATTTGTTGTTACATATCAATCTCATGGTTTTGATAAGAATTGAAAGTTTGAGTTTAAGGGAAAATCTCAAATCAATAATGAAAAGAAGATGAATGTTTCCTTATTCTCAAAGTGTGGAAAGAATCATGGTGGAAATTGTCTTAAAGGGACTAGAAAATGTTTTAAGTGTGTAAAATAAGGTCATCAAGTAGTTGAGTGCAAAAGTAAAGGGAAAAAGTTTTCTAATGATGTTAAAAGAGAAAGGACTACAAAGAACGCACTACTTACACTTCAATGCTACAAGTGCAAGGAAATGGGGCATTATGCAAACCAATGCCCTAATCCAAGGGTTATGGATGATTATCGATGTCAAAAACCACTTTAGGAAAAATGTGAGGTAAAATCACATGAAATCACTATTGGTGATGTTGAGTGTGACAATGAAGTGGTGGAATGGTTATGTGTGTATGTAATGGGATTCTAAAATAGTGTTGTAGAATCTCTTTTATAGTATTATGGAATACTGGAATATCTATGTATTGGTCCATTGTGTTTTTCCATAAGTATATGGTACTAGTAACTATGAAAAGTGATTGAAATATTTTTAGAAAGCATATAATATGTGCATAATGAAGGGACAAGGAGATAATGAGATGTTTGATAGTATTAATGTCCTTATGGATGATATAAGGACAAAGTGATATCATGGTTTGAGGGCATATAATTTTTGGTATTTTTGGTGTGTGGAAAGAGTTAATTTTGAAAAAATAAATTATTTCACTAAGGTTATGAGGTAATTCATGTTATTATCATCTTTCATGATAATTCATGATTAAGGTATTTACATGTTTGGAATGTGACAACAATGAAATTCCTTATGAGATATGGGAGATAAATGTTATGTCAATTTATTTCACCTATTTATAATGTTTTATATTTTATATTTTTGGAATGATTGTAATGATATCCATTTATAGATATTATAAGATATATTTCGGTTTAAGTTTGTTAAATTAATATGTTATCTCACTATCAATAGCCTTATGAATATTTGATTACTTGTGTTAAGATTTTTGTTAAGACAGATGGAATGACCTATCATTCTATCACATGATCTTCTAAACCATCATGAATGACAAACTAAACTTCATTTCTTTATATAATAGATGAAGTGGAAGTTTTTCAAGGCACAAACAACATTTAGATTGTACCAAAATCAAGTAAGTATTTATTCTCATGAAAAATCATCAACTTTAGGAAAAGGATATTGAAAAACAAAAATGTTATCTAAGTTCCTTCTTATCCGATGAATAAAATGGTCCCTTAAATCATCATAGATTTATAGCTTTCTGGTTGTTAACTTTTTCCAAACCTTGTTCTCTATCACTATCCATCAGAACATGACAGTTAGATTTCTCTTCCAAATCCATGTTTTCACTTCCCATCTATGTTCTCCTGTGTGGAATCTCAATGATGAGTTACTTTGGGTAACTGTTATGTTTATAATGTTCCTTTTAAAATTAAGTTTTGTATTATTTTTTATGATGTGGGTTTCCATGAAAGAAACTTTCAAGTAGTAAATCTTTAATAACCTCAACGAATTTCGAGGGCGAAATTCATTTTAAGGGGGAAATAATGTAACGCCCCAAGATTTTATGAGATAGTTTCTTTTTAATTTCTTGGATGTATTTTGTTGAAAAATACACCAATATTATCTTGTGAAATATGAAACGTTTTCTTGTCTTATGCTACATGCAAGATAGTCCTTCCTCGATAGATTACATTGTACGCAATACCGAGTTTTACAAACCAATGATATATTATTAAAATATAATTACTTAATGAGATATAAACTAGATGTAATGAATTGAATTAACCACATTCATAATTTTATATTACATTAATATTAATCTTATGTATTTTTTAGACATGATATAAGAACAAATTCAATTTTTCTGATAAAAGAAGTATTTTTTTTAAATGTAGTTTTGTCACCTTTTGATGGTGCAACCTAGTTTTTAACACTTTTATATATTCTATTTGAAAAAAAATATATTTTTTGGAAATAGGATGTAAAAATTTACTTTTTTGTAATTTTTGGTATTTTTTGGATAAAATTCATATTTTAATGAATAGTGAAAAATACTGCATTTTAATTCAAAACTGCCTTTTTATCTAATTTATTTATATAGTTACATTGTTTTTTTAATTGGTTTAAAATTTTAATTGGATTAAATTTTTATAATTTTTTCTAATTTTTTTCATTGGAAGTAATTTCACATTTAAATTGGACATAAACACATGAAAATATTTTGGTAAGTTTTTAATTCCTAAAAACCACTTTTTAGTTTTTGACAACAAGAATTAATTTTAAATTAATTACTCCCAATTCTATCTTCTGAATTTTGAAAATTGGATTCCATATTTGGAATCAGTGGGTCCAAATCATGTTAATAGGTTACTTTTAATTTTTCAAATATTATGAATAGTAACTATGGTAATTTTTTTACGACAGTAAAAGGTAAATTAGGTAAATTAGGGTAACTAAAAAAATGATAAAGATAATAAAATTACCCAAACACCTACCAAAATCCTATTTTATAAATTAAAGACAAGTAATATCACCTATGGGTTGGAATTTATTAATTTAATTTACTTTTTCCATGAAAGTGATGTAATTATAATTAAAACAAAAGAATGTGACAACATGTCACTCTCATATATCTTATAAGTATAATAATTTTAATAGAGTGATAAACATGATAAAACATAAAACATAAATATTCTTCAGAAATATAATAATTTTTTTTAAATTTTGTTAATTTATTAAAAAAATAGATATTAAATAATTATCATTAATGATGACACAATAGTGATGTAGAATTTATTTAATTGATAGAAAATAAAATAAATGGTTTTAAAAATATTAAAATATATATTATATAAACTAATTAATGTTCTCAACTAATTTTACAGGTTACTATTACATGTTAGGAGTGTATTAAATATATATTTTTAGTTTATCTTATGTTTGGATTTTATTTAAGGTCAAATAAATAAATAGTGTCAAAATTGACACTATTGATATTTTATAAAAAATACCATATTATTAAATTATTTAAAAATCAAAAAAATATTTAAAAATTACAAAGTGAAAGTTATATGGTCTATAATGACATAACTTATCCAATTATAGACAATTTACAACACATAAGTAAATATTTATAACCATTTAATATTTAGAATGTTATTACCACAAATAAAATTAAATAGATTAAATAAGGATAAATCAAAGTGATAAGGTTTAAAATAAAATAAAAACATTTAAAAAATTTATTGGTTAAGAATATTTTTACCCATACACATCTTATATTCTAAATAAATTATTTAGAGGTCATTATAAACCGAACATAAATTTATAATAAATTAATATTTCAAGACTTTCCAAAGGTGCCCTCCCTTCTCTTATAAAAGGGAACCTCTCATTCTCTTTTAATCACACCTCAAAAGCCCTTTTACTGCTCTAAACCCTATCCAAATATCTTCCCAACATCCCTAAATGTATCCTGGAGTCCTTATTTTGTGATGAATTCTTCTTAAGGATTCTTTTTTTGTAGGCCAAAAGGAGATACCCGAAAAAGAGGTAATTGTTTTATCGCCTCTTTCAAAATTATTTTCTTATTCTACTTCCTCTTCTTATGTTGATTCTATACTAAAGTAATAGATCTAATATATTATACATTATTATATTTTACTATAGCTACGTTATACCCTTATACCTCCTTTTATATATCCTATGAATAACAATATCACTATGTATGCGTACGTATGACTTACCGTCTCCATGCCATGGTGTAATTTTTTATTCAACAAAACTTTATTTGGATTGGTATAATAATGGGTATAATGGATTTAAATAATTAATATAAAATTATTATTATTATTTATAATTAATATACCACCCAATTACATTACATTTAACCATCAAAGGGAATGATATCGATGCTCGTGCGTACATACAGCCTACCGTCTCCACAACACGGTGAGATTAATTCTCTATGTTAACAATTAAAGAATGATTATAAAATTTATATTATGAGTAAAATTAATAATTATGAACTTAATTTAATTATGTAAATTAATAAAATACATCCTTAGAATATAAAACATGACTTACATGGAAAAACAGGATTGGGAAAATGAAGTAATTAACACCTGAAATAATAGAAATATTGAAACACTATTAACAAAATGATATAATAGGATCATATATGATATCATAAATATGAATATGGTTATATTATAATTTAATAACATAAATTAACCACTATATAATAGTTTCATATACACACAAATGATATTGGATCTAAGGTAAGGGATAATTTAGCAATCTCATTATTTTCTGAGATAGTTTATATGTGAGCATTTGCTAGGGTATATTTATCATCCACATATGTATTTCCAAAATATTTAATATTATTTATTTTTTTTCACTATATTTTAATCAAAATTTTACCCATTGGTAAATTTTAATTAAATTTTATATAAGGAATCTTTCTTTTGTTTTCCATATGAGATACTTTTTTACTTTTACTGCAAGAGTACGAGAAAAATGTTTTTTTATAACTTATACAACATGAATGAATTTTTACAGTTTCATGACTCCTTATTTACATGAATATTATTTTACAAGATTTCAATTTTATTTTAAATTAAAATATTTTCATTTAAAATTTTGTGGTATTTTGAGAAGAGAAACTATTTTTGGGGACGAAATGATATTTTCCTCAACAACTAAGTTCAATTGTTTTATCAAAAATATTTTACATCTAAGATGATTATCCTTAATTAAGGTTATGTTTCTATATATATTTTTACTATGATTTGATTGTGTTAATAATGAAATTATATTTTATATATATTATATTATGATGGAATTATGTTTGATAATCCGATTTTATTTCTTGGGTTATGTGATGATGAGTGATTTATGTTTTTGTGGCACATGTAAGATAGATTTCATTATGAAATGGGTGGGATCTATATCTATCTCCAATTCATTAGATAAATATTTATATCTCTTGAGGTAAACATGAATACAACATAAATTAAATCTATTTTAGTAATACAGGGCTGGAATGGCAAGTAAATCAAGTTCAGTAATACATGGTTGGAATGACAAGTAAACTCGGTTTAGTAAAGTACTTTGTCAACTATGATGGTCTTGGAATCAATGCCTTGGATACTATAGAAATAAAATTACTTTATTATTTGTTTTCCAAAATTATATGTTTTATTTCAATTCTATTTTATCATGGTTAATTTTTTTTATGATTTATTACTTACGTACTCCAAGATTTATTTCACGACTCAAGGTTTTAATATTTAAATTGTAGGTTCATGTTTTTACATTTTTGTGTTTGTTGTTTGTTTTAAGTTATCCATGTTTAACCTTACTTAGAATTTTATATCACCCTTTTTATATTTTCTTTTCCACATATATAAAGAAAGGTTTTAGGTATGAAAACAAAAGGGAAAGATCATTATGGGAGGTGTTGAAGATCTTTCACCAAGTTAAAAGATTATGTTCAAAGTTTCCAAAGGTGCTAAACTAATCTGGTATTAGGTGTTAGTTTTTTTCATGTATTATGTATTACACAAAAATAAATTTAATTTCTATTTGTGTCAATCTTGGGTATTTACACTATCTATATTCAGGATACTGGACAACAAGTGTTGCAGAATCAAATGACTTGTCTACTAAAGGTACTTTGGATAAATCATAAGATAGAAGAGGCAACATGGGAACCTGAATAAATTATGATGAATAACTATCAAAATATATTCATGAGGTGAAATTATGAAAAAATCTTAGAAGAAAATTTTTCACGGAGGTAAGGATGTAACACATATGCTTCAATTATAGTATGATTTTCTTTAAAGAAATAATAGATAAATGCACATATTTTTCATCATGAATGTAATTAAAAACTAAATTATTAAATTTATTAAATTAAAATTTCATAAATTAATTTCATTTTTTGAATCATAAAATAAAAATTAACATAGGTTTAAATATTGGTACTTTTCTGAAATAAATATTTTTCTAATGAATAGTGAAAATACTACTTTTTACTAAAAACTGTATTTTTGTTTCAAAAATTTACAAAGATATTTTTTTATAATAGTTAAAAAGTAAAATTATTTATTTTATATTATTAATAACCCAATAAAGTTCATCGGAATCAATTTAATGGTTGGATTTGGTATAAAAACATTTATACTTAAAAAGGCACTTTTCTAAAAAAAACCTTTTTTCGTTTCATTTTTCATTTTAATATTAAATTAATTTCTTCAAATTATAGAAATTGAATCATAAAAAACGTATTTAATATTTTTGATAATAATTTTAATATTTGATAAAAATTTCCTTTTAATTTTTTTCATTATAATTAATAACCATAGTAAATAATGGGCACTACGTTATAGGTAAATCGAGTAATTGAGGTTAAAAATTATATAATTAGAACTAAAAATGATACTAAAACTTTCCATTTTCCTATTTTAAGGGTGTAGTTTTGTAATTGCTATCATATTTTCAAATATATATCCACATGGTGTCATATATATTTTATTTCGAACATATATTAATTTAAGAAAATAATAAATACAAAATGCCACTCTCTTGACATTAATAATGATAAATTTTATTATAAGGATAAAAGTGGGAAAATTTCTGTTATAAAGGACTGTTTAATAGATAAAACATTTTTTATCGTGGTGATTTATTTCTAATTTTTAGTGATTCAATAATTTACTTAAATTATTATGCAACACTAATGTAGTATGTATCTAATTAATAGAAAAATAAATAAAATTATTTTAAAAACTCTAAGAGTAATATTTTTGGGTGAGTTATAGTGAAAAATAAGTTTAATAGATATATATATATATATATAATATTATAGGTGTATTAAAAGTTTAAATTTAAATTAATCATTTTTCTTGAGGGGTTTTAAGTCGAATTAATGAATAGTGTGAAAAATGATATTAATGATATTTTATGAAAATAATATTTAATTAATTTTTTTAAATCATAAAATTCATAAAATAATAAAATGGGATAATATACGGTCTAAATTTTTTCCATTTTCCCTTTATAGTCCAACAATTACATTATATGTAAAATTATAACCACTATGAGTAAAAAACGTGTTACTGTGATTAAGGTTAAAATAGGTTAAATAATGGGTTAAACCAAAATAACATTTCTAATAAAACATAAACCTATCCAAGTTTTATTGGTTGAAATTATTTAAATTGTATACTATCATATGTTCAAAATTATTTCTATATTGTACCAATTTCACATGAACATTAATTTATTATATTTAATGTTTTTTCATTCATAATGAAAAGGTACCACCTCTCCTCACTTCTATACACCAACTAGAGACTATTATATTGAAAACCCCCTATAAAACCTCTTATAAACATCCTTATACAACTTATTTATTTTGATATCTTCCTAAAATACATACCCTAGCTCCCTTAAGAGAATAACAAAAGGAGATCTTTTGAAGAAGAGGTAATCATCTTTACCAACTCTTTCAAATTGCTTTCTTCTTCGACATAATCTAAATATATTATAACCAACATAAAATAAAAAAACATCATAAATTTAATTATATATTATTATTATTATTATTTTAAAACTATTTTCTATCTCATTTCCATCATATAAAAATAAAATAAATTGCATGTGTGTATGTACAGCTTACCATCTCCACATAGTAGTGTAATTAGTTTTTCATCCCCACTTTGCTTGAATGGTTATAAAGATGGAAGTAATGATTTTATGTTATATTTATGAAATAAATATTATTATATAATAATAATAGCATATCGACCTTCCTACCCTTTAACTCATTAATAATGATAATGTCGCTTATCCATACGTGTGGACAGCCACCTCCACAAAGTGATGTGATCCATGTTTTATATCCACCTTTTAAGGATGATTCCAAATATGAATATAAGGAATATATTTTATATTTATATAATTATTAACATCATTTAGGTGATGTAAACATAAGTGATATGTAGGTTTTTAAAACTACTGAACCGAAATATACATTAAAAATGAAACAATTGACACTTGAAAATGATGACTTCAATAAATAATTATTAATAAATGGGGATTTAAATAATTTAATTGGATCATATATTATATTATAATTATATATATCTTTCTTTTATATAATTTTAATAAATTCAAATTTATTATAAATTATTCAAAAATCACTTACAACACAATTCAAACTTGAGGTAACAGATATTTCACAATCTCATCATTAATCAAGATTATTTATGTTTAATTGTAAATTTTTGGGAATTGTATGATATTTATATCTTAAACCCAATATATTTTATTCTCATATATTTATTTCTAAATATTATAATTTTTCTTTTAATTTTTCTCTTTTAAGTACTCATGATACCAAAAGAATAATTTTTTAAGGAAAACTGACTTTTTTTATTCAGTAAAAAATCTTTTCTTATGTGTACATATTTTCATTAAAATGTTTTCAATAATGTTTTTACTATTATAATATGATTTTTAAAGCATTTTCTACCCATAATTTATCTTCTATAAAAAAAATCAAGGAATTTTTTTTGACTTTTTTTGAATGAGGTACTTTTTAACGAAAATGTGAAAGGAATCTTTTCTCTTATGTAAAATGCATTAATAGAATATTCCACCATCATGAAAACCAAATTATTTGATGCTTAATTTAAAATTTTCATATGTCACTTTCAAAGTAAAATTTCTCCTTAATATTTGGGAATTATTTATATTTTGAATAAGTGATTTCAAAATGAAAATGGTATTTTCCTCATGAAATATTCTAGTGATCTTTATAAAGTATATTCATTTATGCCAACAATTTTCTGTAAATATTATAATTTACTATGGATATGATATTATGACCGCATTAACTATATTACTCTATATTTCATATGATAATTTTTATTTATTGGGAAAATTATTAGCATTTCATATTAAAGTTTTTCAATATGAATTTTTACATTGATTTTGTTTCACCCCATTCATATGATGAATGCATTGGACTTAGTAAGTGATGGGTGCAGCCCACTATATACTCTCAATGTATTGGAATATCTAATGAGATAAACTAGTTTGGGTACTATCCATATGAATTACATGTTTACATATATTGTCTTAGCACAAGGCCTTGATGGTTATATTATGATGTCTGGAATTATAAATTTTATCATTATTATAATATTTATTTTTATCCAAGTGATTATTTATTTTTTATATTATCCATAGATTTAGTCCCATTTATGGTATTAATTATATATAATATTTTATTATTGTTTAGCTCATCCATATTATAAATGTTTTATAGACTTTATTATAGCTTCTGTCATACACTTCCCCTTACAGAGATTCTGATCTCATCCTTTATTATGTTTTCTTTTCCCTAGGATATCAAGAAAGGATCTGTGAATGAAATAATAGAATTACTAAAATAAATAATAAAGTTATCATAAGAGTTATTATATTATATTTCATGTTATCATATTTAATGTGAGAATAATTTATGTATCTATTCTTCTAAGACAACTAAGTTATTTATTCCTTTAGGATATGATTGTATCTAGTACTAGTGTAGTAAAGTTACCACCAGCTCTAGGCTACCGAAGTCGGGGTGTTATATATTATACTTAGGATCATTCATAAAAAATTGAGGAATCAAAACATAAGAAAGGGTGATCTCATAATATTAGTAAGGGTAAACATATAAGATATCAATCAATGATTATATGTGTGAATATATTAATAATAATGGACTGATAACGTGTAATTATCAATAGAAAATCATACCCAATCAATTAAATATCTATAATCATGAGACATGGAACAAATATTTTTCATAATAAAGGAAAAAATATATATTAGTGAAAAATAATACATAATCGATCATGATCCCTAATAGCATTTCATAAACATATGAATGTGGCAAAAACAAAATCTTATAACATTATGAACATATATGAATAGTAACGAGTTCACTCGTTATGTCTAGTGCATGGAATTATGTCCACATATAAACTTATGGACATGAAACCAGGTCCATATATATGTTCAAATAGTAGGTTCCCTAGACCCAAATATGCATTAATTTTTATTACCACATATTATGTACAGTTAGTTGTACATGATGTTATCTTACCATTATAGTGTATAATTTTCTGCATTTGTTGTTATAATGGTTATTTACAAAGATTAATTGTCATTTTGAGAGGTTATAGTAGATCCCAAGCTATAATGAGAACATAGATATACTATGACATTAATATTAAATATATGTTCTATAGTCTAGATACATATTACTAACTAGACACAGTATATGTTTGACTATCAGGTGTTGGGGGCTCATAAGCATTGAGACTTATTCTCATGAAGTTTTCACTTTGTGATCTCGAGTAGTGAGATCTAGAGGACAGAACCTCCAATAGGAACACCATATTTTTTGGGTTTCATTGGTCATTTCAATCTACGGACATGTTTATTGGTCTCCTAACTTGATATCATTACCAGTCTGTACCATTGGATTGTGTACTTTGATGCAAGGAAAAAACTATGGTATTGAAATCATGTCTAGGTAACTTGTTTTGGGTGCATCGTTGGTGGTATGACATTGGTTGAATGGTCAAGAAAGGATTTCCTCTTCCAAGTTTAGGAAGTTGCATATATCATCCCTGGTTGATCAAGATGGTGTTGCCTTCATAAGTATTTAGCCAAAGTAGTACAAAGATAATTCTATCTGAATAGATCAACAAATAATAAAGAAAGATAGGGATGATGACACAAGTGTGTGCCCTACTTTACGAGATATTTAATACCAAAGAGATTATAGTACACAGTCAGTGTTCATAGGTTGGTTTTCATTTCTATGACAATACTTATCTCTTTATGGGCCATGATGGGTTTCTAAACTCCTCTCTTGGTCTGTAGATTTTATTCACTACTATCGGTATAAGGGCCTAGAGGGTCACACACAATAACGTATTCAAGAATCATCCATATTCAGTTGAATAGATATATGGTCATGGTGGGCCCCACCATGGGGTCCGAGTGTTTTCCATCTTATCGATCACCAAAATAATTAAATAAATTCATTAATATTAATGTAATTAATATTTTGTGTTGAATTTATTTAATGTATTTACATGTTTAGTAAATACAAGATAATATTTATCAAATGAATATTATTCACGGTTCATATAATATTAAGCGGGACAATGAGTCGAGTTAAATGGCTAAGATTTTATCACGTAATATATTATATATATATATATACATTATGAGTATTTAAAAATAATAATAAATAATATTGACATAGTTTAATTTTTTGAAATTATTTATTTAGTGAACTTTGAAATAAACGGGGGTCGGGGAACCCAATCGGGTATTTATCAACTTCACTATAAATAAAGAGGAGGCTCTCTCTCATGTGTGTCCATTCAAACTATTCAATCATTTTTTGAGAATGAAAATGAGAGAATCTATCTCCTCCCACACTCTAGAGAGAGATACTCTCGATCCAAGAAGCTCGTATCAAGAAATATCTCAAGCATCAAAGGCATCTCAATGAGGTGATTGTCGAGACATTGAAAGTGTCATCAGATCTCCGCATTATCACCTGGAATTTGACGATCGATGCTCTTATGGATTTTTGAAGCGTGTGTGGATGATCTAGAGGGTTTTTCCCATGGATCCTTTAAGAAACGATCACCATCGACTATTTGTCGTCGACCACGACTTCATATTTGAAATGTGTATATTTTTAATTTTTATTTTTTGCTTCTTATAAGTTACGAGAGATCCTCATGCCTTACCGGTGATCAGATCATTGGAGATGACAACTTCTGTTATCCCGCCAATGAAAATTTTAAAATCCTCGGCCCACCAGATTCTGTTGCGGGCCCCAGAACCTTTCAGGGGTATCAAAGAAATCACATAAATTTTTATATCCTAGAAAATTATATTTTCCTTACAATTAATTATAGGGTTCAAAAATGGTTTCATCGGTTCAAACCGTGTGTTGATCTGATGCAGAATGATCGAGTTATGGTCATTTTAAATTTTCGGACTGGATCGAATTTTTTGTTTGATCGTGGGTATTAAATTTTATTCATTCTAAAGAACCGATAAAGTTTAGATCATTCATCGGATATGATTAAAATTATATTCAAAATTATAAATTTTATAATTTTATGTTTTTCATAATAATTTTATTATTATAATAATAATATAAGAATAAAAAATTCTTATTTTATTATAATAAATTTATTATTATTAATTTGAAAGTCTAATAAGTTTTCTTTAGAATGTCGGGGTGGAAATTTTTTTTAGAGACTTGACTTGAACTTGAAAAAATAAAAGAGGAGGCGACTTTTAAAAAAAAGGAGGAATTGACTTCCTTTAAAAAGGAAGGGAAGGAAAATCAAAAAAACAAAGACTTCAAGGAGGCCAAAAAAAGGGGGTAACACTAAAAAATCAAAAATGATAACGGGGGCCACACAGATGCCCTTGTCGGCGTTGTCTTCCTCCCTACGTCGCATGATATTCTGCTGAACTCTTTGCATCCTATCCGATTCTGAAACCATGGCCTGGTTCCAGTTTGGCTGTCAGAGAAAGGTAACTCACCCTAAATGCTCAGTCATGGCCTTGGGTAGGTCTGCCGAACCCAGAATGGTTTTAGGTGGACCTTCCTGGCCCAGAAAACCAAGAAAAGGTTTGGCCTAACCTGTTACACTTGTGTGTGGGTCTAACACAACCTGCAATAGGTCATAGGGGTGTTTCAGGACCCATTTTAATTTCAATTAATATAATTTATTTATTTAATTACAAAATTAAATTAAATTAATTAATATATTAATTGTGGTTGAAAATAAACAAATTTTAATACCCTCATAAAAATTAATTCAGTATTGATTATTAAATTGAAATAAATTAATTAATTTAATTTGTATATTAAAATTAAATTAATTAATGGACAGATAAATTATTAAATTATTTGAATTATTTAATTCATTTAATTTAATTAAATAACTATCATACTTATTTAATTCATTTTAATTTAATCGAGCTTTTTTACCCATCTGTTGGTCTCGATCACCGACCCTTGTATGTCTACATTTAGTTATTTACTTAATTAATTATTTAACTACATGTGATGCATGTAATAACGTAATATTACTTTGATGGGGTGTCAACTTAACTAAAATTTCAGCAATGAAATAGCCATATCTAGCATTTTTTAATATTATAGGCAAGCATTGAGTAAATCAGATAATGATTTTTGAAGTTGGGACTTCACTCAACAGATCAAGGAACCATGAGTTAATGCGGTTAGTCAGCCAAAATCCTACCCTAGACCCTCTGAGTAGTGGCGTAGCCATATCTTGTAGACTATGAGGGAGGTTCATGGATCCTTACCACTATAATACTCAATAGTATTCTGATACTCATAAATAGGGTTTTGAGAATTTGAAAAATTAGTGGGAGACATTTAATGATTAAATTTATTACTAATGTCACATTTGGTAATCAATATTAAATGTACTAATCTGCTAAAGTTTACTTTTAGATAATTACAAGTAATACCACAAAAAACTATGATAAATATTACACAAAGTTAATGTTCAAACAAGCACGAAATTAAAAGTGTAGTATAGGTGCTTGTGCACATTACTACTATAATGGAAATCCAAGGTGCTTGTGTCCCAACCTGTTAAGCCACCTCGGAAAGAGAGGGTGTAAATTTTCTTACAAGAGACTCATGAATTAAGTATATGATGGTTCTGTCATAATTTTATCATCAATTTATGATGTTATTTGCAGTCGCTACATCATGATATGGACAAAATACATGTAGTCTCATCTCCAAGAAGTTTCTAAGGATAAAGCTAAGCAAGATTTGAATGTAATGATTACACTCAGTTTTTATAAGGGGAAAGAAAGTTCACAATCTTTCATTCCATCCCATTTTTATACCTTTTACACCCAATTACTTTAGTTTTTTTTAAGTATACAAACAAACGTTATAGAGTAAGCGCATCATTACAATTAAGGTATTATTCTCCATGTAATAATAATTTTAAATAAAGTACCATATTTTATTCTTATAGTGAATATATATTGAAAGACAATGGGAAAAGGCCTATTGAAAGTTATGCCAAAGGCACCTTCATCATGTCCTTCAATGAAAAGTTGTTGGTTATTTAATAGGATGTTATTTGCATCACATATTATGAAATAAATGCATGGAAGTTTAAAAACTGAAATACAAGAAGAAAGTATTTGCTTCTTGTTCAGTGTATATTACTCAAAAAAAGGTATTGTTTTCTCACATACTTCTTGGGTATTAAATAAAATATTATTTTCACATGTATGTATTGAAATATAGTAACCAAGTATGTAGAGAAACATTACTAGAAGTAATGTGCCTTCTCCAAGTAGTTGAGAAAGTGTGATTCCTAAGTCAGCAGTGAGAAAAACAAAACATTTAATTGCCATGTGATTGATTCAAATTGAACAAGTTGTTCAGTATAACCAAAAAATTTATCTCAAATTCCCTTTTCATCATAATGAGACTTTATTCCATGTTTTTGGAATGAATTTTGTATGTGGTAACATATTAAACAAATAGTTAACTAGTATTTGAATCAAAGGCAATGCATGATGAATATAAAAATGTAAGGCCTACCCAATTGTGGAAATATAGTTATTTATTAAGTAAAACAAAATGTGGATTTCAAGAATATACCCAGTATGGTATTTAGGATTAACACATCTAAACACCTTTGGTATTATTGACATCCTTAGTTTAGACAAAGAAACCTTTAGAGATAAAGGTATGCCACAAAGCTTTCGGGATTAGTTCAACAATAGAGTGTAAACTATTCCAAAGGAAATCTAGAGGTAAATATGCTTCATAGGATTCCTTTAAGTTATTAAGGAATGTAAAAGTGAGGTATATGCATGGTTAGAAGATATTAGTTGCTTCGAATCATCATGCCGATGAATATCTTGACTATGCAATCATTGATCATGATAATGTAGCATGGAGTAATTCCTAAATGCATGTTACCTTATCTACATCTTGACATTTATGTTCATAAAGATGATTGATGATGTGTCTCACATATCAACATTAATCAACAAACATGTAGCATTGAGAAATTCTTGAACACAACTGTTACACATCAAAGTTATGATATAAGTTGTATCAATGTTACAACTTGCAATAACATCCATCATATTTTAAAAATGTACTTTGCAAATAATGGTGTAAACCCATAACCAATATGCCAACTCAAATGATAAATGGATATCATACAAGTCATAGTATGATAAAAATCCATTATGTCATAGGACATGTGTTAGGATGAAAAACTTTTGTTAAGGAAAAACAAACAAACATGCATCAAGCTAAACACACGGTGCATCTAAATAAATATCCTAAAAGTTACTTAGTATATTGCATAAATCTCTAAGATAGAAAAGTTGTAGTCAAGTATTGAAATAAATTTCTATATAAGGGTACACGTCTCTATTAGAGATAGTGGGAGATAAATTAACTTAGACTTAATCAATGCTCAATATGGACAAATGGTTGGCATATGAAAAAGTTCCACAAGTACATGTGGAATAGCCATGTTCCAGAGACACATACTGCGTAGGAAGAATGAAACATTGGTGATGGTTTTATATTCACTGCGGGCAGTAATAAATTATTCATTAAGTATAGTAAATCCTACAAGTATGCAGTATATTATAATAATATAATATTGACATGATAAATTAAAAAATTTATAATAGATTCTATGTATCAAATTGCAATGGGGATTATAAATTGAATACTACAGTGGGTATTCAAATGAAATGATACATGGATGGTACAAGCTTGGTATGAATAAGTATCAATTGGTTATACCAAGTCATTATTCCAATATCCATTAGAATTTTTACTTTTCATAGATAACATATAAGATCATTATATTTTCCAATGGATGTCAATATCATCTTTCGTGGAAGGTGTCTATACGATTTAACCATAAAGGGATGATGACAACATATGATGCCAATAAGGGTTTCAAGTTACTAAAATCTAGTTCTGGATTAAATTAAGTAAAAATATCTTAGAGAATTAATTTTAAATTAATATTTTCCTTTAATCTACCAAAGGTTAGTGGGAGAGCCAAATTTTTTCAAGAGAAATATGTTCCAAAAAATATGGAAAACAAATCTTGATCTTACAGTTAGATAAGATCATAATAAAACCAATTATCCAATGATTGACTTAAATAAGGAACCCATGTTCTAGGGAACAGGATCTACTAAATTATATCTAATGGTTTCATGGACCTAGTCAACTGTAAATATAGTGACATTGTATTGAAAAATACAAGTTGGAACAATTCAAGTTCATAATTGTTTCCAATGTCACAAGGCTTAATCACTCCCAGTTAACATGTTCGTAACATCGAAAGAGATTGAAGTTGTGAATTGATAACATATGCTTTAGTGATGTATCAATCACATATGATATGTTCTATACAAAAATTGATATTTCCAGGATATTCTTTATATTAGGAATATATCAATTATATCCAAAATCACTACAAGGGATGCAGTCAGAACTATCATCTTGTACGTCAGCGAGTACAAATGATATGTACCTGGTATATAGAGAAAAAAGGTATACTATTTTTTTGTGGGTTAAAAAATAGTAATCTATAAATAAATTTGATCTAGTGTTGTGGTTAGGCAGAGGTTATGAGTGAGTCAAGATCATAAAATCTAGTGGTAGCCATACCTGCAAATACCGAGTATGTTTCAGCTTCTAAGGCAGCTAAGAAGCAGTTATTAATCGCAACGATTTGTTTCAGTTCTCGGATTCTCATCTACTAAGTAAAGTATTATCATAATGTAAATTATGATATTATTACTAGAATATTTTTCAAGTTATGAAAATGGAAAAAAGAGAAATACTCAGGGATAACTTATCTTGGGAAGTTTTATTCAAGGAGATGAGGTCGCATACAGTAGATATGCCATGTAGAGA
Source organism: Viscum album (assembly GCA_963277665.1). Classification (NCBI taxonomy): domain Eukaryota; kingdom Viridiplantae; phylum Streptophyta; class Magnoliopsida; order Santalales; family Viscaceae; genus Viscum; species Viscum album. The sequence goes on along the minus strand of OY728125.1, from coordinate 1,055,906,314 downwards.
AAATGTGACAAGCCCAACAATTAAATCCATTACTCAAAAGAAGCATGACCTTTATCATGTGAGTAGCTAAAAAGTTTTTTTAGAAAGATGGATCTAGTGAAAGTGGGAGTGTTGAAATAGTTGGTTCCTTAGACCCAACTATGCAGTACTTTTGATTATCATATCATATGTACAGTTAGTTATACATGATGTTATCTTACCATTATTGTGTAGACTTTTCTACATCTTCTGTTATAATGGTAATGTCCAAATATTAATTGTCATGTCGAGATTTTATAGAAAATCACAAGCTATAATGAGAACCTCTAGATACTATGACATTAGCCTTAAATATATGTTCCATAGTCTAGATACATCTTACTGACTGGACATAGTAGATGATTGACTATCTGGTGCTAGGGGCTCATAAGCATTGAGACTTCTTCTCAAGAAGTTCGCACTTGGTGATATATAGTAGTTAGATCATGAGGACAAACCCGCCAATAGGAACACCACATGTTTTGGAATTCATTGGTCATTCATATCTATGGACATGTGTATTGGTCTCCGGACTTGAGATCATTACCAGAGTATACCATTTGATAGTATACTTTGATGCAAGGTGAATACCATGGTATTGAAATAATGGAGAGGTAGCTTGTGTTGGGTGCGTCGTTGGTGGTATGACCTTGGTTAAATGGTTAAGAAAGGATTTGTCGCTTCCAAGTTTAAGAAGTTGTATATCTCAAGCCTGGTGGATTAGGATGGTGCTGCCTTCATATGTATTTGGACAAATTAGTACAAAGATAAATTCATCTAGATAGATCCACAAATAATAAATCGTGATAAAGACAATGATACAAGTGTAATTCCTTCTTTATGGGATATTTAATGACAAAGCGATTATAGTACACAACTAGTGTTCATAGGTTGGTTTTCGTTGCTATGAAAATCCTTATCTCTTTAGGGGCTATGATGGGATGCTAGACTCTGCTCTTGGTCTATGGATTTTATTCACTACTATCAAGATAAGGTCCTAGAGGGTCACACACAATAGAATATTCAAGAATCCTCCCTATTCAGTTGAATGGATATATGGGCATGGTGGACCCCACCATGGGGTTCGAGTGTTGTCCAAGTTATCAATCACCAAAAGAATTAAATTAATTAATTAATATTAAAGTAATGAATATTTGGTATTTAATTTATTTAATATATTTACAAGTTTAGTAAATATGAGATAATATTAATCTAACGGATATTATTCAAGGTTATTTTAATATTAAGAAGGAAAATGAGTCGAGTTAAATGGCTCTGATTTTATCACATAATATATTTTATATATATATTATGAGTATGTGATAAAATAATAAATAATATTGATGTAGTTTAGTTCATCAAATTTATTTATTTAGTGAACAGTTAAATAAATGAGGGCTAGGGAACCCAACTGGGTATTTATCAACATCACTATAAATAAAGAGGAGGATCTCTCTCATGGGTGTTCATCCATACTATTCACTCATTTTTATAGAATGAAAATGATATCCTCTCTCTCCTCCCGCTCTCTAGAGAGAGAAGCTCTCGATCTAAGAAGCTCAAATCAAGAAATCTCTCAAGCATCGAAGGAATCCCAGTGTGGTGATCATCGGGACATCAAAAGCGTCATCGGATCTCCACACAACACCTGGAATTCGACAATCGATGCTCTAGTGGGTTTTTTAAAGCTTGTGTGGATGATCTAGAGGGTTCCACTTTTGGATCCTTTGAGCAACGATCGACATCGACTAGTTGCAGTTGACCACAGCTTTGGATTTTAAATGGGTACATTTTCAATTTTGTGCTCCTTATAATTTATGTGAGATCCACGGGCCATACTGGGGCTTGGATCATTGGTGATGACATGTTTTATTGTCCCGCTGATGAAAATTTTAAAATCCTCGGCCCACAGGCTTCCGTTGCGGTCCCCAAAACCTTTCAATATAAACTTAAATAAATTAAACTAGGTCCATGCATTAACTTATAGGCATGAAACTAGGTCCATGCATAATTTTGGGAATAATAAATAATGTTAACACATATCATAGTTATCTCATGAGTGACAAATATTTACCCAATACATTTAAGGGCTATAACAGAACCACCCATCACATAAACTTAGGAAATAAATGTGACACAATATCGTAAAAATATTCATCAATTTATCATATCATAACACATGGAAAATAAATGGGTTTCATTCCATCATTTAATCATAGAATAACTTTTGGAAAATAAATGGGTTTCATAAAGATTTCATCATAATGTAGTTAACCCATGGAAAAGAAACTGCTTCTATAGAATCATACTTAAATCATCAGCATCATAATACATCCAAAAAATAACAACTATTCTATAAAAAGATCATATCCTCAGTGAATCATAAAAATTTTTAAAGATGTTGACATAGATAGAAATTGCCTTTAAAATAATATCTGAACCTTTTTATGAAAACCTAAGAAAAATATCCTTTTCTTTTGATTATATTTTAATAAAAAAATCCCAGAATATCGAGAAAATTCTTTCCTTCGAAAATAAAAATTGAAAATTATAAAATAATATTCAAATGAATGATCGATCATGATAATGAGGAAACTCATTCATATCGTATATGTTAAAAGAGTACATTATTTTCACACTTTTACCGAAATTAAAAAAATAACTTGTTTGAAAAATGTTTCCTTGAAAATATTCCATTTAAATTATTAAAAAGAAATTAAAAAATAATTTTAAATTTCAATTTTAAAATATTTCATGTATATTTAAAAACTACCATAAAACAATTTTGAATAGCATTAACCTGGAAGAAAAATTTTGATGACCAATGTGAAAATTATGTCAACTTTTCTTTAAAAAAATATCAATCATTTTAGGTACCAAAGTGAATAAAATTTTAATGTTGAATAAAAAAAATCCATGAAAAAATATAAGAATAAAATATATGGGTTTTAAATTATAATATCTATATATTTTTCCTCAATGGAAGTTTAGTATAGAAACCCCCGAAAAGAAATGAGATTGTAACATAAATCCCTTACCTCAAATCTTGTCCATCATTGTATGTGTTTAAGCATATAGTATAATAAATATAGATTTATTATATATATATATATATATATATTATAGAACCATATTCAAATATATCACTCCATATATTATTTAGATACAAAATATAACCACATATTTATTGACAAGTCTTTATTAAAATCATTATTCCATAGGAAAACTATTCAATTTTTCATACAAGTTTTCATTCAGAAGTTTCGATCCTTGTACTTTGATTATTGTTAAATAATATATAGAAAATTAATCATATCATAATTATAATATGTAATAATTATATACAATTATATGACAATTAATATAAATTGGTGATAGAAAATATTTTCAACACTTAGTGGAGATGGTAATATTTATGTACAAATGAGTGAGGTTTCCATATTTAATGGATGGAATGAAAGAAAGGTAAATAATAATTAAAATTTAAAATAGTTATTATATAATATATATTCATTAAATCTATCCATATTACCATCTACGTAAATCATTAATGAAAAACGAATCACATCACTTCATGGAGGTGGTAGTCCACATGTAAACACAAGCAATATTATAATTTCACAATAGATAGGAAGGTAAGAAGGTAGAAAATATATTATAATTATAGAATAATAATTATGTAATAAATATTGTATATAATTATTAAATTCATCAAAGTTACCAATCTTGAAATATGGTGATGGAAAATAAACCATATCGTTGTGTGGAGGATGTAGTCCACATGCACGCACAAGCTATATTTTTATTTCTTATTTGGTGTAATATAATATGAATAAATGTTTCAACATAAATATAATAACATCTCAGTATATGGTTGATAATAATTTTCTTGCATCATAATGGTTGGAATAGAATTTAGGTTGTTATAAGAAGAAATAAAATGAAAATACTAGATTAAGAGTTATACCTCTTATTTGGACAAAACCCTTTGTCTTACAACTTATTCCTTCTAAGGTTGGTATTTTGATTATAAAATGACTTATAGATCATGTAGGTGTATTTTAGTAAGGTATTGGGGATGGTATTTGATAATATATAAGGTTCATGAAGTGTGAGTAATATGGGAGATGTGGTGCCCTTTTATTAGGGAGGGGGAGGTCACGCTTGGAATTTTTCAAAAGATTAAAATATATTAATGTCTTACATAATAAAAATATATCAAAATTGTAACACAACATTATTTCATAGTACTTTATCTCATTAAAGTAATTCAATAGCTTGTGATACATGCAACACCGAGTTCGAGCGCACCACAACTTACCAAACTAGCTATTTAAAAGAGGATATGAATAATATTAATTGAATTTTGAATCTTATATATTCTATATAATTTTAACATCCATGTTATGTGTTTCTTAGACATAATATAAGAACAAATTTATTTTTTTAGATAAAAGAAGTATTTTTCAAAAAATGCAATTTTACAGCCTTTTAATGGAGAACCCTTTTTAAAACTAATATTTGACACTTTTATATATTCAATTTAATGAAATTAAATTATTATTTAAAATCGGTACATAAAAATTTAATTTGGATAATTTTTTTTGTACTTTTCTGATAACTTTCATATTTTGACTAATAGTGAAAAATACTATGTTTTAATTAAAAATAACTTTTTTTAATCGAAATAATTTATAGTGTTAAATTATGAATTTGAATAGTTTTTAAGTATAATTAGATTATATTTTTATCATTTAATATAATTTAGTTTATGATAAGTAATTTCAAATTTAAATTTGAAAAAAACACATGTCAATCTTTTGATAGTTTTTACTTTTAAAAAACCCATTTTTTGGTTTTAACAATGAGAATTCATTTTAAATTAATAAATTAAACTTTTATATTTTAAATTTTTTAAAATAGACTTCATTTTTCAATTCGGAATATCAAAATTAGCATAGGGTGAATTTTTGGTATTTTTCTAAAAACTTTTTAATTTTTGATAAATAGTGAAAAACACTACGTTATTATTTAAAATTGACTTTTTATTTAAATAATTATTTATTAATTTATATTTATTTTAAGTCAAAATAGATATATAAAACCTATATATGTTCAATGTAATTAATTGAAGTCATTTTATAATAAAATTGTATCTATAAAATTTTATTGAACTTTTTATCCTCTTTTACCCACCTTATAGGCACATTAGCAAATTTTCATAAAACTTAATTTAACCGCTTCTGTGAGTCGAATTTCAAAAATATGACAGACACGGTTAATATCAATAAGTAAAATTTGGTTCAATAAGATGAAAATAATTTTTTATGAATAGTAACTTTTGACTTTTATTTACCGTGGTTAAAAGTAAATAGGGTAATTGAGGGTAAAAATGATATCATAATTACCCTAACACATGTCATAATTCTATTGGATAAGTATAATTCAACCAAAAAAACCTTAGGAATAAAATATGATCCTCTTTGGTCCACTTGGATTAGATTAGGATATTTATTATTATTTTATTTAAATAAGAGTTAAAAGAGATAAATTCAAAGTTTAATAACTAAACCATTTTTAATATGAGGTTACACACAATATAAATTCGACTATAAATATTCATTAGAAATCCAAAAATATTTCCTAAATAATGGTATTTTATATATAATTTTTAGACATTAAATTATTTAATTTATTTATGACACAATGACGATGCTGTAATTACCTTATTAATGAAATATTAAAATAATTGATATTATAAATATCCAAATAAATGTAAATAGAGACTTTTGATGAATTACACTAATTTTATAGGTTAATATGACATGTTAGGGATGGTTAAATAAATTTTATTCTAAGTGATAATTTTTTTATGGCTTTCAAAAAAAATAAAATACTAAATAGTGTCGAAATTGACATTATTGTTTTTTTAAATAAAAATACTATATTATTAATTGAAATAATATGCCTAAAAATATAAGGTTCAGCCAAATTACTTATATGAGATTATATATATTAATAATGAACCAAATTTGGTTCTCTTGCCATGTTATAGTAATTTTATTAACCATATAATATTAAAATACAAAGAGACATGGTAAATGTCAAACTATTTAACTTAGAGTTAAATATAAAATATAAGGTTAATATGATGACCTAAACCTATATAAAACATATTAGTTGAGAGGTTTTCAACTCATCTAAAACTTATCCCCCAAATAATTAATTCTGGATCCATTAGAAACCGAAAATTATTTTATTATAAAATAATATTTCAAGCTTTTCCTAAAGTGACCCTCACCTCTCTTATAAAAGGGAACTTTATCTTCTCTTAATTTCACACCTCCAAAGCCTTTTGGATCAGCCAACCCCTACACAAATATCCTCCCAACTTCCCTCACTTAAACCTAGAGGCCTTACTTTGATCATAAATCCAACCTAAGGATCACTTTTGATCAACTCAAAAGAAAACACCTGAAGTAGAGGTAATAATCTCACCACCCTCTTTCAACTTCTTTTCTTCATCCACTTCCTCTTTCATTGTTTTTTCCATACAAAAATAATAAATCTGGTACCTTCTACATACTGGGATGTTATTATAAATATGGTACAACCATATTCGTTATTCTATCCATCCTAAAAATGACAAAGTCATCACACGTGTGTATGTACAGCTTACCATCTCCACGTGGTGGTGTAGTTTGTTATTCAAACACTTCATTATTTGGATGGATATAATAATGAGTATAAATGATTTAAATAATAAATATAACATGTTAATGAATCTGTATATATGATATACTATCAAATTATATCTTATTTCTACATCAATATAATGATATTGTCGCTCCTATGTACGTATGGATTACTGTCTCCACGAACTCGATGTGATTCATTCCCATCGTAATCATTCAAGAATAATTTTCATTTTATGATTCAAAATAATGTTTAAAAACATAATATCATCCTGTATATGAATCAAATACATCCTATTCATAACAAACATGGCTTACGTAACCAAGAATATAAAGTAAAACGAATCAGTTAACACCTGAAATGATGATACTACTGAAATATTATTAACAAATCAATATTAGAAGATCATATATGACATCATATTTATGTATATGGTTATTTTATAATTTAATAACATTTATTTAACTATTATATTGGAGTTTAACATACCCTCTACCCAGGAAAGTGAAAAGTAAGGGTTAATTTTACAATCTCTTTATTATCCAAGGTTGTTTTTATGTAAGTATCTACTTGGACACATTTATTATCCATGACCATGTTTTATAAGAGTGTTTTAAAAGGGATTATTTCTAAAGATAAATTTTACTAAAACGTCATTTTAAATGTTTTAAAGATTTATTCTTATAAATCATTCTCATTAATATCCATGTTTTCAAAATAGTTTTAAGGATTTATTAATATAGACATGAATGTTTAAAAATGTTAATTCCTTTCAAAAGTTTCAAAGTGGTATGGGACACTTTTCTTCAAAACTATCTTTTAAATGAATTCCTTTATATAAATTTTAAATTATTTCATGAAAAAGGGATATTTCTCTCATATATTTTTACTGATAATTTTTAACTTTGTCAACGTCCTTTACGGGATATTATTATTGATCGAGGTTGATTTAGTATGATACAAATCTTCCATATTGTATTGAAGGTTTTTTGATATGTTTGAATGTGGATGTTTTATTTTTATTCCATTCATCATTTATGAATAAAGTATTGACATTTTTTATTCTAGTTTTAATATCAATGTTTATGTTATGTTTAAACCTTTTCATATGAGGAATGCGTTGGACTTAGTAAGTGATGGGTGGAGCCCATTATAGCTCCTCGATGCATCATTAGGTCCCATGAGACAAACTAGTGTCATGGCACAAGGCCTTGATAAAATATTATTTGTAGTATTGGCACAAGGCCTTGAATTTGTGGTTATAAAGTCTGGCATTATGCATTTTATCATTATGAAAGTGGCTATTTATATTTCATGTGATTGTTGGACTAGTAGAATATCCACGTGAATAAGTAAATGGAATTATTTAATTTTATCTTTGCCATATTATGCTTAATTTTATGTTTAAAAGTCTTGTGTTTTAGTATTTTAAAATGCGTTAAATGTTTATTATTATTTATGAATGTTTGTGCTATATTGTTATCCTTACTAAGCATCGGAGCTCACCCCTTTATGGGTTTTAATTTTCCTATGATGTGAAGAATTATATTATGACTAACTTGTAAGGATAGTCTAAGGGATATGAATGTGGTCAATGGAGACACTATTGTTGTTGTTTTTCATTTTATAATGTAATGTACTGCTCATGTATGTAATCTATTTTTCAAGACTGCTAAATTGATCGGTCTTTTCGGACTTGATTCTTTGTAATCAAGCGAATGTATTAAAATAATGCACCGACTCTGGTCTTATGGGTCGGGGAATTACAGTTTTTATCAGAGGAAGTTAATTAAAACCCTTGGAAACTAGATTTAGATAAACCCTGATTAGAGGACATTACCCTAAGATAGACTTTGAGGATTATTATAGAAGAAATTCCTAGAATTTTGGTAATGTAGGAATTTTGTGTATTTTCCAAGAAATACATCCTTGTTTGGATAAGAGCAGGTAGAGGTGACTCTAGAACAGATGTACCAAGGATTTAAAACTTTGACAAGGAGTTTCAAGATTGACCTAGGGTATCCTAGTACATGAAAACGGGCCTTGTTGCACTCTTGGTTGCGACACTCCCAGGGGATATTCTTAGGATAATTCACATTTTCATTACAATCCATTATGAAGTATTTATAAGTAAATAATTACTCAAAGAAAACATTTTATGATTATAGATTATATGTATACTATTTTCAACTTACGTTAAGTATTTTATAAGTATATAATTATGCATTGCGATTCATAAACTAACCTAGTGTATTCCATTGTTTAAAAATGGTTCTTAGTAGAAGGAATGAGAACTCCAGTAATACGCATGATACAATGATTAAGAAGGATCATATATTTCATGGTATTAAGCAAAAATTTGGAAAGGAAATAGTCACCCATGTATTATCATAGTATGAAGAAATAATATCATGTGTTAATAAGTTGATTAAAAAATATTTGAGTCCTATGGATTTAAAGGGATGTTAGAGAAGAAAAGGATGGTAGAGAGAAAGATGGATAAAGGGAAGAAAGGAAAGAAGGATTTCCCCATATATGATAACTGTGGAAAGAATCACCTTGGTAAATGATTGAAGGGAATGGGAGTTTGTTATAAGTGTGGAGAAAAAGGACACCAAGTATGTGACTGCAAGGGTAAGAAAAAGGTTTCAAAAGTACAATGATTCATTTGCAAGGAGTTGGGACACTACATGAATCAATGTCCAAATCATCAGAGTATACCCCAAATGATGATATTGGATAATAATCAAGTTATGATACTACCGAAGATGAATAGGAATGATTATATTTCTTATTTTATTAATAAATTATTGTTTCAGTTGATTATTGAATTAATGATGTACATGTTATAATAATTATAGAGTATAAAAGGATTGCACTGCAGTATTATTTCCTTACGGACTTGAGATTGTGTGGAACCAAGAAAAGTGACCCAATAACATATTAAATTTTTTGGAAAATTTATGGTTGAGAAAAAGATAAACCATAATATGGTTCTGATACTGAGGTAGTGATTTTGGAATAAGATATGATTGATTTCGATAAATTATATTTCATATTCTTGACTACATTGAAACTAATTAATTGTTTGTTTATTCCATTTTTGTTAGAGTATACAACATTTTTGGATATAAGGAGTATATATAAGGACCCGACCTTATTACATACATAATCTTAAGTTTGGTTAAGAAACCAATTCCTTTCACATTGAGGTTCATTTCAAGTTTAGAGCTTTAGAGAATTAGGACAAAACATTCATAACATTACACATTGTTACAGAGTGGATACCATAAAAACAGTTTCCATTTTTCTCTAAATACAAAACATTAAAACTTAAAACAAGACTCCATGACAATTCTTCAACATTTAATTTGTCTTCCGTCCTTATATTACACATCTATTAACCTGTGAAAAATCATTAAAAAATTTGGGATGAGCACAAAGCTCGGTAAGGGATGAAAAATGAAGGAAACATCACATTAGTCTATGAAAACTCGTAACGTATGAAAACATTTTCAAAAGACATGATTTTCACCCATATATACTTACTTCATGTAACATGAGATTTACACAAGATCCACACAAACATGAGAATATAAATATAATCATAAAGGTATCTTGGGGAATTAATTACATAATCTTGTAACCATTCTTGGCTACCTTATAATTTGTAACCCTCACGGCTACCTTACTTTGTGTAACCATCGCAGTTACACTTGGAGTAACCGTATGGCCGACCTCCAACTTACTCATTAAAAATTCATTAGAGGTAAATATAGGTCCCACCCTTCATCATAAATTATTCCCAATAACCAAAATACAATCATACAACATGAATAATTCCATAAAAACATTGATTTGGAATTTCATAAAACCAAATTTAAAAAGAGGATTTTTAAAGAAAATCCTCTTATAAATATCATAAAACTAAAGAGATACTTAATATGGTGGATGGAGTATGTATATATACTTTAAATACTCATAAATAAACATAATATAAACATAACCCATCACACGAACAATTTAAATAGTACATAAATAATGAAGTATAAGGTAAACCCAAAGAATGGAAATCGGGTTAAGAATTCCCTTACCTCAGGTTTGTCTTACTTCCAACTTTTTTAAAACTCTTCTATAATGGTTAAAATAGTGTTATTAATATTTTAGAGAAACATTTTCATGTTTATAACATATTATATGATCATTTCATAACATCATTTCACCCATAATTGTTAGTATTTTTCCCTTTGCACTGTTTTTGGGTGACTTCTTAACATGATTTCCATGATTGGTTCAAGATGGACATTCTTGTCGATTGGAAGTGAAACTATAGAATTGGAATGGATTAGTATTTGCATATATCCAGTAACATAAATTATTCCATTTATCATTTTTAATTCTTACATGAGGATGATTCATAAGTTAGAACATTAATGATGTTCGTTTAGATCCTTTTAGTGGTTCTTTGATAAGAACAACCTTGTTTTGTCTTATAAATTAGAACCATGAGTACAAAAGAATTAAAGAAACATGGGTAAGTAAGAAAACATTTATTATAACTTGTTTCAACCATATAAATGGTTTCATTACCAAACTTGAAATAATTAATGGATTTTGAAATCACATCATCCACGATGTCAGTAATTCGACACAAACGGACAATATTTTTTTATTCTTTAAATAAGTGGGAGAGGAGAAGAATAAAGATTAGTAATTTTTCATAAACATTATAAAATAAAGAGTATACATGATTTATGGAGAATTAATTCCTCTTGGGTAAGGAGATATGAAGAAATAATAAGGAAGGAACTCAAAATAAAAGAAAAATTGTGAAATCGCTTACAAATATTCGGCATCCTAACGGCTACGCAACATGGTTTTAGAAAATATTAAAAAGAGAGGGGGAAAGGTTCACCCATACATAAATTAATAATAATATATAGAAGATCAAGAATAAGAATTAAATAAGAACATGGTATGGAAACTTGAAAATTATACCACATAAAAGAGAATTTGAGAAGAAAAAGTATGAAATTGAGAATTTTCTTACCATGTAGAGTAACCCTTATAAATTGAAGGTTATGACATTAGGGGCTTGAGGAATCCTTGGGAGGACAACTATGAAGGAAAGGAGCATAGATATTAGTTTAGGGAGAATTGGGAATGAATTCAATTAATAGAAGAGTTGGTATTTATAGGAAAAGTGAGGGATTATTTTAATAATTTTCAAGGGACACCTCATGAGTGGTATTTACAAAACCATGGCCTTGCCCATGGTATTTGCCCATGGTATAAGACACTTGGGACACCTCACATATTATTTAACTATTCAAAAGTCGGCCAGATTTATGACATCATTATTATATCATTAATGATGTCATTAATACACTAAAACAAAAAACTGTATTTTTACTATTCACTGAAAAATCAACTGTTTCTGAAAAATTCCAAAAATTCACCATAACCATTTATTGACGTGTAGATTTAAAAAATGAAGTCCATTTTTTGAAAATAATTTTCTAAATATTATTAATTTAATATTTAAATAAAAGCATACTTAATTCAAAAATTAACAGTTCTAATTCTACAACTACTTCTTTATCACAATGAAAAATTAACCAAGATGTTATTATCTTCTAGCCTTTGGAAAAATAAAATAATAATAAAATTTAATATTCATTAGGGTCATATCACTATTCATATTACTATTCATAAGTGTATGTTACTATTCACCAAAAAACAAGTTGGTTCCAATATACTCCAAATAACATACTGAACACAATTGTAGATAAAAGTTTCATGAAATTCAAAACATAGAAGTGGAAAAATTATATTAAAAGGCTAGTTATGAATATCTAAAAAAATATCCATGCATTTCTATTTATTTTTAGAAAAAAAACTTAGGGTGTTAAATTATCCCCACCTTCTTGAAATTGAGTCCTCGAAATTTTATTTACTTGTTAAACAACTGGGGGTATTTTTCTCTCATAGCATTTTCAGACTCTGATGTCTCTTCTTCAACCATGAGGTTTCTCCACAAAACCATTACCTGGTGGATTACCTTATTCCGCAATACATGTTCCCTTCAATCAAGAATTTGAACCGGTTTCTCTTCATAAGAATGGTTCTCTTCCTACTGAACTACTTCTGGTCTCAAGATATTTGATAAATATGGCACATACTTTCTCAACATCAAAACATGGAAAACATTGTGTACCTGAAACAAAATCAGAGGCAAAGCTTCGCGGTACGCAACTGTTCCAACTTTCTCTAAGATTTCAAAAGTACCAATGAATCATGGACTTAGCTTTCTTTTCTTACCGAAAGGCATCACACATTTCCAAGGAGAGTCTTTCAAAAAAACATGGTCACATAACTCAAAAGAGAAGTCTTTCCTTCTGTTATCTGCATAACATTTCTGCCTGCTCTGAGTTGTCCTCATGTGTTGCTGGATCATCCTCACTTTCTCAGCCACTTCTTAAACTAATTCTGGCCCCATCAACTTTCTTTCACCAACTTCATCCCAAAACACTGGAGTCTGACACTGCTTTCCATACAAGGCCTCCAAAGGTGCCATATGAATACTGGAATGAAAAATGTTATTACAAGAAAACACAAATAATGAAAGATGATGATCCCAAATTCCCTGATAGTCCATTGAACAAGCTCGAATCATATCCTCCAAAGTTTGAATCGTTCATTATGATTTCCCATCTGATTGAGGATGAAAATCTGTACTGAAATTTAACTTTGTGCCCAATGACATCTAAAGTCCCTTCCAAAATTTAGAAGTGAACCTGGGATCTCGGTCAGATACAATGGAAAGAGGAACTCCATGTAATCTAACAATATTTTTGAGGTACAATCGAGAAAGCTGATCCAAAGTCATTGTATCTCAAATTGATAGAAAATGTGCAGACTTTGTTAGCCGATCAACAATAACTCAAATAGCATTGTTACCTCGAGAAGTCTTCGGTAGTCCCACCACAAAGTCCATGGATACATTCTCCCATTTACACTCTTGCACTGGAAAAGGATGAAGCATCCCCTTTGGTAACTGCCGCTCTGATTTAACCTGCTGACATGTCAAACATTTCATGGTAAAATCAGAAATGTCCCTTTTCATTCCATCCCACTAGTAATACTCTCGAAGGTCTCTATACGTCTTAGTACTTTAAAGATGAATAGAAAATGGAGAACTATGAGCTTTATGAAATAATTATTTCTTCAACTGGAAATCACAAGGCAGACACAACCTTTTTTCAAATCTTAAAACACAACCTTTATCAAGATTGAATTCTGGAAACTTACCCATTTTAACCAATTCTACCTTTTTCTGTAGCTCATTGTCTTCCTTCTGCACTTTCTTAATTCTGTCTGACAATGAAGACTGCACTGAAACCTGAAACAAAAAAGATGTATTCCCTGCACCAATAACTTCTAAGCCAAAATTCATCAAATCATTAATCAAAGGATCATGTTTCAGACGTAGCATGGTTAACGATGCATGATGTTTCTGACTTAAGGAATTTTCCACTTTGTTTGATTTTCCAGGATGTTAATTGATCGTGTAGTTATAATCCTTTATTAGTTCTAGCCATCTTCTATGCCTCATGTTTAATTCCTTCTGAGTGAATATATACTTTAGACTTTTATGGTCAGTATATATTTGGAATTTGGTTCCGTATAAATGATGCCTCTATATTTTCAAAGAAAAAACCATAGTTTCCAATTCCAAATCATGTGTGGGATAATTTAGCTCATGAGGTTTAAGTTGTCTCAAATCATAGGCAATTACCTGATCATTCTGCATCAAAACACAACCAAGTCCCTTCAAAGAAGCATCACTGTTGATGAAAAACTCACCATTCTGGGAAGGTAAGGACAAAACTAGAGCATTCACCAATCTCTTCTTCAGTTCCTGAAAAAAAACATCACATTCCTCTATCCAAACAAATTTAACCCCTTTTCGTGTTAACTTAGTTATCGAGCTAGATAACCATGAAATGTTCTTAACAAACCATCGGTAATAAATTGATAATCCCAGAAAACTACTAATCTCTGTAACATTTGTGGGTCTTGGCCATTCATCAACTAGTTTTGTTTTGGTAGGATCAACTGTTATTCCATACTTATTTACAATGTTCCCAGGAAAAGAAATAGGTTGCAACAAAAATTCACACTTGCTGAATTTTTCATATAGTTTCTTTTCTTTTAATGTTTTTAAAACAACCCTTTGATGTTTTTTATGATCCTATTTATTTTTAGAAAATACTAGAATGTCATTAATAAATACAACCATAAACTTATCAAAGAACTCATGAAATACTCCATTCATAATATTCTTGAATACAGTAGGTGCATTAGTTAATCCAAACGGAAAAACAACAAATTCATAATGCCCATATCTAGTATGAAAGGCTGTTTTCGAGATGTCATCCTCCTTGACCTTCAGCTGATGGTATCCGAATATCAAGTCAATCTTGGAAAATTACAGAGCTCCCTGGAGCTGATCAAACAAGTCATCAATATGAGGCAAGGGATACTTGTTTTTAACAGTGATGTTATTCAAATCTCTGTAATCAATGAAAAGTCTCATGGAATAATCTTTATTTTTAACAAACAAAACAGGGGATCCCCATGGTTAAGTGCTAGGACGAATGAATCCTTTGTCAAGAAAATCCTGCAACTGATTATTCAATTCAAGAAGTTCTATTAGAGACATGTTATATGGGGGTTTTGAAATTGTCTTAGCATCAGGAACTAATTCAATTTTGAATTCGACTTCTCGATCAGGTATGACACCGGGTAACTCATCCGGAAAAACATCAAGGTATTTATTTACCACTGGAACATCATTAATTTGAATAGTTCCCTATTTTCAACAATATGAGCAAGATAGAATTAATTTCCATCTTTTAATAGTTTCTCAGCTTCCTAATATGTTATCGATTGTATGGGTTCATTCTTGTATAAAAACCAAAACTCTTTCTGAAAAACAACTACTTTAGCTCTACAGTCAATCTTAGCATGATAATCGAAAAGCTAGTCCATCCCCAAAATAACATCAAACTAGACTAAGGGTAAAACAATGAGGTTTCCAGGTAAATTCTTTCTAGAGACCACAATAGAAAGATTCTTATAATTCTTCTTTGCTATAACATTTCCCCCTAGTGTTTTAACAACAAGTTCGGGACTCATTTGTTGAGGTGATATTTCCAATTTCCCAGAAAATTTCTCAGAGATGAAGGAATGTTTAGACCCCGTATCAAACAAAACATTAGTAAAATATGAGTGAACAAACAAAGTACCTGATACAACTTCATTGGATGGCCCGACATCTGCTGACGTAGTCTCAAAGGATCTCATGACACCTTTCTGGTTGTAGTCTTCCTTCTTTGCATCATTCAGATATCTCTTTGGGAAGACATTTTCATAGTGACCCATCTCACCACATTTAAAACACATTATAGTTTACTTATCAGGATTAGTCTTTGGATCATTTTCATTGCAATATCAGACCATATCTCCAAACTTATCACATTTAAAACACTTCCTAGTTTTTCTAAGACATTCCCTAGGGTGCTTCTTGCCACACTTTTCACAAATTGGAAATTGGATTTTCTTATCATCAGATTTCTTTGGTTGATTTTTACCCATTGATTTCCAACTGGACCTCTTCTTCTCTTTGTTTCCAAAATACACGTGATCATCAGAAACTCTATCTCTACCCTCTCAACACATCAGACAAGTTTCTCATAACCTTTGAATTCAAGAGAGGAAAACGCCCTTCGATACCTTGGATTCAATCCTAAGTAAAAGCGGTTGATTTTTCTATCAATATCCAGAATAATATTTGGAGCATACCTCACGAGTCGGGTGAAGTTATCTTCATACACAACCACTAAATCTTCCTCATTATATTTCAATTCAAGGAATTGCTTCTCCATTCTTAGTCGCACCACCTTCGGAAAATATTTTTCAAGGAAAAGACTTTTAAATTCATCCCACTCTAAGGCATCAAAATCTTCTCTACCCCTAATATTCCTTACCATTGACCACAATTGATCAGCTTCCCCTTCAAAACGATAAATGGAAAGACTTACCTTTTTATTGTTTGAACATCCCATAACATCAAATATCTTTTCCAGGTCTTTGATCCATCCTTCAGCTGCCACTGGGTCAGAACATCCATTGAATGTGGGAGGATGTTGTCTCATAAAATGTTCCACCACTGTTGTGTTCCATTGTGGTACCTCTATTTGTTCTCTTGCATGGATTCCACCACCATTTATTTTTTTCGTTAGCTAATCCATTACTGTCACAAACTTCTCAGTTCCAGTCCCTACCATTTCGGGTTGTAGTTTTGGAAGGATGTCATTCTATCGGTGTCTCTCCTCTTCAGCATCCTTGTTCCTTATGCGGACAATCATTCTGAACAAACATGTCTTAGATAAATCAATATGGTAATCTTTAAATTCTATAAAATTTCAATTTAAACATAGAGTGAAAATCATTTATGGTATTCTATTAATATCACCCTAACCCCTAAAGTTATCTAAACCGTCCTCTGATACCAACTATAAGGACCCGACCTTATTACATACATAATCTTGAGTTTAGTTAAGAAAACACTTCCTTTCTAATTAAGTATCTTTTCAAGTTTAGAGATTTATAGAATTAGGACAAAACATTCATAACATTACACATTGTTACAGAGTGGATACCATAAAAACTGTTTCCATTTTTCTCAAAATACAAAACATTAAAACTTAAAACCAGACTCCTTGACAATTATTCAACATTTAACGTGTCTTCCTTCCTTGTATTACACATCCATTAACCTATAAAAAATCATTTAAAAACTTGGTATGAGCACAAATCTTAGTAAGGGATGAAAAATGAAGGAAATAGCACATTAGTGCATGAATACTCATAATGTATGAAAACATTTTCAAAAGACATTCTTTTCACCCATATATACTTACTTCGTGTAACATGTTATTTACACAAGATCCACACAAACATGAGAGCATAAATATAATCATAAAGGTATCTTGGTGCATTACTAACATAATCTTGTAACCATTCTCAGCTACCTTAAAATTTTTAACCTTTACAGCTACCTTACCTTGTGTAACCATCGCAGTTACACTTGGAGTAACCATACGGCCGACCTCCAACTTACTCAAACCCAATGCATTGGAGGGAAATATATTTCCAACCATTCATCATAAATAATTATCAAGAACCATGATATAATCATAAAACATGAATAATTCCATAAAAACATTTCTTTGGAATTTCGTAAAACTCAATTTAAAAAGAGGATTTTTAAAGAAAAGACTCTTATAAATATCATAAAACTAAAGAGATACTTAATAGGGTGGATGGAGTATGTATATATACTGTAAATATAGATAATTAAACATAATATAAATAGAACCCATCACAAAAACAATTTAAATAGCACATAAATAATAAAGTAGAAGGTTAACCCAAAGAATGGAAATCGGGTTAAGAATTCCCTTACCTCGGGTTTGTCTTAATTACAACTTGTTTAAACCTCCATTATAATGGTTAAAAGAGTGTTATTAATATTTTATAGAAACATTTTCATGTTTATAACATATTATATGATCATTTCATAACATCATTTCACCATTAATTGTTAGTATTTTTCCCTTTGCACTGTTTTTGGGTGAGTTCTTAACATGATTTCCATGATTGGTTCATGATGGACATTCTTGTCGATTGGAAGTGAAAATATATAATCGGAATGGAGTAGTATTTACATATATCCAGTAAAATAAATTATTCCATTTATCATTTTTAATTCTTACATGAGGATGATTCATAAGTTAGAACATTAATTTTGTTCGTTTAGATCCTTTTAGTGGTTCTTTGATAATAACAACCTTGTTTTGTCTTATAAATTAGAACCATGAGTAAAAAAAATTCCAAAACCATGGGTAAGTCATTAAACATTTATTATAACCTGGTTCAACCATATAAATGGTTTCATGACCAGACATGAAAGAATCAATGGATTTTGAAATCACATTGTCCACGATGTCGGTAATTCGACAGAAACAGACAATGTTTTTTTATTCTTTAAATAAGTGGGAGAGGAGAAGAATAAGGATGAGTAATTTTTCATAAACATGATAAAATCCGGAGTATACTTTATTTGTGGATAATTCATGCCTCTTGGGTAAGGAGATATGAAGAAAGAATAAGAAAGGAACTCAAAATAACAGAAAAATTGTGAAATCTCTTATAAAAATTCGGGAGCCTAACGGGTACGCAACATGGTTTTAGAAAATATTAAAAAGGGATGGGACAAGGGTAACCCGTATAGAAATGAATCATAATATAGAGAAGATAAAGAATAAAAAGGAAATAAGAACATGGTATGGAAACTTGAAAATTATACCACATAAAAGTGAATTCGAAAAGATAAGGAATGAAATTGAGAATTTTCTTACCTTGTAGAGTAACCCTTAGAACATGAAGGTTGGGACCTTGGGGGCTTGAGGAAACCTTGAGAGGACTAATATGAAGGTAAGGAGGCTAGAGCTTCATTTAGGGATAATTGGGAAAGAATTCAATGAATGTAAGAGTTGGTATTTATAGGAAAAGTGAGGGATTGTTTTAATAATTTTCAAGGGACACCTCATGAGTGGTATTTACAAAACCATGGGCTTTCCCATGGTATTTTCCCATTGTATAAACCACTTGGGACACCTCAAATATTATTTAACTATTAAAAATTCGACCAGATTTATAACATCATTATTATATCATTAATTAAGTCATTAATACACCAAAACTAAAAACTATATTTTTACTATTCACCGAAAAATCAACTGTTTCAGAAAAATTCCCAAAATTCACCATAACCATTTATCGACATATAGACTTCAAAAATGAAGTACATTTTTTGAAAATAATTTTCTAAATATTATTAATTTAATATTTAAATAAAATCATACTTAATTCAAAAATTAACAGTTCAAATTCTACAACTACTTCTTTATCACAATGAAAAATTAACCAAGATGTTATTATATTCTATCCTTAGGAAAAATAAAATAATAATCAAATTTACTATTCATTAGGGTCATATTACTATTCATAAGCATATGTTACTATTCACCAAAAAAACAAGTTGGTTTTAATAGACTCCAAATAACATACTGAACACAATTGTAGATGACAGTTTCTTGAAATTCAAAACATAGAAGTGGAATGATTATGTTAAAAGGCTAGTTATAAATATCTAAAAAACGTTCCATGTAGTTCTATTTATTTTTATAAAAAAACTTAGGGTGTTAAATTATCCCCCACCTTCTTGAAATTGCGTCCTCACAATTTTATTTACTTATTAAACAACTGGGGGTATTTTTCTCTCATAGCATTTTCAGACTCCCATGTCGCTTCTTCAACCATGTGGTTTCTCTACAAAACCATTACCTGGTCGATTACCTTATTACATAATACATGTTCCCTTCGATCAAGAATATGAACCAGTTTCTCTTCATAAGAAAGGTTCTCTTCCAGCTGAACTACTTCTGGGCTCAAGACATTTGATAAATCTGGCACATACTTTCTCAACATCAAAACATGGAAACCATTGTGTACCTGAAACACACTAGGAGGCAAAGCTACGAGGAATGCAACTATTACAAATTTCTCCAAGATTTCAAAAGGACCGATGAACCATGGACTTAGCTTTCCTTTCTTACCGAAACGCATCACACTTTTCCAAGGAGAGACTTTTAGGAAAACATGGTCACCTACCTCGAAAGAGAAGTCTTTCCTTATATTATCTGCATACCTTTTTTGCCAGCTATGAGCTGTCCTCATGTACTGCTAGATCATCCTCACTTTCTCAACCACTTTTTCAACTAATTCTAGCCCCATCAAATTTATTTCACTAACTTCATCCCAAAACGCTGGAGTTCGACACTGCTTTCTATACAAGGCCTCAAAAGGTGCCATCTGAATACTGGAATGAAAACTATTATTATAAGAAAACTCAACTAATTAAAGATGATGATCCCAACTTCCCTGATAGTCCATTGAACAAGCTCGAAGCATATCCTCCAAATTTTGAATGGTTCGTTCTAACTGCCCATCTGATTGAGGATGAAAAGATGTACTGAAATTTAACTTTGTGCCCAACAACTTCTGAAGTCACTTCCAAAAGTTAGAAGTGAACCTAGGATCTCATTCAGATACAATGGAAAGAGGAACTCCATGTAATCTGACAATCTCTTTGTGGTACAATCGAGAAAGTCGATCCAAAGACATGGTATCTCGAATTGATAGAAAATGTGCAGACTTTGTTATCCAATCAACAATAACCCAAATAGAATTATTACCTTGAGAAGTCTTCCGTAGTCCCACCACAAATTCAATGGATACATTCTCCCATTTCCACTCTTGCACTGGAAAAGGGTGAAGCATCCCCTTCGATAACTGCCGCTCTGCTTTAACTTGCTGACATGTCAAACATTTCATGGTAAAATCAGCTATATCCCTTTTCATTCCATCCCACCAGTAATACTCCTGAAGGTCTCTATACATCTTAGTACTTCCAAGATGAACAGAAAATGGAGAACTATGAGCTTCACGCAACAATTATTTCTTCAACTGGGAGTCACAAGGAACACACAACCTTTTTCCAAGTCTTAAAACACAACCTTATAAAGATTGAATTCTGGAAACTTACCCATTTTAACCAATTCTACCTTTTTCTGTAGCTCATTGTCTTCCTTCTGTGCTTTCTTAATTCTATATGACAACAAAGACTTCACTAAAACCAGAAACAAAATATATGTATTCCCTACACCAATAACTTCTAATCCAAATTAATCAAATCATTAATCAAAGGATCATGTTCCAGGCGTACCATGGTTAACGATGCATGATGTTTTCGACTTAAGGCATCTGCCACTTTGTTTCCTTTTCCAGGATGGTAATTGATCGGGCAGTCATAATCATTTATCAGTTCCTTGCATCTTCTCTGACTCATGTTTAATTCCTTCTGAGTGAATATATACTTTAGAATTTTATGGTTAGTATATATTTTTAATTTGGTTCCGTATAGATGATGCCTCCATATTTTCAAAGCAAAAACCACAGCTGTCAATTCCAAATCATGTGTGGGATAATTTAGCTCATGAGTATTAAGTTGTCTTGAAGCATAGGAAATTACCTGATCATTCTGCATCAAAACACAACCAAGTCCCTTCAAAGAAGCATCACTATAAATGAAAAACTCACCATTCCAGGAAGGGAAGGACAAAACTAGATCATTCACCAATCTCTTCTTCAGTTCCTAAAAACAAACATCACATTCCTCTGTCCAAACAAATTTAACCCCTTTCCGTGTTAACTTAGTTATCGGGCTAGATAACCGTGCAAAGTTCTTAACAAACCGTCGGTAATAACTTGCAAAGCCCAGAAAACTACAGATCTCTATTACATTTGTGGGTCTTGGCCATTCATCAACTACTTTTGTTTTGGCAGGAACAACTGTTATTCCAACCTTATTTACAATGTTCCCAAGAAAAGAAATCTGTTGCAACCAAAAATCACACTTGCTGCATTTTCCATATAGTTTCTTTTCTTTTAATGTTTGTGAAACAACCATTAGATGTTTTTCATGATCCTCTTTATTTTTAGAAAATACGATAATGTCATCAATAAACACAACCCCAAACTTATCCAAGAACTCATGAAATACTCTATTCATAAGATTCATGAAAACAACATGTGCATTAGTAAATCCAAACTGCATAACAACAAATTCAGAATGCCCATATCTAGTACGAAAGGCTGTTTTTGGGATTTCATCCTCCTTCACCTTTAGCTAATGGTATCCGGATCTCAAGTTAATCTTGGAAAAGTACTAAGCTCCCTGGAGCTGATCAAACAAGTCATTAATATGAGGCAAAGGATACTTGTTTTTAATAGTGATGTTATTCAAAGCTCTGTAATCAATGAAAAGTCTCATGTAAACATCTTTCTTTTTAACAAACAAAATAGGGGCTCCCCATGGTGAAGTGCTAGGATGAATGAAGCCTTCGTCAAGAAAATCCTGCAACTGATTTTTCAATTCAAGAAGTTCTATTGGAGCCATAGGATATGGGGGTTTTGAAATTGGCTTAGCATCAGTAACTAAGTCAATTGTGAATTCGACTTCTCGATTAGGTATGACACCGGGTAACTCATCCGGAAAATAATCAAGGTATTCATTTACCACTGGAACATCAGTAATTTGAATAGTTCCCTTGTTTTCAACAATATGAGCAAGAAAACTTTCATTTCCATATTTCAATAGTTTCTCAGCTTCCTGATATGTTATCAATTTCATGGGTTCATTCTTGTATACAAACTAAAACTCTTTCTGAAAAACAACTTCTTTAGCTCTACAATCAATCTTTGCATGATAATCGGAAAGCCAGTCCATCCCCAAAATAACATCAAACTCCACTAAGGGTAAAACAATGAGGTTTCCATGTAAATTCTTTCCACATAACACAATAGAAATATTCTTATAATTCTTCTTTGCTATAACATTTCCCCCTGTTTTTTAACAACAATTTCGGGTCTCATTTATTGAGGTAATATTTCCAATTTCCTAGAAAATTTCTCAGAGATAAAGGAATATGTAGACCCCATATCAAACAAAACTTTAGAAAAATCTGAGTGAACAAACAAAGTACCTGATACAACTTCATTGGATGACCCGACATCTGCTGATATAGTCGCAAAGGATCTCACTACACCTTTCTGCTTGTAGTCTGGCTTCTTTGCATTATTCGGATATCTCTTTGGGCAGACATTTTCATAGTGACCCATCTCACCACATTTAAAACACTTTATAGTTTTCTTATCAGGATTAGTCTTTAGATCATTTTCATTGCAATCTCGGGCCATGTGTCCAAACTTACCACATTTAAAACACTTTCCAATTTTACTAAGACATTCCCCAGGGTGCTTCTTGCAGCACTTTTCACAAACTGGAAATTGGATTTTCTTACCATTAGATTTCTTTGGTTAATTCTTACCCATTGCTTTCCAACTGGACCTCTTCATCTCTTTGTTTCCAAAATGCACGTGATCATCAGAAAACTCCATCTCTACCCTTTTAACACATCGTACAAGTTTCTCATAACGTTTTAATTCATGATAGGCTAATGCCCTTCGATACCATGGCTTCAATCCTGAGTAAAAGCGGTAGATTTTTCTATCAAGATCCAGAATAAGATTTGGATCATACCTCGCGAGTTGGGTGAAGTTAGCTTCATACACATTCACTAAATATTCCTCCTTCTGTTTCAATTCAAGGAATTCCTTTTCCATTCTTAGTCGCACCACCTTAGGAAAATATTTTTCATGGAAAAGACTTTTCAATTCATCCCACTCTAAGGAATGAAAATCTTCTCTACCCCTGATATTCTTTACCATTGACAACCATTGATCAGCTTCCCCTTCAAAACAATAAATGGAACGACTTACCTTTTGATTGTCTGAACATCCCATAACATCAAATATCTTTTCAATGGCATTGATCCATCCTTCAGCTGCCACTAGGATAGAGGATCCATTGAATACAGGAGAATGTTGTCTCATAAAATGTTCCACCATTGTCATGTTCCATTGTGGTACCTCTGTTGGTTCTCTTGAACGTATGCTACCACCATTTATTTCCTGCGTTAGCTGAGCCATTATTGTCACAAACTGCTCAATTTTAATCCCTACCATTTCGGGCTGTAGTTCCAGAAGGATGTCATTTTGTCGGTGTCTCTCCTCTTCAGCATCCTTGTTCCTTCTACGGACAACCATTCTAAACAAACATGTCTTAGATAAAGAAACATAGTAATATTTAAATGCTATAAAATTTCAATTTAAACATAGAGTGAAAATCATTTATGGTATTCTATTAACATCATCCTATCCCCTAAAGTTATCTAAACCATCCTCTGATACCAACTATAAGGTCCCGGCCTTATTACATACATAATCTTGAGTTTAGTTAAGAAAACACTTCCTTTCACATTGATGATCTTTTCAAGTTTAGAGCTTTAGAGAATTAGGACAAAACATTCATAACATTATACATTGTTATAGAGTGGATACCATAAAAACAATTTCCATTTTTCTCAAAATACAAAACATTAAATCATAAAACAAGACTCCTTGACAATTCTTCAACATTTAACATGTCTTCCTTCCTTGTATTACACATCCATTATCCTGTGAAAAATAATTTAAAAACTTGGGATGAGCATAAGCTCAGTAAGGGATGAAAAATTAAGGAAATAGCACATTAGTCCATGAATACTCGTAACGTATGAAAACATTTTCAAAAGACATGATTTTCACCCATATATACTTACTTAGTGTAACATGAGATTTACACAAGATCCACATAAACATAAGAACATAAATATAATCATAAAGTTATCTTGGGGAATTACTTACATAATCTTGTAACAATTCTGGGCTACCTTATAATTTGTAACCCTCACGGCTACCTTACTTAGTGTAACCAGCGTAGTTACACTTGGAGTAACCATATAGTCGACCTCCAACTTACTCATACCCAATGCATTGTAGGGAAATATAGGTCCCACCCTTCATCATAAATAATAACCAATAACCAAAATATAAACATACAACATGAATAAATCCATAAAAACATTGCTTTGTAATTTCGTAAAACCGAATTTAAAAAGAGGATTTTTAAAGAAAAGCCTCTTATAAATATCATACAACTGAAGAGATACTTAATAGGGTGGATGGAGTATGTATATATAATGTAAATACACATAATGAAACATAATATAAACAAAAACCATCACACAAACAATTTAAATAGCACATAAATAATGAAGTAGAAGGTTAACCCAAAGAATGGAAATCGGGTTAAGAATTCCCTTACCTCGGATATTTCTTACTTACAACTTGTTTAAACCTCCTGTATAATGGTTAAAAGAGTGATATTAATATTTTACAGAAAAATATTCATGTTTAAAACATATTATATGATCAGTTCACCCTTAATTGTTAGTATTTTTCCCTTTGCACTGTTTTTGGGTGAGTTCTTAACATGATTTCCATTATTGGTTCATGATGGACATTCTTGTCGATTGGAAGTGAAACTCTATAATTGGAATAGAGTAGTATTTACATATATCCAGTAACATAAATTATTCCATTTATTATTTTGAATTATTACATGAGGATGATTCATAAGTTAGAACATTAATGATGTTCGTTTAGATCCTTTTAGTGGTTCTTTGATAATAACAACCTTGTTTTGTCTTATAAATTAGAACCATGAGTACAAAAGAATTCCAGAACCATGGGTAACTCATAAAACATTTTTTATAACCTGTTTCAACCATATGAATGGTTTCATGACCAGACTTGAAAGAATTAATGGATTTTGAAATCACATCGTCCACGATGTTGGTAATTCGACACAAATAGACAATGCTTTTTTATTCTTTAAATAAGTGGGAGAGGAGAAGAATAAAGATGATACTTTTTTCATAAACATGATAAAATCCAGAGTATACATGATTTATGGAGAATTAATGCCTCTTGGGTAAGGAGATATGAAGAAATAATACGGAAAGAACTCAAAATAAAAGAAAAATTGTGAAATCGCTTACAAAAATTCGGCAGCCTAACAGCTACGTTACATGGTTTTAGAAAATATTAAAAAGATTGGGGACAAGGATCACCCATCCATAAATGAATAATAATATATAGAATATCAAGAATAAGAAGTAAATAATAACATTTTATGGAAACATGAAAATTATACCACATAAAAGAGAATTTGAAAAGAAAAAGAATGAAATTGAGAATTTTCATTCCTTGTAGAGTAACCCTTAGAACTTGAAGGTTGGGACCTTGGGGGATTGAGTAAACCTTGGGAGGACTACTATTAAGGTAAGGAGGCTAGAGATTCATTTATTGAGAATTGGTAATGAATTCAATGGATGAAAGAGTAGGTATTTATAGGAAAAGTGGGGGATTATTTTAATAATTTTCAAGGGATACCTCATGAGTGGTATTTACAAAACCCTGGGCTTGCCCATGGTATAAGCCACATGGGACACCTCACATATTATTTAACTATTCACAAGTCTTCCAGATTTATGATATCACTATTATATCATTAATGATGTCATTAATACACTGAAACTAAAAACTGTATTTTTCCTATTCACTGAAAAATCAACTGTTTCAGAAAAATTCCCAAAGTTTACCATAACCATTTATCGATGTATAGATTTCAAAAATGAAGTCCATTTTTTGAAAATAGTTTTCTAAATATTTTTAATTTAATATTTAAATAAAATCATACTTAATTCAAAAATTAACAGTTCTAATTCTACAACTACTTATTTATCACAATGAAAAATTAACCAAGATGTTATTATCTTCTAGCCTTAGGAAAAATAAAATAATAATAAAATTTACTATTCATTAGGGTCATATCACTATTCATATTACTATTCATAAGGGTATGTTACTATTCACTAAAAAACAAGTTGGTTCCAATAGACTCCAAATAACATACTAAACACAATTGTAGATGACAGTTTCTTGAAATTCAAAACATAGAAGTGGAAAAATTAAGTTAAAAGGCTAGTTATAAATATCTAAAAAAAAGTTCCATGCATTTCTATTTATTTTTATAAAAAACTTGGGGTGTTATAGTATATCTAGTATTATATAAGGAATAACGGAGAATGTATGTAATAAATAAGGTTCTATGGTAATTTAGGGTGTTACCGTGTTTTAAAAGAATATATGATGAAGGTATTCACAGGTTATTACATAGAAAATTCAATCTTCATTGTGTTTACCTTCCTTATAAAGTTTGGACTGTGAATTTGGACAGAAGTATTTTGGATAATTCTAATGGTTAGAATGAATTAAGTTTGAAATTGGATACTATTGTTAAGGTTAAATAATTTTTTATGATTATTTTTGGATTGTTATAAAAAGGACAACCTGGAGGTCGGGTGACAACTCGTCGCATCTAGCAAGGTCATGAGACTTGAACCCACAACTGAAGGGAAACAAGGGTGGATCACCTACCACTGGCATACGTGATGTCCTGGTTTGTATAATGTATACTTTTTTAAATAGTGTAACAAAAAAATTATAAATTCATTATTTTTGGAACCCTATATGATTAGGATAAATAGAATTTTGTTTGAATTTTGTTATCTTTTGAAGTGAAATACGAGTTTGTGGTAGGAATTAGTTGAAGGATGAAACTCTACTTTTCAAGAATATTTTTTCCTCTTATTCTATGAATAAATTAATTCTTAAACTTTAGGTAAGGTATCTTAAAACAAAAACGGTGTTATCCTAATACCTTATGTTTTGTTGAATCGATGATATTTTAAATAGTTAAAGATTGATGGCTTTGAGGCCCTCAATTTTATACTTGTTTTTGATTGATAACCTCAATAACTTCCTATAAATATTTAAGTATTTCGTCCAATTATGTGTCTCTAATTTCCACCAATGTTCTTCTAATCGAGATCATAATTTGGTGGTTACTTTTTCATTTCCCTTTCCCACTTATTAACACTAATTTTTGTTAACCCAATTTCCAATGTGGGTTTTCCACAAATGTATTTTTCTATTTATGACCTTTTATTTTTTAATAAAAATTTCAATTTGTACGGAAACAATTTATTTAGGTATGGGAGAATGTAACACCCCATGATTTCATAGTACGTTATCTCATTAAAGTAATTCAATAGCTTCTTCTACACACAACACCGAGTTCGAGCGCACCAAAACTTACCAAACTACTCGTTCAAAAAGAATTTATGAATATTATTAACATAATTTTGAATCTTATGTACTATATATAATTTTAACATCCATATTTAATGTTTCTTAGACATAGTATAAGAACAAATTCATTTTTTCAGATAAATGAAGTATTTTTCAAAAAATGCAATTTTACCGCCTTTTAATGGTGAACCCTTTTTAAAACCAATATTTTACACTTTTATATATTAAATTTAATGAAATTAAATTCTTATTTAGAAATTGTACATAAAAATTTATTTTGGACAAATTTTTGGTACTTTTCTGATAACTTTCATATTTTGACGAATAGTGAAAAATACTATATTTTAATTGAAAACAACTTTTTCAATCAAAATAATTTATAGTGTTAAATTGTGCATTTGAAAGGTTTTGAAGTATAATTAGATTATATTTTTATAATTTAATACAATTTAGATCATTATAAGTAATTTCACATTTAAATTTGACATAAACCCTTGCCAATATTTTGATAGTTTTTACTTTTTAAAAACCCCCATTTTGGTTTTGACAACTGGAATTAATTTTAAATTAATAAATGAAACTTCTATGTTTTGAATTTTGTAAAATAGACTTTATTTTTGATATCAGAACATCAAAATTATCTTAGGGTGAATTTTTTTTATTTTTCTAAAAACATTCAATTTTTTATGAATAGTGAAAAACACTGCGTTATTATTTAAAACTGTCTTTTTATTTAAATAATTAGTGTTTTATTTAAATTTATTTTAAGTCAAAATAAATATATAATACCTATATAAGTTCAATGTAATTCATTGGAGTCGTTTTATAATAAAATTATATCTATAAAATTTTATTGAACTTTTTAACCTCTTTTACCCACCATCTAGGCACGTTAGCAAATTTGCATAGAACATAATTTTACCACTTCTGTGAGTTGAATTTCAAAAATATAATAGAAACAGTTAATATCAGTACGTAAAATGTGGTTCAGTAAGATGATATTTTTTTGTGTGAATAGTAACTTTTGACTTTTATTTACCACGGTTAAAAAAATAGGGTAATTATGGGTAAATATTATATCATAATTACCCTAACACATATCCTAATTATATTGGACAAGTATAATTAGACCAAATGAAACCTTATAAATAAAATATTATCCTCTTTGGTCCCCTTGGATTAGATTATGATATTTATTATTATTTTATTTAAAGAACAGTTAAAAGAGTTAAATTGAAAGTTGAATAACTAAACCATTTTTAATATATGGTTACACACAATATAAATTCAACTATAAATATTCATTAAAAAGATAAAAATATTTCCTACATAATTTTATTTTATATTTAATTTTTATATATTAAATATTTTAATTTAATTATGACACAATGATGATGTAGTAATTTCATTATTAATGAAATATTAAAATAATTAATATTATAAATAACAAAATAAATGTAAATTGAGACTTATGATTAATTAAAATAATTTTCTAGGTTAATATGAAATTTTAGGGTTGGTAAAATAAATTTTATTCAAAGTGATAATGTTTTAATGGCTTTCAAAAAAATAAAATACTAAATAGTGTCAAAATAGACATAATTGAGTTTTTAAAACAAATACTATATTATTAATTGATATGATATTCTTAAAAATATAAGGATCATCCAAAATACTTATATAAGGTTATATATATTAATAATAAACCACATGGGGTTTTTTGGTCTTGTTATAGTAAGCTTATTAACCATATAATTTAAAAATACAAAGAGACATGGTAAATGTTAAACTATTTAACTAAGAGTTAAATCTAAAAGATAAGGTTACTATGAGGACCTAAACCTGTCAATAACCTATTGGATGAGAGGATTTAGACCCATACCTACCTTATCCTATAAATAATTAATTTTTTATCCATTATAAACCGAAAATGATTTTATTATAAAATAATATTTCAAGCTTTTCCTAAAGTGACCCTTACCTCTCTTATAAAAGGGAACTTCCCCTTCCATTAATTTCACACCTCAAAAGACCTTTGTCTTGGCCAAAACCTACCCAAATATCCTCAAAACTTCCCTCACTTAAACCTAGAGTCATTACATTGATTATAAATCCAACCTAAGGATCCCTTTTGATCAACTCAAAAGGAAACACCTGAAGTAGAGGTAATAATTCCCCCACCCTCTTTCAAGTTCTTTTCTTCTTCCACTTCCTCTTTATTTGTTTTTTCTATAAAAAAAATATAGTACCTTCTACATATTATGATATTATTATAAATTTTTTACTACCATATTTGATATTATATCTATCCTACAAATGATAAAGACGTCATACGTGTGTATGTACGGCTTACCGTCTCCACGTCCTGGTGTAGTTTGTTATTCAAACACTTAATTATTTATATGGGTACAATAATGAGTATAAATGATGTAAATAATAAATATAACATGTTAATGATTCTGTATATATGATATACCATCCAATTACATATGATTTCTCCATCAATATAATGGTATTGTCGCTCATGCGTACGTACAGATTACCGTCTCCACGAACTCGATGAGATTCATTCCCATCATAATCATTCAAGAATAATTTTCATTTTGCGATTCAAAATAATGTTTACAAACATAATATAATTCTGTATATGAATCAAATACATCCTATTCATAACAAATATGGCCTGCGTAACCCAACATATAAAGGAAAACGAATCAGTTAACACTCGAAATAATGATATTGCTAAAATATTATTAACAAAGAAATATTAGAAGATCATATATGATATCATATTTATGTATATGGTTCTTGTATAATTTAATAAAAATTATTTAACTATTATACAAGAGTTTAACGTACCCTCGACCAAGGAAAGTGCAAGGTAAGGGTTAATTTTACAATCTCTTTATTATCTAAGGTTGTTTTTACATAAGTATCAACTGGAACATATTTATTATCCATGTACATGTTTCATAAAAGTGTTTTCAAAAGGAATATTTTTAAGGGAATTTTTACTAAAAAATCATTTTAAATGTTTTAAAGATTTATTATTCTAATCTTTTCTCATTAATGTCTATGTTTTCAAAATGGTTTTAAGTATTTATTAATATGGACATGAATGTTTTAAAATGTTAATTCCTTTTAAAAGTTTTAAAGTGGTATGGGACACTTTGATTAAAAACTATCTTTTAAATGACTTCCTTTATAATAATTTTAAATGATTTCATGAAAAAAGGATATTTCTCTCAAATATTTTTACTGGTCATTTTCAAATATATCCACATCCTTTAGGGGATATTATTCTTGATCGATGTTGATTTATAATGATACAAATCTTCCATGTTATACTGAAGGTTTTGTGATATGTTTGACTGTGTATGTCTTATTTTTATACCATTCATGGTTTATGGATAAAGTATTGACATTTCGTATGTTATTTTGAATATGAATGTTTATGTTATGTTTAAAACTTTCCATATGAGGAATGCATTGGACTTAGTAAGTGACGGGTGGAGCCCGCTATAGCTCCTCGATGTATCAGTAGGTCTCATGAGACAAACTAGTGTCTTGGCACAAGGCCTTGACAAAGTTTTTATTTGTAGTATTGGCGTAAGGCCTTGACTATGTGGTTATGAAGTCTAGCATTATGTGTTCCATCATTATGAAATTGGATATTGATATTACATGTGATTATTTGACTAGTAGAATATCCATGTGAATAAGTAAATGGAATTATTTAATTTATCTTTTCCATATTATGATTAATTTTATGTTTAAAAGGATTTTGTTTTAGTCTTTTACATTTCCTTAAATGTTTATGCTTATTTATGAAAGTTTCTGCTATATTTGTATCCTTACTGAGAATCTGAGCACACACTTTTCTATGTTTTACTTTTCCCATGATACGAAGAAGTATATTATGACTCACCTTCAGGGATTGTATAAGGGATACGAATGTGTTAAATGGAGACAATGTTGTTGTTGTTTTTTATTTTATAATTTAATGTAATGTTAATGTATGTAATCTATTTTCCAAGATTGCTAAACTGATCGGTCTTTGGAGACTTGATTCCTTGTAATCATGCTAATGTTTTAAAATAAAGCACTGACTCTAGGCTTCTGGGGTCGGGGAGTTACCCAAATTAGATCAATATAGAATATAGGATGTAAAATAACTGAAATATATTCATAAAATAGGATTTAGGAATGTTTTTATATCATTTTAAATATTATATATTTAGTTTAACCCCTCATTAACCCCTTTTAACCTTTAGTGTAGTAAGGAATTTTTACGTCGGTTTCAATTCATAATAACCAGAAATTAAGTTTACATTATTATATAATATTAATTATGATGATCAAAAATATTAAATCTATTTTATTCAATAAAATCTCTATAAGTGGGGAAAATCATTTTAAAATAAACCTGAAAAAGAAGAAATATGAATTCCCATAAAAAATATTTTTTATGTATAAAAATAATTTTATTCATAAATTAAGCATAATGTAGATTCTAATTAAATTAACTGTATTCATATTAATCAAAAAGAAGTAATTTAATTTTAAAATCAATTCAAAAGAAAGTGGGACTTTGAAAATACTTTAAAAAATATATATTTTTCATTAAAATCAATATTTTTATAACTACTCACTGAAAAATTAATATTTTCAAAAAAAACCAAAACTTCACCTTAAGATAATTTTGATATAATGATTTAAAAATGATATCTTTTTTAAATTTCTAAAAGTGGTATAAATTTATTATAATATTTTCTCTCAAAATCAATAAAAATTCATTTTTGAACAAAAAGTATATTAGAATCATAAAATGACTTTACTAATAATTGAGTGCTTAATTACTAAGAATTAATAAAAAAAAATGAGTAGCACCATTATACTTATATTTTATAATTTGTTTACTCATATTCATACCCACAAATCCAATAGCTGAGTTATAAAGGTATATTATATCATTGTTCTTTTAGACTTGTGGTTGTGTGTAAAGGAAGCTATTGAATACTTCAAGTTTATTTCAAAGGAAAATACATTAACAAATATTAAGGTATTACACAAACTATGTGGAAATTTGGGCCTATTTTTTAAACTAGGTAAATATTGAGTTAATTCCCAACCACCATTTTAAGTTTTAGTACCCCCAAGGTACATCTATGTCAGAGTCTGCATCCACTTATTTATATATGGACATGGATGTCATTGCTATGAATCCACACAATTCTCACCTTACCAAAATTTAAGGATGTTATCATACACTTTTAATTTTCCCTAGGGGTTTCACTAAAGTTATCTAGTCCTAGTCCCTAAAAAATACAAATTAATCCCTAAGAATAAATTAAATGTGCTTTAATACCATTGGAGTCTCCCCAGACCTGCACTCTCAGATATGGTTCTAAGAACACATTATTTAAACACTAGATTTGATAGAAAATAAGGTGAATCAATCTAATCATAAATTTATTTTACATAATTTACATAACTTAAGCTTAAATATCACAAATAATATCACAGACTCAAGAACCAAAGGTTTAGTGTCTTTGAGGATACACATATGTTTCAATATTGTTAAATATTTCTTAAAAATCAAATTATACTAAAATCAAGTATAGTCTTCTCATAAGTTATACTCTTTTTTCATAACTTGGTTAATGGGGAAAATAGAAGGGGTGAATTAAAATTCCCAGTAATGGAAAGATTTATCAATATTTTAACAAGGGTTAGGTTATAAGCTTATGAGAAAACATGAGCATGGAAGAAATATATTATTAAAAAGAACATATAATAACAATATTTATATATAAATAATAATAGAAGGATGTGTAATTTCAAATGATAAAAAATATACCATGGACTAAGAGTGAGAAATAATAACACAACAATCATGATCCATGGGTCATATCATAGGCATATAACACAGAGATATGGTGTACACATAAGCATGAAAAATAGTAATATTGTGAGAAAATATAAGGGAAATCGTTTTGAGGAAAAATATTATTAATAAAGAAAAATGTGTCCATGTTTATACATCAATTTTCGTGGTAGTTGGACACTTAAGAGGGGTGAATTTACTTCCTATAAAAATATCTGTTAAAAACATTATTTGAAGATCCCATAATTTAAAAACAAAACAAGACAATTAATCAAAGTAGTAAATTTATAATACTCAGGTTGTTCAAATAGTTTCTCAAAAGATTTATTATTTCTCAATTTTAAAAATATGAAATATTGATATAACTATTGAAACTAATCTAATAAATCAAAATAGTTATAAATAGTATCCAAGACTAACTATCAATGTAAAACTTAGTTTTCTAAAATATGAGTTAAAATAGAGTTAAATAAATTAGAAAACATAGTAGATTAAAACAAGGGGTTTAGTCTCAAAAAATACCTAATCCACTCCACTTGGTGATCACCTGGAACCAAGAAATATATATATAAAGCTTTGATCCACACCCTTGATTAGGTATTACACAATATTACACAAGACTATCTAGGACACTTTACCTCTACCATAGTTCATCATGGGAAATATAACAATCAGGTCACATAGGACCTATTCCATAGTTATACGTGGGTGAAACAAGGTGTAAAAAGATTTTTGTGTGAGGATATCTTGTATCCCCCAGTTCAATGGAGGAGACAGTGTGTTTTTTTGTAAATACACACACACTACTCAAAATATAATGAAACAATAAACAACATAGTATAATATAGTAGCAAGGTCTTATTAATACTCTAAGTATTGATCTATACAGTTATGGACTTTTAGAATGTAGCAGATTTGTTGTTCGGGTCCACTTCTAAAAGAATACTTAGAAACAGAGTGTCATGAGTTGTGTGTTCTGATTTCAGTTCAGCGAGTTTATCTTCTTCTCTTATTTGTGTGTTTGTTGCAATAATATTATCAGGATGGTACGCAGGAAGAAATATAGATTATTTTTGTTCTTTTGTGTTCTCTTCCATGCAAGTATATTCACTCTAATGTCGCTTTCAGTCACCACTACCACTACATTTTAGCTTGTGCGCTACATTGTATTTTATCTTCAGGTGTCTGTGTTATCGATGTAAAATACCATGATCTCCACACCTCTTACCATGTACTGTCGGGTGTCATTTATAAAAAAGATCATTAATTATGTTGGTGTCATTAAATGACTCAAATATGACTTTTATAGTCAACCTTTAAATTTAATTGAAAAAGATAGACAAATTAAGTAAGGAATGGTGTCACAGTTGTGGTGATTCCGGAATGGTTCCACATTCATGGTGAGTCAGAAGTGGTGACTTAGAATTGTGCCTTGCTATGTTGTCTTGTTATGGTGTCATAAAAATAGTGTCTTTTCCTTTGTCAATCTTCATTAATGGTGTCTTGTTATGGTATCATGGAAATGGTATTATGGAAATGATATTATAGCAATGGTGTTTATTCCTTCTTGAATTTTGGAACTGGTAGCATGGTTATGGTGTCAAGTCTATTGTAAAATATGGAATCGGTAGCAAATTTATGGTGTCAGATCCTTTGTAAAATTTGGAACAGGTAGCATGGTTACGGTGTCAGGGAAATGGTGTCACGGACTTTGCTGATTTTCAGAAAAAATGGTGAGATAATCTGGGCAGATAAACGGTGTCTCATACTTAGTAAAATATCTTCCAACTGTTTAACGAAGTAATACTCACATAATGTATTAAGGTTAATCATAATCATATTAAATAATATTAAAACAAGAGTAAACATGATTTATAATATTTAAACATGATTGTACATGATTTAAATTATTTACATGATTTGGGAGCATTTAAAAAAGGGGAGTCCAACAATATCCCCATTTTTTATGATCCAAAATCATGCAATTTACAAGCCATAAATTTACTTAACATATCAAGGTATTAGAGAATATATATAACAAATAGCATAAATGAAGTTCTTCTCCCATAAAATCCTAAAATCTAGCTCTTATTCCCCCCCCCCTTTAGACCAAATTATAGCTCTTCTCCCCATTTGGGATTATCAGAAAGAGAATAATAGAAATTAAAAAAAACTAAATTAAACCAACAAGTTAATAAAAGAGAGATAATTTTTCATTAAATAAACATAGTTTAGGTACAATCTCGAAAAAATAATACAAGACAACCCTATCAAAAACTATCCTTCACTTCTCTTCAGATTCTGTAGCCTTCACTTTATCCTTGTCAAAGACAACAGGAGTAGAAACAATAGGTGCAGAGGTGGAGGAGGTAAAATTAGTAGTAAGGGAAGATAATGGTACTCCTTCAATAATATAAGGGGAAAGGGTTGGTTTGGTGGATGACTGAGGAAAATTCTGTTCAATAATAACATGTCTGATCTGGCTTAGAGCCTAAGAGTTAGACATGGTGATAGGAGAAAAAGAAGTGGAAGAAGAAGGATTTGTACAAGGGATCAGAACAGGTATCAAAGGAGATACTACATGATCCATGATGGATTTTCTCTAAACATGAATATAATGATTCAACATATTAATAAAATATGTGATGATTTTTCCACCATACAATATGGCCTTTTCTATGTTACCATTATTTTCAATGAACTTCTCTAGAGTAGGTGTGAATTCCTTGAGCTTCTGAACATGATCTTTGAAAGCTTGACTTACAGGAGTCAAATTTAAATTCTCCACAAGATACTTGAAATTATTTTTCAACTCATGATTGGAATAAATCCTCTTGAAGTAGTAATCCACTTTATTAGATATTTCTTCTTGAGCATCAGTGGGAATTTTGGAGTGAACTCTTACCAATTCAAGCACATAGTCACTATTCTTGAAAACTATATCAAGATGTTTCTTATCAAAACCTTCAATAAAAGACTAAAATACTTCTTTAATTATATATCCTCCCATTTCACATTACAAGGGCTGAGATGGCTGAACATAAGTAGATAGAGTAGAAACAGCTGATGTGAGAGTCTTAAGCTAATTTAGAACAATTGGTAAACATCATTTATATTCATTGGTTAGAGTATTGATTTCAGAAACAAGACCACACATCTCATTTTCTATTTTGGTGTTATTATCAACCATCTTTTCATACACAGCAATCATGTTGGGTTGAATCAGAGATACAAACTTCATTGGGATCTTATCAACATCATCCTCACTAAGATGAGAAAAAGGAACTTGGGATACATGCAAGTATTTATTCATTTCCTCAACCATAGTTTTTAAATATTTCACTTCATCACTCAACTACTTGTTCTCAATCCAAACTTCCTAAATTTCATGAAGTATCTTGGGTTGGATCTTCCATATTAATTTCTCCAGAAGAAATTCAACATCCCTTTCACTGAGATCGGTTACAGTAGTATGTTGAGATTTCATGAGGTTCTCAAAACCAGACAAAAAATTTTATCCAAACACTTTCAAAACTATGTGACTTACATAACTAGGAGTTTCATGAGAAGGATCTGGAGAAGGAATTTAAATAGGTTCTGGTTCCTTAGTAGACATAACTTCATATAGTGGATTCAGCTAAAACAAAGTTGAAATATTTAATCCTTAAACTGAGATTCCTTGAGACTCATCAACATCAAAATACCTTAGAAACCTATACCAGGTGTCCAAATAACGTGATTCAACAGGATTTGGCACTTTAATCCTTTCTAATATGGGATTTTTCTCCCCCTCGAAAGACGCATCTCTTTTAGTATTAAGAAACTCAATCTCTTCATAATTTTCCACATCCTCTGCTCTATAAAATTCATCCATACCTCTAGTTAATTGAAACGCTTTCTCCATTCTTTCTTCAGTAGATAAAATCACTTATTTTTTAACATGTTCTTCTTATGTTTCTCATTGGTAGCATGCTATTCCATACGATAATTTTATTCTTCTTCTTAATCAAAAGCTTCAACCCTTCCACCTATATCTTCACCAGCTTTAGAGAGAGGAGATTCTATAGAGGAAACTATTTGAGAAGTTTCATGAGATTCATCCATAATTGTTTCACCTTCATCAGCATCCTTTTCTACTATAGTTTTCCCAACATCTATTCCTTCATCTAAGTATTCCACAAGCTCGTATGACTCTAAACTAGGGTCAATGACATTCTTAGGTCTAGAAGGGTGATCAACAAGATAAAAATTCTCATACATCTTATCATTATCTTCAACCCATGATCTCTTCCATGGATTCCAACTAATATTCATTCATCTACATTTATACTTAATGATAAAAAAATCAAAATCCACAATAAATTCTTCATTATTACCAACCACACCTTTGGATAGTATCATAGAAGAAATAAAACTTGAATAAAATAAAGAATTTTACATTGATATTTTCTTGATCATTTTACATATGTGAAAGATAATATACTTTTGAAAATTAATCTTGTGACCATTCTTAAAAAGATTTATTAAAAACACATCTTGATACTTGAGAGTATAAAAATCTCTTTTCCTTGGAAAATTTAGGTGTTGAATGGATTTAAACAACAACCTACTCTCTCCATCTAGTTCTACAGAAATAGTCCTTCTTTTCTTTTTTATTTCCAGTCAACTCACCCAAGGCCTCTTCTAAACTAAATATGTCAGTTAGAAGAGGAGGACCTCTGTGATTTTCCTAAAAAATTCCTTCATGTGGTATTTCTAAATAGGAATCCCATAACCACTAAGAAAATGTACATCTATGTCCATTCACCCAACTTCTAACCACAAAATCATCTTTAGACTTGAAATAAAACTGAACATACTGATAAAATTTAAAAACTATATTCAGATAGATAGGTCTTTTCTCTTTTGTAAACCACTATAACCATACCTATTATTCTAAGACATTTAGAAAAAGTGACTTACTTGGAAGAATCCACTTTTCACAAATTTATTTCTCTCGAATGACCATATGATCCTCAAGACTATGGATTAATAGTTTCTCAAGCATGGTAATTGGAGCCTTTTTCTGTTTCTTTGAAGACCAGTGGTTTCTAGGAGACAATAAAGATGGACTCTTCATTTTGGGCATTCAACGTGGGCTTAAGAAGGAAGAGAAGTTCAATATAGGTTGTATTGATTTCAGGAGTAGAGAGTATAAGGGAAGAGACAATTGAAAAGACATGTTTTTATCACTTAGGGAGTTCAAACATCACAAAACACAAGAAAAACAGTATAAATGAAATAAAATAATCAATACAGTGATATGGGAAAAATATTTCAAAACAAGATTAAGTAAGAATGGTGAGATCAAAACAAGAAGTTACTATTTCTACATAATGATGTGACTCTAAAATGGTGTGACCATAACTAATGAGACAAAAAATAAGAGACAGTAAGCTAAGAGACAGAAATTGTGGGACAGAAAACATAAGATAGAAAACATGAGAAAGTAAACATGGGATAATAGAATGGTCACTCAAGGATGATCATTCCTAATTCATTTATGATGTAACTCATCCTTTATAAATTTAAATTCTTAGTGAAAATGTCATCAAGATTATGTTTAGTTTAATGAATTCTAAAGTAGTGTCACCCTTTTGATAATGATCTCTCAAAAAGTGATGTCTTACATCAATATGCTTTGTTCTTGAATGAGAAACATGATACTTAGAGATGTTAATATAAATTGCATTATTATAGTTTATAGGGACATTTCTAAATTGATTTCCATAATCTAGAAATGTGGGTTTTATCCCTAAAATATGGGCACAACAACTACCAGCAGCAATGTATTCAGCTTCAGTAGTAGATAATTCAACAGAATTTTTCTTTTTACTACACCATGATACTGGTGACTTTCCCAAAAAGTGACATGTTCTAGAGGTTATTTTTCTATATAAATTACAACCACCAAAATCAGCATCTAAATAGCTAACTAAGTTAAATTTTTATCCTCTAGTATTGAACAGTCCAATGTTGGTAGTATGTTTGAGTTATTTTAAAATTCTTTTAACAGCAAGAATATGTGACTCTTTAGTATTTTCTTGAAAATGATCACACATACATACACTAAACAAAATATCATTACTAATATGAGTTAAGTAGAGTAAACTCCTAATCATTCCTCTATAATTGTTTTTATTAACAGAATTACCATTTCAATAGAGATCCAACTTACAGGTGGGACTCATTGGAGTGTCACTACTTTTAGTACTATCGAAACAAAAACATTTTAGAATATATTTAGTATATTTAATTTGATTAAAAATAATAACTTCCTTATTTTGAATTATTTCAAATCCAAGAAATAATGTTAGTCCACCCATAAAACTCTTTTCAAATTTATTTTGCATCATATTTGAAAACCCAACACATAAATAATTTTTAGAAGATCCAAAAATAATATCACCAATATAGATTTGAAAAACTAAAAAATCATTATAAATAATTTTTATAAAAAGAGTAGGATCATCTATACCTTTTGTAAAACCTTTTTAAATAATAAAACTACTTAGTATATCATATCAAGATCTTGGAGCTTTCTCTAAACCATATAAATTTTTTTTAATTTAGAAACATGGTTTGGAAAATGAGGGTTTGTAAAACCAGGGGTTGTTCAAAAAAATATCCTCAACTATATACCCATTTAGTAATGAACTCTTAAAATCTATTTGATATACTTTGAAATTTAGATGTGCTGCATATGCAAGAAATTTTCTAATGGATTCAATTCTAGTAACTGGTGAAAAAGTTTCCTCATAGTTTACCCCTTCTTCTTAACTATAACCTTATGCAACCAATCTAGCTTTGTTTCTTAGAATATTACCCGCTTTAACAACATTATTCATAAAAACCCATTTAGTTCCTATATTCAAGGTGTCTTTGTGTCTATCCACAAGTTTCCAGAATTTATTTCTTTTAAACTGATTAAATTCTTCTTGCATAGCTATTACCCAAAATTCATCATTTTTTTCTTCATTGATGTTCTTAATCTCAATCGGTGACAAGAAAGTTTGATGTTCAACCTAATTTCTTAGATAATCTCTAATCTGAGTTACTTTATATAAATCTCTAATTATAGCATCTAAAGGATAGTTTTTAAGGGTTCTAATAGATCTAGAAAAAAAATATATAGTGATTTCAAGTTCTTCAATAGATTCGGGTTCATTATGACTAGAATATGGGGAATTTTTAGAAATGGAAGATTTTACAAATTTATTGATAGCAGGGCAAATGATTTTTTATTTATGTCTAGATTTGACACATAATCCTCAATGTTTAATAGGGAGGTATTAGGTTTATGTGGATTTGTTTCATAAAATTTTACATGTACAGATTCTTCCACATATTTGGTTCTTTTATTAAAAACTCTATAACCTTTAATAGAGATTGAATAACCTAGGAAAATTCCTCCATCAATTTTGGATGAAAGTTTTTCAAGATTATCCATAGTATTTAGAATATAAACTTTTAAACCAAAAAAATTTAAGTAATTTTCATTGGGTTATCTATTGTTCCACAACTCATATGGAGTTTTCTTAAGAATTTGTCTTATTAGGACACTATTAATAATATAAAACCTATATTTATAGCTTCATCTCAAAAGTAGATAGGTAGGTCATATTCATTAAGCATGGTTCTTGATATTTCTTGTAAGGTTCTATTTCTTCTTTCTACAAAACCATTTTATTGAGGTTTCCTAGGGTAATAGAAGTTATGACTATTGACATTTTTTGAGAAAAAAGATTCAAACTCTTGGTTTTCAAACTAACATCCATGGTCACTTATTATGTTTTTAATTTTTAGACCACATTGGTTTTCTATTATTCTATAATACTTGGTGAAATGAGAACATGCATAACTTTTACAAGCTAAAAAAATGTCTATGTATATCTAAAATAGTCATCTACAAGAACATAGACATAGTGCTTCCCATTAAGTCTTTAAACTCTAGATGGTCCAAACAATTCTATGTGAACCAAATTGAGTGTTTTATAAGTTAAAACTTATTTATTTGGTTTGAAAGATATTTTTTTCATTGTTTACCCTTTTGATAAGGATTACAGGAATTGTCATTTGGAAACTCATGTTTGGGTAGATCCTTGACTAAGCCTTTTCTAGAATTATTTCTAAGGGAGTGTATATTACAGAGTACTAGTCTTCTGTGCCAAATCCAAGACTCTTTGTGAAAGACACTTAAGCATGAAAGTTTTTGAAAAACTAAATAATCTTAGTTAAAAGCATAAACATTTTCATTTCTAAAAGTAGAAAATACTAATTCATTTTTAGAATTAAAAAAATTGTAAACATAATTTTCAAATA
Source organism: Viscum album (assembly GCA_963277665.1). Classification (NCBI taxonomy): domain Eukaryota; kingdom Viridiplantae; phylum Streptophyta; class Magnoliopsida; order Santalales; family Viscaceae; genus Viscum; species Viscum album. The sequence continues at coordinate 1,055,863,503 of OY728125.1, read as the reverse complement.
TAACCTGAAAACTATAATCACAAAATTTTGAAATACTAATAATTTTATATTTTAATTCATCAAAAAAAGTACATGAGAAATTAAAACTATGTTAGAGTTACCAATCTGGACAAGGCCAGTTTTTTTTCTTTTAGAATTGTCACCAAAAGTGACATGTCCACCATCAATATTTATCAGACTCTTGAAGAATTAGTAATCTCTTATCATGCATTTTCCAAGTACCATATACTTCTACATGATCTATTCAAACTTATTTTATACAAAAGAATAAATAAAAATAGGATTTGGGTAACCAGATTTTTTTGGGTCTAGTAATATTAGTAATAAGAGCTTTGGGAACCCATACTTACTCTAAGGGATTCCTATACACAGTTTTAAACATATTAGAAAAGTAAACTTTGATTGGTCCTGAAAAATTAAAATCATTGAATGAATTCCTGGGGATAGAACTGGAAGATTTTTTAGTTTCGTGTATGAAAATAGATTTTCTAGATTTTGTTATAAAATGTGTTTTAGCTATGTTCCTCTTTCCAAGTTGGTATTTTATACTAGTAGTGTATTTAATAGCTACTTGTTTACCAAGAATCTATGCTGGAGTATTATTTTCATTGGTAAATTTTTCTATGTCCTTTTTCAATTGCTCATTGGATAATTTAAGTTCATTGTTCTCTTTACATAATTGAGCATTCTTTTCCTTTTCTATAGTAAGATCATATTTGACAATAGAAGTGAGAGAATGTTATTTCTTTAAAATGTTATATTTATATTTTAAATCATTGAATGTATCTTCAATAATTTTTTAGTATTCAAACATTACTTCACTAGTCATATTTTTAGAATCACTTTCATATCTAAAATAATAGGAATTCTATATAGGAGACTCTAGGGTTACCTCTGACTTGTTTGTCATGAAACACATATTGGCTTTGTCTACCTTTTCATCATGAGAAGATTCTAAGTCACTTGAGATATCCTTATAAGCACTCCATGTTTCTTTCATTTCCTTTTTAAACATTCTATATTTTTACTCATAATTATTTTTATGCTTTATCTTGGGAAAGTTAGCAATTACATGTCCCTTCCTCTTACATTCATAGCAGACTATTTCATTTGAGTTCTCATTCCTTTTCCATCCCTTCTTTCAATTTCCCTTTTGATCATACTTTCCTTTGTATTTGCAATTCTTGAAGAATTTCTTCCTTATATAAAACTTCATAAACCATCTGGATAATTTATCCATTTTCCCATCACTGTGTGATAGTGAATCATCATTACTTTTAATTTCATAATGATTTTGCATCATTTCTTTTTCTTTATTCTTGGAAGTAGTGGTTTTGAAAGCCACTAGATTTCACTTTGGTTCATACTATTACTCTTTATTTTCCTTTAACTCTTCCTCATACATCATCAATTTACCTATCAGCTCCTTGATAGGAAAATTATTGATATCACCTGATTCTTTAATAGCTGCACCCGCTTTATAATTTAAAAAAGACATTCTTACCTTAAATTTTTCGAAAAGGTTTAAAAGTACCTTGTTTGGAAAATGACGGAAAGATTCCTTTCAAAACACATAAGGGTATAAATTACATTAACCCATTATCTAGTAAATTGTAAAAATGTTTTGAAATATATTTTTAAGAAACATGGATGTGGATGATAAAGAGGTCCCACTAGATAATTACGTATAAACAACCTTGGATAATGAAGAGATTGTAGAATTAACCCTTACCTTGTACATTTCCTTGGTTGATGGTAGGTTAACCTCCTTTATAATGGTGAAATAATTGTTATTAAATTATAAAGGAATCATATACATTAATATGATATCATATATGATCTTTTAACATTGATTTGTTAATAATATCTTAGTATTATCATCGTTTCGGGTGTTAACGGATTTGTTTTCCTTTATATTATTTGTTATGTGAGCCATATTTGTTATGGATGGGATGTATATTATTCATATCCATAATGATATCATGTCTCTAAAAATTATTTTTAATCATCAAATGAAATTTAGTCTTGAATGGATACGATGGGGAATGAATCTCAATGTGTTCGTGGAGATGACAATCCGTACATATGCACGAGCGATAATATCATTATTTTGTTATTAAAATTATATGTATTTGGATGGTATATCATATATACAGAATAATTATCATGTTATATCTATTATTTACATGAATTACACATCATTATTATACCAATAATAATATATTTAATAACAATTACACCACGACGTGGAGACAGTAGGTTGTACGTACGCACATACGGTGACATGTCATTCAAGGGATGGATAGAATAATGAATTTGGTTGTACCATATTTATAATAACATAAAATTATATAGAATATACTGGGGTCATTATTTTATAATGGTAAAAACAAAGAAAGAAGAAGTTGAAGAAGAAAGGAACTTGAAAGAGGGTGGTGAAAACTTTACCTCTTCATCGGGTTCTTCCTTTTGATTTGATCAAAAGGGCTCTTTAAGTTGGATTTATGATCAAAATAATGCCTCTAGGTTGAAGTGAGGGAAGTTGATAGAGTATGTGTTCATGTTTTGGCTGAACCAAAAGGATTTTAAGGTGTGAAAAATAGGTTATAAGTGGTGTCCTTTTATAAGGGGGAGGAGGGGCTCTTTAGGAATAACGTAAAGTATTATTTTATAATAAAGTCATATTCGGTTTCTAATGGATCCAAAGTTGATTATTCAAAAAATATGGTGGTTATGGGTCAAAATCCTTTCAACCAATATATTTTAGATAGGTTTGGGTCCCTATATTAATTTTATCTTTTAGTTTTAACTCTTAGTTAATTAGTTTGACATTTACCATGTCACTTTGTATTTTTATATTATATAGTTAATAAACATACTATATACATCCAAGAGACCCCCAAGTGGTCCATTAATGATACACGTATCATTATATAAGTCCTTTGGATGAACCTTATATTTTTAGGAATAGAATATCAATTAATAATATAATATTTGTATTAAAAACTCATTTAGGTGAATTTTGACACTATTCATTAATTGATTTTTGTAAAAGACTTAAAAACTTTATTAATTTTAATAAAATTCATTTAAGAAATCCTAAAATTTAATATTAACCAATAAAATTCGTGGATGGAATCAAAACTTTCAAATTATATTTAATTTAACTTTTATAATACCAATTATTTGATTCTTTCATTAATAAGGAAAATACTGCATCATTATTGTGTCATAAATAAATTTAATTATTAAATGTATAAAAATTATAAATAAAATACCATTACATATGAAATCGTTTTATATTTCTAATGAATATTTATAGTTGAAAATATAACATGCATAACCTTATACAAAAATTGTTTTTCTAAAAGATATATACTTATGTAATTTTTGTATTTACTTGAACATAATTAATATAAAGTGTCATTATCACCTACAAGTGGCTCCATGGGGTCCCAAAATCTAACCAAAGATTCCCATGGTTGGAAATGTATCAACCAATAAGGTTAGGACACATTTTTTGGTAATTTATTATTATTATAATATTATTGTTTACCCTTATTTACCGGATTTACCCTTTATCCATGGTAAATAAAATATTTATCGAAGTAATTATTCAAAATGTCTAAAAATAAAAGTTTCCTATTAACACAATTTGGACATCCTGATTCCAAATATGTAAATAATTTATCCAAATTCAAAAAACATAAGTTTCATAAATTAATTTAAAAATAATTCTCATTGTTAAAACAAAAAGTGTGTTTTAAAGAGATAATAACTATCAAAAGATTGACACTTGTTTATGTCCGGTTTAATTGTGAAATTATGTACAATGACTAAAATTGTATTAAATGGTAAAAATATATTCTAAATATACTTTAAAACCACTCAAATTCATAATTTATCACTATTAATTATTTCAATTAAAAAAACTTGTTTTTAACTAAAATTTAATAATTTTCACTATTCATCAAAATATAAAAGTTATCCGAAAAGTACAAAAATTTCACCCGAGGATAATTATGATATTCCGAATCCAAAAATTAAGTCCATTTTTAGAGATAAATTTTATAAAATTTTAAAAAGTGGGTATTACTATTCATAATGGCTACATTGATTGGTCATAGTGTGTTAGAATCTTGAAGTTGTGTACAACACACACTACTGTATTATTCAAAGAGAATCATACCATGGAAGATTCGGGTGTTACAAACATAACCATATTAATAACTTATTTTAGAAACTTATTCATATCTATAACCTTTTCAACTCTTAAATTTGAAGGAACGTGGAATATTAAAAATCATGTAAAATAGGTATCTTAAAATTTTGGTTCCAGATTCATGTTTAGAAACAAATAATCTGTAATACACATTTCCTGATTTTTTAATGGATCATATTCAATTAAATTTTTCCCAAGAATAATAAAATTGAATGAATCTGTAAATGGTACCATGTGCATGTTGAAACCTCAGTGTGATTTTCTCATTTTCGTCATGTTATAGCTTGAACTCTCAAAGCGAGGCATCCTCTAGATTGTCCACACAACAACCATAGCTCAGATATCATAATTTTTCAATTCCTCTCTGTTGTCATGGGAAACTAAAGTGATATTTTATTTTCCTTCAGTCATTTAAAGAACAGGTGATCGATTCGAGGGAAGGAATTGATCAAAGATTATTCTTCATTTGGGTTCTCCATCTAAGAATTGAGATAGAGGATCGAAGAGAAATAAAATTATTATAAAATGTTGGTCACCATAATTTCATCTTAAAATTTCTATTTATATTATGTTTTAATTTTCTATAACATGTGAATTTTTTATCTATGGAGACTTGAACTTGAAAAATTACCCAATAACACACTTACGACTTTGATAATCGGTCATGATAATCATAAATATTTTATCACTATAATGTGACAATGTTAACATTACACATGAAAAACTGTGGACCATTTTATCTATTCATAAACTCCCCTAATAATTTAATGAACCTTAAACGTGTTTTATTTGTTCAAAAAATTATATTTTTATCATATTCAATTTTGTAATTAAATAACTTGTGAATAACATGGGAAATATGTTCCATAATTATTATTCTAGACATGAATAATATAATTGAATTATTTTACTTACTATCATTCACACTCAAACATTCATCAGCCCAATGATACGAGGCCCACTTTGTCATATCTCCCCTTTATTTGAATTGGTGGAACTTATGGATAAACTTAGTGTGTAACACTGAATAATCTTATCTCGATAGAAGTTAATGTAACTCAAAAACCACGAGGGTATTATAGAAACACCTTAAGGCCACTAAGGAGTTAAGGAATGTCATATTTATGAAAAAATCCTACAAACATACACTGTGTAATATAATCTCTTTATTTCATGATCTCTCATAAAGAAGGATACACACTCTATTTAATCACCCTTTATTTCTTTATTTATTTATTAACCTTATTAGATATACTTGCCTTCAATAATCATGGAAATGTATTTAATGAAGTTACTAATATCCTAATCAATTTTCCATGGGATATCTCTTCCTTTTGGAAGAAAAAAAATCCTCTCTTGATCATTAAACCAATACTACCAAGAACACACCCAGTGTGAGATACCTTTCCTCAACTTCAATTCCATGGTTGTCATATTTTATCAAAGTATGTGATCAAATGGTACACATTTAAAATAATAGAAATTCAGGATACCAATAAACATTCTCATAGATAGGAGCCACCAATGATACCTAAAACATGTGGTGTTCCTATTGGCTTGTCAGTATTCATGATCTCCTCTACTGAAGATAACCAAGTGAGAATGATGTTTCTACTGAGATATAGCTCTAGTTATAGGGTCTTATATATTATATTGAATGGATACTATACTAATTATTACTTCACCTATTCATGTAAAATCCATCAAGAGATGAAACTTCTAAAGTACATGCTTCATCCTCTAGTGTGGCTTGTGTTCCTTGGAAAGTATCACTACTGTAATATTATCATAATAAACCGTTACTAGGTCTTCATGGCTAGGTCAAATTCCATGATTGAAAAAAATAATATTTTTATCCAAAATAATTTCTTAGATATATTTTAAGCTATTATATACTCATATTCTAGTGTAAAATCAATGACTATGGATTTCTTTGAGCTTCTCCAGTTCATTATACCACCGTTCAAGAAAAAGATATCTCATGACTATGATTTCATCAAATCATATTTTTTTATGAAAAAAAAACATGGTTCTAGATATAGTGTATTTTATGTGAATCAAAATGTTTTCACAATCATTCACATCATGTTCATTATATTTTTTTCATATGGAAACTCACAATTAATTCTACATCTGTAATGATCCATGGGCCTACTTTCCAATGGAATGAGATTATTGAGATTTCTTAACAACTATGCTTTGGAACATGTATTGGTAGAGAGGATGGTAAGTTATAATCATCATATGCTATTGGTGGAATAATTTCCAACTTCTGGACTCTCTTATATATTTAAGATATGTTCATGAATATTTCCCAAATCTTAAAACGAGGCTGGTTGATATAACATTTTAAAATTTGTTGTTTACTACTGATGTATGTCTTAGAGATATTCTTATGATTTAACAATATATATGTGTCATAGGTTCTCCATCTTGTTACCCATTATTACTTGGTGATGTTGGTTCAAATGTTTATATATTTTAGGTCCATACATTTGGTTTCTCTACAGTTAATTTCAATCTAGGAAGGTGTTAGGTTCTTATGGTATCAAGATCAATCCTATTAAAGGGATTACTATATATTCTTGTAAAAGGAATCATAAATCACATAGTTTTGTTCCCCTTAAATTTATACCTTATTCCTTTTAAATTAATGTTACAAGTACCATTTTATTTAGTTTAACATAATTTAATAAGGATATTTAGTCTAACGGCTCCTAGAAATGGTTGGTACTAGACCTATGCATATGTGGTCCTTTCTGGTGAACCTAAAAGAATATATGGACTTATAGGGATGTAATGATGTAGTATGGAATATGTACATATGATTATTATCCCTACACAAAATATGGCCAAATGAGTATGCGTTGATGTCTTAAGAAATATGGCCTTGAGAGGATGATCCATGCATGGAATATAGCCCAATGAAGATGCATTGATTTCACAAGGAATATGGATTCATAAGGATGATCCCTACTAGGAACATGGACCAATGAGGATGAATTTATGTCACAAAGAATACAGACTTTAGAGGATGATCCTTACCAGGGATATGTCCCAATAACGATGCATTTATATCACAATGAATATGGTCTCGTGAGGTTGATCCATTTCGGAGATATGACCCAATTAGTATGTGTTGATGCCATGAGGAATATATCCTCATGAATATGATATCCAATAGGGATATGGACTAATTATTATAACATAATGGGTCCTAGAATGAATATTTCCTCTGGGTGGGAGAATGATTTTTTTATGAATATAGCTTGATAAAAATAGTATGTGGGGAATATGGTGTTAACTAAAGAGATGTATGGAATCATCAGAATATGGTTAAGCGAGGGAAGTCTGTAAATAATATAATAAGGTATGTGTATTATTGATACTGATGATGAATGTTTGATGATGTTGTGATTGAACCTCAAGGTTTCATCTTATATTTCACTTAGATTCAAGAATAAAATCCCACATACTTACAAAAGAAACAGTTTAAGGTTGTAGGATAGGACCATATCATGAATTTTAACATCATGATTTATGGATTTATGTATAGATATTTCATTTTAAGATATGGGTTCTCAATCCTCAAAGAGTCATATTATATATCCCATGAATATAGAAATAAGATTCCATGTAGTTCTGAAATTTAATTTGGAATATATACCTTTGAAGGTGAGGAGAATATAGTCATGACATAAACATAAGGAGGAATCCTATGTTAGAGTAATTTTTATCATATTAATTTCATGATAATTTCATATATCTAAGCCAATGTGTGTCCGTATTTATGTGATAAATAAGATAACACAAAATATTATATGCATTATATGAGAGCACCATATTGAGTCTATGGGGGACTTACACACTGGGGATTCCCTAAAATTTTTTATTAGGAATAAGAACCTTTGAAAAATATAGATATGTGGTTGGTGATTACACATTAGGAGGATGCCCATATTGGTGTTATTTTGGTATGAGTCTTACACACTAAGATTTCCATAAGATAAGTATGATTATGATTCTCATGGATGATATGGATCCATGGGAGAATAATTATGATCTTTCATAGGGGACATTAAAATTTTAAATCTATATATATGGGGGTATTATGGTATGGATCTTCATCCATCTAAAGACCTCCAACATATCCTAGTTATTAAGGGAATCAAATTACTCATAGTCCATATATGTGTTTTTATTATGATAATAACATGATTGTTTCAAATCTCTAAGCCTACACGAGTCATGATTGTTATGAGAAATAGGAGATATAAAAAGATCATATGCATTTCATATTGTGAGTATGGAGATAAGACCTTGAAAAGCTTCTTATGTTTCCTAATTATAGTAAGAATCAAAGTCCTCATAGTTTTTATGGGGCCTTGAACTCTGATGGGCAAGTGGGATTGGACTAAACTCATAATGGATGTGTCCCTATGAGCTAGGTAGTGTTGAAAAATATTAACGGGTATAACCATATGGGAGAAGAAGAACGTACCAGAGTTTGAGTGGAAATCTTGAGATTCTAGTGATTGTATAAAGGTCATGGGGTTATGCACTCCACATGAAGATAGAGGGGTCATGTTCCTCATGTGAGGGAAAAGGGATCATGAAATCACATGAACAAAATTGGTTCTTGTTATCACATGAAGGTAAAGCGAGGTTATGTGAATGCGCAATGGCATGGGAGGTTTGGGTCATGATCACCTGATCGAGGGGTCACCTCATGATCAAACGAACAGGAAATACCCTTACTATCACACCCCAACTATGGTTTTTATTTTACTTTATTCTTTTCTTGGTGTTCAATCTTTTGTTTGAATTTTGAGTTGGGTTTATGGTGATAGTTTTTGAGTTTTGGAGTTTTTAGGTAGTTTTTGGCCTTGTGAATGGTTTGTGTGCACCGGTTGGGGGTTAATCATGTGGCATCTTAAGGATGAGAGTGTTTTCAGTCCAATTTATTATTCTCTGGTTTTTCTATCATGAAATGTGCACTGTTTGGACCAAACTATTTGAGGCTAAAGGATAAATCATATGTCTTGTTTCGGTATTTGTGCATAGGTGCATGGCTTGTGCACGGTTTTCCAAATAGTGATGACAACCCATGCGGCTGTTCATCTTTTTCCAGTATGGTGTTTCTAGTTATTGTATGGTTTGGAAAACTATGTGGACAAACCTTGTGACTTTACCAAGTTTTTAAAACAAGAAATTACAACTTTTACGTTGCCTCCTTTTAATCATTTCCAGGTTTCTGCTCCCCTTTTCTCAACCTAGGTGCATGAGAGGGCTCCCCAACTCCCCTCCCTTAGTTAATCCTCCTCCCTTGGTTCTTCCTAAAGGTTCTTAGATGATTTTCCTTTCTATTTTTGGTTAATTTACTTCTTTTATCTCCTCTCACTTCTAGTTTATTGTTTCTTCTTTCATGGGTTTTTTATTGTTTGAAACATAGAGGCTAGGGTTGATGTGTGGCTTGTGTTTCCTTGATGTTAGGGTGTCTAGAGTTCTCTATGATCCTTGTTATTCCTCCCCCAAGTGTATCATAACATCCACACATTGGTGAGGTGGGTGTTTCAATCTATTTCATTTCCATAACATTCCATTTCATGATTGATCTTTCCTAAATTTTTTCTAACTATATTATTCTTTATTGTGATGTGTTAGAGTAAATTATTTTGGTAGTTCCATGGTAAAAATGTGGTGAAAATATTTTTCAAAGGATTTATAAGGTTATTCCTATATGTATATGTATAAAAATTGTTTAATAAAATGACAACTATTTTTAAAAAGTGAAATTGGGAATGTTTGGGCTGTGTTTGGACTTGGTTATTCTTGGTAATTTGGTTCTCATTATGAATTGAGTTTGGTGTGTGTGGCCTCTATGACTATTCCTGTATTAACAGTTATGTGTAAAATGGTTGCAATATCCCTTATACTATTAACTTTCAATTTGTGTAATTTTGGAAATGTTTCACATGTTCCATTGGATGTGGGATTATTCATGGGTTATCTATGTGCACCTATGGATAGGAACACATATGATGATGGAATTTTGATAATATTTCTCACCTTAAACCCTGGATTTCAAAAATATTTTCTCTATCTCCCTCTACCCTTCTCTTCTACCCATCTTCTAAATGGTTCTTCTAAAACTTAATGGTTTCTAAATGTATACTTAGATCTAAAATGGATTCAAAAATTTGTTTCTTATGTTTTTTCAAAATATTGTCATCTTTGGAACTTTTAGGTGTGGTTTGGTAACTAGAAGGTATAAAGGCTTGTTTGGAATCATCTAAGAATGATGCATGTTTAAAACTTTGGTTTTGGAATGGATTTGGATAGTGGATTTGAATTATGAACATGGATTTAAATTTTGTACTTTATGGAATTTTAGAAGTGAAATGGTGTTATATGATGGGATTTCATGGAGTAGAAACCTATGTGAAGCCTAATTTCATGGTTTAATATACTTCTAGTGGATTTTTATTTCTTAGGGATTGGTCTACTAAACCATGTGACCAGGTTAGGAATATCCACTAGTTCCTCATTCTAGGTGTTGGTGTGAGTCATGTTTTGGTTTCATTTTGGTTGGCGTGAGTGAATTTTAAATGATAAAAGGTTTTTGGGAAAATGGTTCTAAAAATAAAAATGATTTGGTGACTTGGTTTTGTTTTAAAAGTGGGATTTAGTATTTTAGTTGGATTTCAAAATTGGGTTTTGTATTTTTTAAAACTATATAGTAAAATGGTTTTTGAATTTGGAATGAAAATAGTGGATTTTAAAAGGGAATGTTGGATCCTTTTGTATTGTTTGGATTATGATCTGGGTGATTTGGTTTGAGATGTTATTTTTGGTTTAGGTTTATTTAGATGTTGATCTAGTTTTATGTTTCCCTTATATTTAGAGTATGCTTCCCAAAATGTTCCCCAAGGTTTCAAGTGAGTCTTTTTCCAAATTTTTGTCCTGAATAGACTCCTAGGGGTGTTAGAGTTGAGTTCTTCTTAGGTTTTTCCTATTTTTCAGGGTGATCAAGGTCTGTTAGAGGCTTTAGAGTGTCTTGAGATAGTTGAAGGTGTCTTCAGGTCATTGGGAACTCCCGAAGCTATGATAGTGTGTGTTATATTGGGTTCTTTTGAAGGCTCATATTTGGATTGATGGAAGGTGATCGTTCTTCCATCATTATAAGTCAGATTTTCTTGGTAAGTTTTTATAACCACTTTTATCTGATGGTTTATACCTGAGTAGGTGAATGTGAGGAAAGTGGAAGATCTCTTGGGAATTCGCAAGGTCATCATACATTGAAGTATTATGTTGACCACTTCAAAGATATACTTTACTTTTCATTGGAAATAAAATATGCAGACCAATTGAAAGATACTATCATTATAAGGGGTATTTATACAAATATTAAGAAGTGATTACTCTCATATAGTAAAGTTATGTTTGGGAAATTGGAGGATGAGGCATTTCTAGATGAGTTGGTTTCTAGAGTGAAACTTGTAGTAGTTGGAAGTCTGGTTCCTCTTGGTGCTTGTGAAGGTGCCCCATATGGAAAGTGTTGTATTCTAGAGGTACCTATTTTTGAGGAGTCTACCTTTAAATTTATTGCTTCTCATTCATCAGAGCATTTTCTCACATGCTTCTAGTGTGGTCAGTTCAGGCATTCAAAACTATCTTTCCACAGTCCTTTTAATACTTGTCATCGATGTGTCTATTTAAGTCATATAGATAAGTTCTTCAATTGAAATTTATAGAAGAGGAAGACTCCAAAAGAGGTTGTCATCTCCTGAATATGGGGTAGTAGATTCTTCAAGACATTAGGGCTCTAGACATAGGCCCCAGAGTAAATCTCATCACATAGTCATGGAATTACCATGGGTTTGGGAACCTAGGCCTATATTTTAATTCCAATGTTGGATTAGAAACATTTTGATTTCCTTTTTTGTATTTTTCTTATCTTTATAAAGTTTCTCTTTGTCGTAAAAGTCTTGGTGTCCTCATCCCCTTGTAATTTTTAAGGTTGTTCTTTGTTTTGAGAACTGGTGTGGTTGGCCTTGTGGATCAGTTTTGGTTTTCAATTGTGATTATTTTGGAGATTCTCATGTATCATGGAAATGATGAACCATGATTTGGTTCCCAGTTTAGTATAAGTTCCTTCCATGGGTTTTTCATTGTGTCCAGAGTTTTTGGTTTAGGTTGGGGTTTCTCGGTGTTTGTGCTATTTGGTTTGTGTTGGGAGTTACAGTTTTGGTTTTTGTTGGGTTTCCCTTGTAGGTGTCATGGTGTTGGTTGGTTTCTTATGGTGGTAATAACCATTTCATTTTCTTTCTCCATGGTTATCATCAATGTGTTTTCCTATAGATCTAGTTAGGTGTGACTTTTGGGGTGAATGTCACACTAAGGTTCAGGGTCTTATTTCATTTCGTTTGGTTTTTAGCTGGAGTTTGGTTTGTCGTATGGATGGGTGACTTTATGGGCAAATAAAGTTTTGTGTTGGGGATAATTGGCATACCTTGACTGCAGTTTTTATTTTATTTTATTATTTTCTTGGTTTTTGATCTTTTGGTTGAATCGTGGGTTGAGTTTCCAGTGATTTTTTCAAGTTTCAGAGTTTTTGGGCGATTTTTGGACATGTGCATGATTTGGGTACACGGTTTGGGGGTTAACCATGTGGAATGTTAGGAATGAGGATGTTTTTAGTTTATTTTATTCTTGCATGGTTACTCTAGAATGGATTGTTCACAATTTGGCTCAAATCATGTGAGGCCAAAGGAGAAACCATGCGGCTTGTTTTAGTGTCTTATCCTAGGCACATGAATTGCACATTATTATAGGAAACCATGTGGCAAGCATGTGGGAGGGATCTTTCAAACTGATAGATATGATTTTCATGGTCGATGCGCGGTTTCCCAAACTATGTGTCCATCTTATATAGGATTCCATTCTATTCTAGTAGGGTGTTCTTAGTTTACACATGGTTATTCAAACCATGCACCAAACTATGAGACTTCCCTAGGTCTTTAATAACTTGAAATTAAAACTTTTAACCTCCCTCATTTTTACCATTTTTGGGTTTCTACTCCCCTTTTATCAACCTAAGAACATGAGATAGATCCCGAGCTCTCATCCCTTGGTTCCTCCTCCTCCCTTGGTGCTTCTTTAAGGTTACTATGTGAGTTTCCTTTGGATTTTTGGTTATTTTATTTCTTTTCACTCCTCCCAATTTTTATTTCTTGGTTTTTCTTATAGGTTTTCTTTCATGGTCAAACCCTAGAGTTTAGGGTTGGTGTGTGTCTTGTGTTTTTTTGATGTTAGGGTGTTCCAATTTCTCCTTGATCATTTCTCTTCCTCCTATGATTGTATCGTCATATCCAAGCCTCATTTAGGTAGGTTTTTCCATCCATTCCCTTTCTATAATATTCCATTTTATGATTTAACATTCCTAAATTATTTCTAAGCATAGTATTCTTGCTAGTGATGTGTTAGAGTAAATTTTATTGGTAGTTCCATGGTGAAAATTTGGTGAAATCTGGGTTTCAAAGTATTAGTAAGGTTTTACCTATATGTATATGTATACAAATTGTTTGATGAAATACCACATAGTTTTAAAAAGTGAAATTGGGAATGTTTGATTTTTTTGGCCTTGGTTATGCTTGGTAATGTGGTTCTCATTATGAATTGATAATGGTCTGTGTGGTTTTTATGCCTTTTCATGGTTTTATGGTTATCTGTAAAATGGTTGCATGCTATCTTTGACACTTAACTCAAAAAAAAATTAATTTTGTAAATGTTTCATTTGTACCTTTGGATTTGGACTTATCCAAAGGTTCATGGGGTGAACCTATGGATAGGAATGCATTTGATGATGACCTTTCTATAAAAGTTATCACCTTAATACATGGATTTAAAAAGGTGTTTATATTTTTCCCTCTCCCATTCTCTTATACCCATCTTCAAAATGGTTATTCTAAAACCCAATGGTCTCTAAATGGATACATGGTTATAAAATGGATTCAACAAGTGGTTTCATAGGTTTTTTCAAAATTTTGGACCATTTTTCACTTTGAGGTGTGTTTTGGTAACTAAAAGGTAAAAAAGGCCCATTTTGAATCTTCAAAGTTTGATGCATGTTTTCAACCTGGATTTGGGGGGTTTATTAGAAAAGTGTATTTGAATTATGAATGTGATGTCTAGGTTGGTACTTTATAGTGTTTTGTAAAAAAATTAAAATAATGTGATGTGTTTTCCCAGTTGGCACTTGTGTTTGACCCGATGTGTGATCGGAACCTCTATAGTGTTCCCTTTGAGGAGAGTTTCATCACATAGATGGTGTAGTATTTTAGGCTAGGAATTTACTAAGGTTTCTATGGGTTATTTTTTTATCCCACACATGTGATGAACTACTCATTGACCATGTACTATTATCATGGGATTCATGGGCATCGTCTAGAGGGTTGAGTGAAAATTGCTTTCTAACCATGATTAGATGAGTCTATACCCCTATATTTTTTGATAGGATAAGTGGTTTGTGTCACATGTGAGACTATTTTAGATAATCCATTGGGTTATTGACTATGTAGATACTCAATGCATCGATAAGTGAGCCTAATTTGAGTACATCTGGGGATTTCCTCTAGAGATGTTTAGGAAATTACCATGATTACTGTCTATAATTATGTTTTATTTCATTGAACCATGATTATTTTACCTACTAGTATATTCATACTTTCACAAATTTATTTTTTTTCATATATTTTGATCACCTGGTTTGATTCCTTCTTTTGGTATTAGACTTTCAAACTGGATAGGAAATAGTTTTTAAGAAAAGGGAAGCACTGTGTGTTGTTTTAAAAAGGGGAATTTATACAAAGTTGTGTTGTGTTATTTAAAATGATAAAACCATAATTTATAAATTTATTTCAAATTAGTGTTTATGGAATGTTTTGGGAAAGGAAATGTATGGACTCTATGGTGATTACCTACTGGACTATCTATGCTCACACCTAACTTGTGCAACCCAATGTCGGTAGACCTGAGCTAATTTATTGGTTCAGGTTTCTAGATTGGGTTTACCTTTAGAGAAACTTGTTCTTATGTATGGTGGTGACTAAGAGGTCATGTGGAGATCATGTCATTTCTGTTTTGGTATTAATTTAATTTTGTAGTTTTATTTTGATTTTATGCTATTGTATTTGGATTCGATTTTGTATTTATCTTGATCTGTGGATTTTGGTCTCTTGTTGTGTGATCTGTTTAGTTTTTTTATCCTTGTTTATATTAGACTAAATCATTACCACTATGATATATTTGATTCCTAGTGATATTCTACATCCTAGAAGGATCAGTAACACCTCTCAGGACTTGTGGTGGACCGGTTCGGGTGTCAGGTTGGATGGAAGCCCAACCTGGTTCATGGCACATACAATCACATGCCCAAGGGATCATTACGTGATCATATCTCATGATAGTGATATCACATACAATTATTTCATGAATGGTTTATGTGGGTTTCAAAAATATTCTTTGAAACTATAATAAAAGTTTAAAATTATAGTGTTTGAAATCGTGAGACTCCTTAGGTCCAAAAATTATGCTCTCTCCACATATCCAATTCTCCTTTTTCTAGAAATGATAAAGTTTTTTATATAAATCTCCCCTATATTTATGCATCTTCACAAGAAATATAATCCATGTACCTAGGCTCAAGTTAGCGGAAGGATTGTCTGGATATTTTGGAAGTGTCTTGTGCACCTCACAGGACTAAGTCTCACATCATCAGTGACATCTCCCCAGTACATCACATGAAAATAGAGATTGCAAGAAAAGTCTATTTTGAATATCCCTGGCCTAGAGTTGGTCAGATGATCTAATTTTTATGGTTCCATCATGTGACTCCAAGGGGGGTCACATAAATAAAAGAAACCATAATATCCTCTTATCTCATACTTCCATTCCTAGCTGATTCGCATGGTCTTTTTTATGTCAATCAATCACATGACTCCAGGGAAATCATATAAATAAAACTGTCCACAAGAATTCACCATCATAGATAGATTTGGTCACCTAAATTATTCTGTTTTTAGTTATCATGTGTATCTAGGACATCACATGAGCATTCATGGGTCACACGATCGCATGTAAACCCCACCACAGATAGCCTCTTCATTTACCTCTTATGTATCACATGAATCGGTTGGGGTTATATGGTCATGTTTCCCTTTAAGGGTTATGTGATCATGTAACCCAATTTCATAACACTCAAGTGACCATTATCTCATTGTTTAATTTTCTTTTCACAAAAAATGAAACTTGTTTTTAGGTATTTTCCTAACTCCATTTTCCAACATATGTTTAGTGTTTGTAAGTAAATACCCCCCCCCAGAAGCAAAGTATAAGGGAAGGGGAAAGGAATCAGTTATGAAGAAGTAAATATATGCTTATGTACCATGGGATTTCATCTGTCCTTTTGTCTCTTAGGTGACTATTAGTATTCCAAGTGACCCTTGGTATTCTATGAGATATCTGATAAATAGGAGGGAAAAGGGGATATTAATTTCACTTGGAACTCAAGCTTCTATATCACTCATAATTTCGTTCTCTGACATGATCACTTCACAAGGTCCTTTCATGTGTCTATGTCACATGATCAATACATGTGATCCCACTATAGAATAAACTTTCATAGAAAACAATATAATCTTTAAATGTGAGAACTCATTTGAATAACATGTTTAAAGAGAGGGAATGTGATTGTGCGACTCTAATGAAATTATCCCATCAATTGCTATATGGTTTTTCAAAGGGAATGTAGGTAACTTAACTCTTGAATGGTTATACAATCACATGACCCTTATGTATTTACATGATTGTGTGACCCCACCACATATACATGACTTCATGAATCATGTTAATTCACATGATCCTTTTACCCTTTAAATATAAATTTCTCTTAATCTATGTTTTCCATGCTATAGTCCAAATGCATTCAAGCTCATGAACATCTTTCAATGTGAATGGCCAGAAAGGTATGACTATTGGGAACCACAATATTGATCCTCTGTTGTATGGTTTTTTTATAATTAGATTCTAATGGGTCTTATTCTGATAGATCTTTATGATTTTCCTTTATCACACATACTACCTCTATGTTGATTCGGTATTTTGGATGAAACTTCCATTCCATTTCCCAACCATAATATTTTATCATCTTGGTTTTCATTATCCTATAGTTTTATTTCGGTTATCATCTTTAAGAAAATAAAATTTTTCATAGAATCATTTTAGGAGTTATCCCACACAACTAACACCTCCCCTCTAATCCCAGACAGTTGAAATTTCACTCATAAACCTATATCTTAGAGTTACTAAACAATAATTTCTTATTCATTAGATAATGTGAATATAATCTAGAGTTTGAAGTGGGACATGTTTCCTGGTGGAAACTTTTATGATGAATGGGCATGACCATTTGGGGTCAGTTAGAGTTTTGAATTTTTTTAATAAATTTCACGTCATCAATATCTACAAGGAATCACGAATCTTTCAACTCATTGTGTACCATCTTCTATAGCTTCTTGAATAATTGATCAGTCACTGGTGTCATGGAACCAACTCTTTCGACATACCCCATGGATAGGTAGGGATCAGCATGTGGTACATCTATGAGCTTGGGGGTATACCAACTCTTGGGGTGATTTATGATGAGTTCCTTTCCTATGAAAATGTTTGTGAGGAACCTAAAAAGACTCCCTCCTTATCTTACGTTATTCTTATCATTATAATAGAGAATATGAGGAAGGGTTTGGGACTAAGTTCAATTATTTCCTCCAAATAATGGATAAGAATTTTCCTTTTCCAAATATAGTCATGGACAAATTTGGTGTTCCCTCATCATTATCCATCTCAAATGGTTAGGGATAGTGAGAAATCTTATTGGTCCATTATAGTGGCCGAGGAGTACACCTCATGGTGATAAAAGGTAATGTTGATCATTCCCCAAAGTCCTCAGTTTTTGGGGTTTCTGTCCTTGTTTCTAAATGGGCGTCTCTTCTATGTGGGGGATGTATGTTTGGGTGTTTATGCCGGCACACTAGTGATGGTGGCTTAATTAGAAGAAGGGAGAACTCTCAACGTAGCCATACTAACCCTTTACTATCTCTATCAACTTATTGTCCACATTCAATAAGGTACAACCCATTTCTAGATTAGTGGACCACTCCAATTTTTATTTATATAGATATTTGATCACTTTAGGGGATATATGTTTCATAAAACCATTGGGGTTCCTCATTCCCACTACTATAAATATGGCCTTTAAAATTGCTAGTAAATTCCATTTACAGCGCTAAAAAAGTCTTGTTAATCTCAGCGAAGATAAAGGGGGCCCCTTTTATTAGTGCTAAAAAAATTGCTGATAAATGAGTCCTTTATCATCTCTTTGTTTAGTGCTGATAAAAGACCCCTTTTATGAGCGCTTTTTTAAAAGCGCTGATAAAAGTTAAAAACATTAAAAAAAATATTTCTAAAATTTGGGGAGGGGCTTCAACAACACTTGAATCCCCCTTCAACACCCCCTCCACCCCATCCTGCACGCCTAAGACACCCCCCAGCCTTTAACAGTGCTTAGCCCCATTTCCACCCACGAGCATGCCCTACCTCCCCCTGGATTCGAACCCAAAACCTCTTCCCTGCGCACCTAAACCTTTACCACTCCACCATATTACTTTTCTCGCTATTTAATAATATATCTATTTATTTATATATATATAGTTATATTTACTCATATATTAATATGTATTTATATTACCATATATATATATAATTATATTAATATATCTATATCTATATATGTATATTAATATATACATATATACATATATGTTATATTTATATATTTATATATTTATATATTTATCCATATATTAATATATATTTATAAGATCAGTTTTGAATTCATTTATAAAATATGATTTGTTATGTGTGTTTATAAATAAATAAATACATATATATAACATACACACACACACACATATATATATATATATTATATGTATATTTGTAAGTATAATTATACATATTTATATATATTTCCAAATATTATATATTAATATGTATACACATATTATTAGAATATATAGATAATAAATATCAGTTTGTTAATACAGACGAACACAAATATATATATATATACACACGTACACATTATATTAGTATATAAATATTCATATATTTTTATTTGATATTAAATGGATATTATTTTTTTATTTATATAAGTGATATATTGGGACATATATTTTATATGTAAATATCTTTAATTATTTATTTAGAAAATTAAATTTTTATGTGTGAATATATAAAAAAATATGTATATATTGTTATATATTTGATTATAACAAAATTTACATTATAAAAATGATAAAATTTTAAATCCATAATATGAATATAAATGTAATCCATTTAAATAAATTTGTTCCCCACCAAAAAAGAGAAAAAATACCCCCCCTTAAATGTAGAGACCCGAAGCTTGACGTACATGAACATTACATTACTTTTGCGGAATACTTAGTACATAACAAAAACACACACACAAGGATCGTAATAGTTTAGTATCTTTGGAATCTCGGAATAAAATCTTCTAATCGTGGTGAAAGATCTTCAACATCTCCCATAAAGATCTTCCTTTTTTTTATTACCTAAAACCTTTCTTTATATCCTGGGGAAAAGAAAACATAAAAGGGTGAGCTCAAATGCTCAGTAAGGGTAAACAAAAGAAATATCAATCACATCGTATTCATAAGAACATAACATTTTGGAAATCATAACCTGCAAAAGAGAGCATAATTTCATAACATGGGATAAATCATGGTAGTGAAATGTAATCACAATAATCATAACTTAAAACATGAAACTTTGTGGCATTCACACATAATCATAGAGAATCATTTCTTGTTAGTCAAGACTCATTTCCAAGACTATCTTAGTGGACAAAGTCCCTTTCTGAATCGAGTAACCCTTGTTTCAGTCCTGTTTCACTGAACCGGTATAACCTACCGTTCCAGCCATGTCTATCCCATGAGATATAAAATCTTTACCCAATGCATTGGAGGGAGATATAGGTCCCACCCATCTTATAATGAATCCTTTCTTATGTGTGCCACATAATCATACATCATCGCATAACACATGTAACAAAAATGGGATTCTTGAAACATCATGACATCATAAATCAATTCATATAAGATAAAGGAATTCATAAAAATAATTCCATCACAACATGATCAAATCAATGTAATAATAGGGATAAAAACATAACCCTTTATTATCTTAGATGGAAAATAATTTTGATAAAACACTTGAACTCCATTCTTGAGGAAAATATCCTTTCTTCTTCAAAAACATTTTTCCTTTCATAACATGTCATACAACTTTAAAATAAAAGCAGTTGATTAAAAATAAACTTGAAAACTTGTAAAGGAATATTCTTGGAAATAATGTTTTAAAAATCCATTCATGTCGTATAAGTTAAAAAAAACATTCATCTCGTACTTTTGTCGGAAAAGTCAAAAAAGTACCTCGTACGAAAAACGACAAAAGATTCCTTTCATATCCTTTACTAAAAAATTACCGAAGGGTAAAATTGGAAATAATCTATTTCAGGTGGATGGAAATAATATTACTTATTGAGGAAACATGGATGTGGATGATAAATTACACCCCAGTAAATACTTATGAATAAACAATCTCGGATAAAAATTAGATTGTGATATTTCCCTTACCTTAGGTCCGATTTGCTTTGTACGTGTCCGAAGCTCCTGTATAATGGTTTACATAATGTCATTGAATTATTACAGAATCATATTCATTGTTATGATGTCATATATGGTTCACTTATGACATTATATTACCAGTTCTTTTGTAAATTCCATGTTAAAGAAGCGTTTTGGGTAAAATCGTTTCATTTATCGTAGGTGTTTTGACTTGTTGTTCTTGACATTATTATTACTTATATCATGATTTACTTACTTCCAGAATATAAAATATGATTTATATATCATATATATTCAGTATATATATATATAATAGATAGATAAATGAAATGAAAAACACCGTTCATGGAGACGGTAGTCCGTACGTACGCATGAACGCTGTTTTCCTTTCCTTATTGTCTTGAATGGAAGTAAGTAGATGACATACATATATACATAAATCCAGTAGCTTTATAATGTCATATATTTCATTATTATTTCTTATATATACTTTATAATCATTCTTAAATGGTTAACATGGAGAATGAATCTCATCGCGTCGTGGAGACGGTAGTCCGTACGTACGCACGAGCGATGATATCATTTCCATAAATATTGAATTGAATTGGAGTGGATTATACAATATATCAGAATCAATATGATGTTGTAATAACTATGTAGAGTTATTCTTTACACCATTATACCCATCCATGTAAGGTGGTGGTGGAAAATAGATTACACCACGGCGTGGAGACGGTATTCCGTACGTACGCACGCGCGGTGATTTCTTTTTCCGTAGGATGGATAGATGGTGAAATAGGGTTGTTTCATACTTATAATAACATATCAGTATATGAGTGATACTGATGTTATTACTTCATAATGAAACAACCTAAGAAGAAGAAGTGGAAGAAGAAATAAAGATGAAAGAATTGGTAACGGTAATTACCTCTTCTTTGAAGCGCCTTTTGGAGACCTCCTCTTAGGGAACTAAAATTGGTCTTTGAGGAAGACCAGAACCTCTAGGATGTTTCTAGGGAAGTGGAGAAGAGATTTTGGCAGGGGTTGTCCGAGATTGAGTGCTCAAATTGGTGTGAGGAGGAGGGGGAGGAGGTGTCCTTTTATAAGGGAGGAGAGGGGCACCTTAGGAATACCTCAAAATATTATTTTATATTAATGTAAAAATAGGTTTATAATGGTTCCAAAGGGTCTTATTTCTAAGCTAAAGTGGGGATGGGTCGAAATCCTATCAACCAATAGGATTTAGACAAGTTTAGGGAATTATTTTAACCTTATCAATTAGATTTAACTCTAAGTTAAATAATTTAACTTTTACCATGTCTTTTTGTTTTCTTTCACTATATGGTTAATACACTTACTATAACATGCCAAACGAACCCCAAATTGTTTATTATTAATATATATATACTTATCTAAGTCATTTGGCCGAACCTTATATTTTTAGGAATACAATAGCAATTAATAATATAATATTTGATTTAAAAACTATTTTGTGTCAATTTTGACACTATTTGATATATGATTTTTTTGAAAGTCATAACAGAATTATATGTTCAAACCAAGTTGATTACATCAACACTAATATATCATAGTAACCTAGAAAATTAGTGTAATTCATAAAAAGTCTCAAATTACATTCATTTGAGCATTTATAACATCAATTATGTTAATATTTCCTTAAAAGGGTAATTACTGCATCATCGTTGTGTCATAAATAAATTAATTTATTTAAAGTCTAAAAATTATAAATAAAATATAATTATGTAGGAAATCTTTTTAGATTTCTAATGAATATTTATAGTCGAATTTATCTTATGTATAACCCCATATTAAAAATGTTTTAGCTATTAAACTTTGATTTTAACTATTTTAACTATTCATTAAATAAAATAATATTAAATGTCATAATCTAATCCAAGTGGACCTAAATGGTCATATTATATTCATAAGGTTGTTTTTGGTCGAATTAAACTTATCCAATAGAATTAGGACATGTTTTAGGGTAATAGTAATATCATATTTACCCTTAGTTACCCTATTTACTATTAACCGTGGTAAAAAAAAGTAAAAAGTTACTATTCACCAAAAATTATTTTCATCTCATTGAACCACATTTTAGTCCTTGATATTAACCGTGTCTGTCGGATTTTTGAAATTCCATTCACAGAAGCGGTAAAATTATGTTTTATGCAAAATTCAGTTTTTAACCTACCACTTAGTGGTTTCACTATTCATCAAAAATTGAAAGTTTTCAGAAAAATGCCAAAATTTCATCCTAAGCTATATTTCATATTCAGAATTCAAAAATGAAGTCTATTTTACCAAATTCATAACATAGAAATTTCATTAATTAATTTTATAATTAAATCCCGCTGTTAAAACAAATAGCGTGTTTTTAAGAAACAATATCTATCAAAGGATTGACACTTGATTATGTCTGGTTTAAATGTGAAATTACATCCAATGACCAACATTGTATTAAATTGTAAAAATATATTCTAAATATACTTTAAAACCACTCAAATTAATGATTTATCACTATTAATTATTTCGATTAAAAAAGTTGTTTTTAATTATAATTTAGTAATTTTCACTATTCATCAGAATATGAATGTTATCCGAAAAGTACCAAAATTTCACCTTAGGCTAAATTCGATACTCCGAATCCAAAAATGAAGTCCATTTTGAGAGCTAAAATTTCTAAAATTTAAAAAGGTGGTTATTACTATTCATAACGGCTAGTTATAATAATATTTTAATAGCATATCGTTGTTTAGTGAAACTCGGTATTGCGTACTACACACTCTATCGAGGAAGGTCGCGATTGCGTGTAATGCAAGGCAAGTCAAGGATGCGTGTTGTGCAAGCTCCTTTTGGTGTAGCGTACAACACAAGACATTAGTGAAATAAAAAAGGAATATTTTTCATAAAATCTCGGGCTGTTACATTCTACCCCCCTTAAAATGAATTTCGCCCTCGAAATTCATCGGGGTTATAAATGGTTTACTATTCGAAAGTTTCTTTAATAGAAACCCACATCGTAAAAAGGAATACCAAAACTTTGCTTTAAAAATTAAAGTATGAAATGTAACGATTACCCAAATAAACTAATCACTGGGTTTCCACATAGCTGAAAATATGGATATGGAAGAGAAATCTAACCATCATGTTCTGATGGAGAGTGGTAGAGAACATGGCTATGGAAAATCCAGTAATCACAAATCCATAAATTTGTGATGATCTAAGGTACCATCTGATTCATCAGGTATAAGATCACTAGGACAACATTTTTGGTTTTCAAGATCATTTCCCTAAAGTTGAAAATTTGAATTAGAATAAATACTTTCTTTATTTTGGTACAGTCTCACTGTTGTTCATGCCTTGAAAAATTTCCACTTCATCTCTTAAATAAATGAAGTTGAATTTGTTATTCGTGAAGTGTTAGCAGATCATGTGATAGAATGACGGGTCATTCCATCTGTCTCAAACAAAAGGTTAGCAAAAATTATATACATAAGTCGATCTATAGTGAGATTAATCACATATGGTTCCTAAAATGGACTTATACTTCATATATCATACTGCTTAATATAATAAAACTAGTTTCTACTAAACAGGGACTTCATGTAGGCCAGTGGTCGGCGATAAAGGCCAGTCGCACTTCGATTGTGGGTTCGATTCCCACGGCCTTGTCCGACGCGATGGGTTGTCGCCCGTCCTGCAGGTTGTCCTTTTTCTAAAACTATATTACTACAACATCCCATCAATAATATCGAATAACTTTTATCCTTAAACAATACTATCTTATGTCCAACATAATCCATTCCAATCTTTAGGCTTATCCATAATATTGCAGTCCACTCTCATAACATAGTGAAAATGATTACCAGAGATTTAACACCATCATCGATCCCCATATATCATAAGATATGTTTTGTTGGTCACATTCCAATCATTCAAAGTCCTTAATCGTGTATTCTCTTGAATACCTTAGTGAAAACATTGTTGGGCGGAGAAAGAAAGCAAGTGATGGCAAGAGGGGGGGTGAATTGCCTTTTAAAAAAAGATTAACAAATTAAAATCAAAGTTGAAAGTGCAGCGGAAATAAAAAGGCAAGACACAAGAATTGATAACGGAGTTCGGCGGGCGGAGAAAGAAAGGAAGTGATGGCAAGAGGGGGGTGAATTGCCTTTTAAAAAAAGATTAACAAATTAAAATCAAAGTTGAAAGTGCAGCGGAAATAAAAAGGCAAGACACAAGAATTGATAATGGAGTTCGGCCTAAAACCCGGCCTACATCTCCGCTCCCAACTCAACCGTTGAGAGATTTACTACCGCTTTCTTTTCAATGGTTGTAGCAAGAAACCCACTAGCCTTTTTACAGGTGAAGGCTAGCTCACCTATTACAGCTTGCTTTTAATGGTTATGCAAGAACCCACTTGCTTTCAATGGTTGACCAAGAACCCACTAGCCTTTTTACGGGTGAAGGCTAGCTCACCTTTGACTCAAGCCTTTTAAAAGGAAAGGCTTGACTAACCTCTTCACACCTTGAAGGTGGTGTGAGAACCCAAATAAAGGGAGATGAGATAAAGAGGTGGTTTGTAGGCACAAACCCAATTTGAAGCTCAAAATGATAAAGCAAGAAAAACCGTAATGGGAGAAGCCTTGGGCGCCAATGGATGATTGGAGTTGAAGACGTGCACTCCCAAGCTTCTATGGTGGTGCTCCTTGGATGTGGAATTGGATTGGAGCAGTTGGGGTTCCTTGGAGGAAGTCTGCCGGAGGTTCGCCAAATGATGTAAAATGTGTCTGTTGGCTTCCGTATGGCTTGGTTAAGTTTCCGGGGCTTCAAGGTCCTTTATTTATAGAGGGGGAACCCTCATATGGCCTTTGGAGGTCTTCGGAGCCGTTGGAAAGGGCTTCGGAGCCGTTGGGAGGCAAGTGGACAGGCTGGTCAAAAGCCCAACGGCTAGTTTGACTGGCTCCACCGGCTGACCGGTACAGATCCACCGGTTGGCCGGTGTGTGCAAAATGGAGGAGGGCTCAGGCTCAGGCTCCACCGGCTGGCCGGTGAGCAGGCCACCGGTTGGCCGGTGAGGAGGCAGTAGCTACCCCTTCTGTCTGGGTGCCACCGGCTGGCTGGTGCTGAGGCCACCGGTTGGCCGGTGCTGAGGCAGTGGCTCAGCCTTCTGTCCAGGGTCCATCGGCTGGCCGGTGCTGAGGCACCGGTTGGCCGGTGGACTGAATTTCAGTCCACTTCTGCTTTCATCCTTCTTGCCCCAATTCCTTGGCACTCTGAAATCATGCCTATTATTCAAAAACACTTAAAACAAGATTAGATAAATAAGAGGGTGATTGTGATCATGAAAATTAAACCTCGAGGGGTACGAGAGGTACAACAATCTCCCCCTATTTTGATGATCACAATCACCAAAACAAACAATGTAAAATATTGAAACGAGAGGCATGCTTTAAAAGATTTTTCCCCCAATCAACCAAGAATTTCTCCCCCTTTGTGATTATCAAAATAGCATGGGGCATAAAACTTGATTGAGGGAATCATTGAAAAACGAGATGGAGATTTTAAACCAATTGAAATTTTTGAAATTTGAATTGAAAGTTTTGAATCAAAAATTTTGAAATGAAAAATTGAATAACAGTTTGAATTGAAAGTTTTGAATGAAAATTGAATAGAAAATTTTGAATTGAAAAATTTGAGTGAAAAATTGAATAAAAATTTGAATTTAAAAAATTTGATATCAAGTGTTGAAAATGAAAGTTTGAATCGAAAATTTTGAAATTGAAATCAAAAGGGATTAAACGATCCTAAATCCCCATAAATAAAAACAACAAATCACCGGGGAGAGGATTTTGAAACCAAGACAAATTTTGGGCCGGTAAGACTCGCTAAAAAGGATTTTTCAATCCATACTTGTCTAGTGGCGGGTCTTCTCCTATAAAATTAATCGTTAAGGAAAATGGTTTTGGGCCTACCATACCGGGCATTTTTGCAATCACATTCATAAATCATGTTCCCGGGTTTTTTGCAATAATTACAAAATTTAAATTGAGAGCTCCCCCTTACAAAAATAGTAGGTGCATGGGAAGAGGAAGCTTGCTTGGAATAGCCAAGCCCTTCGGTGGTTCTTGATATGCGTTGGGAACCTAGCAAATTGTTCAAATCTTGTTCCCCTTGGGTGAACATGGCTAGAGTTTCCCTTAGATCTTTGATAGTTGATTCCATGGAATCAACATCGGGAAGATTTTGGATTTTGAGGGTCAACTCTTCATTCTCTTTGAGAAGTTGTTCTTTTTCGGAAGAGAGTTTTTTGAAATTCTTTTTTAAAGAAACAAATTTGGAAGAAAGTTCGTGAAAACCTTCCTCCAATTGATCTCTTTCATGTTGGAGATCCTCATAAGATAAATGATTTAAAGAATTGGAATTTGAAGAACTAGAGGAAGAGGAGTCGGAAGATGTTACCTCATGGAATGCCATTAGGCATTTGTTACCGTTGTCGCTCGAGGAGGAGGAGGAGGATGTGGAGCTATCACTCCATGTGGCTTTGAATGCCTTCTTCTTTTCCCTTTGCTTGGCCTTTTCCTTGCGGGATGGGCAATCGGGCTTTTCATCTCCTTTAGTACCTTCATGGGTTACTTCTAAAAGATTCCAGATATCATAAAAAGATGAGCAAGTAGAAATACGATTAAATTCATTACGGTCTAACCCACAATGAAGAGAATTCATGGCTTTGCCATCAAGCTCGAAATTTGCAATGTCTTCGGGGGTCCATTTGGACTCATCGAGAGAGGAAAGAGAATAACCATGCATGAAAATTTTAAAAATAGGATAACCAATGCTTTTAAGAAATGTAGTCATGCGGGTTTTCCAATAGTTATAGTCGGTTCCATCAAAAAATGGAGCACGACCCAAAGAATAGCCTTCGGGGGCGAAAGAGGTTGAAGCCATCATAAAAGGATCTTAAATTTGAAACCGGTGAAGGTATTACTCAAATTTTGCCTCTGATACCAATTTTTGGGCGGAGAAAGAAAGGAAGTGATGGCAAGAGGGGGGGTGAATTGCCTTTTAAAAAAATATTAACAAATTAAAATCAAAGTTGAAAGTGCAGCGGAAATAAAAAGGCAAGACACAAGAATTGATAATGGAGTTCGGCCTAAAACCCGGCCTACGTCTCCGCTCCCAACTCAACCGTTGAGAGATTTACTACCGCTTGCTTTTCAATGGTTGTAGCAAGAAACCCACTAGCCTTTTTACAGGTGAAGGCTAGCTCACCTATTACAGCTTGCTTTTAATGGTTATGCAAGAACCCACTTGCTTTCAATGGTTGAGCAAGAACCCACTAGCCTTTTTACGGGTGAAGGCTAGCTCACCTTTGACTCAAGCCTTTTAAAAGGAAAGGATTGACTAACCTCTTCACACCTTGAAGGTGGTGTGAGAACCCAAAGAAAGGAAGATGAGATAAAGAGGTGGTTTGTAGGCACAAACCCAATTTGAAGCTCAAAATGATAAAGCAAGAAAAACCGTAATGGGAGAAGCCTTGGGAGCCAATGGATGATTGGAGTTGAAGACGTGCACTCCCAAGCTTCTATGGTGGTGCTCCTTGGATGTGGAATTGGATTAGAGCAGTTGGGGTTCCATGGAGGAAGTCCGCCGGAGGTTCGCCAAATGATGTAAAATGTGTCCGTTGGCTTCCGTATGGCTTGGTTAAGTTTCCGGGGCTTCAAGGTCCTTTATTTATAGAGGGGGAACCCTCATATGGCCTTTGGAGGTCTTCGGAGCCGTTGGAAAGGGCTTCGGAGCCGTTGGGAGGCAAGTGGACAGGCTGGTCAAAAGCCCAACGGCTAGTTTGACTGGCTCCACCAGCTGACCGGTACAGATCCACCGGTTGGCCGGTGTGTGCAAAATGGAGGAGGGCTCGGGCTCAGGCTCCACCGGCTGGCTGGTGAGCAGGCCACCGGTTGGCCGGTGAGGAGGCAGTAGCTACCCCTTCTGTATGGGTGCCACCGGCTGGCCGGTGCTGAGGCCACCGGTTGGCCGGTGCTGAGGCAGTGGCTCAGCCTTCTGTCCAGGGTCCATCGGCTGGCCGGTGCTGAGGCACCAGTTGGCCGGTGGACTGAATTTCAGTCCACTTCTGCTTTCAGCCTTCTTGCCCCAATTCCTTAGCAATCTGAAATCATGCCTATTATTCAAAAACACTTAAAACAAGATTAGATAAATAAGAGGGTGATTGTGATCATGAAAATTAAACCTCGAGGGGTACGAGAGGGATAACAAACATGAATGCAGTTAAAAGTTAACACTTTCCACATACCAAAATCCTCAAAATTCTATATACTTAAACCATGATATCACTTAGTCCTTATATCAATCATGAGCTCATGAATACTATTAAACATTTCATTTTCTCGTTTTCCCTTCATTATGCGCATATCATCTTATTTCCAAAAAATATCTCAATCACTTTGAATACCACATCAATAAATATTGCAATACTCAATGATACAACATTATTTTGGAATCCCATTACATAAACACTTAATCATTCCACCACATCGTTTTCATATTCAACATCGCTAGTAGTGATCGCATGTGACTTCCCTTTGTCCTTTGCCTTCAGTGGTTGCTCATGTTGATCATCACTAACCCTTGGATTAGGGCATTTATTAGCATAATGCCCCATTTCCTTGCACTTGAAGCATTGAAGTGTTGGTGGTGCGTTCTCTGCAGTGTTTGCTTTATTTACATCATTAGAAACCCTTTTTCCATTACTTCGACACTCAGCTGCTCGATGACCTTCTTTTCCACACTTAAAACATTTTCTAGTCCCTTTAAGACAATCTCCACCATGCTTCTTTCCACACTTTGTGCATAAGGAAACATTCATCTTCTTTTCACCATTATTTTGAGATTTCTCCTTGAAATCCATCTTTCGTTTCTTGTCAAAACCATGAGATGGATATGTAACACCAACTTCCATTTCTACCTTGATAGCACAACACACAATTTCTTCATAGCTACTGAAGTCTCTTATAGCTAATGCCCTTCGAAGACTTGGTTTTAAGCCACTGAAAAATCGATCAACTTTACTTTCAGGTTGGATGATAATGCCAGATGCATACCTTGCAAGTCTTGTAAAATTCGCTTCGTATATACCAACAGATTCATCATCCTTCTGCTTCAGCTCAAGAAACTCCTTTTCCATCTTTGTTCGAAGAATACGAGGGAAGTACTTACTGAAAAAACAAGTTCTTGAACTCGTCCCATTCCATGGACTCAATTTCATCTCTTGGCCTCGTATTCTTGATAAGATTCCACCATTGATCAACTTCACCTTCCAAACGATATACTGCTAAGATGACTTTATCATGTTCATAACATTGAAGAACTGAAAATATCTTTTCAGTGGTACTGATCCATTGTTCAGCAACAAGTGGATCGGAAGTCCCACTGAAAGAAGGTGGACGTTGCCTCATGAAGGACTCAATAGAATATTGTTCCCTTCTCTGCTCATTTGGAAGTCCAGAATGATTCATAGCTTGTGTAAGTATAGAAATAAGATATTGCACTCCATCTCCCATAACATTTGTTTGTTCAGGAGGGCAATTATTGCATTGTCCATTGCATTGATCAACACGGTTCCTTCGGGTTCCAGCCATCATCTAAAACCCAAAAAGAATAGTGTGAGAGGCAAAAATCATTCTAGGGAAAACAACATAATAAAGGGGGAGTACCTTCAATATCTAACATCTTAGGTTTAATACTATGATCGTTAGCGTAGTTCTAGTACTATAACCGATACGTATACTTATCCTTAGGGACTCCCTAGACATACCTTAGAAATATCTCTAGGGATCTCACTAATATTTTCGCATCCTAGTTTCCAAAGGTTGACTAAACCTTTCCTCTGATACCAACTGTAGAGACCCGAAGCTTGACGTACATGAACATTACATTACTTTTGCGGAATACTTAGTACATAACAAAAACACACACACAAGGATCGTAATAGTTTAGTGTCTTTGGAAACTCGGAATAAAATCTTCTAATCGTGGTGAAAGATCTTCAACATCTCCCATAAAGATCTTACTTTTTTTTATTACCTAAAACCTTTCTTTATATCCTGGGGAAAAGAAAACATAAAAGGGTGAGCTCAAATGCTCAGTAAGGGTAAACAAAAGAAATATCAATCACATCGTATTCATAAGAACATAACATTTTGGAAATCATAACCTGCAAAAGAGAGCATAATTTCATAACATGGGATAAATCATGGTAGTGAAATGTAATCACAATAATCATAACTTAAAACATGAAACTTTGTGGCATTCACACATAATCATAGAGAATCATTTCTTGTTAGTCAAGACTCATTGCCAAGACTATCTTAGTGGACAAAGTCCCTTTCTGAATCGAGTAACCCTTGTTTCAGTCCTGTTTCACTGAACCGGTATAACCTACCGTTCCAGCCATGTCTATCTCATGAGATATAAAATCTTTACCCAATGCATTGGAGGGAGATATAGGTCCCACCCATCTTATAATGAATCCTTTCTTATGTGTGCCACATAATCATACATCATCGCATAACACATGTAACAAAAATGGGATTCTTGAAACATCATGACATCATAAATCAATTCATATAAGATAAAGGAATTCATAAAAATAATTCCATCACAACATGATCAAATCAATGTAATAATAGGTATAAAAACAGAACCCTTTATTATCTTAGATGGAAAATAATTTTGATAAAACACTTGAACTCCATTCTTGAGGAAAATATCCTTTCTTCTTCAAAAACATTTTTCCTTTCATAACATGTCATACAACTTTAAAATAAAATAAGTTGATTAAAAATAAACTTGAAAACTTTTAAAGTAATCTTCTTGGAAATAATGTTTTACAAATCCATTCATGCCGTATAAGTTAAAAAAAACATTCATCTCGTACTTTTGTCGGAAAAGTCAAAAAAGTACCTCGTACGAAAAACGAAAAAAGATTCCTTTCATATCCTTTACTAAAAAATTAACGAAGGGTAAAATTGGAAATAATCTATTTTAGGTGGATGGAAATAATATTACATATTTAGGAAACATGTATGTGGATGATAAAATACACCCCAGTAAATACTTACGAATAAACAATCTCGGATAAAAATGAGATTGTGATATTTCCCTTACCTTAGGTCCGATTTTCTTTGTATGTGTCTGAAGCTCCTGTATAATGGTTTAAATAATGTCATTGACTTATTAAAGAATCATATTCATTGTTATGATATCATATATGGTTCACTTATGACATTATATTACTATTTCTTTTGTAAATTCCATGTTAAAGAAGCGTTTTGGGTAAAATCGTTTCATTTATCGTAGGTGTTTTGACTTGTTGTTCTTGACATTATTATTACTTATATCATGATTTACTTACTTCCAGAATATAAAATATGATTTATATATCATATATATTCATTATATATATATATATAATAGATAGATAAATGAAATGAAAAACACCGTTCATGGAGACGGTAGTCCGTACGTACGCATGAACGCTGTTTTCCTTTCCTTATTGTCTTGAATGGAAGTAAGTAGATGACATACATATATACATAAATCCAGTAGCTTTATAATGTCATATATTTCATTATTATTTCTTATATATACTTTATAATCATTCTTAAATGGTTAACATGGAGAATGAATCTCATCGCGTCGCGGAGACGGTAGTCCGTACGTACGCACGAGCGATGATATCATTTCCATAAATATTAAATTGAATTGGAGTGGATTATACAATATATAAGAATCAATATGATGTTGTAATAACTATGTAGAGTTATTCTTTACACCATTATACCCATCCATGTAAGGTGGTGGTGGAAAATAGATTACACCACGGCGTGGAGACGGTATTCCGTACATACGCACGCGCGGTGATTTCTTTTTCCGTAGGATGGATAGATGGTGAAATAGGGTTGTTTCATACTTATAATAACATATCAGTATATGAGTGATACTAATGTTATTACTTCATAATGAAACAACCTAAGAAGAAGAAGTGGAAGAAGAAATAAAGATGAAAGAATTGGTAACGGTAATTACCTCTTCTTTGAAGCGCCTTTTGGAGACCTCCTCTTAGGGAACTAAAATTGGTCTTTGAGGAAGACCAGAACCTCTAGGATGTTGCTAGGGAAGTGGAGAAGAGATTTTGGCAGAGGTTGTCCGAGCTTGAGTGCTCAAATTGGTGTGAGGAGGAGGGGGAGGAGGTGTCCTTTTATAAGGGAGGAGAGGGGCACCTTAGGAATACCTCAAAATATTATTTTATATTAATGTCAAAATCGGTTTATAATGGTTCCAAAGGGTCTTATTTCGAAGATAAAGTGGGGATGGGTCGCAATCCTATCAACCAATAGGATTTAGACAAGTTTAGGGTATTATTTTAACCTTATCAATTACATTTAACTCTAAGTTAAATAATTTAACTTTTACCGTGTCTTTTTGTTTTCTTTCACTATATGATTAATACACTTACTATAACATGCCAAACGAACCCCAAATTGTTTATTATTAATATATATATCCTTATCTAAGTCATTTGGCCGAACCTTAGATTTTTAGGAATAAAATAACAATTAATAATATAATATTTTATTTAAAAACTATTTTGTGTCAATTTTGACACTATTTGATATATGATTTTTGTGAAAGTTATAACAGAATTATATGTTCAAACCAAGTTGATTAAATCAACACTAATATATCATAGTAACCTAGAAAATTAGTTGAATTCATAAAAAGTCTCAAATTACATTCATTTGAGCATTTATAACATCAATTATGTTAATATTTCCTTAAAAGGGTAATTACTGCATCATCGTTGTGTCATAAATAAATTAATTTATTTAAAGTCTAAAAATTATAAATAAAATAGCATTATGTAGGAAATCTTTTTAGATTTCTAATGAATATTTATAGTATAATTTATCTTATGTATAACCCCATATTAAAAATGTTTTAGTTATTAAACTTTGATTTTAACTATTTTAACTATTCATTAAATAAAATAATATTAAATGTCATAATCTAATCCAAGTGGACCTAAATGGTCATATTATATTCATAAGGTTGTTTTTGGTCGAATTACACTTATCCAATAGAATTAGGACATGTGTTAGGGTAATAGTAATATCATATTTACCCTTAGTTACCTTATTTACTATTAACCGTGGTAAAAAAAAGTAAAAAGTTACTATTCACCAAAAATTATTTTCATCTCATTGAACCACATTTTAGTCCTTGATATTAACCGTGTCTGTCGGATTTTCTAAATTCCATTCACAGAAGCGGTAAAATTATGTTTTATGCAAAATTCAGTTTTTAACCTACCACTTAGTGGTTTCACTATTCATCAAAAATTGAAAGTTTTCAGAAAAATGCCAAAATTTCATCCTAAGCTATATTTCATATTCAGAATTCAAAAATGAAGTCTATTTTACCAAATTCATAACATAGAAATTGCATTAATTAATTTTATAATTAAATCCCGCTGTTAAAACAAATAGCGTGTTTTTAAGAAACAATATCTATCAAAAGATTGACACTTGATTATGTCTGGTTTAAATGTGAAATTACATACAATGACCAAAATTGTATTAAATTGTAAAAATATATTCTAAATATACTTTGAAACCACTCAAATTAATGATTTATCTCTATTAATTATTTCGATTAAAAAAGTTGTTTTTAATTATAATTTAGTAATTTTCACTATTCATCATAATATGAATGTTATCCGAAAAGTACCAAAATTTCACCTTAGGCTAAATTCGATACTCCGAATCCAAAAATGAAGTCCATTTTGAGAGCTAAAATTTCTAAAATTTAAAAAGGTGGTTATTACTATTCATAACGGCTAGTTATAATAATATTTTAATAGCATATCGTTGTTTAGTGAAACTCGGTATTGCATACTACACACGCTATCGAGGAAGGTTGTGATTGCGTGTAATGCAAGGCAAGTCAAGGATGCATGTTGTGCAAGCTCCTTTTGGTGTAGCGTACAACACAAGACATTAGTGAAATAAAAAAAGAATATTTTTCATAAAATCTCGGGCTGTTACATTCTACCCCCCTTAAAATGAATTTCGCCCTCGAAATTCGTCGGGGATATAAATGGTTTACTATTCGAAAGTTTCTTTAATAGAAACCCACATCGTAAAAAGGAATACCAAAACATGGATTTAAAAATTAAAGTATGAAATGTAACGATTACCCAAATAAACTAATCACTGGGTTTCCACATAGGTGAAAATATGGATATGGAAGAGAAATCTAACCATCATGTTCTGATGGAGAGTGGTAGAGAACATGGCTATGGAAAATCCAGTAATCACAAATCCATAAATTTGTGACGATCTAAGGTACCATCTGATTCATCAGGTATAAGATCACTAGGACAACATTTTTGGTTTTCAAGATCATTTCCCTAAAGTTGAAAATTTGAATTAGAATAAATACTTTCTTTATTTTGGTACAATCTCACTGTTGTTCATGCCTTGAACAATTTCCACTTCATCTCTTAAATAAATGAAGTTGAATTTGTTATTCGTGAAGTGTTAGCAGATCATGTGATAGAATGACGGGTCATTCCATCTGTCTCAAACAAAAGGTTAGCAAAAATTATATACATAAGTCGATCTATAGTGAGATTAATCACATATGGTTCCTAAAATGGACTTATACTTCATATATCATACTGCTGAATATAATAAAACTAGTTTCTACTAAACAGGGACTTCATGTAGGCCAGTGGTCGGCGATAAAGGCCAGTCGCACTTCGATTGTGGGTTTGATTCCCACGGCCTTGTCCGACGCGATGGGCTGTCGCCCGTCCTGCAGGTTGTCCTTTTTCTAAAACTATATTACTACAACATCCCATCAATAATATCGAATAACTTTTATCCTTAAACAATACTATCTTATGTCCAATATAATCCATTCCAATCTTTAGGCTTATCCATAATATGGCAGTCCACTCTCATAACATAGTGAAAACGATTACCAGAGATTTAACACCATCATCGATCCCCATATATCATAAGATATGTTTTGTTGGTCACATTCCAATCATTCAAAGTCCTTAATCGTGTATTCTCTTGAATACCTTAGTGAAAACATGAATGCAATTAAAAGTTAACACATTCCACATACCAAAATCCTCAAAATTCTATATACTTAAACCATGATATCACTTAGTCCTTATATCAATCATGAGCTCATGAATACTATTAAACATTTCATTTTCTCGTTTTCCCTTCATTATGCGCATATCATCTTATTTCCAAAAAATATCTCAATCACTTTGAATACCACATCAATAAATATTGCAATACTCAATGATACAACATTATTTTGGAATCCCATTACATAAACACTTAATCATTCCACCACATAGTTTTCATATTCAACATCGCTAGTAGTGATCGCATGTGACTTCCCTTTGTCCTTTGCCTTCAGTGGTTGCTCATGTTGATCATCACTAACCCTTGGATTAGGGCATTTATTAGCATAATGCCCCATTTCCTTGCACTTGAAGCATTGAAGTGTTGGTGGTGCGTTCTCTGCAGTGTTTGCTTTATTTACATCATTAGAAACCCTTTTTCCATTACTTCGACGCTCAGCTGCTCGATGACCTTCTTTTCCACAGTTAAAACATTTTCTAGTCCCTTTAAGACAATCTCCACCATGCTTCTTTCCACACTTTGTGCATAAGGAAACATTCATCTTCTTTTCACCATTATTTTGAGATTTCTCCTTGAAATCCATCTTTCGTTTCTTGTCAAAACCATGAGATGGATATGTAACACCAACTTCCATTTCTACCTTGATAGCACAACGCACAATTTCTTCATAGCTACTGAAGTCTCTTATAGCTAATGCCCTTCGAAGACTTGGTTTTAAGCCACTGAAAAATCGATCAACTTTACTTTCAGGTTGGATGATAATGCCAGATGCATACCTTGCAAGTCTTGTAAAATTCGCTTCGTATATACCAACAGATTCATCATCCTTCTGCTTCAGCTCAAGAAACTCCTTTTCCATCTTTGTTCGAAGAATACGAGGGAAGTACTTACTGAAAAACAAGTTCTTGAACTCGTCCCATTCCATGGACTCAATTTCATCTCTTGGCCTCGTATTCTTGATAAGATTCCACCATTGATCAACTTCACCTTCCAAACGATATACTGCTAAGATGACTTTATCATGTTCATAACATTGAAGAACTGAAAATATCTTTTCAGTGGTACTGATCCATTGTTCAGCAACAAGTGGATCGGAAGTCCCACTGAAAGAAGGTGGACGTTGCCTCATGAAGGACTCAATAGAATATTGTTCCCTTCTCTGCTCATTTGGAAGTCCAGAATGATTCATAGCTTGTGTAAGTATAGAAATAAGATATTGCACTCCATCTCCCAAAACATTTGTTTGTTCAGGAGGGCAATTATTGCATTGTCCATTGCATTGATCAACACGGTTCCTTCGGGTTCCAGCCATCATCTAAAACCCAAAAACAATAGTGTGAGAGGCAAAAATCATTCTAGGGAAAACAACATAATAAAGGGGGAGTACCTTCAATATCTAACATCTTAGGTTTAATACTATGATCGTTAGCGTAGTTCTAGTACTATAACCTATACGTATACTTATCCTTAGGGACATCCCTAGACATACCATAGAAATATCTCTAGGGATCTCACTAACGTTTTCGCATCCTAGTTTCCAAAGGTTGACTAAACCTTTCCTCTGATACCAACTGTAGAGACCCGAAGCTTGACGTACATGAACATTACATTACTTTTGCGGAATACTTAGTACATAACAAAAACACACACACAAGGATCGTAATAGTTTAGTGTCTTTGGAAACTCGGAATAAAATCTTCTAATCGTGGTGAAAGATCTTCAACATCTCCCATAAAGATCTTCCTTTTTTTTATTACCTAAAACCTTTCTTTATATCCTGGGGAAAAGAAAACATAAAAGGGTGAGCTCAAATGCTCAGTAAGGGTAAACAAAAGAAATATCAATCACATCGTATTCATAAGAACATAACATTTTGGAAATCATAACCTGCAAAAGAGAGCATAATTTCATAACATGGGATAAATCATGGTAGTGAAATGTAATCACAATAATCATAACTTAAAACATGAAACTTTGTGGCATTCACACATAATCATAGAGAATCATTTCTTGTTAGTCAAGACTCATTGCCAAGACTATCTTAGTGGACAAAGTCCCTTTCTGAATCGAGTAACCCTCGTTTCAGTCCTGTTTCACTGAACCGGTATAACCTACCGTTCCAGCCATGTCTATCTCATGAGATATAAAATCTTTACCCAATGCATTGGAGGGAGATATAGGTCCCACCCATCTTATAATGAATCCTTTCTTATGTGTGCCACATAATCATACATCATCGCATAACACATGTAACAAAAATGGGATTCTTGAAACATCATGACATCATAAATCAATTCATATAAGATAAAGGAATTCATAAAAATAATTCCATCACAACATGATCAAATCAATGTAATAATAGGTATAAAAACAGAACCCTTTATTATCTTATATGGAAAATAATTTTGATAAAACACTTGTACTCCATTCTTGAGGAAAATATCCTTTCTTCTTCAAAAACATTTTTCCTTTCATAACATGTCATACAACTTAAAAATAAAAGAAGTTGATTAAAAATAAACTTGAAAACTCGTAAAGGAAGCTTCTTGGAAATAATTTTTTAAAAATCCATTCATGCCGCATAAGTTAAAAAAACATTCATCTCGTACTTTTGTCGGAAAAGTCAAAAAAGTACCTCGTACGAAAAACGAAAAAAGATTCTTTTCATATCCTTTACTAAAAAATTACTGAAGGGTAAAATTGGAAATAATCTATTTTAGGTGGATGGAAATAATATTACATATTGAGGAAACATGGATGTGGATGATAAAATACACCCCAGTAAATACTTACGAATAAACAATCTCGGATAAAAATGAGATTGTGATATTTCCCTTACCTTAGGTCCGATTTGCTTTGTACGTGTCCGAAGATCCTGTATAATGGTTTAAATAATGTCATTGACTTATTACAGAATCATATTCATTGTTATGATATCATATATGGTTCACTTATGACATTATATTACCATTTCTTTTGTAAATTTTATGTTAAAGAAGTGTTTTGGGTAAAATCGTTTCATTTATCGTAGGTGTTTTGACTTGTTGTT
This sequence comes from Viscum album, assembly GCA_963277665.1. NCBI lineage: Eukaryota > Viridiplantae > Streptophyta > Magnoliopsida > Santalales > Viscaceae > Viscum > Viscum album. Next base: position 1,055,824,204 of record OY728125.1, on the reverse strand, counting down.
CTTGACATTGTTATTACTTATATCATTATTTACTTACTTCCAGAATATAAAATATGATTTATATATCATATATATTCATTATATATATATATATAATAGATAGATAAATGAAATGAAAAACACCGTTCATGGAGACGGTAGTCCGTACGTACGCATGAACGCTGTTTTCCTTTCCTTATTGTCTTGAATGGAAGTAAGTAGATGACATACATATATACATAAATACAGTAGCTTTATAATGTCATATATTTCATTATTATTTCTTATATATACTTTATAATCATTCTTAAATGGTTAACATGGAGAATGAATCTCATCGCGTCGTGGAGACGGTAGTCCGTACGTACGCACGAGCGATGATATCATTTCCATAAATATTGAATTGAATTGGAGTGGATTATACAATATATCAGAATCAATATGATGTTGTAATAACTATGTAGAGTTATTCTTTACACCATTATACCCATCCATGTAAGGTGGTGGTGTAAAATAGATTACACCACGGCGTGGAGACGGTATTCCGTACGTACGCACGCGCGGTGATTTCTTTTTCCGTAGGATGGATAGATGGTGAAATAGGGTTGTTTCATACTTATAATAACATATCAGTATATGAGTGATACTTATGTTATTACTTCATAATGAAACAACCTAAGAAGAAGAAGTGGAAGAAGAAATAAAGATGAAAGAATTGGTAACGGTAATTACCTCTTCTTTGAAGCGCCTTTTGGAGACCTCCTCTTAGGGAACTAAAATTGGTCTTTGAGGAAGACCAGAACCTCTAGGATGTTTCTAGGGAAGTGGAGAAGAGATTTTGGCAGGGGTTGGCCGAGCTTGAGTGCTCAAATTGGTGTGAGGAGGAGGGGGAGGAGGTGTCCTTTTATAAGGGAGGAGAGGGGCACCTTAGGAATACCTCAAAATATTATTTTATATTAATGTCAAAATCGGTTTATAATGGTTCCAAAGGGTCTTATTTCGAAGCTAAAGTGGGAATGGGTCGAAATCCTATCAACAAATAGGATTTAGACAAGTTTAGGGTATTATTTTAACCTTATCAATTAGATTTAACTCTAAGTTAAATAATTTAACTTTTACCGTGTCTTTTTGTTTTCTTTCACTATATGGTTAATACACTTACTATAACATGCCAAACGAACCCCAAATTGTTTATTATTAATATATATATCCTTATCTAAGTCATTTGGCCGAACCTTAGATTTTTAGGAATAAAATAACAATTAATAATATAATATTTGATTTAAAAACTATTTTGTGTCAATATTGACACTATTTGATATATGATTTTTGTGAAAGTCATAACAGAATTATATGATCGAACCAAGTTGATTAAATCAACACTAATATATCATAGTAACCTATAAAATTAGTGTAATTCATAAAAAGTCTCAAATTACATTCATTTGAGCATTTATAACATCAATTAGGTTAATATTTCCTTAAAAGGGTAATTACTGCATCATCGTTGTGTCATAAATAAATTAATTTATTTAAAGTCTAAAAATTATAAATAAAATATAATTATGTATTAAATCTTTTTAGATTTCTAATGAATATTTATAGTCGAATTTATCTTATGTATAACCCCATATTAAAAATGTTTTAGTTATTAAACTTTGATTTAACTATTTTAACTATTCATTAAATAAAATAATATTAAATGTCATAATCTAATCCAAGTGGACCTAAATGGTCATATTATATTCATAAGGTTGTTTTTGGTCGAATTAAACTTATCCAATAGAATTAGGACATGTTTTAGGGTAATAGTAATATCATATTTACCCTTAGTTACCCTATTTACTATTAACCGTGGTAAAAAAAAGTAAAAAGTTACTATTCACCAAAAATTATTTTCATCTCATTGAACCACATTTTAGTCCTTGATATTAACCGTGTTTGTCGGATTTTCAAAATTCCATTCACAGAAGCGGTAAAATTATGTTTTATGCAAAATTCAGTTTTTAACCTACCACTTAGTGGTTTCACTATTCATCAAAAATTGAAAGTTTTCAGAAAAATGCCAAAATTTCATCCTAAGCTATATTTCATATTCCGAATTCATAAATGAAGTCTATTTTACCAAATTCATAACATAGAAATTGCATTAATTAATTTTATAATTAAATCCCGCTGTTAAAACAAATAGCGTGTTTTTAAGAAACAATATCTATCAAAAGATTGACACTTGATTATGTCTGGTTTAAATGTGAAATTACATCCAATGATCAACATTGTATTAAATTGTAGAAATATATTCTAAATATTCTTTAAAACCACTCAAATTAATGATTTATCACTATTAATTATTTCGATTAAAAAAGTTGTTTTTAATTATAATTTAGTAATTTTCACTATTCATCAGAATATGAATGTTATCCGAAAAGTACCAAAATTTCACCTTAGGCTAAATTCGATACTCCGAATCCAAAAATGAAGTCCATTTTGAGAGCTAAAATTTCTAAAATTTAAAAAGGTGGTTATTACTATTCATAACGGCTAGTTATAATAATATTTTAATAGCATATCGTTGTTTAGTGAAACTCGGTATTGCGTACTACACACGCTATCGAGGAAGGTCGCGATTGCGTGTAATGCAAGGCAAGTCAAGGATGCGTGTTGTGCAAGATCCTTTTGGTGTAGCGTACAACCCAAGACATTAGTGAAATAAAAAAGAATATTTTTCATAAAATCTCGGGCTGTTACATTAAACAAGGCTAAAATTCCATCGAATGTTAAAAAATTTGGGTATCCGGACTAAAAACTCAATTTTGGAGGCCTTATGGGCCTTTGTTGCCTCAAAAATGAGACAAAAGGTTCCTTGGGGTCGTTAGCACATATAGATAATTGCAGGCTTCAATTTGATATGTTGTAGAGCTCAAACGGACACTCAGATCAAAAGTTATGGTCGTTTGAAGATTGAGTTACGTTTTCAACTTATTTTTTATATTTTATTTATTTTTTAGATTTTTTTTCTTCAATTTGTTATTAAATGATTATTAGTTGATGATAATTATAAAATTATTAATTAATAACTTTTTAAGATATTTTATAATTCATTTTCACTACATATCTTATATATTAAGTGTAAATGTATATTTATACTTATCTAAAACATATTTAAAAAAATATATATTATATTTATATAAATATAAATATTTTTATATATTTATATATCAATATATTATTTTTTATGAAATATTTTTTTTGAAATATACACTTTATCATCATTAGGAAAAAAACGTTGAACACCCCCTATCAGCGCTACTACAAAAACGATGATAAAGGGGGCCCCTTTAACAGTGATAAAAAAACGTTGATAAAAGGGGTTCCTTTATGATTGCCAAAAAAATTGCTGATAAAGGGTCACTTTTAATAGTTATTTTTTTAGCGCTGTTAAAATTTACCTTCATCAATGCTTTTTTTAGCACTGATAAAGGCACCCCCTTTATCAGTGTTTTTTTAGCATTGTTAAAGGGTGGCACTACAGATAACCATTTTTGTGGTAGTGTCCATATTCCTCCCTAGGCTATATAATTTCTTTGATTTTGAGTCAATGTCTCGAGACATTGATGAGGTTTTCAATATTTTCATCAATCTCCATAGTTTCAATTTCATTCTATACGTCACACCTTCTGAGATAATTATTGACAATAGAAGTGGTTACCATGATGATAGTTCATAAAAAATCTCACTTCAGGATGGGTTTCTGTTAGATTTATTGGATGAATTATTCATTTGTGATCCATATTCCTCTTACATATTTGTTCACCATTTTTTCTGTACTCAGAGGGTTTATTATCTCCCTTTTATTGGTGTGCATGGATAATCATTTCCTGAACTTATTCATCAATTTTTTATGATACTAATGTGTGTGGATACTAATGATGAAATCACATTTCCATCTATCAACTCTCTTATTTACCTATCTCAGGATTACTCCCAAGGTTGGGTGGAATCCTATCTAGCTGGTATACTAAGGAAACTAGTTTGTTAATTATACAAACCTCATACTTATATGAATCCCTTTATCATGGCTATAATATAAAAAATAGAGGACTCAATAATCCCTCCAATAAATTTCCCCCATAATGATGAAGAGTCTTCCAATGATGACGCATAGTTCATTAGGGAATCTCTCCCCTATGCCTTGATAGTAGGTGATGCACTGATTAGAGGAGGGTTGAAGGATTTTATCAGTAGAAGAAGAGTAACTGATACCACTTGATTTTATACCTTTTCAGATGGGTTGGTCCTTCTCTCAATAGGCTTGATACAAAAATATATCTTGGTCATCATTCCTCGTGTAATTGTGCTCTTTAAAACAGATGTCAAAAGAAGGGTAATAAGAAGATAATCCTGTCAAGAGATTTATTCTTTAACTTTCAAGACTCCATCTGAGGAAATGTGTGTCCAAGTAGAATGCCTCCACTAACTCTTCCATAACTTGGGGGTAAGTGGATTTGATTATTAGAGATTATATTAAATCATGCAATGGATTCTCCAGACTCAAAAAAACTATTTGGTCATGATAGAGGTCTATTCTTATTAGATAAAAGATGTTTTTTCTCTAATTGATGAGGGAGGCCTCAAAGTAATTTTAAAAATAATCATAAAGCCTCCCAATTGTGAGAAATTTAGCTGAATAGAAATCATAATATAAAGTGCTCACAAATCTCATGAAGATTGATCATTTAGAGACAACGTATTTGCTATAGGTTGCTTAAAATGAAAAGCATGGGTTATCCTCTTTTATTGAGGATCTTCATATATTGGTGATGGTGGAGGAAATAGAATGGGAAAGACTTCAACACCCAATTGATGCCTCTCATTGGGCTCTAGTCAATCTAGAAAACATAGAAGATCAAATTTTACCATTACTTTCTTGTGTTTTGTCAAATATGGATCAAGTTTATGTATTTCCTTCCCATTTTTAGGGGATTATAGTAGTTATAAGAAATTTTAGAGATTCATCCACATTTTTGGAACTTTTTGTAAACATATCTTTCAAATTCCATGTGTTGTTGTCTTCCTCTTATCCTTATGCTAAATTAATGACATCTTGATGACTTGGTATCATATAAATCTTCATACACATCAAGATTTTTCATAATAATAAGTAAACACAAATCAAAAATAAAATACTTGAGTCCTAACATATTACTTTGAAGAATGGATAACATAAAAACATTTTTACAAACACCATAATTGATATATATTAGGGCCAACCCTTTAGAAATTATTAGATTCAAAGGGATTACTTGTGTGGATATTACATGAAGAGAGAGTGATCCAACATCTACCTAGTCCAGGTTCCTAGTAATCATAGATTTACTTTTGTTGGTTACATGCAACATGCCATAAAATATTTTTGTATTATCCTTTTATTACCCTTAATTTTTCTAAGCTTCCTACATGGAAGTCTTTGTGGGTAGATATTGGAATTTTTCTTAGGCCGGACTTTGGGGGTTTTTAGCCTGCCAATTTTTATGTTTTTTTTTATTTTGAATTTTTCCTTAATCATGCAATGTGTGTGTCTAATGATAAAAGAACTGAATTTTTACAAGGCCTCCCTTTCTGAATTTTTAGCCTATAGAGTATTACATATCTTCCAATGTGAATTTTATGTTCATAAAATTCTAACCAATATAACTGATGTTTAGGATCAAAAATCTTTGACCAAATAATTCTAAAGTTTAAAGTTATACTGCATGGACCGTATATTATTTTGGTTTCAGTTCATATATCTTAGACCTTATGTTTTGGTAGTTTAGATTCATATAGTTTTGACATTCTATTATTGCATTTTAGGGTCATATAGCTTGGACATTCTCTTACTATTGTTTAGGTTCATGTAGTTTGGACCTTCTATTTTGAACAAAATACCATGTCTTGAATGCTATAATTGTGGAAAATGGGATTTGTGCCTCAAAGACCTTGAATCTAGGTGGTGAAATGGGAAAAACATACCAAGGATAACTGTGAATCACACTAGGATGAAAATTTACACTAAAATGTTATCATATTTCATAGCAATCGATGTTCCTTATGAAAGTCAAATACATGTCTAGTAGGTAGGTCATGATCTTATATGTAAGTTTCAAGGGCCTATATGCCTATTCAAGCAGAGGGTATCTTAAAATCGATAATTCTCCTTTCCAAGGTCTAAAAAATTTCTTGGATAATTTGATTATGGAATTTGTAAATCATTTCTGAGGATTTGAATCAAGGATGGTGAGATAGGGAAATCATTTTGTGGATGCTCATAAATCACTTTGAGGTGACGATATCCTCGGTAATGTTGTTACTTATCATGGGGGTAGGATGACCTTTTCATAAGGAAAATATGCCTCTAGTTGATGAGTCTAGGGACCTTATATAGATCGAACTCAAGCATAGTCAAGCATAGGGGTCCCTTGGAGCTGTACAAGATCCTCTCCAAGGGCCATGAAAGATTTTTGGAGATTGAAACACTTGATCAATGATGTATTTTATGGATAAAGGGCTATCCAAGGAAAGTTATAACACCCTATAAATAGTATATATGATAATGGACAAGTTAAACTTGACATAAATGAAGGGAAAATTTTTGTTGTGGACTACCATAATAAAGGGGGAACTCAATTTATGGTTGTTAAGACCAAACCCATATATCATGTGGTTTAGGGTTATGCAATAAGGACCACCAAAAGGTTCAAAAATGAGGTACTATATCCATTATTTGAGAATGGGTATGGTATATAGTGACATAACATTGAGGATTTTGAATCTACTTGAATAGTTAGAATATAGGACTTGTAAATCCTGATATATGAATATCTATGTTAAAGAAAAGTGGACAATGGTGGGTGAAATTCAACTATTATAAATGGTAGAAACCAATATCACATAAAGTAGGGAAATATCCCATGGGTTTTATGGTTACTTTCCTAAAACATCTTCTAGGTCGCAAACTCTGAGGAATTGTGTTATTCACCAATGAGTCCTAGTGGGGTAATATTATATCAGTCAAACCCTACTACAAATACACTATAAAGGAGAATCAAGATGAAGGAATCAAGGTTATGGGATTCCAAGAGAAGTGAATCAACTCAAGGAATTAGTGGGTATCAACTCAGACATTGGAGAAATAAGTTTACTTTTTTTTTGGAAAACATGATATTGAAGAATGGTTCGAGCACCATAAAGTTTACTCTAGCATGTATTGAATGAATATTTAGGGTGAAGGGATATGATAAATCATTGTTCTAACATTTTCTTAAACCAGAAGGGTTTAGAAAGAATAGATCATCTTTTTTCTAAGGCCATAGGATAGATCCTATGATATTTGAGATTATTTTTATTTATACTCTAACTTTTTCCTAAACTCTATAGTTTAAGAACTTACAAAGAGAATACATGAATTTTTCTCAAACCACCCTTTTTTGATTTTTAGCCTAATGATTTTTTTGTCTCTTTCACTAGATATTTAGGGAATCTCTATTTAGACCACCAAGGGATAAATTTTTAGGTCGTATAGATTTTTCTAGGGTGCATAAAATATAATTTCATGATTCATGGACCTAGGAAAAGGGTTGTGTTACACAATATCCTGCTTAAAATTACCAAGGTCAAGAGTACTCTAACACCCTATCGAATAGGGGATGAAGTTGATGTAAATCATAGATCAATGTTATCAAATCATGAGTAATGTTGTGGGAAAATATACTGGAGATGATTGAAAATAACTAGGAGGTGATGAACTACATCATCTTATTATTAGGGATCATAGGGATCAGTGGTCCTTTTCATAAGTAATAAACACTTTTGGTGGATGGGTAAAGGTATTTTAGGTAGATTTAACTCAGGCATGGTTAAATGGAGGGGTCCCCTTAAATCTAGACAAACTCCTTTCCAAGGTTCATGGAATTTTTTTGATAATCTGAGACATATAATACAAAAAGTGTGGTTTATAGATTAAGGTGGTCAGAAAGATGATGGAATCACTTCGAATCCTAGTTGACAATGGTCAGTCTGTTATAGTCCTTTGATAAGGATTTGAAATGGATGATTTTTTATTCAATTTAAATTCATGCTATGAGGATGCATATTCCATTTATTTTAACCTCATATGGAAATTAATCCATTGTTGTTCAGTTTAATGTCATGCGATGATTACCTTATGGCATTTAGTTTAATGTCAAACAACTAGTAAAAATTTGTGAAAAATTTTATACTTATATTTGATTATGGATAAATATCCATTTTATGGCCCTTAAATATATTTAACTCATACATAAGCAAGGAAAGTCTCTATAAACTGACCAATCTTGAGAAGTTTTTGATCATTCAAGGCGGACCATCGGTGCCACCCATCTTTTGTCATGATACTGCCCATGGGCTAATTGGTGAATACCAATAATCTCACATGAGTCATGATCATTATGAGAAATAAAAGGTGGGTGGATAATAACCCATATTATACTAGAATGTGGTGTATGACTAATAGGGATAATAAATATAGGGTAAATATTACCATGGTATGGGTCTATGGATGAGAAAACGCATTCTAAGGGCTCTTGTGAAAATCATGCACAAATGTGATAGGAGGTCCTTTTTAGTTTTTTTTTGCATGAATTTTAATCATACCTATGATAAAATTAGCTCATATTGGTGGTAATAATGGAAGAGGCCCATTGTGAATGATAGGTGACTTGATCAGGCACCAAGATGAACTAGGGGCATGTGAAATTTATGTGGTCATACCCCTCTAAGAATCAATGTGCATATTATAAGGATAGGAATCATTCCAAAGATGGTTATTTAAAATAAATACCTCTCTATATATTTGGATCATACATATATGGAGGGTACATTTTTTTACAAATTGTGGCTTGGCCTAAGATAGAGAAACATAGTGTCACTATATATCCAATTAGGATAGGAATAAATCCACTGGTAGCTCTTGTATGGATCCCCACATAACTAAAATTCATATTTTTGGAGGGGGTTTTAATCATTCCATACATAATATTTTTTAGGCTCCCAATATACAGATCTGGCTCACATACGATAAAAGGTAATTATGTCCTTTGTTAGTGCATAGCCATTGGGGAAGTAAATCATCACTACACATGTTCTAACACTAAGGTAAGAAGGGGATTATTTTGGAAATTTTTGGATGGTCCTTAGATGAGAGGTCTGAGAATCACTATGCATCCTACACTTATAAGAATCAATACATGTATAGTTATTGATAAGAGACACCACCTAAACAGATTTGGATCATATGAAAGGGGAGTAAAAATGGTTTTCATCTTAGCGCATGGCCATTCAATAAAGTGATAAAGGATAAAATTTCATGGTGAAATGGGGGATTATCATATATTATTTTTCCAATGATGGTATATGTGATTAAAGAATCAAACGGTGCTCCCCTTCTCTGATCCATCCCATATATAGGGGAGAAAAATGGGTATCATTATATTGAGGACTTCAGTTGGGTCTAAGATGGAGAATCTAGTCATCACTGCATATCCTATATGGAAAATAATAAATTAAAATGTGGTTCAAATAAATAAATTTCCCTACACAAATATGACTCATATATTGGAGAAAGGTTCATGTTACTCCTTGAAAGAAAATTTCGCACCTATCATTCAGGTGCATGATCTCTAGATTTTTACAATATCATGATGGAGAAGGGATCTCATATTGGGATAGGATTTTATTGATGGGGTCATATTCAAAATATTTCATCCAAATGAGGGTGATTTCTCTTGATATAAATCAGGAATCAAGGAAGGATATGATGGTGATAAACCTATGTTTGGGCCTAGGATATCATACTTAGGCATCATCATTTATCCTACTATATCAATAATAAATAATTGAATAGTTTTTATATAATGATTTCTTTTCATGGAACAAGATCATATTCAAGGAGAGGTCATTATATTTTATTTCTTGACATTGTAGTTGGGCCCAAGATAGGGGGTCTGGGCATAAATATATATCTTATGTGGAAAAAGGGACACTAATTTCTTATATATTGTATCTCATCCTAGGATATGAGACATGGTAATCACTACATATCTTGTATGTATATGAATAAATACACACATGAATATTTGAAATAGAATTCCATGTATATAACTACCTCATATATATATATATATATATATATATATAATTTTATACCATTGTGGTTGGGCCCAAGATGTGGGATTTCAGTGTCACTACATATCATGTTTGGATAGGAATCAAGCCATGGGTAGTTATTTGTGGAAAGGTCCCCTATATATATTTGTATCATATGTATAGAAAGGGCAATTTGGTTTGAAGCATAGGTCACCATAAAAGAGAACTCATGTTGAAATATCTTACATCGATCTAACTCATACATAGGAGAGGGACATATTCACATTTTGATTATGGGAATAGTGTCTAGGTCTATGATACAATACTTAGATGTAAATATGTATCTCATAATGAGAATCATGTTTTAATTTAGTTATTTTAAAGGATGATTCCTTACATAGATTTAGCTCATATGCATAGAATTTGGGATATTAATTCTCTAAGGAACATTCCAACTGTGTGCTGAATACTTTTATATGGATCTCTCTCTCATATAGGTAAGAAAGAGGCTATAAAGAATGGTCTATTATAAGCAGTTTAAATCCATTAAGGTTATACTTCCACCTCAAAGTTTAACATCATGCAGTGGGGATGGTGACCATGTAGTTTAACATCATTTGTAGAGAACATGTATACCATGTAGTTTATAGTATTACATTTAGGAATTGTTGTTGTTTTTACATGGGTATGGACCATATGTGAAGTTTATGAACCTTTTATCAGTAATGTGGAAAGGAGAGACCCAACATCAATGATTGAAGGATAAATAAATAGGATAAGGTGACGGTATTTTAAAATTATGGTGTGAGAAGGGGTAAACTTATCCATTTTAGAATTTAAGGTTGGGCCTAAATTTAAGGATTTAGATGCCACTATGTATCCTACAAGAAATAAAATCAATCCATATATAGTTATTTGAAATAATTTCGTCACTTCATTGATTAGGTTCAAATATAGGGGCACTATTTATTAATGAAAGGTGTAGTTCTGCTTATGATAAGGATCCATGCATCACTATTTATCCCAGGAAAATGAAATTCAATCTTTTATGTAGTTATAGTAAAGGATGATTCCTTGAATATATTTATATCATATATAATAAATATGGGGAATTAATTCTCAAGTAATAGTACAACCATGTTTTTATGACTTCTATATGGATCTAGCTCTCATGTAGAAAGGAAAGACTTCATAAAAAATAAGTCATTCTCAGTAGTTTAAATTCATTTTGGTTGGACTTCCACCTCATAGTTCAATATCTATTGGTGGGTATTATGTTCATATAGTTTAACATCATGTTGCGAGGATTTGGATTCCATGTAGTTGAAATTATTACTGTTGGGAATTTTTTTTGGTTTCACATGGGTCTAGCCCACATATGAAGTGTAAAACCTTGTCTCTGTGTTGGGGAAAGTATGGAACCAACATCATTGAGTGAAGGGTGAATCATAGGGATGGGGTGATGGAATTTTAAAATTTTGGTTTAAAAAGAGGTAAACTTGTACCTTTCAAAATTTGAGTTTGGGCCTTGAGTAAAGGATCTAGATGTTTCTATATATCCCAAAAGAATGTGAATCAATCCATACATAGTTCTTTGAAATATTTCCATCCCTAAATTGATCAAGTTCAAATATAGGGGAACTAATTATTCATGGAAGATGAATTTGGGATTATGATAATGATTCAAGTGGTACTAAGTATCCCATGAGGATGGGAGTCAAGCTTATGTAATGTTATGGTATAATTCACCATCAAATATTTAGCTCGTATGAAGGGGGAATTTTTTCATTGCCTGAGTGAACCTTGACATTAATAGTCATATAAGGGTCTCTTATGTAGATCAATCTCTAACATAGGGTGTAATTTCCTTATTCTATCTCGATATGGGGATGGGACATTATACCCTTTTATAGGTTTATGAATATAGGTAATATTACTCATACCCTTACATAGATCTAACTCTCATGTAGGTAATGGATCCAATCATATGTCCCACTATAAGAAGTTTATGATCATTAATTATTGACTAAATGTCAGTTATTTTAATTTAATATGATAAGGATGTTGTTATTTAGCTTAACATCATGCTACAAGGATGTAGGTATCCAGTAGTTTAGGGTCATGTTATGAGGACCGGGGTTGTTTTTTTGTTCAAAGTATTATCAGCATGACTTGAGTGTTGTGAAGTTTATTGTCTTTCCATTAGGACTTAGGTGTTAAAAATTTTATAATCTTTCTACTATGTCTTGGGTGTTGTGTTGTTTAAAATATTTCCACCAAGAGCTTATTGTTGTTTAGTTTAAAGTATTTTCTCCATGACTTTGTTGTTGTGCATCTTAAATACTTTTCTCTAGGACTTGTATTTTGTGTAGTATAAAGTCTTTCCACTAGGACTTTGGTGCTTTGAAATTTAAAGTCTTATCGATAGGAATTGGGTGTTTTTTCATTTAAATTCTAGCTGCTAGGATGTGGTGTCTGGTGCTATGCAGTTTAAAGTCTTGCTTCCAAGACTTGTGTGTTGTAAAGTTTGAAGTATTTTCACTAGGATTTTGGTGTTATGCAGTTTAGAGTATTTCCATCAAGACTGGGGTACTCATGTAGTAATTATGAAAAGTATTCATTGATAATCCATATATTATTGGGGGTGTGATGAATTCCCCATACATCATATCTAAGGAGTAAGCTCCATTGTAATAGACCTTGTTTATAACAAAAGGACCTTACACTTCGGTTCTACCATCATATGTAATGTCCCATAATTTCGTAATGATATTTGATTCTTGAATAAATATTATTAAAAATTATATAATATTATACATTTACAAAATAAAGAGAAACCAACAAAATTTTTATCATTAATAGATATCATTACATTAGTCATATACGAAAATAATTAAAATTCCAAACATTACAACTAGAAAAAAAATATAAAATAAAATATCTAAGATGGGAAATTATGGATAACCCCAATCTACTAGAATCAACACCCCCACTGAAAATTCTATATAAATGAAACATAATATAATTAAACCAATCAAAATTTTCTGAAAATGAAAATATAAACTTAAGATAAATTGTAGGGAATTTTGAGTGAAAGGATGAAGTGGTCTTTATAGTGTATAGAGGGATGTGTTACTATTGAGATTTGACCATTATATGATCATTGGCCAATATGACCATTGTAAAATATACCCTTGGTTGATAATTTTACCATTATAATTAGTGTTTATAATTATTAATGATGTTGAATAATTGATACATAAAGAAGAATCAATGGCCAAAACTAGTAGAGTCATGTCATATGAAGATCATTTGTCTAAACTTGGTAGGGAGGTAGCATCATCGGGGTTCACCCTTGACCATTTCTAAGTCTAGATTCAGTAAATTAAGATTCAAAAAAATTCTTATGGGAGAAATTCAAGTTAGTGGAGATTTCCACTCGGTAGATGTTAACCGAGCCACCCCATGACACTACCACCATTGGACACCTTACCCTTAGGGTGTATGAGGGTGTAATAAGGGGTTATGTTTCCAGAACATAGTTATATAAAGTGTAAATTCGTTTTTATAAATAAAATTTTTATTCCATCAATTTCTTTTAAGAATAGTTTTTCTTAATAAAATATATGTTTAATTAAGTCAAATTAGATAATTTGATTTTTGGACGTAAATAAAATATAATTATATTTTTCTAGAAAATATATACAATATTTATACATAACCAAGGTATTATAAGTAGTATTTGTTTTAATGAAATATTATTTTGAAACACATTTATTTAAATAATAAATGATAAAATAATCTTATAATGGCCTAGGAATGTTTTTATAAGTTTCACAAAATTTGTTGTCCTTCAAAAAATTTAAATAAATAAGGAATTTTACATTTAAAATATAAAATTCTCATATTTAGATAATTATTATATAAAAATTAACATAATATTCCAAATCAATATAATTTAGGTTTGGAAGAATCTTTTAGAATTTTCTAAAGTACATTGTTTTATTCATGAATAGTAAAAAATATAGTTTTAGGTTTTTGGTATATTTTATGACTTCATATTTATTTGATAATGATTTAATAATTAATTAAAAACAATCCAAGACCTGAATAATTTTATTTTATTAATATTAAGTATTTTAAAAGATTTTATTCAATTTTTAAAACTATAAGTAACCTTCTAGAGTCTAAAAAGGAAATATTGCTTTTTAAAAAAACTAATTTTTGGAAACTTCACTTTTACATGCCAAAAAAAAGTATATAAAAATAAATTTAGTTTCTGTTGGATTAGAATAACATAAAATGTGACCCACATTTCCTAAAACATGATAAAAACTTATGTTTAAGTCAATGGTTTTTCATTTTCTAGAACATAGTTTTCTAAGACCTATATTTGGAAATTATTAAACAAATCCTTCACTTATCCAATAAATACCCACCAATTTCTCTATTTCCTTTCACTCCCAATCCATCCTCCATATATTTTTGGTGATTTTTCCTCCCAATTATTTGCCCCAAGTTTTCTTCAATCCCTCAAGGTTTCAGCCTCAAGTTTTAGGAACAACTCTTTAAGGTAAGAGAAATCTTCACATCTCTTTCCCTTCAAGTTACCTTTTTATGTGGTGTGTCTTCTAATGGTAAAACATAGTTATTTTTGTCCACTTTAAGTCATTAAATTATTTTAATGGTATTATTTTAATAATAGTATACCTTTTCCCCTTTTATTTCACAATTTTCTAAAACCATGTTTTATACTTGTCATGTTGCCGAATTTACTTCTAAAATTTCCCTCTTTTACATGGAAAATTGTCTTTTACTTTTTATTTGAATACCTTAATATCTTTTATTTTCAATGGTTATTCAAATAGATTTAAAAATAAATTTTTTATTCGGTTTTTTACATATATGAAACCCTCATTTCATTTCATGGGCTCAAAATTATGTTATAATCATTTCTTTAATCTCTTTTGTATGTCAAAATGTTTTATAAGAAACCCATTATTTATTCTCCATGGGTTATTAATGAAATTATTTATTATGATCTATTTGGACTACATGAAACTAATACATATGAAGGGTGCGCCCAGATACCACTATAATACATTGGGTAAGGAATTTAATATATATATATGACATGTTTGATGATACCTTGGTGAATAACCTCGGTAATTTTCATTTTCATCACCTTGGTAAAAAATCTTGGGGATATGATTATGAATGATTCATTTAAATGTTGTAACTGAATTTATATATTAAGATTCATTTTCTTATAATTATGATATGACTCTTTCTCTTACCTTACTTTATGCTTCAACTTCTTATTGATATGTCTCAAGATCACAAGATATATCTCTCTATTTCTTATTCCCTTACTAGGATTCATGACCACCCCATTCCTTTTATGTATATCCCTAGGATAGGAGATGTATTAAATGTAACTTAGAGTGAACCCATGAAGATTTATTTCAATTAGTTTTAGAATAATTTTTATGTTTTCTTGTATTATGTACCTTATTTCCAAGAAACTAAACTTGAAAAGTTCATCTATTTTGTACCATGTAATGAAAATTTATGTAATAAAAAGGCAGGATTCCATTGTAGGTATCAAAGTAAGGTTTAGTTATGTTAGGGCCAATAGGGGCCTATATACCCTGAGAGGGGGGGTGAATCAGGGTATGGATATTCTTTTTCAAAGTTCTTCCTACCCCATTGGAACTTGACCTCATTATTACAAGGGTCACTTTGTTTTCTCTTGTGTGTAAACTATGACCACATCTTCACTTCTTTATCTAATGATAATGCTTTGAATGCAATGCAGGGAAGCAAACAGCCATACACAGAGATTTTTACTTGGTTCACCCTCACTGGGCTACGTCCAAGGAGCATACGCCGACAAGTTGCCGGTCGTACCAAATTACACTAATCTTCACTAGATGTGGATACAAAGTTCGGGCTAGATCACTTCTATGCCCAGGCTCACTGCCTTTACAAATTTAGGGTCAGCTCACTACTTTCCCAAGGGTCACTCCCTGTCTCTCTCTCTCTGGCTCACTGCCGGTGGAGAGGATCACCTTCTTCCTCTTCCTAAGCTCACTGCTCTTGGAAGGAATCCACTCACAGTTTATAGACCTGTAGGTCTCTTCATTTGCATGAATGAATGCATCTTTCTCTGTGTGTTGATTCTCTATTGAAGTACAACTTTCACCCGAAGATGAATATCTCTTTGCACTGAAGGTATCGGGAAAACTTCCAGCTTCCACGCATTCCGAAAAACACTGCTGGAACAAACCTTACTTGGCGCGCAAGTCTACCTCGGCGCGCAAGTATCGGCGCGCAAGTCACAACTGGCACGCAAGTCCTCCTTAGACACTTGCGCGACTCCAGCTTCCTCAACTCCAAACTTGTGCGACTCTCTTCCTTTTACGCCCAAACCAATATTGGCGCACAACTCCCACTACTAGCGCGCAACTCCACCTTTGCGACCCACACTCACCACTTGCGCGACCACCACACCTGCGCGACGGGAGCTCTAATTTCTCAAAGTGTTGAACTCCTGTGAGAATGAAGAGGGGTTGTCTAGTATTTATAGGCAATATGACCACCCTGCGCGACGGCGCGCAAGTCACCTACGCGACCCAGTTTTGGCGCGCAAGTCTTATGTCCTTTTGAACATTTGCGCGACCAACTCCCAAACTTGCGCGAACCTACTTCCTTTGCCATTTTTTGATCTTCTGATCTTGAAAAACATATGGCGCGCAAGTTTCCTATTCTCCAAGTCCTCGGCGCGCAAGTCCTTTTTCCAAAAACACTTTTCTTCATTTTCCGATTTTCAGGCCCTAAAATTTGGCAAACACTGGAAAACGGCGCCACCTTGTATATGTTCTTTTGTACCGCCTCCAAATAATCCATTACTTTTATCGACGTTCTTGAATCAAACATGGATCGTTGTCCTCAGCTCTTGAACTCGACATTCCACCATGAAATCCTCTTTGTCAACAAATTTGTATGTCATTGTTTTTCTTTGTCAATAATCACTACTCAGATGTCTACTTTGTCAACAAACACAATCACCTCTAAAATTCTTCAATGATACCTTGAGGGATTTTTTCCCAACAAGTTATTTGTGTAAATAAGGACTTTAAAACATTATTAATAACCTTAGGGACAATTCTAAATATAGTAAAACATCCTGGTATTTTGATGAAGTATTAAGTAATTGGTTTCCGATAAAATAAATCGGTTCATAGATATAAACAAGTGGATGCATCTCTAGAACAGATGCACCTAGGGGTAACACCCTAAAACACTCTTTGAGCTAGACTTGAACGGGAACTAGTGCATGATAATGGGCATTGCTTCAGTCTTATTTTGAAACTCCCTAAGGATATATTTGGTTAATCCCATGATTTTTATGAACCATTATGAAGGATATATAGAAAATGTAATTTTTATTATAATAGATTAATAAAAAAATTAATAATTGTGTTTTAAGACATAAAATAACTTTATAATTATAAGATTGATAAAATTTACATGTTTTTCACTGAGTTTTTCTTCTTTTATAAAAATAGTTGGAAATAGGAGGAACTGTGTAAATGATGACTTCAACAGATGGTGCACTAAAGGTGCTTCAAAAGAAGTTGGAATGGAAAACTTTATGAGGATGATGAATCAACTAAATAGAGTTGTGAACAATTACTTGAATAAATTTGAGAGAACTAATTGTTCTCAAAGGGAACAACTTTACATTATGTCATTAATTCATCAACGATCACCTTATTTCAGTGGATCTATCAACCCATTCATTACTGAACTATGGATAAGCCCTATAGAAAAGATCTTTTCTATACTCTGTTGTTTGGAGAAAGAGAATGTAAACCTGGAAGTATATTTCTTAGAAGGAGAATCTGAATAGTGGTGGACACTTATTAAATACATGAATCCAATAAGGTAGGTCGGTTATATGGTGTGTGAAGATTTTAGGGTAATATTTTTCAATAAATATTTCTCCCATTAAATGTGAACAAAAATGGAGAAAGAATTACTATAATAGAATTAAAAGGAAAATGAATTAGTGGGAGTCTATGAACATTAATTTACAAGATTTTCTCAATACACCTCTAGATTTTTAATGGATCCTAATATAAATCCTAATAGATTCTTCAGTATACTGTGACCCCATCTATGGAGGAATCCAAAAAATCATGACTATGAAAACTATAATGAGATAGTGCATAGTGCTATGATGGTTGAATTGGAGTTTATGGATATGCAACAGTCATATAGATCAAATTAAAATAATATATAAATGGATCCAAACCCAAGGAGGGGCTTTGATCATGGAAGAGGATGAAAGAAAGTGAAACTCCCCATATGAAACAAATGAGAGAAGAAACATTCAGGGAATAGTTTTCTTAAAAGTGTAAAGTGATAAAAATGTGGATGATATGGGCATATATCTTGAAATGGTCATGGTGAGGTGAATCCTTAACTTCTCAACACTAAAAATAAATGGGAGATGGTGCAGGGCCAGTTGGAAGTTCAATTATTTATGTGTGGATATCTTTCGATTTTTTCTAATCAATGTCCAAATCATAAGTTAATGGAGGGGAACCATCATCAACCTCATCACAGGATAAGGGAAAAGGGTCAAGTATTTTTTATCAATATGGCTAAAGTGGAGGCTTTAGATGATGTGGTGGTAGGTACACTCATTGTGCTCTCAAATCTAGTAAATAATTTTTTTGGATTTTGGTTCTACACATTCCTTTATTTCATCCATGTTTTCAAAGATATAGAATCAAACCCAAAAATTATAGAATTAGAGTTATCAATCAAGACTCCTAGAGGGATTATCCTAGAATAAATAGTTTATATAAACTCATGTATTAACTTTTTAAATTATAATCACATCACAAATTTAGTAGTCATTGCCATGGTGGAATTCAATAGTATACTAGGGGTGGACTGGCTCTCAATGTATACTGATAAGATCAACTGTATAAGTAAGGAAATTTTAGTAGTATTGAATGAAGAACCTGTAATAATTTTTAAAGGAGATATATCCTTACCTGATATTTGTCTAGAAGAACCTCTCCTATACTTTATTATGGATATTATCGATGAATAGGGAGAAGGAAATAAAAGTATAAAGATAAATAATGTCCCTATTTTTCATTAATACATTGACATATTTCCTACAGAGTTACCTGGACTTCCCCCAGAAAGAGAGGAAGTTTTCTCCATTGAACTCAGACCTAGATCCAATATGATATTAAATACCCCATATAGAATGTAAAATATGGAGTTGGAGGAATTAAATAAACAACTTCAAGATCTTATGGGGAAGTTTTTTTTCCGACCAAGTGTGTCTTATTGGAGAGAACATTTTCTATTTGTGAAGAATAAGGGTGGATCAATGAAGATATTGATTATAAATAACTTAGTGATATCACTATGAAGAACAACTACTCATTCCCAAGGATTGATGATTTATTTAACCAGCTTCATTGGGGCTCAATTCTTCTCCATGATTGACCTCTGATCTTGGTATCATCAATTGAGGTTGAATAAAGAAGATATTCCAAATACTGCCTTCAAAACTAGATATAGGCATTATGAGTTTGTTGTTATTCCCTTAGTCTTGACTAATACTCCTATGATATTTTTGGATTTTATTAATAGAGTCTTTAAGTACAGCCTTGATAAATTTTTGGTAGTTTGTATTGGTTATATTATGATATATTCCAAAAGTCGTGAGGATAATTAGAATCATCTAAGGGTTATTTTGGGAACTATGAGGAAGGATAGTATTTTTAGGAAATTTAGTAAATTTGAATTATAGTTACAACAAGTTCCATTCTTGGGGAATATTGTAACCAATAAAGTAATCTTAGTTGACCCTATGTAGAAAAAGGTCATAGAGGATTGGCCTCATCCTATAATGGTAACTAAGATTCTTAGTTTCCTTGGTTTAGCAAGATATTATAGGAGGTTTCTAAAAAACATTTCATTACTTTATAACCCACTAACCAAGTTAACTTAAACAGAGGATAACTTCATCTAAAAATATGTAGTGTAAAGAATGTTTCCAAGTATTGAAGAATAGATTGGTTATTTCACCTGTGCTAACTCTATTAAAGGTGATGTCGTAGATGCTTTCAAATGATGTTCGGTTTTGGGTTACTTAGAGAAGTAGAGTGGATGACCACAGTCATATCTCAAAGGAGGAAGAAAATTAAAAAAATTCTTAAATTTATTCCAAAAATAAAATAAAAGAGAATAAAAACACTACTTGAAAGGATGGGGGTTATTTATCATTTATAAAACTAGAAGAAGTTTGCTGAAAAAATATTGCATTTTTTGTTTTTGTTTTTGAAATGAAGTTCGATTAAAAATACACAACAAGAAAATGTTTTTTTAGACAATATTTAAAAGTCGTAATCAATCTAACTCTACATCTTCAATTAATTATTTTTCATTATAATTTAAATTAACATCCACTTAATTATGATCCCTTAACTTTTTAACCCTAAAACTCTATGAGAATTAACCTTACCATAAATATGAAGTGAATTAAACCCTAGGTTATCTTCGGCACATGCAATCGCAGCACCCTGCTTTGATTGATGTTCTACGGATAGCTTATGGTTAGTGGTAAATTAAGGCACAAATCCATTCTGTAAATGAGGAATAATTGAATTTAGGGATTATATTTGAACTCTACAAATTTATCCTTTGTGGTCTTATTTAACCGATTAAGTTCACGCTCTCACAATTAACACAATTCTCGACCTCACGTGTTTTGTGTTTATTGTTAAATTGATTTCTTAGTTTCATTAAAATTAGAAACTCAATTAATTTAACATATTATGTGAATCACAGTAGCTCATTGATTCAAAATAAATGATTGAAAAAGTATAGATGTCGATCGATTACTAAAAAGAACTACTCTTTCATGGGTAGCGTAATCATCGTAGAAGCGAATTGAATTTGGAATTTTTTATAATGGGTATAACTCAATCACACTTATACTCAAGAATTTCAGCCCAAATAAGAAGATAAAAAAATAAAAATATTGAGCAAAATAAAAGAAATGGATGATAAAATAAGAATTTTATTGAAAGAATAAAAACATTACAACAAAGAAGAGGAAGAGAAGATAATTTTGGAGGAGATCCTAGCTTGAAAGCTTACCTACTCCAATGGTTAATTGAAATGGAAAAGAACCACTTAAACAATTCTCCCAATCCTTTAAGTCACGTCCAACCCCCTCCAAATGAGAAAAATACCAATTTATAGAGAGAAGGGGAGGCTAGGTAACAAGTTGTTTCAATTGTGAATGGGGAAATGAGGATAAATATTTTAATCCAATATTCAACACCCATTTTACCACAAAAACACATGAAACAACTCTCTATATAGAGGGATGATTTTTGAGATATTTTATTCTTGATATCCTCCCCAAATATGAGCCCAATCCAAGCACGGATGTAGGAGTTATGTCCCAAACACAGAACCCATGTCCAGTCTGGTGAGTCCTCCCAACTTTGACTTCATGGCCCATTTTCACCAACCAAATGCATGATTTAGCTTCAATGTCCTAAATTAAAGTTGTATCCCGTTAAATCAGGAACATATTTAAAAATTTTATGTTCAAATAACACATATAAAAATATGTATGTCCAAAATTCTACATTGAATTTTAAAGGGTAAAACTAGAATTTTCATCAAATTTTAAAATGAATGATCTAATCCAAAATATTTCATAAATGTACACATTTACCACAATGTGAGAAAGTTATATCATTTATTATCAATAAAATATTCAATAAAAATGTGTTTTATCAACTCCCCCACACATACCCTTTTGCGCTCCTGGGAAAAACCTCATATCATGTATTAGGAAAAATTGTGTCAAGATATGCATGTTCATATTTCTCAATCCAAAGTAGAAATATAAGCAAAGTAAGAATCCTATAAAGAGTCAATATCAATAAATTTTAAATTAAGGGTCTCATAAATTGTGTCAAAACAAAATCTAGTAAGATTCATAACATTAATCATAGAGAAACAAGTCATGGTTCTACCGTGCCACTAATTCTCCACGTGTGTGTGTGCCATCCATTCCAAGCTCATAAATCCACCTGTTGTTCAATATATTCAGGTCATGTAAAAAAACTATTATTACTTGGTTTAACTCACTGAACATGTTCTACATTCCTTTGCAATCAAATTTCAAAACCCACTCACTTAAGTATTCCCAAAAGTAAAACCTTAATCTCCTGACCTAGATATCCCTATATGTTGTACATTTCATCACTCCCCTCATTTAGTATTATTATTATTTTGTTTTTTAAGTTGTACTTGGAAAAAATCTCACAATCAACTCTCAACCCATGTTTGATCTCCTCATGACACTAATTGTAATAGTTATAACAAGATCAAAGGTCGATGAAGAGAGGTTTCTGACCTGTCCAAGACACAACCAATTTTTTAGGGCATCCAATAGTTGAATAATAGGAACACATGCATAGGTCAATTCGGTATAGTAATGAAACTGATCGAAAGAGAAATGAATATATGTATCAACCAATGAATTTTTTTACCCAACTTGACTATACCTTAAATTGAGTAGGAAAATTTTCACAAGTCATGGTTGAGGAAACTTTTGTGTGGAGAAATCAATGAAACAATTTACCATGAACAAATATCTCAAATAATGATGTCAAAATCTAAAAGGATTTATAATGACACAATCATTCATATCATCGATGACTTCAATTTTTATAAAAATCAACCCTTAATGATGAAATATAACTCATTCTTATCATTATACCAATGAATTTTGAAAACATACATTTTGCATATGTTTCACATGATAATGTTACATGATATATTTGTTTCTTTTTTTATAGATTTTTCTTTGAAAATATTAACCAAAAACTTAATAGAAAATACACAAAAAACACACAAATTAAAATCCTAAATATCTACCCCAAAATGTTGTTCCCTCCCCCACACTTAAAATATTACATTATACAAAATGTGAACCCATTAGATGATATGTGCACATGAAATTCATAATTTTAAATAGGGAAAATAATATAAAAGTGAAAGGGTTAGGAAGAGACTAATATGCTCAAGTGATGATGGGGTCATGTAGTGTGATGAAATCCACTACACTAGTTGGAAGTCCGTCAATGTATCTCTTCAAACGTTTCCCATTTACTATAAAGATCCTTCATGTTTCTTCTTATGTGATCTCCACTAAACCATATGGAAAAACATTAGTCACAACATAAGGACCTAACTACCTAGAACGCAACTTATCGGGCATCAGCTTCAGTCATGAACTATAGATCAAGAATTTCTCTCTAACTTGAAATTATCTTTTTTGGATCATTTTGTCATGATCTGATTTTGAACATTCCTTGTAGAGCCTTGAGTTAGCATATGAAGACAATCGAATCTCATCAAGCTCTTGAATTTGCAGTTTCCTTTGGATTCCAGCTTGGTCCAAATCCATGTTTCATTTCTTTATAGCCCAATGATCAACTTCTATGGGGAGATGGAATGCTTTCCCAAAAACAATCTAAAATGGGGACATACCGAAGGGAGTTTTGTATACTTTCCTATATACCCATGGTGCATCATCCAAGCGCTTGCTCCAAACCTTCCTATTTGCCTGCACGATTTTCTCCAAAATCGGTTCCAACTCACAATTTGAAACCTCAGCCTGGCCATTTGTTTGGGGGTAGTATGGTGTTGATTTTTTGTGTGTCACCCCATACTTCCAAAGGAGGGAATCCAAATTCCGATTGAAGAAGTGTATCCATTGGTCACTGATGATAACCTTTGGTACTCCAAACCTACAAAAACTCTATGATTTGACAAAGTCCACTACAACAAGAGAATCATTAGTCCTGGTGGCCTTAGATTCCACCCATTTGCTCACATAATCTACAGAAACCAAAATATACAAAAAACCAAAGGAACTAGAAAAAGGACCCATAAAAGCAATTCCCCACGCATTAGAAATCTTACAGAATAATATGGGTTATTGAGGTATCTCATGTCTCCTAGAAATGTTTTTCGTGTGTTGGTAACATGATCACGACTTACAATACACATGAGTATCATGGAATAAGCTAGGCCAATATAATCTAGAGTCTAAAACTATTCTAGCTATTAAATGGGGTCCAAAGTTTCCTTCAAATGAAATTGTATGGAAAAAATGTAGAATGGAATCAAACTTAAGGTCAGGAACACACCTATTAATGACTTGATCACTACACATGTGCCAAAGGTAGGGATCATCACACACATAATACTATGACTCACTTTTTAATTTTTGGACTTGATGTTTCTTTAAATTTTCAAGGATTTCAAATGTAACAAGGTAGTTTACTAAATTAGCATACCAAGGATGCGTACCTGATATGGAATAAATATGCTCATTGGGGAAAGTGTTCTAAAGTGGTACTTGGTCCAAGGTTTCATCCTCTAGTGTCTGATTAAGCCTACTCATGTGGTCTGCCACTAGGTTTTCTGACCCCTTCTTGTCCTTTATCTCAATGAAAAATTCTTGATGATGAAGCATCCATCGGATTACCTGGGCTTTGTGTTTGGCTTCTTCAAGAGGTACCTCAAAGCTGCATGATTATAAAAAACAACTACTTTAGAGCTCAATAAATATGAAAAGAATTTATCTAAATTGAATGTAATATAAAAAAACTCTTTTCCATGGTTGTGTAGTTTGATTGGGCTGAATACAGCGTCCTTGATTCATAGGCAATCACATTTGAACATCCCTCCACCCTTTGCGATAAGACAGCACCAACTGCAAAGTTGGACACGCCACACATAAGATCAAAAGGAATATCCCATCGTGAAGGTTGTATGATCAGTGGAGTGGTGAGACACTTCTTTATATCATCAAATTAAGTCCTACAAGAATCATTAAACAAAAAATCAAAATCCTTTTGAAGTCATCGTGACATAGGAAGATCAATCTTAATAAAATCTTTGATGAAGCATCGATATAATTCTGCATGACCAAGGAAAGATTTAACATCACGCACACATGAAGGATAGGGTAAGGATGAAATAATATCTACCATAGATCTATCAACCTCTATCCCATGTTTTGACACGACACGCCCAAAGATAATACCATGCTCTACCATGAAATGACACTTTTAAAATTTCAAGACCTGATTCTTATCCTCCAATGTCCCTAAGCCCTTCATTTTTTATTGATTTTGATAATCCACCTTTCAAGGGGTGAGGTGGAATCCTTACAAGGCTCGTAGGAATAAGTATTTCATGGCCCGTAGGCCTTAGAGGAATTCATTTTCCCATAGGCTTAAAACATTACATACAACCCAGACTAACTACTTAGAATTGCTCCTCCCCAGCATCTTCATCACGAAATCAGCTCTCCACCTTCACATGGTTATTTGTCTAGGCATTCCCGAGCATGCACAACCTTATCCCAATGGCAGGTTTCATACCATATAATTATTGAAATCTATTTTGCTTCTAATGTGGTGAAATCTCATTTCTCATCCTCCTTGTAGAGCTTGTTCCTCATACATCATTTGGTTTTCATCTTCACTTAAGGTAGCCTGAAGGCCTTGAGGTGGCCCGAAGGCCTTACTGACCCGAAGGCCTGGGTGGCCCAAAGGCCTTAAAGGACTCGAGGACCAAATTGGTGGCCCGAAGGCCCAAATTGGGGCATATTATCAGCTGTTATAGTGCCAAACAATACTTGCTACAGTTTCCACTATAGTACCCACTACAGTACTGCACAGTTCCTACTATAATACCTACTACAGTACTGCTAAAATACCCCGAAAATAATGTCTCTTCTTGGATTTGATCTCGGGTCTCCCAGATGCACTTATGGAGTCCTTACCAACTGGGCTAAGGCCCATGTACAAGACCAAATTCTTCTTAATACAACGATTCAACACCTTTCTCAAACTAGAGATACAATCATTAAATGATGACCCATACGCAGCAAAATTTTCCATAAATTCCTCCATGCATGTCTCAATAAAATCATAAAAAATACTCACCATGCATCTCTATAAGGTACCTGGGGCATTGTAAAGTCCAAATGGCATCCTTTAGTAGGCAAACATACCAATTGGACAAGTGAATTTTGTCATCTCATGATCCTCCAGAGCAAAAGATACCTGAAAATATCCAGAAAATCCATCCAATAAATAGTATTGTGTTTTCCCATCTAGTCTCTCAAGCATCTGATCAATAAATGAGAGGGGGAAATAGTCTTTGCGAGTGGGCTGATTTAGTTTCCTATAATTAATACACACACATCAATTGTTTTCACCCTCATTGGAACTAACTCATCTTTCTTATTTTTAACAATAGTAACAACAATTTTCTTATCCAAAACTTGAATAGGATTCACCCACTGGTAATCTGAAAAGGATAGATTATACCTACCTCAATAAATTTTTCAACCTCTTTTTTAACAACCTCCAGAAGGGTTGGATTGAGTCTCCTTTGTGGATGCCTAACCAATTTATCCCCATCCTCCAAAAGAATCCTATGCATGCAAATGGAGGGTCTAATACCAGATATGTCACCTAAGGTCAACCCAATTTCCCTTATGTTCTCCCTCAAAAGGTTCAAAAAAATTTCTTCATGTTCAAAAGGTAAATTATTAGAAATTATAACCAGTAATTTCTCACCACTTAAAAAGTATGATTATTTTAGATTTGGTAGTAATGGATTGAGTTCCAATGTAGGGCGGTGATGTGTGTATGGAGAAATTGAAGGAACTAAAATACGTGAACAATGAACATCAGTATTAGAATATACATCATCAAAATCATAGAATAAAGCATCAAATTCATCAGTATACTCAACATCCATGTCATAATCGGAGTTCACATGATCAAAATCAGAATATGATTCCATTTAAAAATTAAATCTAAGAGAGTCTTGTGCATTAGAAATAGGATTCGGAGTACTCTTAGATATCAAACTAGAACCAATTCTCATAATCTTCCTAAGCATAGGACAATCAAAATCCATGGGGTTTTTACTTGGTGGTTCAAAATGGGAGATAACAAAAGCATAATAGTCCTATGAGGGGTACTTCATGGAGTCCATAACAATAAATATCACAACTTTATCTCCAAAATCCATGTAAAGTGTACCCTCATTGACATTTATGACAGTTTTTGCAGTTTTGATGAAGGATCTACCTAAGACAATGGGAGAATGTGAACTTACCAGATATTCCTCCATTTTAAACACATAGAAATATATTGTAAATATCATGTCTCTTACCCAGACAAGTACATCCTCAAGGACTCCCACTGGATATGTTGTAGCTCTATTTTCCAACTGCACCACTACTCTCATCGGATTCAACTCACCAACCTTTAATGAGGAAAAAACAGAGTGAGGCATTACATTTATGGAAGCTTCTAAATCACATAAAGCATTAGAAAATTGTAACTCCCCTATGTTAAATGGGTTGGTGAATGTCCCATGATCCTTTCACTTTGTTGGCATTGCTATATTTGGTGTAATGAGTGCTGAAACGTTCCTTCTAAGACTGATCCTCTCATTTCACTTGAGCCCTCTTTGATTGGTAAAAAGTTCTTTTAAGAATTTCATATACCTTGGGATTTGCTTGATGGATTCAATTAAAGGGATGTTGATCTCCACATGCTTGAATGTGTCCAAAACTTCTTTTTTTCATCACCTCTTTAGCCATCTTCTTGGTTTGTACAACTCTATTTGGAAATGGAAGGGGTTTAGGAGGAACATCATCATTCTTGTTCATACCTTTATCTTTCTCCATGGATTTCTCATTAGTTGGTGTGAAATGAGGCTTCTCCAGATTTGAGGTGAATCTCGGTGGAACGATAGGTGCAGATGTATCAGTTGTTTTCTTCCCACTTCTCAATGTGATGGCATTGACATTCCCCTTGGGATTTGGAGTTGGTTGAGAGGGTAGATTTCCATAATTCTTACTTACCAATTCATAGAGGGCAGTGGAAATCTGGCTCATTTGAGTCTTTAACTCCCTCGGCTCCGAACCTTGACACTTTAGCTCATTCTATTGATTAAGAACAATTTTTTTAAAATATCATCAGTATTAGAATCAACCTTTGGTTGAAAATTTCCTTGTTGTTTACTTGTTGATGCTTGAGCTTCAAATGCCCTTTGGAGTTTTTGGAAAACCATTTGGTAAGGTGGAGGCTACTGGATGTTTTGTTGAAAGATGGGACTTTGTTTTTGTCCAGAGGCATACCTCATGTCTGATTGATCATTCCAACCTTGGTTTTATATTGGTGAAAAAGGAATCAAACTTCTTTTGGGGATGTGGTTATTGCTCCTGCAGATATGGTCTCCCAGTAAAGACTGTTTCACAATCTTATATTTCTTGTAGTTGGGGGAAGAAATCATTTGGGTGTCATGTCTCAGTACAAATGCCACAAGGTCTTGAAGGATTGGATTGAGATGTCTTTTGAGCCAAATAAATTTTCCTCACTGTAGCGGTACATTCTTCTAACTTAGTATCAATCAAATGACTCTCACGAGAAGAGGGACTTACCTGATGTACTCCCCTGATATGTGGTATACCTCTATCACCAAATTGTTGGGATTTTTTCGCCATATTGTCAATAAACACACGTGCAGCTACTGGTTTTTTGTCCACAAATGCTCCTCTAGCCGCAGTATCCACCATTCTTCTCTCCATAGGTGTGAGTCCTTCATATAAGTATCAGATGATGAGTTTCTCACTGATTTGATGATGTGGGTAGCTTGAAAAAACTTCTAGAATCACTCCCAATACTCATACATTGACTCCCCTTGGGATTTCTTCATACCTGAGATCTCCTTTATAATGGATTTGGCCCTTGAAGCAGGAAAAAATCTATGAAATAAAAGACGTTTCAAATCGTTCCAACAAGTTACATTTTCAAGTTGTAAATAATACCTCCAATATTTCTCACCTCCATCAAGTGAGAATGGTAATGCTCTTAGTTTGATTTGATCTTCAGAAACATTTCTAGGTTTAAGGGTTGATCAACCCACATTAAATTATTTAAGGTGTTTATTGGGATCCTCACTAGAGAGGCCATGAAATTTTGGAAGTAGGTGAATTAATCTAGATTTCAGTTCAAAGTCTGATTCGAGATTTGAGAATGCAATGCAGTTTGGTTGATAATTAATATCAGGTGCAGCCAATTATTAAATAGTTATATTAATTTCATTACCATTATTTTCATCCATTGGTTCTTGTTTTATGGTTGAACTTGAATTTCTCCCAATTTCAATGCTCAGAGAGTAGAGGAAGTCTCCAACTGGTTGAATGTTGAAACTTCCCATAGACTAAGAATGTCTAATTTGAGCCCAAAGTCTATGTTCAATCTCAGGATCAAGATATAATAGATATTTGGGATTAGTTCGCATCATAAATCAATGAAATATAAAAAATAAATGATTAAAAGTGGACCATAATAAAAATAAAATAAGTTTGAGTTGGTCTGATAAAAATAAAAGAAGAGAGTAAGAGAAAAAAAGAAAAAAACTTGAGAAAGGGGATAGAAGAAAGAGAGAGGAGAAGAAAATAATTAAATGAAAAATAAAATTAATACCTCTAATTTTTTGAAATAATTACTTTCCTCTCCTGAAATAGTTCCAATTTTAAAGGTGATGTCATGGGCGCTTTCAAATAATGTTCAGTTTCGGGTTACTTAGGTGCAGCAGAGTGGCTGACCAAGATCGTCTCTCAAAGGAGGAAGCAAATTAAAAAACTTCATAAAGGTATTTAAAAAAAATAAAAGAGAATAAAAGAACTACTTGAAAGTATGGGGGTGTTTTATTGTTTATAAAACTTATAGAAGTTTGCTGGAAGAAGATTGCGTTTTTCTGTTTTTATTTTTGAAATGAAGTTTGATTAAAAGGACACAATAAGAATATATTTTTTAGACAATATTTAAAAGGTGTAATAGATATAACTATACCTATTAAATAAAT
The DNA here is from genome assembly GCA_963277665.1 of Viscum album. Taxonomy (NCBI): domain Eukaryota; kingdom Viridiplantae; phylum Streptophyta; class Magnoliopsida; order Santalales; family Viscaceae; genus Viscum; species Viscum album. The sequence continues at coordinate 1,055,794,033 of OY728125.1, read as the reverse complement.
TATTTATCATTTTAATTTAAATTAACATCCACTTAATTATGATCCCTTACCTTGTTAACCCTCAAACTCTACGACAATTAACCTTAACACAAAGATGAAGTGAATTAAACCCTAGGATATCTTCGGGACAAGAAATCGTAGCACCCTGCCTTGATTATGTTATAAGGATAGATTATGGTCAGTGGTAAATTAAGGCAAAAATTAATTCTATAAATGATGACTAATTGAATTTAGGGATTATATTTTAACTCTACAAATTTTTCTCGTGTGGTCTTGTTTAACCGATTAAGTTCACGCTCTCGCAATTAACACAATTCTCGACCTCACGTGTTTTATATTTATTGCTAAATTGATTTCTTAGTTTCATTAAAATTAAAAACTAAATTAATAGATCATATTATTTGAATCATAGTAGCTCATTGATTCAAAATAAATGATTGAATAAGGATAGAGGTTGATCGATTACTAAAAAGAACTACTCTTCCTGGAGTGGTGTAATCATCGTAAAACCGAATTGCATTTGCAATGGTTTATAATGGGTATAACCCAATCACTCTTCTAATCAAGAATTCCAGCCCAAATAGGAAGATAAAAGGAGAAGAAAATTGATCAAAATAAAAAAAAAATGGAAGATAAAATAAGAAATTTATTGAAAGAAAAAAAACATTACAACAAAGACAAGGAAGATAAGAGCATTTTGGAGGAGATCCTAGATTGAAAGATTCCCTCCTACAATGGTTAATTAAAATGGAAAAAACCACTTCACCTCTGATCCCAATCCTCTAAATCACGTCCAACCTCCTTCAAATGAGAAAAATACCAATTTATAGAGTGAAGGGGAGGCTAGGTTACAAGTGGTTTCAAGTGCGAATGGGGAAATTCGGCCAAATATTTTAATCCAAATTTTACCACCCATTTTACCACCAAAACGCGTGGAACAACTCCCCATATTGAGGGTTGATTTGTGATAAATTTTGTTCCCAATTTCCTCTCCAAATTGGAGCCCAATCCAAGCATGGAGGTAAGAGTTATGGCCCAAATACAGAACCCATGTCCAATCTCACAAGTCCAGCCCAACTTGGACTTCATGACCCATTTTCACCAACCAAATGCATGATTTAGCTCCAATGTCCTTGTAATGGCCCGGAACCTCCTGGACAATTACTTTTCCAAAAGTGAGGCTCCACCAAAACAGTGGAACCGTGATGGTGGCAGTGTGAGGGTGAGACCGTGACGGTGGAACCGTGACGGTGGAACCGTGAGGGTGACACCGTGATGGTGACACCGTGACGATGGAACCGTGACGTTGGAACCATGACAGTGGCATCGTGAGGGTGACACCGTGACAGTGCCACCATGAGGCTGACACCATGAGGGTGACACCGTGATGGTGGAACTGTGTCCCCTCGTCGAGTACCTGACTTTTCCTCTCCTGCAACGTAAGTTTTGACGTAAATTAATTCTTTTACTCCTTTTAAAACCACTTAAAGCCCATAATTAATCCCTAAAATCCTGAGAAACCTCCCCGATGGGGATATTAAATAACACCTTAATATCATCGTGTGTAACTGCCCAACTGCGTGGTCAACCCATGACCCCCGCTCACACGGTTTCACGTTCTTATCTCAACCATCCACGACCCTTATAAACTAAAGGGTTAGGAATGGTTTCTTCTTTCCTCGATCGCGGCTTTTCACGAACAACTTTTGGTGCATCGGGCGAGCCGCATCGTTATCCGTAAAGTTCCATGTCTGGCCTAAGCACCGATCGTCTATCAACAAGTAGGGAATTTCTCCTTCATCTCACTCTTTTGTGTATCATGCGGGGTGGGCGTGCTTTTGATTATATAGAATTGGATAAACTAGACCTAATTAAAGATAATGAAAAAATTCTATAAAGGATGAAGGGGGGGCCATCGGGCGAGCTGAATCCTTATCCGTAAAGTTTCGTTGTTTGCGCACTAATGAACCCCTGGTGGTGTTTAAATGGCTTGTTTTGTAATCGTAAACTCCTGCTGTGAAAAGTAAAATTGGTTAACTACGTATACCGGGCTGAATAAATTGAAAGCACCAGGATCAACCCTTCTATGATAACTCCTAGTTAAAGCACATGGAATTGAAATCATGGAGTGTGTTAAATCTTTTAAATCTGAAAATACCTTCATGGGCCTATTTTGCTTAATGGTAGTGGCTTGATTATTCCTCTTCCGTGGGCCGATTGTTGGAGATGTGGGAGGGGATGGGATCCCCTGTTTAGTATACTTTCAGTGGTTGTGAGTTTTAAGACTGGTTGGTTACCTTGTTATATCACGAATTGGGATGGGATTCTCTATTGATGAAAAACCTCTTTCGGGGAAAGGACACGGGGCAGTGTCTCGGGGTTGTCTGGTTCCAGTACTTCGAGGGTTCTCACTTTTCCCTTGTTGTTGTGACTTTACAAGGGAACCAGGTGTGGATGCTTAGTTGATGTTTGGATGCTTTCTTTTCCTTGGTTATGCTTATGGTTTAGTTTCCCAGTAGTTCATAAACTTATTTGAACATTATCACTGAACATGAAACCAAGAATGGGACAAATGGGTTTTGTTGGTGAGAGTTGTGACTCGGACTTGAGCGTTGTTGTGATCTGTAGGCTGTCTGAAGAAAAAACTAAATTTGGGTGAGTGCTCGTTACCTATGTATATAATTGTAGTTTTGTGTTTCTTATTCGCGCCCCACCCAAGTTGAGCACTTAGTGCCGAACACCCCCATTCCATGGGGGAGGGTGTTTTTCCCAACACTATTCTTAGTGGCTGGTTATTAGCTCCTTTTCTACTTCCTTTCCCGGATATCCCAAGTTTCTTCGGGCAGGCTGTGATGGACTGAGGTCTATTATTAGCCCAAGAACCTTTGGGTGGGGTAGTGTGGTGGTTGGCCAGGTGTGTGCGGCAGGTGGTTTCCCAAGTGTCTTCGGGATGAGACCCAGGTGTCTTTGAGCGTGGCAGTGGATTTTCTAGCCCAGGTTTCTTCAGGTGTGGTGGTGGTTCTTCTGGCCTAGGTGGTTGCAGGTGTGGTTACATGTGATAGTTTTGGCCCAGGTGTTTGCGGGCGGGATTTAGCAGTGGGACTGTGTGTGGTTGTGGACCAGGTGTGTGTGGGCGGGTGTGGCAGTGGGACTACGGTGAGAATGGAGTGATTGGTCCCATGCGTAGGATGTCTCAATAACTAATGGGAAAGTGGCACGGGGTACCCAAACATCGATGTGCTCTGATTATATATATTACTTGACTTGCATTATTTGGGGAGTGTTCCTTGGTGTGGCTTGGGTGGATAATTTACCTTGATAGGTGTTTGGTTTACTCCTTTTCTCACGGGACTTTAGTATGTTCCCCCACTTGTGCACGAGAGTCTTTGGTTTTCCCTACTGAGTGTACTTGTATGCTCACCCTACGTATATAAAACTGCTTTCAGGTTTCCAGGAGGACTTCAGGGATCGCACAAGACCATACTAGCTCGGACCTTTGGGGCAGTTGCAGTTGATGCTTTTCTTCTTTGGTACTTACCTTTGTAGTCACCTTTTGTACCTTGTGGCTTTTACTTTTGGAACATGCATGTGGGAATGGTTTACTTTTGGCTTTACATTTCTTTTACCTTTGTGTTGTTGAGTTTCATCATCTTATCTCTTTATTCTATAAAACAAAAAGGGGTAATTCCTTCCATTTGTGAGAAATTTTTATACCCTTGGTGCTAGTCGCCACTCCGGGACCTATTGATGGCGATTCTCGGGGGTCATTATCTCTCCTTCAACTTAAAGAAGGAAGGGCCTGACAATCTGCTGACCCTCCCCTCCTTTTAGTGAAGGCGGGTCGTGACATAATGGTATCAAATTTGATGGTTAAGAGATAAGATGGAGTCTGGAGTTAGGAATAGTGAGGATTGCATGGGATGGTAAGGCAATAGTGTTGGGTGGCCTTAGTGCGTGAATTAGGCTAGGGAAGACCGTCTAGGACACGGGATTTTAGGGCCCTCTATGATCCAACGCAAGGACTCTGGACCTACCGAACGACCAAGTGATGCCACGCTGATTGCATGGTAGAAACCCTAAGAAAGGTACATGCATCATAATGACTTGTGTTCTCGTGTTTCTAAGGTGTTTTGGGAATTAAGAATAAACGAATAGTTTAAGAAGTTTTAAAGACAATAATATGTACTACTTGGTCTTAGGAATTCCTTGTTTACCTTGTAGCTATGGCACCTGGACGACGACCGCGTGTGGTACAGACGATCGAGGCCCCATGGACTAACTTGGCCGATCGGAAGAGAGTTGACCGAGAAGAGGAGGACGGCCAGTGGTAGAGGACTCTCCGGGCCTTCCAGCGATAGATCCTCGAGAAGTATGAGGGAATCACCTCTGACATGAAGACGGAAGGCTAGCTAGAGGAGCTAGTGATAGCTTTCGGCCTGATTCAGGCCCCGACCGAGTACTGGGTTCCTCTGGCCATCAGCCAGATGCGGGGAGCGGTGCGTCAGTGGTGGACGCTTTACCTGGAGGAGAGGAGAGAGGCTGAGGTGGATTGGGCGGATTTTGAGAGGGAGTTCTGAGCTGAATTCCTCTCTTCGACGATGAAGGAGGAAAAGAGATAGGAGATACTCTCCCTCTAATAGGGGATTATGTCAGTGAGGGAGCTAGGGATCAAGTTCAAGGACCTCCTACATTTTTCTCTGGACCTTTTTCCTGACGAGGAGACTCGAGCAAGACGTTTGGAAGAGGCGCTCTGACCCTCCTTCCAGTATGATGTTACCCCCTTTACCCTGACGACGTACTTGAAAGTCCAGAAGAAGGCCGAAGTGGTGGATAGGATGCAGGCTCTAGGAGGTGTTTCATGAGAGGGGATCCAGCTGAGACCATCAAAGGGGAAGGACGTCAGCACCAAGCCTCAAGCGTCAAGACCCTCCAGGTTCCGACCCGCAGGGAGCAGGCCGCATCAGTTTTAGTTTCGATCCCCTGGTCCACACCCCTTTTCTTTGGGCCCAGGGCTGTGGTGCTTCGTCTGTGGAAGCCCTGGACATCTCCGGAGTCAATTCCTGGACCGGGTGCAGTACGGAGATGGCGGACATCCCCAGCACCCACCCCAGCAGCAGCTCCCAGCCAAACCTTTCCAGCAGCAGTGACAGCGAGCTCCCACTCCTCCGAGGGCAGACGTAGGAGGAGGAGGCCGACCTCAGGGTTCTCCTCAGGGACCTCGACCAGGGCATGGTCGGGGAGGTGGCCGATAGCCGAGGGGCAGAGGAGCTGGGCATGGATAGATACACGCCGCAGAGGCGGTAGTTCCAGCAAGACCGGAGGTTGTTCGAGGTACGATCAGTTTTTTTAGCACTCTTTTTTATTCCTTGTTCGATACAGGAGCTCCGCACTCCTTTATTGCACCCCAGTCTAGCCCGTACCTTGGGTCTAGATGCTGAGAGATTTCCAGTTCCCCTGGTGTTGATCACACCAGTCGGAGGTCAGACTGACTTGTTGTTTGTTTTTCGAGGATGTAGACTGATGATAGGGCCACATCAGTCGGTTAGGTATCTTCTTCTGCTACAGATACATCCATAAGATGTCATCCTAGGCATCGACTGGCTATTCTCTGTGTGTGCCCTCATCGACTGTTTCCTAAGAAGGGTCATATTCTCGGACATGGGCGGTCGGCGTGTTACCTTCACCGGCGAGCGGAGCGGTCATAAGGGCAGCAGGCGAGAGGAACCCCTCCTCTCCTTGTTAGTCGAGCTGTCAGTAGAGTCAGTAGATGCTGGGATGGTGGGGGTGCCAGAGGTTGTCTGTGAGTTTATGGACATCTTTCCTGAGGAGGTGATGACTCTACCCCCTCGATGTGATATCGAGTTCGGGATAGACCTATACTCGAGCACTCGTCTGATCTCGATGGCTCCTTACCAGATGGCACCTTCAGAGCTATGGGAGTTGCAGATCCAGATTGACGATCTGATGAAGAGCGGTTATGTTCGGCCGAGTGTGTCACTGTGGGGTTCTCCAGTCATGTTCGCAAAGAAGGCAGATGGTGGTCTCAGGTTGTGCATAGACTAGAGGAGGCTGAATCAGGTGATGATCAAGAATCACTACCCTCTTCCGAGGATAGACGATATTTTCGACCAGCTAAAAGGGGCAGGATGGTTCTCAAAGATCGACCTGCGTTCTGGGTACCACCAGCTGAGAGTGAAGGAGAGTGACCTCCCAAAGATGGGCTTCAGGTGAATATATGGACACTTCGAGTTCGTAGTCATTCCCTTCGGTGTTATGAACGCCCCAGCTGTGTTCATGGGGCTTATGAACTCCATCTTCTAGGAGTACCTGGATCGGTTCGTAGTTGTGTTCATCGACGACATCCTAATCTATTCAAGATCAGAGGAGGAACATGAGGAGCACCTAAGGATGGTTTTGGAGGTCCTCCGACAGCACCGTCTCTATGGTAAGTTGTCAAAATGCATGTCCTGGACACGAGAAGTGCACTTCCTATGACACGTGGTGTCCAAGCGCGGGGTAGCGGTGGATCCATCAAAGGTTGAGGAAGTTGTTTCTTGGGCAGCACCCAAGAATGTGGCAGAGGTCCATAGTTTCCTCGGGTTGGCAGGTTACTATCGGAGGTTCGTACCCAACTTCTCCTGAGTAGCAGCCCCTTTGACAGCCCTGACCAAGAAAGACCAGGTTTTCGTGTGGAGTGAGAAGTACGAGTCAGCCTTCAACTATCTGAAAGAGAAGTTGGTTAGTGCCCCAGTGCTGAGACTACCAGAAGAAGGGGCGGCTTATGAGGTGTTCTGTGATGCTTTAGGACAGGGCCTGGGATGTGTGTTGATGCAGCGACAAGGGGTGATCTCTTATGGGTCCAGGCAGCTACGCCCCCATGAGCGTAATTACGCCACCCACGACCTGGAGCTTACAACGGTTGTTTTTGAGCTAAATTTATGGCGGCACTACCTCATCAGAGAATGCTTTGTGGTCTTCACAGATCACAAAATCTTGAGGTATATCTTCTCCCAACGGGACTTAAACTTGTGACAGCGGAGATGGGTGGAGTTCCTCCAGGATTACGACTTCGAGATCTCTTATACTGAGGGCGAGGGCAATGTAGTGGCCGATTCCTTGATCAGGAGGACATAGAATGATGCGGTCCGAGAGTCGGCAGACGCCTGGGAAGCGATGGAGGAGTTGGCTGCCTTACACCTAGATGCGAGTATAGATGGTGGTAGAGGTTGCCTATATCAGATGACAGTGAAGTCTTCTCTATTGCAGCAAGTGGAGGAGTCTCAGTGGGGAGACCTAGAGTGCGAAGTGATGAGTGACCGAGTTGACCAGGGCAATGCTCCAGAAGGATGGACAGAGGATGGTCATAACCGGATGCTTTTCCAGGAAAGGTTGTTTGTTCCAGGAGTGATGCGCGACAAGGTTCTCAGTGAGTTCCACAACTCACCCCTGGAAGTACACCCAGGAGTTTCCAAGATGTACCAGGGACTGAAGAGACAGTTTTGGTGGCCCGGAGTGAAGCGAGCAGTGGTAGAGTTTCTGGCCAAGTGCTTAGTGTGTCAGCAAGTGAAGGCTGAACACCGAGTTCTAGGTGTCCTACTACAGTCTCTAGATGTCCCTGAGTGGAAGTGGGATGACATCTCGATGGATTTCGTCATGGGACTTCCCAAGGTCCAAGGGGCATATGACGCCATCTAGGTGGTAGTGGACTGGTTAACGAAATCGGCCCACTTTCTGGAGATCAAGGAGTCGAGTACTATGGATGCTTTGGCACGAAAGTACGTGGATGAGTTGGTGCAGTTTCATGGAGTCCTGAGGTCTATAGTCTCGGATAGGAATGCACGGTTTACCTCATGGGTCTGGAAAGGATTGCAGCATGCGTTTGGTACACAGTTACGCCTTAGCACTGATTTCCATCCCCAGACAGATGGAAAAACAGAGCGCACCATCCAGACCTTGGAGGATATGATGTGGGCATGTGTTCTGGACTTAGGAGGATCATGGGTGAGACACTTTCCCCTAGTATAATTCGCCTACAATAATAGTTATCACTCTACCATCGGTATGGCCCTGTTTGAAGCCTTGTACGGGAGGCCCTGCCATTCACCTATGTGTTGGGCTGAAGTGGTAGAGGCATGCATCCTTGGCCAGGAGGTGGTGCAGAGCACGACAGAGAAGGTTCAGCTCATACAGGAAAGGATGAAGGCATCCCAGGACCGAAAAAAGCCGTATATCGATACCAGGAGGAGGCCCTTGGAGTTTGAGGTTGGAGACCACGTGTTCTTGAAGGTCTCCCCTCGACGTGGGCAGCAGAGGTCTGGCAAGGGGAGTAAGCTTTCTCCCAGGTTCATCGGACCCTTCGAAGTGTTGTGGCGGGTCGGCGAAGTGGCTTATCAGCTAGCGTTACCACTGCCGCTACTGAGGATGCATGATGTCTTTCATGTGTCCCAGCTCCATCGGTATCTGCACGACGATTCACACGTCCTTGATTGGGGTGAGCTAGACATCGAGGACGACATGACCTTTGTGGAGAGACTAGTGATGATCGAGGATCGCAAGGAGAAGGTTCTTCGTGGGAGAACCATTCCCTTGGTTCGTGTTTTGTGGAGCCTTGGTGGGCTTGAGGAGAGTACGTGGGAGAGGGAAGCACTGATTCATACCCAATACCCCGAGTTGTTTTGAGTTTTGTTCCTTGTTGTACCTATTGTGGTAGAACATTTTGTCTTTTTGTCTATGAAATGTACTGGGTTTCTTTCCTATGAATGTGTGCGAAAAGCCCTAGCTATGGGGGAGGAGAGAACCCGCCCCCCTAATCAAGACGAATTAAGGTGGATGTGATGAAACTCGTGTGGGTGAGTCAGTGCCACCCAAAGCGGATAATATCTTGACATGGGGGAGGAGACTCCCCAACCCACATGCATGGGCAGTTTGGCATGGTATGTTTCTTGGTTCTTGTCAGGGAAGTGTTTTTAGTTAGCATGGGTTCACTTTTAAGAGGTATCTTTCGAGGTGGTTTTTCGGACCCTCTCTTTCCTTCTTGGTTTGTTTTGATTCTCGAGGATGACAATCCTTTAAGAGGTATCTAATGTAATGGCCCGGACCCTCCTGGACCATTACTTTGCCAAAAGTGAGGATCCACCAAAACAGTGGCACCGTGAGGGTGACACCGGTCACGGTGGCACCGTGAGGGTGAGACCGTGATGGTGACACCGTGACGGTGGAACCGTGACGATGGAACCATGATGGTGGCATCGTGAGGGTGACACCGTGACAGTGCCACCGTGAGGGTGACACCGTGACGGTGGCACCATGTCCCCTCGCCGAGTACCTGACTTTTCTGCTCCCGCAATGTAAGTTTTGACGTAAATTAATTCTTTTACTCCTTTTAAAACCACTTAAATCCCGTAATTAATTCCCTAAAATCCCGAGAAACCTCCATGATGGGGGATATTAAATAACACCTTAATATCATCATGTGTAACTTCCTAACTGTGTGGTCAACCCACGACCCCCGCTCATGCGGTTTCGCGTTCTTATCTCAACCGTCCGCGGACCTTATAAACTAAAGGGTTAGGCATGGTTTCTTCTTTCCTCGATCACGGCTTTTCACGAACATCTTTTGGTGCATCGGGTGAGCCGCATCGTTATCCGTAAAGTTCCGCGCCCAGCCTAAGCGTCGATCGTCTATCAACAAGTATAGAATTTATCCCCCGTCTCTCTCTTTTGTGTATCATGCGGGGTGGGCGTGATTTTGATTCTGTAGAATTGGATAAACCATACCTAATTAAAGATAATGAACAAATTCTATAAAGGATGAAGGGTGAGGGGGGCGTGATCGTTGATGTTATTATTGTATAATCATCTTTCTCAGTTGTGCTGGCTTACACCTTCTGAAAATCGAGGTCGTTGGTGGTCATTGTTTGTGGACTAATGAACCCCTGGTGGTGTTTAGATGGATTGTTTTGTAATTGTAAACTCCTGCTACGAAAAGTAAAATTGGTTGACCACATATACCGAGCTGAATAAATTGAAAGCACCAGGATCAACCCTTCTGTGATAACTCCCGGTTAAAGCACACATAATTGAAATCATGGAGTGTGTTAAATCTTTTAAATCTGAAAATACCCGTATGGGCCTATTTTTCTTGATGGTAGTGGCTTGATTGTTGCTCTTCTGCAGGCCGGTTGCTGTAGTTGTGGGAGGGGATGGGATCCCCTATTTAGTATACTTTCGGTGGTTGTGAGTTTTAAGACCGGGTGGTTACCTTGTTATATCACGAATTGGGGTGGTATCCTTTGTTGATGAAAAACCACTTTTGGGGGAAGGACACGGGGTAGTGTCTCGGGGTTGTCTGGTTCTAGTACTTTGAGGGTTCTCACTTTTCCTTTGTTGTTGTGACTTTACAAGAGAACCGGGTGTGGATGCTTAGTTGATGTTTGGCTAGTTTCTTTTCCTTGGTTATGCCTATGGTTTAGTTTCCCAGTAGTGCATAAACTTATTTGAACATTGTCACTGAACGTGAAACCAAGAATGGGACAAATGGGTTTTGTTGGCAAGAGTTTTGACTCGGACTTGAGCGCTGTTGTGATCTGTAGGTTGTCTGAAGAAAAACCTAACTTTGGGTGAGTGCTTGTTACCTATTTATATAATTGTAGTTTTGTGTTTCTTATTCGTGCCCCACCCAAGTTGAGCACTTAGTGCCGAACACCCCCATTTCATGGGGGAGGGTGTTTTTCCCAACACTATTCTTAGTGGCTGGTTATTAGCTCCTTTTTTTCTCCCTTTCCTGGATAGCCCAAGTTTCTTCGGGCTGGCTGTGATGGCCTGAGGTCCATTATTAGCCCAAGAACCTTCGGGTGGGGTAGTGTGGTGGTTGGCCAGGTGTATGCGGCAGGTGGTTTCCCAAGTGTCTTCGGGATGATGCCCAGGTGTCTTCAGGCGTGGTGGTAGTTGTTCTGGCCTATGTGTTTGCAGGTGTGGTTACATGTGATAGTTGTGTCCTAGGTGTTTGTGGGCGGGATTCGGCAGTGGGACTACGTGTGGTTGTGGCCCAGGTGTGTGTGGGCGGGTGTGGCAGTGGGACTGCGGTGAGAAAGCCGGGATTGGTCCGATTCGTAGGATGTCTCAATAACCAGTGGGAAAGTGGTGCGGGGTACCCAAACATCGATGTGCTTCGATTATATATATTACTTCACTTGCGTTATTTGGGGAGTGTGCCTTGGTGAGGCTTGGGTGGATAATTTACCTTGATAGGTGTTTGGTTTACTCCTTTTCTCATGGGACTTTAGTACATTCCCCCACTTGTGCACGAGAGTCTTTGGTTTTCCCTACTAAGTGTACTTGTATGCTCACCCTACGTATATAAAACTGCTTTCAGGTTTCCAGGAGGACTTCGGGGATCGTGTTGGACCATACTAGCTCGGAACTTTGGGGCAGTTGCAGTTGCTGCTTTTCTTCTTTGGTACTTACCTTTGTAGTCACCTTTTGTACCTTGTGGATTTTACTTTTGGAACATGCATGTTGGAATGGTTTACTTTTGGCTTTACTTTTCTTTTACCTTGGTGTTGTTGAGTTTCATCATCTTATCTCCCGATCCTATAAAACAAAAAGGGGTAATGCCTTCCATTTGTGAGAAATTTATATAACCTTGGTGCTAGGCGCCACTCTGGGACCTATTAAAGGTGGGTCTCGGGGGTCATTATCTCTCCTTCAACTTAAAGAAGGAAGGGTCTGGCAATCTACTGACCCTCCCCTTCTTTTAGTGAAGGCAGGTCGTGAAAGTCCTAAATGAAGGTTGTATCCCATTAATTCAGGAACATATTTAAATAATTTTATTTTCAAATAATACATAACAAAATATTAATGTCTGAAATTCTACAGTGAATTTTAAAGTGTAAAACTAGAATTTTCATCAAATTTGTAAATGAATGATCTAATCCCAAATATTTCATAAATGAACAAATATACCACAATGTGAAGAAATTATAACATTTATTATCAATAAAATATTCAATAAAAATTTGTTTTATCACTCTACCCATTACCTAATAAGGATTCTTTATTTATAGTGATGCATCGCTGAAAGGGCTTAGGTGCATCCTAATGAAAAAAGACAAGGTGATTTATTATGAATCTTGACCGTTAAATCCTCATGATAAAAATTGTCCTACACATGAACTAGTGATATATGTGGTTATTTTTTCTCTAAAAATATGGAGGCACTATCTTTATGGGGGGACATGTGATATATACACAGACCACCAAAACTTTGAATTATATTTTCACACAAAATGAATTGAACATGAGAAAACGAGATGGTTGGAACTTCTTAAAGACAATTAATATTAAATTCATTATCACCCAGAATAGAAAACAAAGTAAATAATGAATTAAGTATGAAATGCCCTATTGTTCTGAAAATGATGAAGATTCAATGAGATTCTTTGATCAAATATATAGTAAAATAGGACATGGGAATTTTAAGGGAAGGGACATCATCAAATCCATCACAAATTATTTCTTGATCATCATTACAAGATAAGACCAAGAAAGTTCAAAGAGAATATCCTTTGATAAAAAAAATAAGTTAGAGGATGTGATGAATGGAATTTTCATGATTTTATTATTGATTAAGAAGGTTTATTGAAATTTCATACGAGGATATGTATTCCATCTATCACAAATATAATGAAGGATCAAATGGATGAGGCTCATATCTCTACATTCTCTATACATCCTTGAAGCACTAAAATTTATAGGAACCTTAGTGATCATTATTGGTGGGATAATATCAAAAGGAAGATTATTGGATACACTACAAGGTGCTTGGCATGTCAGCAAGTGAAGGTGGAGTGACAAATTCTCAAAGGGGTATTACAACCACTACCCATACCAAAATTGATGTGGATAATATCACTAAGGACTTAATTATTTGTCTCCCAATAATATCCAAAGGAAAAAATGTGATATAGTTTATTGTGGATTGTCTACCGAAGACTTCCCATTTTATCTCTATTCGGAAAGATTTCTATCTTCACCAACTTTATAAGATATACTTAAAGGAAGTGGTGTGGTGGCATGGGGTTCCACTTTCTATCATTTCTAATCATGATACAAGGTTAAAATATAAATTATGAAGGAGTCTTCAACGTTCTCTGAATACTAAATTGAATTTTGGTATGTCCTATCATTTCCAAACTAATAGCCAATCTGAAATGACAATTCAAAAACATGAGGACATAATATGAACATGCTCAATGGAATTTAAAGGTGGGTGGTATCAATACCAACCATTAGTTTATTTCTCATACAAAAATAGATTCCAATTGAATATTAAAATGGAACCAAATTAATATCTATAAATAAATAGATGTATAACTATTACTTGTTATGATGAAGTTAGTGATAGCAAATTACTTGGGCCCAATCTTGTGTAAAAGAATGAAGAAAGTGATAATGTCATCCAACATAATATAAAGGATTCTCAGATTTAAAAGAAGATTTATGCTAACAATCATAAAAATGACTTGGAGTTATATGTTTCCGAAAAAATTTCCCTTCGGATATCAACATAGATGAGATTAATGTGGTTTAGAAAGAATGGATAGCTTGTCCCTAGGTACATTGGCCCCTATGAAATACGTGAATGCATAGGATCAGTGGCCTATTAGCTAGAAATTTCCCGGAATCTATCCCACGTTCATGATGTATTCCATGTATCTCACTTGAGTAAGTACATACCTGGTCCCTCACATGTACTAAATCCAAATGTGGTAAAACTGAAACATAACCTCTCTTATGAGGAGCATCCCGTCAAGATCTTGGACCGTAGAAATGGTTCTATGAAAAAAGACTACCCACCTAGTCAAAGTGTTGTGGAGTAACCATAAATATGAATAAGAGACATGGGAACCAAAGGATACAATGAGACATAAGTACCCTCACCATTTCTCAACTGAGATAATGAGTTTAAATTTTGGGGATGAAATTAATAAATGGGGGAGAATGTAATGACTGAGACTTTTAAATGATATTTTTTTATCGAATAAATGTAGTTATATATTCTATAAAATTATACACATAAATAACAAATAGAAACCAAAAAAATATCATTGATAAATATCATTACATTAGTCATCTATGAAACTAATTAAAATGTCAAACATTACAAATAGAAAAAAGGCTAAAATGGGAAAGTATGGATCACCCCAATATACTAGAATCATCAACCTACTGAAAACAATATAGAAATGAAATAAAATATTAATAAACCAATCAAAAATGTATGAAAATTAAAATATAACCTTAATATAAATTGTAGTGAATTTTGAGCGAAATAATGAAGTAGAATTTATAGGGTATAAAGGGATATGTGACTATTTCAATTCGATCATTATATGACCATTGGATAAAATGACCATGGGAAATTATACCCTCAGTTTAAAATATTACCATTATAATTTGTTTTTATAAGTTTTATTTAAATTGGATAATTGATACATAAATATTAATCGATGGACTCAACCAGTAGAGTCATATCATTTGAATCTCATTTATTCGAACTTGGGAGGGAGGTAGGGTAACTAGGGTTATCAATTGACCAAGCTCAATCTGAGCTTCAACAAGTGAATCTTGAATGAAATTTTTTATGGGAGAAGTTAAATTTAGTGGTTATTACCACTTGGACGATGTTATCCAAGTTATCCCATGAAACTACCACCATCGCAAACCTTACCCTTAGGGCCTAGGAAGGTGTAATAAGGGGTTTTGTGTCTAAAACATAGTTTCATAAAGTGAAAATTCATTTTTATAAATAAAATTTTTATTCTATCAATTCCTTTTAAAAATATTTTTTCTTAATAAAATATATTTTTATTTGAGTCAAATTTGATAATTTTATTTTTGGATGAAAATAAAACATAATCGTATTTTTTCAAAAAAATATATATAATTTTTATATATAACCAATGTATTATGAATAGTATTTTATTAAATAAAATATTTCTTTAAAACACTTTAATTTAAATAATTAATGATAATATAATTTTATAATGGCGTGGGAAAGTTTTTATAAGTGTCAGAAATTTTATTTTGCCTTAAAACTACTATTTTTAAATAAAATAAGGTTTTTCAGATTTCAAATTTATAATTCTCATATTTATGGAATTATATTGGAAAAATAAATATCATTTTTTAAATTGTCATGTCAAATTTAGATTAGTGTTAATTTATGAAAATTTTCTAAAATAATTTATTTTCTTCACGAATAGTAGGATTTCGGTATATTATATGACAACATATTTATGTAATAATGGTTTAATAATTAACTAACTAAAATACAAGACCTAAATAATTTTATTTTTTTAATATTAAGTATTTTAATATATTTTATTCAATTTTTAAGACTATAAGTTACATTCCAAAGTCGAAAAAAGAAAATTTGATTTTTAAAAACATTAATTTATATAAACTTCACTTTTCTATGCCAAAATAAGAATTTAAAAATAAATTTAGGTTCTGTTTGAATAAAATAACATAAAATTTGACCCAAATTTCCAAAAACATGAGCAAAAACTGTGGGTAATCCAATGGCTTTTCATTTTCCACAACCTAGTTTTCCAAGACCTGTATTTGGAAATTATTAAAGAAATCCTCCACTTTTTCTATAAATATCCACCCATTTATCCATTAAATTTCACTCCCAATATATTATCCATGAAGTTTTGGTGATTTTCCCTCCCAATGTATCCTCAATCCCCTAAGTTTCTATCCTCAAGTTATAGGAACAACTCTTAAAGGTAAGGGAAATATCCACTTCTCTTTCCATTCAAGTTGCCTTTTTTATATAGTGTGTCTTCTAATTAAAAAACATAGTTCTTTTTGTCCACTTTATCTCATACCATTAATGTAATGGTAGTATTTTATTAATGAGAGACCTTTTTTCCCTCACATTTCACCTTTTTATAAAACCATGTTTAATACCCATCATGCTACTAAATTTACTTCCCAAATTTCCCTCTTTTACATGACAAATTCTCTTTTCCCTTTTATTTGAATACCTAGACCTATTTTATTTTCAATGGGTATTCAACTATTTAAAAAATTAATTGTTTATTCAAGGATTTAAATATATGAAACCCAAATTTCCTCCAATGGTTTAAAAATGGTGTTATGATCCTGTCTTTAAGCTCTTTTGTATGCCACGATTTTTTATAAGAAACCAGTTCTTTATTCTCCATGGGTAATTAATGAAATGCATTATTATGATCTATGTGGCTCAAATTAAATTAATACATGTTAATGTATTTACCTAATAGAGTTCCAATTCATTGGGTAAATAATTTAATCCCTAGAGATGACATGTTTTATGATACCTTGGTGAATAACCATGGTAATTTTCATTTACAACACCTTAGTAATAAACCTTGGTGTTATGATTATGAATGTATCATTTAAATTTTGAAGCCATATTTATATTTTAGGATTTATTTTATTATTATTATGATATCCCTCTTTCTCATGCCTTACGTTATGCTTTATGTTCTTATTGATATGTCTCAAGATCATGTGTTATATGTTTCTCTTTCTTATTCCCTCACTAGGCTCCATGCTCACCCCTTTCTTTTGATGTATGTACCCAGTGTAAGAGATATTGCAAAAGTAACCTAGAGTGAACCCATGAATATGACATTAAAGTGGTTTTAAAATAATTTTTAAGTTTTCATGTATTATTTACCTTATTTACAAAAAAATAAATTTGAAGGGATCCTCTCTCTTTTATACAGTGTAATGGAAAGTTATGTAATAAAATGGAAGGATTCCATATCACAAGCTTCTTCCTTGGTATCATTAGGGTTCTAAGAACAAACACCGATTCTCCATGAAAGAATAATTGGAGGTGTAAATTTTTTTTGAAGGCTCACGTAATCCAATTCTAATGAAATTCTAGGTTTTGTATCATATTAAACCTCTTCTCATCGAGTTTTTCTTACTCATCTAGTCTCTTATGTGATTGTTCATCGTCTTAGAGTTGAACATAGATAGTGATATAGGGTGAGTGAACCTATAATTAAATATATATAAATACATTTATTATATAGACAAGTGAATATGGGGTCACTTTTGTGGAATAATGGGTTGTGGTACAATGGGCCCACAAGTCATGTAAGAGTTTTTTTCCCACGATTTCTTGTCTTTTTTCACCATTTTCTAGAGTATATTTTATATATACATATTAAAAGAATATATCTTCCCATTTTCTACTATGTGATAGTGAGAGGAATTTCTAGAATTTATATTCTACTCTTGATATATCCTCTTCAACTCATAATAATAGAAATTGGTTCCATTTTCTCAATATTGTATAAGGGATACCAAATCTAGTAATTTTATCATACATAAAAAAAGTTGATAATTCCCTTAATCTTGGATTCCTTGAGGGGTATGGACTCATCCCATTTGGAGAAGAAGTCAGTAGAAGTAAGAATGTAAATGAACTACTTGGTTATAGCAGGGGGATATAGCCCCACATCATACATTCCCCATAAGTAAAATGGATATGAATACTTGTAAATGTGGAATATTTAAGGGGGTTTACTGATGAATATTTCTTGTATTTTACTATCATGGAAATTATTGGTGAACACCAGATAGTTATGAATCATTGTCGGCCAAAAATAACCAAACCTCCTAATTTATTGGGACATCTAGGTTCCAGGATAATGAGCACTGCATGAGACCACATGGACTTCTTACATTAAGGTGAGGGTATCTCCTTCTGGGATGAATCTATGGAGGTCTCCATTAAAAACTAATTTATAGAGGAATTTCTATTTATTAGACCCATCTCAAAGGGTGAAATTTTCTTCTTAATATAGGATCTATTCCTTTTTTACTAAATTTGACAAAAAGGTCTCGTTTTGGAGGTATTCCATTATGGGGCTCTTCCATATAATAAATTTTTTTGGCTCATCGTTCCCTGAGGCAACACTAATATAATTTATCTCCTCTGGGTTGGATATAATGACCAAGGAAACCACCCTTCATTGTGAAATGTATAATATTTTCACTTTCTATACAATATTGGGTTGGGTTTTTTGTGTTATCTATAGCATCAACATGATCATTCTATGATCGAGTAACATGATGAAATGTTGGTTTGAAAGGTAATTCCTCTATCAGAACTTAACCTATGAGTGGGTTCAATTCTTCCTTCTTGATTGTATATTCATCATTGATCTATTTAATAACTATCTTTGGATTACCTTTCACATTTATATAGTATATCTACATCTATGGGATAGCTACATGACTACAATAAGGGCTTGTTATTCCACATCATTATTGGTGTAGCCTTTGGATAGTAAGAAAGAGTATGGATTAATTTCCTTAGAAGAGAAAAAATATATAATCACCAAAAAACAACAATTGAAATTTGGGTTTTCTATTATCTTCCTGATCAGACTTATAGAGGATATATCAAAATACATATCCCATATTTAGGGAGTTCCATGAGTATAGAAAACCTATTTTCTCAAGAGCTTAGTGATTGCTAGCATGTTTTCTATGGAAGGTTGTGCTACAAGGAAATAAACTAGAGCTTTCTGCTTGATTAACTTATGTGGAACAAATAAAATGACATACTGTTATAGGATGAACACCCATCGGTCTAAATTCTCGATTAGCATAGGGATGTAGAAAATATAGATGAGTGGATTGATATGAGAGAAAAAGTGGACTTCAAGGTGTTTTAAGTAGTGCCTCATATTTTTTGACCATAAATATGATTGTAAGGAAGTTCTTCTCAATATTAGGATATCATGTCTCGATATCTATCATCGTTCAGATGAGATAGTAGATACGATTTCTACTTCCTTCATCTTTATTTTATGTGATAAGAGTTTCAAGTGATATATATATGTAGTCCACATATAGGATGATTTGATTCCCTTATACTAAGGGAATTAAGACTGATGGATGTAGTAGATATTTCTTGAGGTTATCAAAGGATTTCTAGAAGTCTTCATACCATTGATAAGTGTCCCCCTTATTTATAACTTGGTGATGGGGAATCATTTTTTTACCAAATTGGTTATTAAATGCCTGAAATATGCAAGGAATCCTTGAATCCCTATTAAATCCTAATTTTCTTAAGGAAGTGGCATCATAATGATTTAAGTAGTCTTCTCTAGATCAAACCTAGTGGCACGGTTCCATACCACAAAGGTATGTAATTTCCCTGATGTTTTTCCCTAGGCACATTTTAGAAGACTCATATTTAAACTCTGCTATTACAATTATTTGAATAGTTTATAAAGGATGGATAAATGGTCACAACATTTATGATACATGACCGCCATATCATCAATATATAATTATATTATTCTTCAAAAGAAGGTGTTGAAGATGTGATGTATAAAACACTGATATGTGCCATTGACATTCTTCAAACTAAAGGGCATGAACCGGAAGTAGAATATCCCTTGAGGTTCCCTATATGCAGTGTATTTCTCATAATCATGGGACATCTTTATCGAATTTTACTCTAAGCACCCATACATAAAGGAAAGGTCTTGGAATTTTATGGTTTCATCAATTATAAGTTCTATAAAAAGAACTATGAAAACTTTCTTTGGACAATGTCAATTAAGATCCCTGAAATCAATGAATTCCATAATATTTATGTTTTTTTATTGATGGTAATTGTGTTGGAAAGACATTTCGGGTAGTTCACCTCTCAAATTAAGATAGATTTGATAAGTTTTTCAACATCAGATTCTGACTTGGTGGCATGATAGGGGTGTATTCTTATGGCTGCTTGTTTAAAACCTAGATGGTCATCTGGAAGGCATGGGTGATGAGTTTACACATCAAGTTCCAATATGGGGATCTATTTATAATTACAAAAAAACACATAGAATTTATACTTCAATAATGAGATATACATCTCTTATTATTCCAGGGAATGGAGGCATTAATCAATAAGGGTTGCAGATCCTCTTCTATTCCTAAATTTACCTATTGGATTAGATCTAAGGTGTTGGAGATGCCTTCCTCAAATTATATAGGGGTGTTCTTGAGGTTATAATATTCCTCTTCTATTCTATATTTGATTTAAGTATTCTTAGTCATGGTATATAATATGGGGGAATTTATGTCCCTAATGAAGTATGAGAAGATATTAGAAGAAAAATTGAAATCCAGAATTGTAAAGAAAAATGTGGGGGCATTTTGGATATAGTTTTCTTCCTCTCTATTGTTATCAGGGGAAGGAAAAGTATGCATATAGATTGTTATAGGAAATTTCTTTGGGAATTTTTAATTTCTATTGAACAAAGAGGGATTTTTTCAGAATTAGATGTAGAGTTGTTCAAGATATCTTTTAACAGGACCATTTTAACTGGAATGACCATTATCATGTAGAAATAGGCTAGTGATGTTTGTGGTTTATGGTGGCATGTCTGAGATAGATCTATTACCATGATCAATTTTATAGGTAGCACATACTCATTATTGAGAATGCTTTAGGGGATTATAGGGGTGGTTCCCAATCTATTGGAAGTTAAAACCTGAATGTCTCCCTATGTCATTTTTTTCTATACTTACCCTTATAGAAACCCTCCTCAATATACTAGAATTCAAAAGATTCAAAGTGGTTGTTGTCACCGCACAACAAGTTGAATTTTCTATCAATGGGATAGTTCAAACATTTATGGAATGTTGATGTCACTATTTCATGGATATAAATCCAATGTATCATGAGTAGGAAATTGTATGTTGGGTCCTTCTAGATAACCATTAACTTGGTATTATACATGAATTCTCTAAATTGGGATTTGAGATTGATATTTTAGAGGGGGTTTTACTCACTCTTTCTGTACCCTTGAATTGTAAATCTCATTGGAGAAAAAAACATATTTATTTTATACCAAGCATTAACGGTTCTGAATCAGGAAAAGATTAATCTCATTGTTTTTTTCAACTAGATCTTATCGAATGTTGACAGTATCAAGCTTCCCTGAAACCTATAGGGGTGTGATATATTGTATGATCCCAACATTTTCTGAAGATCAATCAAGATTTATTTTAGGTACTATTTTTCCTTGTGTTGAGTACTTTTCATTTGTTTTTAAACATAAGATTTTTTTGGGTGAAAATTTTAGAAAAATGGAAGAAAGAGGGTAGTGCATGGTTTGTGCATGGGTAAGGAAAACCTTCCACCCCATCATGACAAACTGTGAAACCCTGGAGAGAGGGAAATTTCATGATTTTCACATGGTTTTTCAAAACTATGATCCCTCTTATGAGTAACCATTCACCCCCATAAAATAGGTGCATGGTTTAGGCACACCGTTAGGGAAAACTGTGTTCCCTACCAAAAAAACCATGTGTGAATTTTTAATTCCCCTAAAAATTATATTTTAAATCACCTAAACCCCTAAAAATCGCCCTATTCAAACCTAACTCAAACCAAATCATCTAATCAAGATTTTAGAGCCTCCTCGGTGGATTCCAAGAATTCTTGACCTATTTTCTTAATGATTCAATGCTCGAATCAAATATCTTCACCCCTCCTGGTAAGAAAATCATATCCCTCATTGTTTCTTATTCCTTTTCCTTTCTTTTCTCATTCTAGAAAGGGTTTTTCTTCTTATTTTGATTAAATTTAGATATGGTTTTTGGATCTAGATATTGGATTGTAGATCTAGATCTATATTTAAGATATATTGATTTGTTCAGTCTTTATTTATGGTTTTAGATCTAGATCTCATTCTATGTCATTGTGCTGCTCAAATTATGGGGATTTACATTGGGTGATCGTTCATCAAAAATTGAGGTAGGTGATATATAGTTCAAATCCCAAAGTCTTGATTGTAATTATGTATATGTAATTATATAATTTCTATTATTTATTTAGAAATTGAGTTCATGGATGAATTAATTAAATTATTGAATTGATTAATTAAGGAAAATCAGAAATTGGGGATATTGGAATTATAAATTGTGAGTAATTAATTGTGGAATTTATTAATGTATATTGAGATTATTAAATTGCGGAATTAATTATGGAATCAAATTAGGGATATTGGGATTGTTGAATTGATTAATTAATTGTGGAATTAATTATGGGAAATTGAGATTTTTGAATTGAGTAGTTAATTATGGAATTAATTGTGGGATAATGGGATTGTGGGATGATTAATCAATTGTTTAGTTAATTAATAAGATTGAGATGATTAATTAATTTTTTAAGTTATTTAATAACATTAAGGTGATTAATTGATTTTTGAGTTATTTAATAGGTTTTATATAATTAATTAATTTTTTATTTAATTAATGAGATTGAGTAGATTAATTCATTATTAATTTAATTAATGAGATTGAGATGATTAATAAATTTTTGAATTAATTAATTGGTTTGATATTTTTAATTAATTATCTATTTATTTAATTATATTGATAAGATTAATTATTTATTGAGTTAATTAATTATATTGAGAAGATTAATTAATTTTGTAGTTAATTAATGAGAT
Organism: Viscum album; assembly: GCA_963277665.1. Lineage (NCBI taxonomy): Eukaryota > Viridiplantae > Streptophyta > Magnoliopsida > Santalales > Viscaceae > Viscum > Viscum album. The sequence continues at coordinate 1,055,771,504 of OY728125.1, read as the reverse complement.
TGAGATGATTAATTAATTTTTTAATTAATTAATGAAATGGTTAATGATAATAAAAGAATTCATATAATAATTGATATCTTGAATGGTAAAAATGGAATTATGTGATATGAGATAATATATAGAATGGTAATAGTGGAATTTTAAGACATGATATACCTTGTGTATAGTTTAGAATCCAGCATGGGTCGAAGCAGGTATTGAGGTTTGGGTATCCACGGGAACCCTAGGAGTGTGTGTGTTTAAATGAATAATAATTTGATAATGTGATAATTTTTTATTTATACACTATTCTTATTTATTTATAAAACTATATACACTGTTATTGAATGGATATTGTTTTAGACACTATTGTTTATGGCCTACTGAGTTTTACACACACCCTACCTAGGATACCTAATCAGTACCCAGATAGATTTCATTGTTACAAGAAAGGATAAAAGAAAAGGTCATGGGTTAGGTGGCTGAGTTATAATGGATCGTGAGAAAAATAGATGTGTTTTAGGACCCTCTTGGGAGCCATTTGTGTCTTTATTTTGAGTTTTCATTTTGACACTGGAAACTAATTTTATCATGGAATATCTACTATTTTAGTTTTGATATTGTATTCCACTTTGGTGATCTTGTTATACTAGTATTGTTTTTTTCATAATATAATATTGTTATTTAGTTTTTACTATTTATTTTTTTATACTGGTGTATTACTCTAATGAAAATGAGGGTATAATCCCTCCATGATCAATAATAGATCCACACTATTATTCGGTAGCCTCTGACATACGAGGAGGCGAGCCTGAAGTCACATGACTGGTCGGATTGGAGTACCAGTGTGTGGCACCCGGGTTGGGATGTTACAAAGTGATATTAGAGACCTTTTTTATTTTCGGTTTATTTTTTATCATTGTTTAGTAATGGTATATAGGAGACTATGAAGATTAAAGCCTTGTTTATGGGCTTGTTCATGGTAGTAAGTAACCCATGTATAAAGGAGAACCCAAGTTCCTAGATTAGGATTGTTGTTATTTCTGTTTTCTATGACAGTTGAATATTATTTTATATTGGGTGATACACTTGTTGTGTGTTGTAATTGTTGTTTCTAATATTTTCTGAGATTTTATGAGAATTGACTTGTGGAATAGTATGTAACGAGATTTTAGTTTTCATGCATCATACTAGGCACTTGGGATTATTTTTTATCATGCATAATTGTAGGAACACACAAAAAATGGGTTTTGGGTGAGTTGTTAAACTTGAACTATTTTTTATTTCTAGTGAAATTGAATCGAAAACGGTGCCTAATATAAAATTTAAAATCCTAAAAATGATGCAAGATGAGAATAATTGAGTGTCTAAATGAGAAACTTGAATAATGAATATGAGTTACCCTTTATTGACCTTGACCCAGATGTATGATGGTTAAGGTTAGTGTTAGCACTTCAGTTTTGACCATGTAGTGGGGTTCAGGTAAAAAGTCTTGTTGTTCCTTATTTTGTTTTCCTATAAATGTGTTAATATTGAGAAAATTATTCTAAGGTGCATGTTTTTCTTTTATATTTATGCCACCACGATAACACTTTTTGAGAGGATGACAAGAGGACATGGCTAGTGATGATCCTCTAGTGGAAAAACCTGAAAAACCAATAGTTTTGGGTGAGGAATTTGGAGAGAAGTTTCAGGAAAAATTTGTATGGTTCATGAAATTCATGGAAAAAGACCCAGGGTGGGTCGATAAGATCATGTCTCACTTAATGAGGGAGTTTCAGTTGCAGCATATTCCGACTTTTTCTAGAGAGGGTCAATTGGAGGGAGCTGAGTTCTGGATTGAAGTTATCCGAACTATAATTTACCACTTGGAGACTCTTACTAAGAAGAGAGATTCAAGATGGTTGTTTATATGTTATCAGGATTAGGGAAGCACTAGTGGGATGTTCAGTCTATGACTAGACAAGATGATGGTATGTTATGTAAGGACTCCTTGGATATGTTCTCGGAGAATTTATATCTAGAGACGTTGAGGAAGGAGATTGTATCTGAGTTCATGAGATTGAATCAGGGTAGAAATTATGTGATGGGATATTCTGTATTCTTTGTATATTTTCAGCACTTTTCTCTAGTGTTGGTAGCTGATGAGGCTACACTGGAAAAAATATTTCAAGAGATACATAAGTGTTAAATTAATTCCTAGGTGAATATCTTCAAGATGAAGAAGTTTTTAGAAGTGGTGAATACATCTTTGATAGCTAAGGGTATCCTGAAAAAGGGTTCTAGTGCAGGAAAGATGGTTATTACTGGAAAATCAGGGGGTATGTCTTCTGAGACCATGAATCATCTTTATCAGAACTTTATCCAGAGGAGTGGAAAATAGAGTGTATAAGGGGGAAACTCAATTACGCAGGACCTTTATTTTAAAAAAATTAAACATTTTTTAAGTACATTTGGACCTAAAGAAGATCCTCATAAATTTATTTAGAGCTTGCGGTGGGTCTAATGGGTCAAGTAGGTTGGATTTAGACAAACCTAGTCCAAATCAAGATGGAGCGACTTGACTGAGAACCGGGCCCGGTGTATATGGCATAAGCAAGACAACCAATGGGGAACCACACACACACACACACACATATTATCTCACCCAAGTGGGTGGTACAAAAACATTACCCCTATAAATCGGGGGAGGATAAAATTCCCACGTCGCATTTAAGGGGTGTGGACCACATTCCATTTTTTTTAATTTTATATATAAAGTGTGTGAATAAAGCCTCTCACCATCGGTCTTCTTCTCTGGAAATCCATTCTAAATGTTGGTATTGTCGTGAACCAGCCCAGATACCCGGATACTTGAGTTGGCACCGACATAGACTAAAGGAAGTTCTCAGTCCCCATGGGTTAGAGACTAGTACCTGACATCATAAAACTATAGATAGGGAATGAATTTTCCTCAAAGCAGTGGAAGTAACAGATACATATCACTATGCTCAAAGAAAACTCCCAAATGAGATAGTACCAGAAACAAAATAATTATATCAAAACATAATAGTACTTCATCAAGTACTCAAAATAATCATGATTAAAATCAAACATATTGAAGGTCTCAATACTCCAAGATCAAAGGGTCAAGAACATTCACCTCCTACAAGTGACACTTTCCCTTTAATCAAACCTATAAGAAGAAGAAATTAAAAAAAATCAAAAGGAAAAGATGGGGTGTGAGATAAAATCCCAGTTAGGTCTCACCAAGTGCTCCATAATAAGATTCCATAATTAATAACCAAATAATTATTTCAATTTTAAATACATGGTCATGGAAGTATAATTTCTTATTTAAAAAGACATTCCTTTCATTTAACATGATGGAAACCTTTCAAACAATTTCTTAAGTAAAAATTTTATATAAAATAGTTTATATAAATCACTATGCATGAGTAAAGTATCTTCGCAATAAATGGAATATATATCAAACTAATTACAACAAGAAACATGGTCATATTCACTATAGTACAATATTTCCAAGTTATAGGACCCTCACACTCATGTATCAATGATCATGGAATATGTGTACACACATCTCTTAGGTCCATGTTTAGTATAACTCGTCAATGTTGTAACACCCTGACCCTAGTTACCTAGATTTGGTGTATTATTACATAACATTGAAATGATACAAGGAATCATGTCCTGAAAGACAGATTAGTTTAGTAACCTTGGAAGTACTATATACATTCATAAGTTTTACATTACATAATGAAATAAAAACATAAACAACATTTTATCCCCTTTTGAACACACTTATATCCTTATCATATACATGTAGATCAACCATAAAATACTTCTTCACATCCTGGGAAAAATAAAACATAGAAAGGGGTGAGATCAGATGCTCAGTAAGGTTAACAATATGGTGGAAACTTTTATAAATAAGCATAAACATTTAAAACAATGTATAAGACTAAAACAAAAGGATTTTAAACTTCAGCATAATATGGAAAAGATAAAATTAAATAATGTCATCTACTTATTCACGTGGATATTCTACTAGTCTAATAATCAAATAAAATATCAATATCCACTTTCATAATGATGGAATGAAAAATACCAAACATCATAACCACATGGTAAAGACCTTGTGCCAATACTACAAATAATATTTTTTCAAGGCCTTATTCCAAGACACTAGTTTGTCTCATGAGACCTAATGATGCATCGAGGAGCTATAGCGGGCTTCATCTGTCACTTACTAAGTCTAATTTATTCTTCATATTAAAAGTTTTAAACATAACATAAACATTCGTATTAAAACTAGCTTAAAAAATGTCAATAATTTATCCATAAACAGTGAATGGTGAAAATAACACATCCATAGTAAAACATATCACAAAACCTTAAATACAAAATGGAATATTTGTATCATAATAAATCAACTTCAAACAAGTTTAAAATCCATCAAAGGATGTTCACATAGATGAAATGAAAACTATTTGAAATAAATACCTCTTTCTATTTTGAAATATTTTAAGTCACATAATTATAAAAGAAAACATTTATTTTGAAAATATTCTTATAAGATTTTATGTGAATATTTGATGATGATATAATGGCAAAAAATATCCACACCCGCCATATAATTTAAAAAAGACATTCTTACCTTAATTTTGTCGAATATGTCATAATGTACCTTGTTTGGAAAATGATAGAAAGATTCCTTTAAAACCATTTTATAAAAAGTAAAACAAGGGTATAAAAGACTTTAACCCATAGTATAGTAAATAGTAAAAATGTTTTGAAAAACATTTTTAAGAAACATGTATTTGGATGATAAAGATGTCCCATTAGATACTTATGAAAAAACAACCTCGGATAATAAAGAGATTGTAAAATTAACCCTTACCTTGTACTTTTCATTAGTAGATGGTATGTTAACCTCCTGTATAATAGTTAAAACATTGTTATTAAATTATACAAGAACTATATACATAAATATGATATCATATATGATCCTTTAATATTTCTTTGTTAATAATATTTCAGTAGTATCATCATTTTGGGTGTTAACTAATTCATTATCCTTTATATGCTTGGTTACGTAAGCCATGTTTGTTATGGATAGGATGTATTTGGTTTATATAAAGAATTATATTATATTCATAAACATTATTTTTAATCATAAAAAGAAAATTATTCTTGAATGATTACGATGGGGAATGAATCTCATCGCGTTTGTGGAGATGGTAATCCGTACGTACGCACCTATGGTGACTTTTTTATTCATATTATGGATAGAATAATGAATATGGTTGTACCATTTTTATAATAACATCATAGTAAATAAAATATACTGGATTTATTTTTTTTAGAATGGAAACAACAATGAAAGAGGAAGTGGAAGTAGTAAAGAACTTGAAATTGGTGATGAAATATTTACCTCTTCTTCAGGTTCTTCCTTTTGATTTGATCAAAAGGTCTATTTAGGTTGGATTTATGACCAATGGAAGGAATATAGGACTACTGGAGGAAATTTTGGAGGATATTTGGTCAGGTTTTGGTCGATCCAAATGGATTTGGAGGTGTTAAATTAAGAGAAGGGGAAGTTCCCTTTTATAAGAGAGGTGAGGGTCACTTTAAGAAAAGATTTAAATATTATTTTATAATATAATCATTTTTTGTTTCTAATGGCTCAAAAATGATTTATTTTGAGTTTAAATGGGGTATGGGTTGAAAAACTCTCAACCAATAGGTTTTAGACATCTTTAGGTCACCATATAAACCTTATCTTTTAGATTTAACTCTTAGTTAAATAGTTTGACATTTACCATGTCTCTTTGTATTTTTATAGTATATGGTTAAAAAACTTACTATAAATTAACAAGGGAACCCCAAGTGGATAATTTTAATATATATAACCTTATCTAATTCCTTTTTAAGAACTTTAGTTTTTAAAAAATATTATATCAATTAATAATATTGTATTTTTTTTAAACTCAATTATGTCAATTTCGGCACTATTTAGTATTTGGTTTTTTCGAAAATCATAAAAGCATGATTACATTAAAAAAATTATTTAATCAATCCTAAAATGTCATATTAACCTATAAAATTAGTTTAATTCATCAAAAGTCTCAAATTACATTTATTTGGATATTTATAATATTAATTATTTTAATCATTCATTAATAAGGTAATTAATGCACCATCATTATATCATAAATAAATTAAATTATTTAATGTCTAAAAATTATAAATAAAATACCATTATGTATGAAATCATTTTATATTTATAATTAATATTTATAGTCTAATTTATCTTATGAATAACCCTATATTAAAAATGGTCTAGTTGTTAAACTTTGAATTTAACTCTTTCAACTGTTCTTTAAATAAAATAATAATAAATGTGATAATCTAATCCAAGTGGACCAAATGGGATCATATTTTATTCCTAAGATTTTTTTTGGTCAAATTATACATATCCAATATAATTAGGACATTTTTTAGGGTAATTATAATATCATTTTTACCCTTAATTACTCTATTTACTTTTAACCGTGGTAAATAAAAGTCAAAAGTTACTATTCACAAAAAATTATTTTAACCTTATTAAACCACACTTTAATTACTTATATCAACCATGTCTCTATAATTTTTAAAATTCAACTCACAGAAGCGGTAAAATTATTTTTTTTTGGAAAATTTGTAAATTCTCCTAGAAGGTGGGTAAAAGACTGTAAAAAGTTCAATAAAATTTCATATATCTAAAATTATTATAAAATGACTCCAATTAATTACATTGAACATTTATAAGTATTATGTATCTATTTTGACCTAAAATAAATTGAAATAAAATAACTAATTATTTAAAAAAAGTCAATTTTAACCAATAACATGGTATTTTTCACTAATCCTCAAAAATTGAAAGTTCTCAGAAAAATACCAAAAATTCACCCTAAGATAATTTTTATGTTCTGAATCCAAAAATAAAGTCCATTTTAAAAATTAAAATTTATAAAATTTCAAAAAGTGGGTATTATTATTCATAACATCTAGTTTCATTGGTCGTAGTGTGTTTAAACTCCAAGTTGCGTACAACGCAAGCTACTGCATTATTCAAAGAGAAACGTATTGTGGAAGCTTGGGGTGTTATATTCTCCCCTCCTTAAAATAATTTTTTCCTTGAAATTTCTAAAATATTATTGCATAAAAAGATTCGGGTGGTTCTTCATCATAAGTTTCTCGGGTTCCTGTGTTTCCTCTTCCATCTTATGGTTTCTCCATAGAACTTTTACCAGACAAGTCGTCTGGTTTCTCAGCACTTGTTCTCTGGTATCAAGAATTTTGAAAGTCTCTTCACAATAAGACAGGTCAAGTTCCAGTTCAATTTCATCATAGGTGAGTACATGCATTGGGTCAGGCATGTATTTTTTTCAACAATTATATGTGGAACACATCATGAAATTTGGAGAGACTTGGAGGCATTTCCAAATGATAAGCTACAAATCCAATTCGTTCTAGAATTTTGAAAGGACTGATGTACCTGGGACTCAATTTACCCTTCTTACTAAAGTGTATAACACCCTTACATGAAGATACCTTCCAGAAAAAATGGTCTCCTAATTGAAATTACAAATCCTTCCTTCGGTTATCAGCATAGCTATTTTTCCTACTTTGGGCTACTTTGATGTGGGTTTTGATAATCTTCACTTTTTCCATTGTTTCCTTAATATGTTCTGGGCCTATGAGTTTTCTTTCACCAACAAGTTTGTGTGTGACATCTCTTGCTATATAATGCTTCATATGGTACCATCTGAATACTTTAATGGAATCTATTGTTATAGGTAAATTCTACCAGAGGTAAATATTGATCCCACATACCTTGAAAGTCAAGTGAGAAAGATCTCAACATGTCTTCTAAGGTTTGAATATTCTGTTCTAATTGTCCATCGGTTTTATGGTGGTAGGCAGTGCTCAAATGAAGTTCATTATCCAAGTCCTTTTGAAGACTTTTCCATAATCTTGATGTAAAATGGGGATCACGATTAGAAACAATCAATAGGGGTACACCATGGAGTCTTAAAAATTCATTAATATATAGTCTTTCCATAAGTTCAAGTGGTAAATCTTCTCTTATAGAAATAAAATGTGTTGATGTGGTAAGACGATCAACAATGACCCATATTGCATCATTCCTTCTAGGAGTCTTTGGTATCTCCATTACAAAGCCCATCGTAATATTATCCCATTTCCACTCAGGTATGGGAAGAGGTTGCATGACTCCTCCAGTTTGTTTCCTTCTAGCTTTCACTTGCTGACAAACCATACATCTTGACACAAAATCAGCAATCTTCCTCTTCATGTTTTCCCACCAGAAATGTTCCTTCAAATCTAAGTACATCTTGGTGCTCCCAGGGTGTATAGAGAAATTGGAGCTATAAGCATCATCCAAAAATTCCCTTTTTTGATCAGGTATATCGGGAACACAAAGTCTCTTCCCAAATTTCAAAATTCCATTATCATATATAAAGTCACTAAATCTTCCATCATTCACAGATTTAATCTTCTTTTAAAACTCCTCATCATCAGTATGAGAACATTTTATCCTTTATAGTAAATATGGTTTGTAAACCATTTGAAAAAGTATTTATGTTTCAGCTTCCATGGTTATTCCCATATCTATCTTTACTAGATCAATGAAAATATGATCCTTTTGAACTCTCATCTTGTTCAAAACTCTATGATCCTTTCTGATCAAAGCATTGTCCCCCTTATTTGCCTTCCTCGGGTGGTAGTGTATAGTCCAATCATAATCCTTGAGTAGTTCAATCCATCTTCTTTGCCTCATGTTGAGTTCTTTTTGTGAGAAAATATACTTCAAACTCTTGTGATCAGTATAAATCTCACATTTTTCACCATAGAGATAGTGTCATCATATCTTCAGAGAAAATATTATAGATTATAACTCCAGATCATGAGTGGGATAGTTTTGATCATGAATTTTTAGTTTTTGTGATGCATAGATAATAACTCTACCATTCTTCATACGGACACAACTAAGTCCTTTCTTTGAAGCATCACTATAAATAACAAAACCATCATTCCCTGAAGGTAGATTCAAGATAGAAGCATTATCTAATCTTCTCTTCAGTTTTTCAAAACAATATTCACACTCTTTTTTCCAAACAAATTTAACCCCTTAACGAGTGAGCTTGGTTAATGGGTTTGACAATTGGAAAAAATTCTGGACAAAATGTCGATAATATCCTACTAAACCAATAAAACTACATACCTCAGTTATACTCATCAGTGCTATCCATTCTTGGATTTCCTTGGTCTTTGAAGGATCAACAATGATTCCATACTTAGAGACAATATGGCCAAGAAACAAAATCTCTTGAATCTATAATTAACACCTCCTAAACTTCCCATATAATTCATTTCTTTTAAGAGTCCTTAGGATAATGATCAAGTGATTTTCATGATCTTCATATCTATTTTATTATACCAAAATATCATCAATAAATACCACTACAAAGTCATCAAGATATTCCTTGAAAAATCTATTCACTATATCCATGAAGACAGAGGGTGCATTATTCAATCCAAAAGGCATTACTATAAACTCGTAATGCTCGTACCTGGTTCGAAATGCTATTTTTAGAATTCCTTCCTTCTTCACACACAACTGATGATATTCAAATCAAAGGTCAATCTTTGAAAAGTATTGAGATCCATGAAGTTGGTCGAATAAATCATGAATGATATGTAAGGCGTAATTTTTATTTATTGTTATAGCATTGATCTCCATGTAGTCAATGCACAACCTCATAGATCTGTCATTCTTTTAACAAAAATGATAGGGGCTCCCCATAGAGAAACAAAGGGGTAAATAAGTCCCTTATTACTAAATTACTCTAGTTTTTTCTTTAGTTCCACTAATTCCACAGTGTTCATTCTATAAGGGGTCTTAGATATGGGCCTTGAACCAGGGATTAATTCAATGGAAAACTCAATTTCTCATTCAGGATGATGTCCAGGTAAATCCTCTAGAAACACATCAATATATTCTTGAACAATAGGTACATCCTCTATTCGAACATTCTTTTCCTCACCCATAGTTATTTCATTCTCTTCCTCCCCAATAATTTAATTTAGTAGAGATACTAGGGGTGGATCTAGATAAGAATCAAGTGGTGACATTTCTATTCTAAAGATAATGTACTCTTTATCATCATTGAAAATTGTAACCGCCTTATTCTTACAATAAATTTTCACATCATGGTCTGAAATCCAATCCATTCCGATGATTATATCAAATTAAATTATGGGTATTACGATGAGATCAGTAGATAAAGAATATGTATATACGCTAAGGGGAACAAATTCACAAAACATTGTTGCGATGATACGTCTCTTAGGTTTTTGGACTGACAACTCCCTTGTTAAGTCAAATTAAAAATATCAAATTTTCTTAGCAAACATGGAAGATATGAAACAATGTGATGATCCAGAATCAAATAAATCATTTTTTAAACTTGAGGAAACCATTAAATTACCTACCACCACGTCTTTAGGAGCTTCAACCTCAGTAGTAGTGATCACATAAGCTTGGCCTTTCTCCCTTGTCCTTTTATAAGGTAAGTTACCATGTCACTTAGGAAATTCATTTTCATAATGGCCCTTTTCTCTACAATTGTAGCATTCAACATTGACAGTCTCTTTCTTTCCCTTGTAATCACGAGCTTGGTGTCCTTTTTCACCACACTTGTAACAGACTCCCATTCCCTTCAGGCAAGTACCTAGGTGTTTCTTCCCAAATTTACCATAGTATGGATATTTAGCTTTTCCTTTATTTCGTTCATTTCTATTTCTAGAGTGTTCAGAATATCTCTTTTTCTCTTACTTTGCTTTAAAGTCAAAAGACTTAGAGAATCCCTTTTCTATCTTGATAGCGCATGAGACTATATCTTTGTATGATGAGAAGGATCGTGAGACTAATTATCAATGGATAAATGGTTTTAACCCATAAAATAATCGATAAATCTTACTCCTTGGGTTACATATATAATCTGTCGCATGCCTTGCTAAGCTTGTAAAGTTAGCCTCATACATTACGACATTCTTATCCTTCTTTTTCCTCATACTCAGAAATTGTCTTCCCATATCTGCTCGATGGTCACGAGGAAAGTATTTTTCTAATAAAATCTCTTTAAACTCCCTCCATTACATGCTCTATACTTATTCATCTTCCTTTGTGTTTTGGATTAGTGACCACCATTAATCTGCATCTCTCGTGAGGCGATAAACTACCATGACAACTTTTTCCCTTTTGCTACTCCCCAAAGAATAAAATATTTTCTAAGGAATTTATGCACTGCTCAACTACTAATGGATTTTTACTCCCATTGAATTTTGGTGGTTGTTTCCTCATGAAGAAGTCTAACATTGATCCTCCGCATTGTGGATTAGGGTGCTTCATATGGGTAAGGTAATTATTCATAACCTGAGTGAGTTGTCTCAGTATGGTGTTAAGCTGATCATCACGAGTTGCTTCATAAACTCTACTATAATTGTATTGAGTAGGAGAAAAAAATCCCTACATGGATTACGTGCATTGATATGGTTTCCATTCCTTCCACTAGGCACCATTTCTAAACAATGGCATACACTAGATTAGTTTATGAATCGCAATACATAATTCCAAACTTGTAAAACATTTAACATAAATTGAATAGTTTATGGATATAATCCATAATCATAAAAATGTTTTCTTTGAGGAATTATATACTCATAAGCCATTTATAATGGTTTGTAAAGAAAATTATAATTATCCTAAGCATATCCCCCAGGAGTGTCATAACCAAGAGTGTAGCAAGTTCCGTTGTCGTGCACCAGCTCTTATTCAAGTCAAGCTCAAAGAGGTGTTTTCAGGTTTTACTCCTAGGTACATCTATGCCAGATCTACTTCTACCTGCTCATATCTATACAGGGATATATTACTTGAAAAACTCACAAAATCGCTACTATACCAAAATTCTAGGAAATTCTTCTATAATAATCCTAAAAGTCTATCTTAGGGTAATGTTCTCTAATCAGATTTTTTCTAAATATAGCTTCTAAGGTTTATACTAAACTTCCTCTGATACCAACTATAATGCCCTAACCCTAGTTACCCAGATTTAGTATATTATTACATAACATTGGAATGATACAAGGAATCATGTCCTGAAAGGCCGATCAGTTTAGTATCCTTGGAAGTACTAGATACATTCATAAGTTTTACATTACATAATGAAATTAAAACATCAATAAAATTTTGTCCCCTTTTGAATGAACTTATATCCTTCTCAAATCCCTACAATTCAACCATAAAATACTTCTTAACATCCTAGTAAAAATAAAACATAGAAAGGGGTGAGCTTAGATGCTCAGTAAGGATAACAATATAGCGGAAACTTTCATAAATAAGCATAAACATTTAAGGAAATGTATATGGCTAAAAAAAGCCTTTTAAACTTAAACTTCAACATAATATGAAAAAGATAAAATTAAATAATTACATTTACTTATTCACGTGGATATTCTACTAGTCTAATAATCACATGCAATATCAATATCCACTTTCATAATGATGGAATGCATAATTCCAGACTTCATAACCACATAGTCAAGGAATTGTGTGAAGACTAAAAATAAGATTTTGTCAAGGCCTTGTTCCAAGAAACTAGTTTATCTCATGAGACCTACTGATACATCTAGGGACTATAGCAGGCTCCACCCATCACTTACTAAGTCCCATGTATTCCTCATATGACAAAAATTAACATAACATAAACATTAGTATTAAAACTAGTATACGAAATGTCAATACTTTATCCATAAACCATGAATGGTAAAAATAACACATACATAGTCAAACATATCAAAAAACCTTAAATACAATATGGAAGATTTTTATCATAATAAATCAACTTCAAACAAGTTTAAAATCCATCAAAAAATGTTGACATAGATGAAATGAAAAATATTTGAAATAAATACCTCTTTCTATTTTGAAATCAATTAAGTCACATAATTATAAAAGAAAACATTTATTTTGAAAATATTATTGTAATATTGAATGGGAAGCTTCGATGATGATATAAAAGTGGAAAATATCCACACCCTCAGTATAAGTTAAAAAAGACATTCTTACCTTAATTTTGTCGAAAAGGTCATAATGTACCTTGTTTGGAAGATGACGGAAAGATTCTTTTCAAAACATTTTATAAAAATTAAAACAAGGGTATAAATGAATTTAACTCATAGTCTAGTAAATAGTAAGAATATTTTGAAATACATTTTTAAGAAACATGTATGTGGATGATAAAGAGGTCCCAGTAGATACTTACGTAAAAACAACCTCGGATAATAAAGAGATTGTGAAATTAACTCTTACCTTATACTTTTCCTTAGTTGATGGTATGTTAACCTTCTATATAATAGTTAAAACATTTTTATTAAATTAGAAAAGAACTATATACATAGATATGATATCATATATTATCCTATAATATTTCATTGTTAATAATATTTCAGTAGTATCATCATTTTGGGTGTTAACAGATTCATTGTCCTTTATATGCTTGGTTACGTAAGACATGTTTATTATGGATAGGATGTCTTTGATTCATATAAAGAATGATATTATGTTCATAAACATTATTTTTAATCATAAAATGAAAATTATTCTAGAATGATTATGATGGGGAATGAATCTCATCGCGTTTGTGGAGACGGTAATCCGTACATACGCACGTATGGTGACTTTGTCATTCAAATGATGGATATAATAATGAATATAGTTATAAAATTTTTATAATAACATCACAGTATATATAATATACTGGATTTATTATTTTATAATGGAAACAACAATGAAAAAGGAAGTGGAAGAAGAAAAGAACTTGAAAGAGGTGATGAAATATTTACCTCTTCTTTGGGTTCTTTCTTTTGATTTGATCAAAAGGGATCATTATGTTGACTTTATGACAAAAGGAGGTCATATAGGATGAAGGTAGGAAATTTTGGAGGATATTTTGGTAGGTTTTGGCACATCAAAATGGATTTTGTGGTGTGAAATTAAGATAAGGGTAAGTACCCTTTTATAAGAGAGGTGTGGGTCACTTTATTAAAAGCTTGAAATATTATTTTATAATAAAATAATTTTCGGTTTCTAATGGATACAAAATGATTTATTTCGAGGATAAGGAGGGGATGGGTCTAAAACCTCTTAATCAATAGGTTTTAGAGCAGTTTAGGTCCCCATAATAACCTTATCTTTTAGATTTAACTCTTAGTTAAATAGTTTGACATTTACCATGTCTTTTTGTATTTTTATATTATATGGTTAATAAACTTACTATAAACTTCCATGAAAACCCAAAGTGGTTCATTATTAATATATATAACTTTTTATAAGTCCTTTTTCTGATCCTTATATTTTTAGGAATATTATATCAATTAATAATATAGTATTTTTTTTAAAACTCAATTATGTCAATTTTGACACTATTTAGTATTTGGTTTTTGTAAAAATCATAATTGCATGATTACTTAGAAAAAAAATTAATCAACCCTAACATGTCATATTAACCTATGAAATTATATGAATTCATCGAATGTCTCAAATTACATTTATTTGGATATTTATAATCTCAATTATTTTAATCTTTCATTAATAAGTTAATTACTACATCATCATTGTGTCCTAAATAAATTAAATTATTTAATCTCTAAAAAATTTAAATCAAATACCATTATGTATGAAATATTTTTAGTTTTATAATGAATATTTATATTTGAATTTATCTTATGTATAGCCCTATATTAAAAATATTTTAGTTATTAAACTTTGAATTTAATCTTTTAACTCTTCTTTAAATAAAATAATAATAAATGTCCTATTCTAATCCAAGTGGACCAAAGGGGGTCATATTTTATTCCTAAGTTTCTTTTTGGTCTAATTATACTTATCCAATAGAATTAGGACATGTGTTAGGGTAATTATAATATCATTTTTACCCTTAAGTACCCTATTTACTTTTAACTGTGGTAAATAAAAGTCAAAAGTTATTATTCAAAAAAAATTATTTTCATATTATTGAACAACATTTTACTTATTGATATAAACCGTGTCTCTTAGAATTTTTAAATTCAACTCACAGAAGTAGTAAAATTAAGTTTTTTTCAAATTTGTAAATGCTCCTAGAAGGTGGGTAAAAGATAGTAAAAAGTTCAATAAAATTTTATATATATAGACTTATTATAAAATCACTCCAATAAATTGAATTGAACATATATAGGTATTATGTATCTATTTTGACCAAAAATAAAATAATGTAAAATAACTAATTATTTACATAAAAAGTCGGTTTTAAACAATAATGCAGTGTTTTTCACTTTTCATCAAAAATTGAAAGTTCTCAGAAAAATACCAAAAAATCACCTTAAGATAATTTTGATATTCTGATTCCAAAAAATAAGTCCATTTTAAAAATTAAAATTCATAAAATTTGAAAAAGTGGGTATTACTATTCATAATGGAAAGTTTCATTGGTTGTGGTGTGTTAAAACTCCAAGTTGCGTACAACACAAGCTACTTCATTATTCAAAGGGAAATGTATCGTAGAAGCTTGGGGTGTTACAAATGTTACATCAGGAATATGATCTTACAAACTAGATTTTGTTAGAGTTTCCATCATCAATCAATTTCTAGGAAATTACTATCCGAACATGCATGTCCCGAATAACCCACTAACTACCCAAGATCTCATGTGATCGATCAATAAATCAATCAATAATGGGAAATTCATTTAAAATCAGTTTAAAATACAATTTCCCAATTTCCAGTTTCAATATGAAAATTTCATTACAAAACCAAATCATAGGTTTTTAATCAATTCATTTCATTCCTTTTTCAAGATAAAACCAATAATAGGTCCTTATCAAATCAATTTAATCCATTTTTCTCAAAAAAAATCACAAATCAATTTCAAAAATTCCATCAATTTCAAATCACATCCCAATTTCAAATTCTATAGGAATTAGGGGTTTTCCTCAAAATTACATTCCAATTCTATTTCAATTCCAATTCACATCAGATTGGATTTCTATATTTCAATTGAAATAAATTTAAATAAATTTAATCAAATCAAGGTTAGATCATTTAGCAAAATATAAACGGAATCACCTACCTTCAATCATGATAATCATATAACACAACATCCACAATATTATTTTCCAACAATTAATGATGGCAATATAGATCTCAGAAAATAATCTAGAATCAAGATAAAAAAACAATATAGTTTAGATTCATCAAAAACAATATGATCTAAAAAACCCTATGGAGTAAATGAAGAGAGAACGAGAGAAAATGAATGGGATAAGATCTCTTACCGGAGAGAAGTCAAATTAATTATTTCAATCATTGATCCGCCTAGGAATAGGTTTGGAGGATCCAAAATTAGTTCTTGAGAGCTCCCAAGATATAGTAAATTGGGAAATCCAGAGCTAGGTTCGATCTGGTGATTAAATAGGTGTTTCGGAATTTTAAAATAATTTTTAGAAATAAAAATCATTGATCGCACAGTTAGCTAGGCAAGGCTAAATGGTTTGTCATAACATCCACCCTAATCATGCACCCCTATGATGAGGTGTATATTTTCTACTATGTGGGTGCATTATTGGAGTTTTTTACTAACCATGAAAATCCCCACTACCTGGGTTTTCACCATTTACACTGGGTGGGGGCACGGTTTTGGGAAAAATTTATGACAACCATGCACAACCTAGAAATTTCCAAAATTTTCAACCTCTCACTCAAAACAACCCCTTAGAAAACACAAACAAGGTGTGAAAAAAATTTGGGTCTAGGAGTAACTAAAAATAGAAATATGATGTTACAGTTATCCCAACACCATCACAAATTATATATATATATATATAACATATAGAAATATATACTAATTATCATAATGAAATTAAAAAAATAGTCAATATTCAATCATCTATACGAACTCTAATTGAAAAAATATGAATTACATTGGGACCATATCAAAACCCTCTTTTCAAATATTATCCAATTTGTAAGAAATATTTTAAAAAAATAAACTTAAATAATTTCTCCTTTACTCTAATACCAATTAAATAAATATCGGTCTTTGTGGAAGCGTGTAAAATCTATATTTTAAAATTTCAGGCCTGGATTCATGTTTATAAACACTGAATACACAATATCCCTTGCCTAGTTTTCTCATGGATCATGTGAAATTCAATTTAAGTAAGAATAAAAAAATTGAACAAAACCATAAATGGTACCCTGTTCATTTGAAAAGGCTGAAATGATTTGCTCATCATTAACATGTTGAAGATCAAAGGTTCCAAGATAGGCATCCTCTAGACCATAAACACATTCACTAAAGCTCTTAAATATTATTTCTTCAATTTTTGGGTGCTATCATAGTAAACTGAAGTAAATGTTTCTTGAATCACATGAAGAATAGGTGATCTATTTGGGAGATTGAATCAATCAAAGCTTATTATTCTTTCAAGTTCTCTCTCTAATACTTGAGAGAAAAGAGAGAATATAACTCAAATTCTTAAAAGTGTCTATTCATCTCATTTTTTTCTTGAAACATATATTTATATTAGGGTTTAAGTTTCCATACATAGTGTTTTGGTACTTATGGAAAATTAAGCATAAAAAATAACTAAAAACCCTTAAGATTTAGGTAGCTAGTTATATGAAACATAAATATTTTTTACTATATTTTAACATTGTTAAAATTTCATATTATAAAATTTGAACCATTTACTCGGCATGTAAACACACATAAAATTTTAACAAACCTTGAACATGTTTTGTTTTTTTGAAAAATTATATTTTTCTCATATTAACTTTTATTAATAAATAACTTGTGAACTCCTTGAGAAATAAATTCAATAATTATTATTCTATACTTAAATAATATAATTTAATTAATTTACTTATGATCATTCACACTCAGAAATTCACCATCCCCATCTTGTGGGGGGCACATTATCCTAAACACATATTCATCTGAATAGGTGGAACTTGTGAATATAAATAGTGTGTGACCCTTTGGGGTCTTATCTCGATATCATTGAGTGTAACCCACAGACTAGTAGTAGAGTCTAGTAATTCATCACGACCCCTAAGTAGATAATGAATTTCATAGCTACAACAACCTCTAATGAACATGAATTACGTAATATAATATATTTATCTCACAATATCTCATAAAGTAGGATTCACACTCAGTGTCATCATCGTTTATTTCTTTATTTATTCATTTAACATACTAGATAGAATTTCATTGAATCACTATTTCCATGTATTTATAAATTTATTACCATATTTATCATTTGGGAATGATATGTATGTTTCTTTTAAAAGAAAAAAAATCTTGATCATTCAACCAATGTTGTACCATCAATGACACACACAACGCAAGAAACATTATCACAATTTCAATAACATGAACTTTTATTGCATCAAAGTATACAATAAAATGGTATATGTTGATAATGATCTCAATTTGATAGACTAATACACATTCTCATATATTGGAACAACTAATGATACTCAAAATATGTCATGCTCTTCTTGGTAGTTCAATACTCATGATCTCCTCTACTCGAGATCACTATGTGAGAACATCATGAGAATAAGTCTCAATGATTGTGATCCCCTAGAATCTGATAGTTAGACATCATCTATATTCTGTTAGTATAATGTATCTTGACCATAGATCATGTGTTTAAGATTATTTTAAAAGTATCCAGTGGTTCTCCATATTTCTGGGAGCTATTATAACCTTTTGATATGACATGTAATCTAATGGAATTATGATGCAAATAGTATGTTAATAAGAAATGAAACTATTATGGTAATATAAAAAAATGTATATTTCAAGATACATACATGTAATGGTAATCAAAGTATATACAAGATTTGGTTCTAGGGAACCAACTCACAATACAATTATAATCATTTATTATACATTTATTAGTTATAGTTTTTTCATCATCAGGTGTAACCCAAATCAATTGGATTGAATTATAAATGAAAATTACTAATTTATAGAATGGTTAATGGTGATGATTGAAAGGGTTAAGGATGATTTATGAATAGTGATTAATGGTGTTTTTTATTAAATAAAAAAATGAATCCTGATGAACCTCTAGTTTCATGAAAATATGATGAGTTATTTAATTTGTTTTAACTTAGTTAACAGTTCTAGGGTTGGTGTTTCCTTAGGTATTACTTCCATGGTTTCGTATATGCATTTCCCTCTAAGTGTGATATTTTTTACAACATGGGAATATCTTCTTGGGTGTGACTTTTGTTTCAATACGGGTATATTTCCCTATGAGGTATTCTGGTCATAGGGATGGGTATATTTCCCCTATATGAATGCCTGTTATTCAAATACATCTTAAACTATATAATGTAGGAATGGTTGGTCTTGGGTGTCATCATAGAACCCAAGGGTCAGTGAAGCCAATTTATTTTCTTTTTTCTAAAATTATACTTGTATATATTTATCACTTTAGTATGAATTTAAATGTATTGGATATACTTATATTTCATTGTTGGTGTAATATTGATTTATACTCACATCCTGCTTAGGAATCCAATTGGTAACCAAGTAGACTTTATTACTAAACTAAATAACAAGGAAAAATTCCCTATGACTAATTTGTGACTTGGACTACTAGGTTAGAGTTTAAGAGATCATGATATGTTTTAGATGTCTTCAAGTATTATATATTTCATGAATTTTAGGATATTTTTTGATATGGTATTATATGGTGTGAATGTTCAACATGCATATAGTTCATTTGACATAATATGGGTTGTGATTGTTTATTGGAACTTTCAAAGATATATATTAGCTAGTTATTATAGATACTTATTTTATTTCCTTTATTTCCACAATTATTTCACTTTGATATGTGGGTATAGTCTCCTTACAATACCACCATAGACCCATGTTTTTAGTCGATATCCTCTAGAATATGGGAAGGTGTGCCTGAGGTCATGTAGTGATATATGGTCTAACACCAATTAGTGGTCATGGGAAATGGGATGTTATAAAATTGTATCATAAATATTTATTTTCTCTATCTATTTTTGGTATGGTAAACTGGAGATAGGGAATTTTTGGTACTTGGTATAGAACTTGTGTCTGTGAGTATCTAACCCATGTATGAGGAAAATCTAAGTTACTATAGATAGGATTGATATTTATACCTTTCATTTTTACTATTGAACTATATTCACCTCAATTTATGCATTTGAGTTAAGAATTTATGACTTATGGGATTTTGTATCTTGGAAAAAATGATACGAGGGCATGTGTTCATGCATCATAGAAGGAACATATGATTCATATGTCATTGGAATGAACATTTCTTCAAATTATAATGTTTTATCAGCTAAATTAAATTCTAGTTATAACTTATAAGGTTTTTTTCCTCTGTAAATTGTAATGAACTTCTTATTTGACTTATCCATTATTATGAAATTATGGTTAATTTATAGTGGAATATCTTAGTGATATGAATCTTATGAGTATGACATGGATTTTATGGGTATGGTTTAGACCTTATGTGTGTATGAAATTGACCTTGTGTAATGGTATATTTGAGATAGTGAGAGTGCCTATGTTATGAGTTTTTAGTGATATGAGATATTGCGAATATAATAATGTAATGCATGTTATCATTTTCCTTACATTGTGATTTCAAGAAATATTATTGTGATGTAATTTGAGGTGTATGTTTGGGATTTTAGATAGATACCTCCATGATGAACTTCAGTAAAAAACTAGGATAGTGGTGATGAGAACACCCCTAAGGAAATTCAGATGAAACAACGTGAAGTACTAGGGAAGGTGGTAGATGATCAGCTCTAAGAGAGTTTGTAAGGAATAATGTAGGTTTTGGAGTGATAGGCATTGTAAACTATTCTGATTATGTCCGATATTACTAGGGAGTTTCATATACAACACCCACTTATATTTACTAGGGAGGTTGGTCCTCAATTATATGAGTTCTATATTGGGTCCATACATATGAGTTTTGTTCACTTGGAAACATCCCTAGAGAGGGGGATGAATCTTTAAGTGTATATGATATGGAACCAAGGATTTGTGGATGCATTAAGCTCATGAGTTTATGCATGTAATGTAGATAGGGATATATATATTATATTGTGCTTCTTTTTTTAGATATTTATATATTTTACACCAATTTTGGTGGGGGTGAGGTGGTAGGGGCCATGCATTTTGAGGATGGTATAATATATGAGATGAAAGTTCAGATGAAAATGTTTTGCCTCTAGGTGTTTATTGAGGAAATGAATCAAGATTTTATTATAGAGGGGAACCTGGTTGAGGGAAGGGGATCAAGGTAGTTATTTACTAGTGGGGAATTTAGTATCTAGTCTATAGGTATTGGGAAGTTCCATTTTGAGGAGTCACACTAGGGAGGTGGTTGTTTGATCTATCAGAGAAGTGGGTTTCATCCCACTCCATAGGGGGTAACTTATCGAGTACTATCAATGTGGTATAATAGGCCATAACTAACCCCAGTTTCCTCAACCACATATCATGTGTCAATTTTATAGTAGGATGAGTCACCTTTAGTGGTTTTATATTAATTATCAAGGGTTTGACAATGATGAATCATCATGATAGGTGTAGGGATCGGGGGAAGAATCAGTTACATCATAACAGATGAGTAGTTGGAGCTTGACTAGTTGTATGGTTCTTGGTGGAACTTTCAGTAATCTAGGACATATACAATCGCATCAGTATAGAAATTTTATACAGGGGACACAATCTGGGTTTTAGGTCCATAGAATCAAATATATACATGTCGTTCAGCCATATTATATTGGATATGATGGTAAAACTTATACCATCTAAGTTATGATGTTGGTGACTTCAACTTTAGTTTGTTTCTTTTTTGATACAGGTTTTTCACCATCATTTATATCATCTTGATCCATGGAAATCCTAGGGATGGATATAGAGTGTTTGTATGTGGTGATGTCTATTGATATTCTATTGGGAGTGTGATTAGAGGGAATTCACTATTGTAGGAAATGTTCCTTCTATATTGAGGGATACTGATTTTTATGGTTCTTCTTCATGTTACAAATTACATATTTCTATATGATACTTGGGATGCATTGGTTAGTGACATATCATGATCGCATCGAATATTATCATCAATTAGTATTCTTCACATCACTTGAGTATGATGAGTATGTTCATGTTAAAGAATGAGTATTGGAGGCATGTCATGTTGGACCTAACCATAGGAAATTAGGAGGGATTGTGGCCCAAGTATCAAATTTGATAATGGATGATGGGGATACACCATGATAGATTTTTCCTTTCTTGGAAGATCGGTTTCAAGATGTTTTTTCTAACATGTTCTCAGGGTCTCCACTTGAGAGAGATGTTGAGTTCACAATAAAGTCAATACCAGGAGAACAAACCATTTATATTCCTCTATATCGAATGGCTGAAATGGAGATTCATGAGCTTAAGTCATAGCAACAGGACTTAGAGGCCAAGGGGTTCATTAATCCAGGAACATCCCCATTAGTCTCTCTAGTACTATTCAATAAGAAGATGAATGTTTCATTGGAAAACTTTTTCAACAATAATAATTCAAATTAGATGATGGTTAAAAATATATACCCACTTCCACATATGAAAATATTATTTAATCAGATGATAGGTGTCAAAGTATTATCAAATATTGATATGATATTAGGTTATAACCAGACAAGGGTGAGGCCTTAAGGAATTTAATGTAATACTTTTAGAAGTATGTATGATATATATGAGTATATAGTGATGATTGTTTATTTGATTAATGTGATGAAAATATTTATGGCTCTGGTGAATATGGTTTTCACTAGTATTTCGAAAAAAAATTGGTTGTTTTCATGGATAACATTCCTATTTACTTCAATATGAGGGATGGCATGATAAGTACCTGGATATCATGTTGAGTACACTTTGAAAATAATGTTTCTATACCAAAATCGCCATGTTTTACTTTTTGGTTGAAAAAGTATAATTTTAGGCTATGTTATTTCTAATGCTAGTATATCCATGGACATTAAGAAGGTCTAGGTAGTTGTTTATTGGGAGTATTCCAAGAACATCTTTAACATATATATATTTTCAGTTTATTTGGATATTAACATATATTTATCCGAGATTTTCCCATTTTCTCTATCCAATGATAGGTTTTACTAAGAAGTGATGGAGTTCATCCGGTCAGATACTTGTGATGATGATTTTCCGAAACTAAAGGAAAGGCTAACTATAGCACTAATCCAAACCATGCTAGGGGAAGGTAAGGAATAAACTATGTATTGTGATGCATCAGAAGTTGGCCTAGGATAAGTCTTAATATAGAGAGGTCATGTGGTTTCTTATGGTTATTAAAAATTGAGACCTCATTTGAAAAATTATTTGACCTATGACCTAGAGCTATCAATAGTGGTTCATGCCCTAAGATATTGGAGGCACTACTTGTTGGAGAAAAAATTTATGGTGTATAAAGAACACCAAATCTTGAAATATATCTTCTCTTAATGGTAACTAATCCTTTAATAGTAAAGGTAATCTGAATATATGAACTCTTTTTATTTTGAGTTTCCCTATACCCCTAGAAAGGTAAATGTGGTTGTATATACATTAATATGGAAGATGTGGTCCTATATAGTTTAGGATTATAGTATTGAATAGAAATTTATATCTCTTTTCACTAATATGAATTTGTATATCTAAGAGTATCAGGGTCAGGTGACCCCTATGTCCTTTCTCATTTCCTTTTCCTTACTTAGCAAGATAAAAAGGTGAAATTTATCAAACACAAAGTGTTTAGCCTTGAGGGATAACATATATGGTGGGGGTCTGCCACTATAATATATATTAGATGATGATGATATTATCTATGTTCATGGTCATTTCTTGGCTCCCACAAGCGTGTAAAGTGGTAATGTATGAGTCAAATTCCTAGAAATTGTTAGATCACCTTTATTTGAAAAACATGTATCAAGACATGCATCGATAGTATTTGTGGGTGATAATAAATAAGGATTTCATGTGTTTTTTTGTGTGATGCTTCACCTATCATCAGGTGAAGTCCATGTGCGAGTAGACTTCATTCCTTTTATAGTAATTTTTCATTAGTTAGAGTAAAAGTGAAAAAATTTCTATGGATTTTGTGATGGAGTTGTTTAAGACCCCCCCCCCCCAGGGTAGTGATGCAGTTTGGTTAATAGTGGATCGACTAAAAAGGGTGGATCATTTTTTCTGATCAAAGATACCTTTTCAGGGGAAGAGCTAGGTAATCTCTATGTCTAGGATATTATGAACTTATATGAGCATTTATTATTAGAATAATTTACATAAAACAATATTTTTCAATATTCTATACATATGGAACCTCATGAGGATTTTTATAGTAGATTGTGTCACTCACCTCTATGTTGGATGGAGGCTAGTGATTCAACAATGATCAGGTTGAGTCTCATGCAGGAGACATCAGAGCACATTCAGTTGATCTGAAATTGGTTGGCTACCACTCAAATTTGATAGAGATATTATATGGACTATAGATGTCATCCTATTTAGTTTAAGGTTAGTGACTAGGTATTCTTATGAGTACCACTAGGTCTATTTAATCATTATATTTAGGGGGAATGGGAAGTTGGCGCCTAGATTTTTCGGGCCATTCATGATAGTGGGGGGGTCAATACAATGGTGTTATTTTTGGATCTTCCACAATATTTTCATGATATGCATGATGTTTTCCACATATATTAGTTTATAGGATATCATCCAAATCCATCTCACATGATTTTCATCGATGATATTGAGCTTGAGGATAAAGAAACCTTTCAGGAGTGTCTGATTTGTATAGTAGATCAAAGTGAAAAGGTGATATGTGGTAATATATATTAATCACTATTTAATGAATTGGGGGATATATAATTCTAGTACCACCTGTAAAAATTATAAATTTTCAATAAAATACACACATGATCACATAGCATAAAACATTCATAAAATAAGATTAATAATAATTGTTAACCTAAGATTAAGAGATGTGGGTGTAAATCTATAAAATCTCTAATCAAAGTATAATATAAATATCTATATGAATATCATTTAATAAAATGGATGGTTAATAGGGTCTTAATAGTATCATGTATATAATAGATGTATATTTTCTAAAATTGAGTTTTTTAAAAGTGATTGTATGAAATTATTTCAAATATATTTTATTGAATGTTTTATTATAGAAATAAAATGCAAGGTAAACACCCCAAAATAAGAATAGATGGATAATTAAAAGGATATGTGATATTTTATTAGAAGATTATCAAGGCTAACTGACCCCCCCCCCCAATTACCATGAATTAACTTTTTAAAAATAATCATTTACATCCCTCAATGAAGAGATATAATGTTTTTTATGGATAAGGATTCTTCTTATAAATTATGTATATAAAACAAGAAAACATGGGGAAAATAACTAAAATAAATAATAAGAAAATGGTTATATAAAAATAATTGAATAATAAATTAAAAATGGAAATGGTTACTGCAAAGAAATACCAAATAGGAAATGAAGAGACCAGGGGGAAGAAACTCATACCAAAAGTATTTCTTCCAATCCTTATAATAAGAACTCCTTAAGATCTTGAGAACATATTAAAAGGATATATGGGAGGGAATATAGTTAAGATTACATGATAAATATCTTGGAATTAAAGAAAAATAGGGATGGAAAGGGGATATTTATAGCATAGTTTGGGAGATTATTTAATAATTTTGGAATACATGCCTTAGAAAACCAACTTGTGGAAATTCATTTCAAATTATTTACACATGGTTTTGTCTAACATTTTTTAACATTAAAATAATTAATCTTCAGTTTTCAATAATGAACCACCAAAATTATATATTATAATTTATTTTGAGAATTAAAATATATTTATAAATAAATAAATAGTTTTTAAAATAAATAAAAATATGTTTTAAATTTTGGAGAATTCATTATAAGTTTAGATTCAAAATTTATTATTTTTTAAATAAATTATTTAAATAATTAAAAACAAATTGGGTTGTGTAAAACATAATAAAAATCCTTTAATAGTTTTTAAATAAAAATGATTCCATAAAATATACTTTATATATAAATTATATTTTAATATTCACTCATTAATTGGACTTTTCAAAAAATTATAAATGATTCACTCTTGACTAATTTTGATATTTTAATTCCAAATTGTTAACCCATTTTATCAAAATAAACATTTAAATAAGGTGAATTAAATATTTAAATTGAATATAAAAATAGTAATGTTTCAAAAAGATAAAATATATTATCATAAATAATAATATTTTGTACTCTATTTTCATTATATTAACTAAAATATTATATTGATTAAATATTTAATTATATAATTTTTATGTTCATATGTTCCTATTATATAAATGTTATTAATTTACTTATGCAGATTTTTCATTAGTTATCCATGGAAATCACTTTACTCTTCCAATGGTCGGGGTTATTTTTCTAATAGTCATATTTCTAATAGATTCTTTACTTATTACAATGGTCATATTAACTCTTTGCATCTTATATATTTCCCTTAAACCATACACCTTTCAGTCACATAGTTTTAATTCAAAGTTAGCTTCACTCCTTTTACAGAATGTTTATCTTATTTCTAATTTTTTGTTTTCTTAGTGCAATTTTTCTAGAAACAATGGTATTTATGGGACACCATGAGCTATCATATTTACAAATTTTAATCAAGTTAATTACTTATGTTTATTGTCTCATTTTACTTGTGTTAATCATATGAAATATATTCATCGCTGGTTTTTTATGTTATATTATGAAGAAATAAAATTGACTTGATTTCAAAAAAATCATGAATAATTATTAATATTATTTTAATGAAACACATCATCAGGTGTTTGTTGTGATAGAGATATTATATAAATCCTTATACATAGACCATTTATATTTCATGCTAATTATGATTTTAATGCACATTAGGGTATATTATTTTATGAAATGTATGATTGTAACAAAATGATAAACAGCTATCATTTTGTGTTTCACCCATGTAAGTTGTCAATAATTGATATAATTTCATATTTATATTAAATTACAAGGGGTAAAGGCATATGATGCATTCATACATACGTGTACCAACCATGGTATTTATAAATGTGTTTCAATGCATGAATAAATGAGAGAAAAATCAAGGAAATTACTTGATTACCTATATAATCTACTATCATATAATGGAAATGGGTGTGGATTTTAGATCCTCATGCTTGGATGAACCTTCCTATACCCAAAATATTTCATCATCTTCCACATTTGCACTGTGAGGTAGTATCATTTCGTGGTGTTTGGTGGATCCCACTTGAACATTGAGGGATTCAATCGCATCCCATGGATACCTTTAGAGGTGGGAGGATTTCATCTTCCACTTTGGTTATCATCATCAAACACTTTATGAAAAGACCAAGAAGGTTGCAAGTATACTCATTTTATAGTATTTATTCATTCCCTTTTATTTAGGTTTCATATATATTACATGGAAGATCCTTAATATTAGTTTTTTATTGCTTATGTTGTGTGTAATAAGTATTATTAGATTCGTATGAAACCTAATAGTGACAAAATATGAAAATAATGATTTAGATTAATGAAAACTTATGTTGAAATAAATGATTGAAAAAAATAAGGAAGTTTCGTGTTTCGGGAAATTTGATTTTGTAAAAGGGATTACCCTTACCAAGTTAGGCTAAGTAAAGGAAACCAACTCCTTACCCTTACACAAATAAGATGAAAAATTGTAAATAAGTCGTTACCCTTACATAGAGTGGTCTTTATGAGGTTCATAACAACTTTACCTTATTTTAAATAAGGGATGTGTAAAGGTAGATGACTTTTAAAAGGGTTACGTAAATGTAACTAACTTCTTACCCTTACCCAATACCCTTACACATAATATCTGTGTAAGGGTAACCACTTTTTTATCCTTATGCAAATGTTTTCAATAGAGGTAGAACCTTTATGTAGTGTTTTTAGTAGGCATCATAATGTTAAAGGAGACCTACCCATATGTGAAGTGTTTACATAAAGGCAATATTATTTGTACCCCTACATAAAATGAAGAACGTGAATGTAATATTTGAATTACCTTTATTCAATATGATATAATTAAGTTTTGTAAAGGTAAGTAGTGACTTATCTTCATGCAAGGGCTTCAAAATGGCATGTGTAAGGGTAGAAGACCATACCATTATGCAATAAAGGTTTCTTGTATAAGGGTAAACAGGATACATTTTAAATTTTATTTTCAAATTATTAAATTATTTTAATAGTATATAAAATGTTTATAAATCATTATAAAAGTTATTGTGGAAATATTTTATTTATAAAGAGTTTATAGATTAATTAATTAATTATAAATAGTATATAATTAATTACTTAAATGTTTTTAAAACTTTTATTTTTCATAAATATTAAATGTTAATATTTAAATTACCTTTTACAAAATTATATGGAATAAATTATAATCTAAATAAAATTTTTTATTTATAAATTATAAGAAATAATTTATAAAGGGTTATAAATTATAAAATATGTAAAAATATAAAATTATGATATTTAAATAATTAATTTTTCATAATTAATTATTTTAAATTGTTTAAAATATAAAGGGGACTTAATTGGATATTATTTAAGGCATGAAATTTTTTTTTGATGATTGATATAATCAAGGTTTATATAATGATAAAGTATATGACATTTAGTTTATGTAAATTGTTTACATAATAAAAATAGAATTATAAATTTTTTATTGTTCAAAAAATATCATATATATATAATGGAAATTCCATATAATGATTAATATTAAAGCGTTAATATTGGAATGAATATAAAATGTTTATATTCATAATTATGGAAAGCCTATAATATTAAAGATGAAATGATAAAAGGGTTTATATTTGGATTTTAAATTTATAAATTGATCATAAATGTTTATCTCATGTTTAAATATTGAAATTGTTCTTTTTTAAAGGTTATTCCCAACTACATTCATGTTTAGTAAATTGATTTAGAAATTTGAATCTTTCATATACTCTAGTTTAATTTTTAAACTACTTATAGAGAGAGACTTGAATTACATGATAGGATTGACTCCATAATGAACTTATTTTTCCATCTACCTTGACCTTAGTTTGTAATTAAAGTTATTATCTTGAATTTAGGTATTGAATATATTTTTTATATATTAGATGTTAGATTTATGGTGAATTGGATTCTCTCTTGAGTAAAGTATCCCTAGTTAGAGGGACTTGGGGAGTAATTACCTACTTTCCTAGAGGCTTATGCCTTGTTTAGAAAAGTGAATGGGGTTTTCTATTTATCACTCTAAGATTACTCATATTATTATTTTCAATCTCATATAATTTTATACCTTTACATGAAGTGTTCATGTATCTTATGTATATGGTGCATATGGATATGTATGAATATGTCTAACTTCTATTTTTGGGTGAGTAACACAAACTTGTGGATTATGTAAAATGGATGACTAAACATCCCACAGTAACTCTAGTATTTTCATGAACGTGAGATATCTAGTCAGGATGCCTCTGCTCCCTCCTAGTCCACTCTCTCAGGAGAGACTCTCCTCTTAGGGATTATTCCTCCTTACATTGGAGCTTCCAACATCATATGAGGTTTATTCCACTCTTCTTTTCATTTTTTATGCTTCCTATTTGGTTTTCCTTGTTCTGGCATTGCGGTTGTGGGATTCTTCCACTGCTCTTTTGATCTTCCCCCTCACAATTGACTCTATTCTGGGTATGGCATGATGGTAAGTGAGATTGATTGGGAGGTTTTGGTGGATTCTTGAAACGGTTCTTCTTCAGTCTTCTCGGTTCTGGCTTCTTCGATTCATTCTTCTAGAGTTTCATTCCCGGTCCCCCTTTTCCTATTTCTTAGTGGTTCTTTCATCAGTTATTCCTCAATCCCTCTGTTCTGATTTCCCTTAGGGTTTCAGTCCCATTGCTCATCCTTCATGTCCCCTGATGGATTTATTTCACCCTTACCCCATCTCTGGTGCTCCTTCATGCCATGGACTCCCAGTACTTTGACTCCTTCCAGTTCGGTCGGGTGTAAAGGTTTCAATGGAGGTTTTGGGATGTATTTGGGGAGCAGTATGTGTTTACAGGAGGGGTGAATGGTGTTGTCTTTCTCCGTTTTCTTTTTCCTTACAGTTTTCTCGTATGGTGACGAATTGGGTTCTCTATATATTTTTAGATTTCTTTATTCAGTGGTGGATATGGTTATGAAAATAAATATTGGTTCTTATTCTACCAATTTTGTATAGTTTTTCTTTTTCAATGTTATAAACACTGCATTGTTTGTCTCTAGTTTTTGGTTTTATTCGTTCTTGGTTGTGATGGCTACCAATCATGTGAGTGATCATTGGCCAGTGAAGGTGATGAAGTTGAATTTTAGAGGCGCCATGGTTGTGGAGATGGATCTCAATGAAGTGGATGTCATAGAATGTTTCTGGTTACATTCACTGGGAGTGAGGATGGTGAAGACGACGGTTCTGACAATAGAGGAATGCAATGACATAACTAGCCTCTTGGTTCGAGGTCGCTTGGTGATGGTTGATGGTACTAACTATGGCGGTAGGCAAGTACACTATGTGTATTTCAATGGGTAATCTCGTGGCTCGATTTGGATATGGTGATTTCCAGAATTTTGGTTTTTTTTTAGCTTTTGAATTTTGAATGTGGTGGTGTGGTTTTTGTGGGTGTTGGGTTTTTGTTAATATTTGGATCCTTTTTATGGTTACCACTTACTCAAAAAGTGGATATTTGAAAATACAAAAAAAATTGTTTATGGTGGCTTATGTAAAGTGTTAAAAATCAATATATTTTGAATATATTGGTTTTTTGGAGGGAACAGGATTCAAAAATAAATTACTATAAGCATACATACATAAAAGGGAATAACATGAGATAATATTGTGAGATAAAATCCCTTATAAATACTAATTGTGATATTCCTTACAAAGAGGAACTTGTCAATACCTAAATCATTTAATTGGAAGGTTCTACCATATCAGGGTTCCCCTGGATTATTTTGTGTAAGGAAATCAAGTAATGAGTGACACTATATCATCCTTGGGTACATTCTTCTATAACAGGGTTCCCCTGGGTTATAATTTGTTAACCTATTTTTTATATTTTCTTTGGGTTACACTTTCTTGGGAAACCCTTAGGAAGGATATCAAAGGAATGAAGTTGATTTTATCCATATGATGGATAGGAAAAAGGGTTTTATTATCAATTATTCAATAATAATATAAGATATTATTGTGATGATGCCCTACCTAAATAATTAAGTGATGAGAAGAACTCCCTAGAGAACTCAATTTTTTTTGTTAAATATGGATGTTATCCCACTACTAGATATGATGGATTTTTTAAAAGGGGTCATCATTTTAGTGGGAACCCATTTAATAAAAGTCCTTATTAATTTCTTATAAAAATGATACTAAACTGATAAAATATTCTTCTATAAATAAATGGAATCATCATAAATATTTTCTATAAGATTATTCCTTGAAAAATAAAAACTTAATGGTAGAAACTTCATTGATTTTTATAGAAATATGAGAATTATTCTCAAACCAAAAAATTAATGTTTTATGTGTTGTAATAATCTCTTCTATACAAAAAACTGGTGAATAAATTTCACAAAAGGATTTGGATAACTAAGATAAACATAAAAAGTATGCACAATAATTTTATATTCTCATTATTGTTATGTTGGAGTCAAAATTTCAAAAGAAACATGATACTCTTAATGCATTTCAAATGATATATAACCTAAAAAAACTTTATTAAGACCAAGAAAGGCATGAATAATATGAAGTGTCTAAAACTATTTTTGTTTCAAGATGGTATATGGAACCTCAGTATCCACTTGTGTACTTGATATGATTGGATACATCAATAACTGGGAGAGGATAGGTTCACCTCTGAAGCTTGATTTGTCTACATATTTAATTTTACAATCACTATCGGAAAGGTTTCAAAAGTTTTTATTGGAATTATAATATGATTGAACTCTACAAACCTCTAATTTTTCTTCTAAATATGTAGGTTATATTTGAAAAATACATGTTATGTCCAGGTTCTAGTTCCATGTTGATGGTAAAAAAGAAGATAGATAAAATTATTATCCCAAAGGGGAAGAAAATAGGTCATGGAAAGTCCACTCCACCTATCAAAATAAAAAAAAATAAGCAAAATATTTTCATTATAGAAAAGTTATCCATTGGATAATAAATTTTTCGAGTTAGATAATGGGTTAAAAGAAGTAATGTGGAGCCTCTACTTCATGTATGAATGTTATAGGATTTATTTATTTTATGTTATGTGATACCAATTATACATTTTACATTTTTTGTAAATATATAGGATAAAATAAAAAGAATAAAAAATGAATGAATGAATGATCAAGATTTAAGTTGATATCCAAGTGATAGATCAAGTTGTTTTTGTATTGGAGGCTTAGATACTTCAGGCTCAATTGAATATTTCATACTATGTGTATTTTCTCATTTTTCTCTTTAGAAGAGATTGTAAAAAAATGGTTTATTAAATTAAATGAGATGGATGTTGATGCATGTAGTAATGTTTTGTTAAGTTATATAACATTATTTAAGATAAATATTTGGATAAAAGTTATTATCTAGGATAAAAATGTTTATCTAGATATTTTTTAAAATATATCAGAATGTGTTCCTACCACCCATATTTTTATATTTTAATAAATTATTTTTCTCAAAAAAAAATGTTTCAAACACATAGAATACCATATATGATATAGTTCATTTGTTTAATATTCCTACTAAAATAAAATAAATTTTACTTATTAAATGAAGAGATTGATTTTGAATCTTCAAAGAATGCGCTTAATGCTTTGTCACATTCTTCAACTTTCCCGGCCATTACTCTAGCCTGGCCTCTAGATCTAGTTTCTCCTTCTTCCTTGGTACATTGTGAACCTCCTCTAAGCCATCCTCCACATGCTCTATCTTTCAAGAATGCGTTGCATTACAACCCTAGTCTTTATTACACATTTAAACATGCTTTATTACATTATCTTGAACTTAATACAACGTAGAAGATCCGGAGGTATAGTGTCTTTGGGGATTAGGAACATTACATGACAACTTAAGACATAAAATTCAACATCGTTATTGAAAACGTTTTTACATGACCACAATATTCCTCCATACTTAGCATTGCATGAGACAAACTGAGGATATACATAAAAAGGGTGATCTGTAAATCCTAGTAAGGGAGTAAAAAAGGAATAACATGAATAATAAAATACATTTTAGGAAATAGTAATATCAATGGAGCATAATAGAAAAATGAACATAAAGGCATGATATAACATGATTATCATAACATGGAAATGTGGAAACAACATACACCGTGATATTAGCATGATCCAAGTATCATCTCACATGGATTAGCATGAGTAAACATTCATTTCACATGAATTAGCATGAGTAAATCCTTATTGAACATAGCGTATCATGATACTAAAAATTACCCAATTCATTATAGCGCTATCAGGGTGCACCCTTTATTAACATTTTAATCTCATGGTTAAGTGTGCTAGATAGGTCATATAATATGGATTATTTCATAATAATAATTTATTCCATGATAAATGAATGTTGAATAAATACATGACTGTATATAATCAATAATTACATGAGCATAAAGTTGAATACCCTTTATAAATAAATGGGTATGGTATTCACTACATAGTGATTTTGGCTTAGAAAACCGCGGTGCAATTTTGGCAGCATAACGTCGTCATATGGAAATTCATAAATTGTGTTGCTGAGAGATAAAGGGGTACATAATCATTTATACATAAAATGGAAATTTATTGGATAATGTAACATAATATCCCAACATATGTAATGGAATTTAAATACATAGTATAGAAGAAATGCTTGAATGGAAATAAGAAGAGAGAAATATCTCACAGAATTTCGGCATGGTAACAGGTGTACACGGAAATAATTAATGAGAGATAAGGGGTATATCATAATTAAAACATAATTAGATAAGTATGAGGGAGGTTATAAGTCATAAACCGACGTTTTTAATTAAAAATAAAAGGTTATAACAACATGAAGAGACTCGGATAAAAATGAGAATGGAATGAATCCCTTACTTGAGTATGAAACTTCAAAAGATTGAAGAGGGGGTTATTGAGAGATTGGGGAACCTTTGGAGGATTATATATAGGTTAGGGAAGAGTAAGGATGTGATCCAAATATTTTTAGTGAATATAAGTGGGATCTTGGGTGGGATTATATAGGAAATGAGAGGAGAATTCTTTAATATTTCACAAACTTAGGTTTTGGAATCTATAAAATTAAATATTCAAAACCACAAACCTTACCATTATTTTTTCCCATAGTTTCTTCTAAATAGGAGTGTAAAAAATTATTTTATAAGTAAAATGTATGAACATAAAAAAATATTATCCTTGCTTATGTGGAGATGAGTAACATTATTAAAGAAATGAATTTCAAATCATAAAGTATATTATACATTTTGGCGGAGTCACTAAGGCTTTATAAAATAATTAAAACAAATATTAAATCCCATTATTTTAATATAAAAACATATATTGGGATGATAATACCCATTATAGTATTTATTACATCATTTTGGGGTCATTATGATGTCATAAAAATATATTTTATTTATACAAAATTTAATTTTTACCCAAAAAAATTGATTGTCTCATAAAATTATAAAAAATTATCCATTAGATAATTTCAACATCCTGATTATAAAAATAATATTAATTTTATCTAAATTATTTTCTAAAAATGTGAATTTTCACTTTTAAAATGAAAATCGACATTTATTGAAAATTCACGGGTTTTGACAAAAACAGTTTTCAAATCATAATAAAAATTACATTTGACATCAAAAAAATTATATAATCATTTATTATTCATAAAATTAATTTGATAAAAATATTTTATTAAAATATTAATTATTTCAAGAAAATCATTAATTCTTCAAAATAAATTCTTTAAAAATATACTTTCTATTTTATCATATAAAAATGTAACTCTTATCAAGCTGATTACCTTATCATTTAAAGATAAGGAATTGATATAATCATAATTTATAATATTGTTTTATAAGATTTTTAATAAAACCCTTATTTTAATATAATAATGTAAATATTTCTCAAAAGTAACATTTTTACACAAAAAAAATCAATTTATCAAATTCATCATTTTTTTAAAGAAATACTATTCATAAAAAGGAATTGATGGAATAAGACTTTAATTTATAAAAAATGGATTACCCAATAAGTAACTAATACCTAATTACATAACCCCTTATAGCACATGAATAAGACCTAAGGGTAAGGGGTGCGATGGTGACAAACTCTTGGGGTATCTCAGATAACATTGCCTGGGTGGTAATCTATATTAACTTGAACTTCTCCCATAGGTGATTTAATTCAAGCTTAACATATTGAATCTCGGCATGGGATTGGTCTGTTGTACCTCTCGTATCCCCTCGTGGTTTAATTTTCATGATCACAATCACTTTCTTATTTTTCTAACATTGTTTTAAGTGTTTTTGTTTTATAGGCAAAAGATTGCCAAGGAAATGGGCCATGAAGCACATCACGTGGACTGAAATTCAGTCCACCGGCCAACCGGTGTGATAGCACCGGCCAGCCGGTGGACCTGGCAGAGGCATTGCCCACTGCCAGGCTCCACCGGTCAGCCGGTGGCTTGACCACCGGCCAGCCGGTGGCATCCAGTCAAACAGTGGCAGCTACTGTCTCCCCACCGGCCAGCCGGTGGCTCCTCCACCGGTCAGCCGGTAGAGCCTGGACCAAATTTCTTCTCCTCTGCCAAGGCACCGGCCAGCCGGTGTCCCTGCACCGGCCAGCCGGTAGCCCAGTCAAACTAGCCGTTGGCTTTGACCAGTCAACCCTCTTTTGGCCTCCAACGGCTCCGAAGACTTCTCCAACGGCTCCGAAGGCCCCCAATGGGTTCCATGCCTATAAATAAAGGCTGAGGAAGCCCCGAACACTAACCGGAACTAAAACCAAGCCCAAGGACACTTTGTTGATCATTCGGCAATCCTCCGGCGAGCCACCTCAAGGAACCCCAAGTGCTCCATCCAATTCCACATCCAAGAGCACCACCAAAGAAGCTTGGAAGCAGCCTTCAAACTCTCCTATCAATCAAAGGCGCCCAAGGCTTCTCCAATTATGGGTTTTATTGTATTTATCTTTTTGAGCTTTCAAATTGGGTTTGTGCCTACAAACCCCAACTCCTTTTCTATTCCTCTCTCTTTTGGGTTTCACACCACCTCTAAGGTGTGAAGAGGTTGTCAAGCTTTCCTTTAAATAGCTTGAGACATAGGTCAGCTATCCTTCACCTGTAAGAAGGATAGTGGGTTCTTGCTCAACCATCAAAAGCAAGTGGGTTCTTGCTAAACCACTAAAATCAAGCTGTAATAGGTTCTAGTGCTACCTCAAAGCCTAGTGGGTTTCTTGCTAAAACCATTGAAAAGCAAGCGGTAGAATCTCTCAACGGTTGAGTTGGGAGCGGAGACGTAGGCCGGGTTTTGGCCGAACTCCGTTAACAATTTCTTGTGTGATTGCCTCTTTATTTCCGCTGCACATACTTTGATTTCACTTTGATTTTAATTTGTTAATCTTTTTTTAAAAGGAAATTCACCCCCCCCCCTCTTGCCATCCTTCCCGTTTTTCTCCGCACATCAATTGGTATCAAAGGGGTAATTTGAGTAATACCCTAACCGGTTTCAAATTAAAGATCCATTGTGATGGCATCCACTTCTTTCGCCCCCGAAGGCTTTTCTTTGGGTCGGGCTCCATTTTTTGATGGGTCCGACTATAATTATTGGAAAACCCGCATGACCACTTTTTTAAGAAGCATAGGATATCCTATTTACAAAATTTTCATGCAAGGTTATACTTTGTCTACCCCCGACGAATCCAAATGGACCCCCGCTGATATTAGAAACTTTGAGCTTGATGGCAAATCCATGAACGCTCTACATTGCGGCCTTGACCGAAATGAGTTCAACCGTGTTTCCACTTGCACCTCATCTCATGAAATTTGGAAACTATTGTAAGTGACCCATGAGGGCACTAACAAAGTTAAGGATACTCGGTTAGACATGTATAGACAAGATTTTGAAAGCTTTTCCATGCATCCAAATGAGTCTATTTCTGAAATGTTTACACGCTTCACTGACGTTTGCAATGGTAGAAAATCTCTTGGTGATGATGTTTCAGCTGAAGCAATGGTCAAGAAGATTCTATGGGTCCTTCCGAGCTCATGGGCACCTAAGGTGACGGCTATCCAAGAATCTAAGGATGTAAAGAACATGTCGGTCGAAGAGATCATCGGATCCCTAATGACGTACGAGATCACGATGAGGAGGCAAGCTCAAAAGGAGGGCACACCAATCAAGACACCAAAGAACATCGCCCTCAAGGTACAAAAAGAAGTAAGCTCCTCCTCATCATCATCATCATCATCTTCATCTTCTTCATCATCAAGCGGCGACTCGGAAATGGAGAATCTCGCCCGCCAAATGCACAAATTTATGAAGAAGCACAAGAAGAAGAAATCTCGGAAGGCGCGAAAGCAAGAACCCACCGCAAGATCCAAGCCCAAGGTAAAATGCTACGGGTGCGGCCAAAAAGGACATTACAAGCCCGATTGCCCACTCAACAAAAAACGGGCCACGCAAAAGGAAAAAGGAAAGAAAAAGGTCCTCAAGGCGACATGGAGTGACACCTCCTCATCATCCTCCTCCTCCTCATCCTCGAGCGACCAAGGTACAAAATGCCTAATGGCAAAACATGAGGTATCATCATCCTCTTCCTCTTCTTCCTCCTCTAGTTCTTCTAATTCATTTAATCATCTATCTTATGAAGAACTCTCACACGCTAGAGACCAACTAGAAGAAGGCTTTCACGAGCTCTCTTCCAAATTTGTTTCTTTAAAAAAGAATTTCAAAAAACTTTCCTCCGAAAAAGAACAACTTCTCAAAGAGAAGGAGGAACTCTCCCTAAAAATCCAAAATTTCCCAAATGTTGATTCATTGGAATCAACCATCAAGGACCTTAGAGAATCCCTAGCCAAATTCACCCAAGGGGAACAAAATCTTTCAAAATTGCTTGGTTCCCAAAGAATTTCAAGAACCACCCAAGGGCTAGGATATACCAACCAAGCTTCCTCCTACCATGCTCCAACTGTTTTTGTAAGGGGGAGCTCTAGTTTTAAATTTTGTAATTATTGTAAGAAACCCGGGCACCTCATTTGTGAGTGTGATTGCAAAAATGCCTGGTACGGTCAACCCAAATCTATTTTTTATTCGGACGAGTTTTATAGGAGAAGACCCGCCATGAAACAAATTTGGATTGAAAAATCCCTTTTGGCGAGTCTCTCCGGGCCAAAAATAGTTTCCTATCCCCGGTGACTTATTGTTTTTATTTAGGGGGAGTATTTTCAAAACCTTGTCTTAGATTCAAAACTTTCAATTCAATTTTTGGTTCAAAATTTTCATTTCAATTTTGATTCAAAACTTTCAATTCAAACTGTTATTCAAATTTTTCAATTTAATTTTCAAAAATTCCAATTGATTTAAAAATCTTGATTTTCAATTATCCCTCAATCAAGTTTTATGCCCCACGCTATTTTGATAATCACAAAGGGGGAGAAATTTCTTGATTGATTGGGGGAGAATATTTTCTTTCATGCTTTGATTTATTTTCAAATTATCCTTTAAGAATGTCTTTAATTTCAGTATTTTACTTTGATTGTTTCGGTGATTGTGATCATCAAAATAGGGGGAGATTGTTGTACCTCTCGTATCCCCTCGTGGTTTAATTTTCATGATCACAATCACTTTCTTATTTTTCTAACATTGTTTTAAGTGTTTTTGTTTTATAGGCAAAAGATTGCCAAGGAAATGGGCCATGAAGCACATCACGTGGACTGAAATTCAGTCCACCGGCCAACCGGTGTGATAGCACTGGCCAGCCGGTGGACCTGGCAGAGGCATTGCCCACTGCCAGGCTCCACCGGTCAGCCGGTGGCTTGACCACCGGCCAGCCGGTGGCATCCAGTCAAACAGTGGCAGCTACTGTCTCCCCACCGGCCAGCCGGTGGCTCCTCCACCGGTCAGCCGGTAGAGCCTGGACCAAATTTCTTCTCCTCTGCCAAGGCACCGGCCAGCCGGTGGCCCTGCACCGGCCAGCCGGTAGCCCAGTCAAACTAGCCGTTGGCTTTGACCAGTCAACCCTCTTTTGGCCTCCAACGGCTCCGAAGACTTCTCCAACGGCTCCGAAGGCCCCCAATGGGTTCCATGCCTATAAATAAAGGCTGAGGAAGCCCCGGACACTAACCGGAACTAAAACCAAGCCCAAGGACACTTTGTTGATCATTCGGCAATCCTCCGGCGAGCCACCTCAAGGAACCCCAAGTGCTCCATCCAATTCCACATCCAAGAGCACCACCAAAGAAGCTTGGAAGCGGCCTTCAAACTCTCCTATCAATCAAAGGCGCCCAAGGCTTCTCCAATTATGGGTTTTATTGTATTTATCTTTTTGAGCTTTCAAATTGGGTTTGTGCCTACAAACCCCAACTCCTTTTCTATTCCTCTCTCTTTTGGGTTTCACACCACCTCTAAGGTGTGAAGAGGTTGTCAAGCTTTCCTTTAAATAGCTTGAGACATAGGTCAGCTATCCTTCACCTGTAAGAAGGATAGTGGGTTCTTGCTCAACCATCAAAAGCAAGTGGGTTCTTGCTAAACCACTAAAAGCAAGCTGTAATAGGTTCTAGTGCTACCTCAAAGCCTAGTGGGTTTCTTGCTAAAACCATT
Source organism: Viscum album (assembly GCA_963277665.1). Taxonomy (NCBI): domain Eukaryota; kingdom Viridiplantae; phylum Streptophyta; class Magnoliopsida; order Santalales; family Viscaceae; genus Viscum; species Viscum album. Next base: position 1,055,731,365 of record OY728125.1, on the reverse strand, counting down.
GAAAAGCAAGCGGTAGAATCTCTCAACGGTTGAGTTGGGAGCGGAGACGTAGGCCGGGTTTTGGCCGAACTCCATTAACAATTTCTTGTGTGATTGCCTCTTTATTTCCGCTGCACATACTTTGATTTCACTTTGATTTTAATTTGTTAATCTTTTTTTAAAAGGCAATTCACCCCCCCCCCCCTCTTGCCATATTTCCCGTTTTTCTCCGCACATCATGGTCAAGAGAAAATCCCAATGAATCTACCTCTTTAAATACCTCCTACAAATGAGATATGAATGACCTAAGTCTATTGTATGAGGACATATTCTCCTTTGTCTGTGTTGAAATGATTCATTTATAAAAACCTTATATTTATATCAGTTGTGTGATAATTATTCAATAGTTATATTATCATCTATAATGATACTGAATGGTCATTTAAACCCAATAATAATAATAAAAAGAGTTCATGTGTTTTCTATATCACAAATACATTAAAATAAATATGAATTTGTTCATAAATGTTCAGGTCATTAAAACATTCCCCATTTCATAAATTTCACCCTCTAAATTTCCTCTTCCCACACTAAAACAGATGAGGGAAACTCTACCTCATCACTTCCTCTATTTCCCATGTTTCTTCTTCAAACTTGCAGTTTCTCCACAACACTTTGATGAGGGGCATCTTTCTATTTCATAGAACTTTTTTCACTACGATCTAATATTTTCACTAGCTTATCTTTATAGGAGTGGTCATTCTCCAATGGTACCACCTCTAGATTGAGTACATGATATTGGATAGGTATGTACTTCCTCAAGAGTGATACATTTAATACATCATGTACTTGAGATAGGCTCAGTGGGAGTGCTAGTCAGTACGCCACTTCTCCAATGTGATAAAAGATCTCAAAATGGATAATGTACCTTGGACTAAGCTTTCCCTTCTTCATAAATATCATAACTCTCTTCCATATGTGGAGGAATACCATGCCTCTAACATCAAACTCTAGGTATCATCGATGGTTTTCAGCATAACACTTTTTTCGACTCTGAGTATATTTAATGTTTGTTTTGATGGTCTTAACCTTATCCTCCATTTATTCAACCATTTCTGGACCTATAAGTTTTTTCTCCCCAACTACATCCCAACATGTGGTTGTTCTGCACCTCTTCCCATAAAGGGCTTCATAAGGATCCATTTGGATTCTTAAGTGGAAACAATTATTGTAAAAGAACTCAACCAGAGGAAGATTTTGATCCAAACCTCCTCTAAAGTTCATTGAGCATGCTCTCAACATGTCCTCAAGTGTTTGGATATTCCGCTCATATTTTCCATCAGTTAGAGGATGATAAGTTGTCCTAAAGTTCAGATCAGTATTCAGAGCATATTGGAGACTCTTCTAGAACATAGAGATAACTCTTGGATCTTGATCAGATACAATTGATAGTGGTTCACCATGAAACCTTACCAATTATTTGATGTATAGTCATTCCAGTTTGTCTAATGATAAATCCTGTAAAATTTAAATGGTGTGTAGTCTTTTTAAGACGTTCCACAACACCCCATATAGCATTGTTTCCCTTGGATGCCTTCATAATTCCTGTGGTAAAGTCCCTGGTGATGTTCTCCCATTTCCATGTTGATATAGGTAATGGTTGAATCATCCCCTTTGACTTCTGCCTCTCAGCCTTCACTTGCTGACATACCAAGCACTTTGATGTATACTCAGTGATCTCCTTCTTCATGTTATCTCAACAATAATTCTCTTGGAGATATCGATACATCTTTGTGTTTCCTGGGTGAATGGAGAAATTCGAACTATGTGTATCATCCAAAAGTTAATTATTTAACTCTGTATTTTATGGAACACATAGTCTTGGTCCAAATCTCAAAATTCCATCTTAATTAACATTGAACTGTAATGATTTCCCTTTTATGATAGTTTCCACTTTCTTTGGAATTCACAAACCATCCTTTTGAGCTTCCTTTAACCATTCCAAAAGAGACAGTTGAGCAATAATTTGTGAAAGGATTGATGGTGTTCCCTTCTTTATAATTCTCATGTCCATCTTCATTAAATCTAAGAATATTGGATCCCTTTAAGTTCTCATTAATGAAAGATTTGTTGGATCCTTTCAACTTAGAGCATATGCCACTTTATTCTCTTTCCCCAGATGGTAGTGAATTGAGTCGTCATAGTCTTTGATCAGCTTTTAGAATCTTTGTTATAGCATGTTCATCTGTTTCTATGTGAATATATAATTTATGCTTTTGTGATCCATATATATTTCACACTTTTTCCCAAAGAGGTAATGTCTCCAAATTTTCAAAGTATAGATCATTTCAGCCAACTCCAGATCATGTGTTGGATAGTTCTGCTCATTAACTTTTCATTTCCTTGAATCGTAGGCAATGGATTTTTCATTTATCCACAAATTCCATCAATGGGAGACTTATAATATTTTCAATAAAAACATTCCCACAAACTTCAACATGTAATAAAACAATTATTTAAGTTTTCCCAAATTATTTAATATCATTTCTGGTGGGGACTCAATGTTCTTAGAAAACATAAAATATATACTAATAATACATGAATTGAAATACATTATGAAATATACTACTTTGAAGTAGTGTTCGCATGTAATTCATTCATTGTTATCCATATTATCAAAGGAATTTTCATTCTCCCTTGATCATGGAGATTATTGATGCCCATCATGCTTCTTAGCCCTTACAATAGAGCATTGTCTTAGATAATGCCTGAATTCTCCACATTTATGACATAGAACTGTGTAAGATTCCTTAGATGGAACTTTTTTTCCATCCATCAGATTATATTTCCTTTTATGGAAATTGGATACTTTTTGCCCTTTATTTCTTCACATAAAGCATCTCATAGTCCCTTTGTGACATTTCCTTTGGTGCCCCTTTCCACACTTGTTGTGTGAAGGAAATTGGGCCTTCCTTCCCTTATCACCTTTATCAGATGTACTTTCTAGATATGTCTTCTTCCTCCTCCTTAATGTCCTTGGGAATTAAAAAAAGTACCAATTTTTTATCGTGATTTTTGATAAATGGTTTGTCATAATCATAATATGTCCTACTTGAGCTCCCATTTGATTGGGAATCTTGTTGGGACACTCATCACATTGCCCTTTGCATCGGTTGTTGGCATGATTCCCCATATTATCGGCCATTAGCTAGAATAAAATGAAGGTTAGGGGTAATTATTTTAAACTATTAGACACATAAAGGGGAATCTAATGACAAAAATGGACATCTTATATATTAAATTTATTTCCTTAACTTATGAATTTATGGGCTTCAATTTAAGTTATCCAGGATCTACTTCCCAACATATATTCTTAGAGGAATTTTTTTATTCCCTTGATAATGGTTCATACTAATCTTATGAATTTACAAAAGAATATCCCCTAGTAGTATTGCACAAAGAGTGCATAAATTCTCATTGTTGTGCACCAATTCTCGTTCGAGTCCAGATCAAAGCGGTGTTTTCGAGTTTTACCCAGAGATACATCTTTGTCAGAGCCACCCCTACTTGTTCTCATCCAGACAGTGATGTATTTTCTTGATAAACCACATAATCTATACTCACCAAAATTTAGGGATGTTTTTCTTATACATTTTTGTATCCCTAAGGCTTTCACTAGGGTTTTCTAATCATAATCCCAAAAATAACTAAACCTATCCTTGGATAACAACTATAACAACCCTAGTCTTTATTATACATTTACACATGATTTATTACATTATATTGAACTTAATACAGCCTAAAAGATCAGGAGGTATAGTGTCTTTGGTTATTAGGAACATTACATGACAACTTAAGATATAAAATATAACATTTTTGTTGATTTTTTTTACATGACCACAACATTTCTTCGTACTTAGCATTGTATGAGATAACCTGAGGATATACATAAGAAAAGGGTGACCAATAAAGCCTAGTAAGGGAGTAAAAAAGTCATAACATGAAGAATACAATACATGTTAGGAAATAGGCATATCAATTGATCATAAGAGAAACACGAACATAAAGTCATGATATTGCATGATTATCATAACATGGGAATATGGAAACAGCATACAACATGATATTAGCATGAGCCAAGGCTCATTGCACAAGGATTATCTTGAGTAAACCCTTATTACACTTGAATTAAAATGATTAAACCCTAATTTCACATGAATTATAATGATTAAACCCTCATTACACATGGAGTATCACGATAATAAACATTACCCAGTGCATTGGAGCACTATTAGGGCGCACCTTTCATTAACAATTTAATCTCATACTTAGGTGTGCCACATAGATCATATAACATGGATTTCTTCATCATCTTCGTTTATTCCTTGATAAAGGAAAGTGTAATGCATAAATTAATGTATATAATCAAAAATTACATGATCATAAAGGTGAATACCCTTGACAGATAAATGGGAATGGTATTCACTACACAAAGATTTGTGCTTGAAAAGTCGCAGTGCAATTTCATTAGCATGATGACATCATATGGAAATTCATAAATTGTGTTAATTGAGACTAAAAGGGATAAATAATAATTTATAAAGAAAATTTACAGTTAGTGGATCATGGAAAATAATATCCCAACATATGTAATGTAATTTAGATGCATAATATAGAAGAAATGCTTGAATGGAAATAAGAAGAGAGAAATCTCTCACGGAATTTAGGCATGGTAACAGGTGTAAACTAAAGAAATTAATGAGATATAGGGGGTATATAATCATTAAAACATAATCAGGGAAGTATGGTGGAGGTGAGAAATAATACCCCAACATTTTTAATTGAAAATAAAAGGGTATATGAACTTGAAGAAACTTTGATCAAAATGAGAAAGGAAGGAATCCCTTACTTGAGTGTGTGACTTCAAAAGCTTGAAGAGGGGATTATTAAAATATTGGGTAACCTTGGGAGGATTTTAGAGAGGGTAAGGAAGAGTAGGGATATTCTCCAAGTATTTTTAGTGAAGAGAAGTGGGAGATTGGGTGGGTTTATATAGGAAATGAGAGAGGAATTCTTTAAGATTTCACAAACTTGGGTTTTGGAATCTATATAATTAAATATTCAAAACCATAAACATTCCCATGGTTTTTTCCCATGGTTTTTTCCCAAATTGGATTATAAAAAATTATTTTATAAGGAAAATGTCCTAACATAATAAAATATTATCCTTGATTATGTGGAGGTGAGTCACAGTATTAAATAAATGAATTTAAAATAGTAAAGTATATTATACATTTGGGAGGATTCACTAAGGATTTATAAACTGAGTAAAAAAAATATAAAAACACCTTATTTTAATTGGAAAACATATATTGGGCCTAGAATACCCATTATATTATTTATCACATCATTTTGGCATCATTATGATGTCATAAAATACATATTTTATTTATATGGTATTTAATTTTTACCCAAAAATTCGACTGTCTTAGAAAATTAAGAAAAATTCACTATTGGAAAATTTAAACTTCCTTATTCCAAAAAAATATATTCATTTTATCTAAATAAATTTCTAAATATGTTAATTTTCACTTTAAAAATGAAAACTGCCATTTATTGAAAATTAATGGGTTTTGACAAAAATAGTTTCCAAATTTAATAAAAATTATATTTGACTTCATGAAATTATATACTCACTTATTATTCATATAATTAGTTTGATAATAATATTTTATTATAATATTAATTATTTCAAAAAAATCATTAATTCCTCAAAATAAATTATTTAAAAATACACATTATGTTTTATCATATAAAAATGTAACTCTTATCAAACCGATAACCTAATCATTTATAGATAAGGAATTGATATAATTGTCATTTATAAAAAAATATAATATTATTAATAAAAACCTTAGTTTAATATAATAATGTATTTATTTCTTAAAATTACCATTTTTACCCAAAAATTCAATTTATCAAATTCATCATGTTTTTAAAGAAAGACTATTCATATAAAGGAATTGATGGAATAAGACTTTTATGTATAAAAAATATATTACACAATAAGTAACTAATACCTTATTACATAACCCCTTATAACACACATATAAGATCTAAGGGAAAGGTTTGCGATGATGACAGACTCTTGGGGAGGCTCTAATAACATTTCTCGAGTGGTAATCTATATTAACATGAACTTATCAAGTAGGTGATTCACTTTAAGCTTAAAGTGTTGAATCTTGTATTGGTCTTGGTCAAGAGAGAATCCCAATGATGCTACCTCCCTGAGATTCGACAAATGAGATTTATACGGAAAGAGTCTACTGGATGAGGCCATCCTCTCCCTTGTCTATGTCGAAAGGATTATTTTTTAAAAACCTCATATTTATATCACTCATGTGATCACTATTCAATGGGTATATTATCAATGGTGATGATACTAATTGTTCATTTAAACCAAATAATAATAATAATAAGAGTGCAAGTGTTTTTTATATCCCTATGACATTAAAAGGAAGGGAATTTTATTCATAAATGTTCGGGTCATTACAAAATTCCCCCCTTCATATATTTCTCCCATGAAATTTCATTTTCCCACACTAAAACAGATGAGGGTAACTATGCCTCATCACTTCTCTCAGTTCCCACATTGCTTCTTCAAACTTTTGGTTTCTCCACAACACTTTGATTAGGGGCATCGTCCTATTTCATATAACTACATTCTCTACGATATAATATTTTCACTGGATTCTCTTCATAGGATATTTCATTATTAAATTGTACCACATCTAGACTAAGTACATGATATTGGTTCAGTAGGTACTTCCTTAAGAGTGATACATGGAATACATCATGTACTTGAGACAGGTTTAATGGGGGTGTTAGTTGGTAGGAAACTACTCCAATGCGATCAAGGATCTCAAAATGGACGATGTACCTTGGAGTAAGATTTCCCTTCTTCACAAATATCATAACACTCTTCCATATGTTGAGGAATACCATGTCTCTAACATCAAACTCTAGGTATCATAGATGGTCATTAGCATAGCTATTTTTTCAACTCTAGGAATCTTTAATGTGATGCTGGATGGTCTTAAACTTCTCCACTGTTTCTTCAACCATTTCTGGACCTATAATATTTTTCTCCCCAACTTCATCCCAACATACCGGTGTTCTGCACCTCTTCCCATAAAGTTCTGCATAAGGATCCATTTGGATGGTTGAGTGGAAACTATTGTTGTAAGAGAACTCAAAAAGAGGAAGATGTTGATCTCGTCCTCCTTTGAGGTATATTGAGCATTCTCTCAACATGTCCTCAACTTTATGGATACTCCACTGAGATCAAATATCGGTTTGAGGATGATAATTCATACTGAAGTTCAGCTCAGTATTAAAAGCATGTTGGAGTCTCTTCCAGGACTTAGAGATTAATCTTGGATCTTCATCAAATACAATAGATAGTGGTTCACCATTAAGCCTTAACACTTATTTGATGTATATTAGTTCCAGTTGATCCAATGATAAATCCCCTCTAATTAAAATGAAGTGTGAATCCTTTGTAAGATGATCCACAACAACCCAGATTGCATTGTTTCCTTTGGATTCCTTCAGAAGTCCAGTGAAAAATTCCATGGTGATGTTCTTCCATTTCTATGTCGATATGGGTAATGGTTGCATCATACCCTTATAATCCTGCCTCTCGGACTTCAATTTTTAACATACAAGGAACTTTGATTTATACTCAGTGATCTCCTTCTTCATTTTATCCCACCAATAATTCTCTCAGAGATCTCAATACATCTTTTTGTTTCCTGGGTGAATGGGGAAATTCGAACTATGTGTATCATCCAAAATTTATTTCTTTAACTTTGGATTTCATGGAACACATAGTCTTGGCCCAAATATCTTAATTCCATCTTCATTAACATTGAACTCCAAGGATTTCCCTTTTCTGATAGTTTCCACTTTATTTTAAATTCCCACATCATACTTTAGAGCATCCTTTAACATTTCCAAAAGAGATGGTTGAGCAATAATTTGTGAAAGGATTGATGATGTTCCTTTAATTATGATTCCCATTTCTATTTTCATAAAATCTAAAAATATTGGATCCTTTTCAATTCTAATCAATGAAACAGTTATTGTATCCTTTATACTCAGATCATTTTCCACTTTATTCACTTTCCACAGATGGTAGTGAATTGAGAATTCATAGTCTTTGATCAGATCTAACCATCTTTGTTGGCGCATGTTCATCTCTTTCTTGGTGAATATATACTTGAGGATTTTTTGATCTGTATATATTTCTCACTTTTCCCCAAAGAGGTTATGTTTCCAAATTTTTAAAGAGGAGATAACTGCATCCAACTCCAGATCATTTCTTGGATAGTTCTTCTCATGAAATTTCAATTAACTTGAAGAATAGGTGATGAATTTCTAATTTATCCTCAAATTCCATCAAATAGAGACTTATAATATTTTTAAGAACAACATTCCCACAAACTAAAACATGTGATACAACAATTATAAATGTTTTCCCTAATTATTTAATATTATTTTTGGCGAGGACTCAATTTTCTTAGAAAACATAAAATATATACTAATAGGAAATGAATTGAGACACATTATGACATACACTACTTTTAATTAGTTCTCTCATGTAATTAATTAGTCATTATACATCTTAGAATAATAATTTTTTTTCTCCCTTGATCATGGAGATTATTGATGTTTATCATGCTTCTCAGCCCTTACAATAGAGAATTGTCTTGGATAATTCTCGACTTCTCTACATTTATGACATAGAACTGTGTAAGATTCCTTAGAGGAAACTTTGTTTCTATCCATTAAATTATCCATTATTTCATGGAAATTAGATACTTTTTTCCCTTCCTTTCCACACTTAAATCATATCATATTCCCTTTGTGACATTTCCCTTGGTGCCCCTTTCCACACTTGTTGCACAGAGGAAATAGAGTATTCTTTCCCTTATCAAATTTATTAGATGGACTTTCATGAGATGTCTTCTTCCTCCTCCTTGATTTCCTTGGGAATTCAAAAAAATTACAATTGTTAATTATGATTTTTGATAGTTGGTTTGTCATAATCACGATATGTCCTACTTGAGCTCCCATTTTATTGGTAATCTCATAGGGACATTCATCACATTGTCCTTCGCATTGGTTGTTGGCATGATTACTCATATTACTGACCATTAACTAGAATAAAAGGAAGGTTGGGGGTAAGTATTTTAAACTATTATAAACATAAAAGGGAATCCAATGAAAAAAATAGACAACTTATAAATTAATTTATTTCCTTAACTTATGAATTTATAGGCTTCAATCTATGTTATCCATTATCTACTTCCGAATATATATTCTTAGGGGAATTTTTTTATTCCTTTAATAATGGTTCATACTAAGATTATGAATTTACCAAAGTATATCCTCTGGGTGTGTCGAACGAAAAGTGAAGTAAGGCCCATTGTTGTGCACCAGTTCTCATTCGAGTCTATCTCAAAGCGGTGTTTTCGGGTATTACCCCTAGATACATCTGTGTCAGGGCCACCTTTACTTGTTCGTATCTAGAGAGGGATGTAGTTTCTTGATAAACCACATAATCTATACTCACAAAAATTTAGGTATTTTTCTCTTATACTTAGTATTATCCCTAAGGATTTAACTAGGGTTTTCTAATCCTAATCCCAAAAATAACTAAACCTATCATTTGATAACAACTATAACAGCCCTAGTCTTTATTACACATTTACACATGATTTAATTACATAAAGTTGCACTTAATAAAACCCATAAGATCCTGAGTTCTAGTGTCTTTGGGGATTAGGAACATTACATGACAAATTAAGACATAAAATACAAAACCTTTGTTGAAAACATATTTTACATGACCATAACATTCCTTCATACTTAGCATTACATGGGATAACTAGAGGACATACATAAGAAAAGGGTGAGTTATAAATCATAATAAGGGAGTAAAAAAGGCATAACATGAAGAATAAAATACAATTTAGTAAATATTAATATCAATGGATCACAACAGAAACATGAACATAAAGGCATGATATAACATGATTGTCATAACATGGAAATGTGGAAACAACATATAACATGGTATTAGCATGAGCCAAGGCTCATCGCAAATGGATTAGCATGAATAAACCCTCATTTCACATGAATTAGCATGATTAAACCCTAATTGAACATGAATTTTCATGATTAAACCCTCATTGCACATGGATAATCATGATACTAAATATTACCCAATGCATTGGAGGGCTATCAGGGCACACCCTTCATTAAAATTTTAATCTCATGCTTAAGTGTGCAACATAGATCATATAACATGGATTATTTCATCATCATCATTTACTCCAGGATAAATGAATGTGGAATACATACATGAATTTATATAATCAATAAGTACATGAGCATAAAGGTGAATACCCTTGATAGATAAATGGGTATGTTATTCACAACACGATGATTTTGGCTTGGAAAATCGAGGTGCAATTTCGGTAGCATAACAACGCCATATGGAAATTCATAAATTGTGTTAATGAGATATAAATGTTTCCATAATAATTTATACATAAAATTTATAGTTATTGTATTGTGTAACATAATATCACAACATATTTAATGGAATTTAGATGCATAATATAGAATAAATTCTTGAATGGAAATAAGAAGAGAGAAATCACTCACAGAATTTCGGCATGGTAACGGGTGTACACAGAAGGAATTAATGAAAGATAAGGGGTATCTAAAAATTAAAACATAATTGGGGAAGTATGGCAGAGTTGAGAAATAATACCTCAATATTTTTAATTGAAAATAAAATGGTATTTCAACATGAAGGAACTTGGATAAAAATGAGAAAGGAAAGAATCTCTTACTTGAGTGTGTGACTTAAAAAGTTTTAATAGAGGATTATTGAGAGATTGGGGATACTTGGGAGGATTATAGAGAGGGTAGGGTGGAGTAGGTATGGGATCCAAGGATTTTTATTGAAGTGAAGTGGGATCTCGGGCTGTTTTATATAAGAAATGAGAGGGGAATTCTTTAATATTTCACAAACATAGGTTTTGGAATCTATATAATTAAATATTTAAAACCACAAACCTTACCATGATTTTTTCTAATATTTTTTTCTAAAGAGGAGTGGAAAAAATAATTTTATAAGGAAAATGGCTGAACATTATAAAATATTATCCTTGCTTATGTGGAGATGAGTCACGTTATTAAAGAAAAGAATTTAAAGTCATAAAGTATATTATACATTTTGAGGGATTCACTAAGGATTTATAAAATAAGTAAAACAAATATAAAATCAAATTATTTTAATGTAAAAACATATATTGGGCCGATAATACCAATTATAGTATTTATTACATCATTTTTGGATCATTATGATGTCATAAAACACATACTTTATTTATACGATATTTAATTTTTACCCAAAAAATCAACTATCTCAGAAAATTATGAAAAATTAACCATTGGATAATTTAAATATACTAATTCCAAAAATAATATTCATTTTATCTAAATAATTTTATAAATATATGAATTTTCACTTTTAAAATGAAAACTGACATTTATTGAAAATTCACAGGTTTTGACAAAAAAAGTTTTCAAATCTTAATAAAAATTACATTTGACATCATAAAAATTTTATACTCATTTATTATTCATAAAATTAATTTTATAATAATAATTTTTTAAAATATTTCTAATTTCAAAAAAATCATTACTTTTTCAAAATAAATTCTTTAGAAAAATACTTTCTGTTTTATCGTATAAAACTGTAACTCTTATCAAACTAATTACCTAATCATTTACAAATATGGAACTGATATAATCATAATTTATAAGAATTGTTTTATAATACTATTAATAAAAACATTAGTTTAATATAATAATTTATATATTTCTCAAAAGTACCATTTTTATCCGAAAAATCAATTTATCAAATTTGTCATTTTTTTAAAGAAAGGTAATTCATATAAAGGAAATGGTGGAATAAGACTTTTATTTATAAAAAATTGATTACACAATATGTAAAGACCCAGAAATTTCAAAGAAAATTTTTTCTTAAATACTTTGGAATTTTACAAGTCTGTGGCTTCTAACGGTACTTGAATCTTAGGCCCGGTGTGCCTGGAATCAATTTCTGAATTTTAGCTCGGGTACGTTCAGTAAACGAACAAGCGTGTTTTTCTATCTTTTGAACTGGTGCTCGGAATTGAAATCTGAGGGCACCGATGAGCTCGCAGCACCGGTAATTGTTTAAGGGGACCTTTACCGTAGTTGTGTTTTAAGTGGGTTGAGAATTAATATTTGGGGAATTATATTAAAATAAATAAAATTGGTGTAGCACAATTTTATTTTTAAGGATGGTGGTTATATCCTCCCAAAAGGAGTTAAAGGTGGGTCCCACACCCACATAACCTCCCATGAGAGGAAATTTGTGGGGTGGGGCCCACATGTGACCTAAACCATTGAACTTCCCATAACTCTCATAAACCCCCCTTAAACTCCTTTGTTTAATGTTGACAACTCTCCCATTAATTTATGCCAACGCCTTAATTAATAAATTGAATCCTCTAATTTATTAATTACATGTTTGAATGTTTGAATTTTAAATGGATTGGGTTAATAAAATAATAGGAGTATCTTATTATTTTATTTTGGGGGGGCTTTCATTGTGTGAAGTGAGAGAGCTCTTGAGAGAATAGTTTTCTTCTCCGACGAAGAACGGTTTTCTTGTCCAACGAAGAACGCTCCTCGGTTCTCCAATTCTCTTCTTCCTCCGCATCAAGAAAGGAGACACCGCCGCGGGGAACTCGCCAACGAAGACGCGCCTTCTATTCTTTTCTCTGTGACAAGAGGGGAGACGCCACTTCTTCAGGTGCACTCTGACGACGACGGAATCGACACCGTCATCCACGACGCTAGGCTACCGCGAATCTTTTTCGAGGTAGGGTGTTTGCTTAATTTATTTTAAATAAATTACTCCCTCATTCTTTTTGTAATCAATTGAGCACCTTGGAAAATTGTTACTGCCTAATGCGGAGGGTGTGGGCTAAACAAACACGGCCCGAAGACCCTCCGTCATTCCTTGTCTTATTTAGAATCGGGAAGCGGCGAAGTTCGAAGGCAGCGGCAGCGCATCGTCCGCATGTGGAGGAACTGTGACACGTAACCATGGGCCGCTCGACCAACGAAGAATACCATGACAAATGAGGAAACCTGTAACACCCCAATCTTCCATGGTGCACTTTCTTTTGAATAATATTGTAGTGTGTGTTGTACGCAACTTCGAGTTCTAACACACACACCACAACCAATCAAACTAGCCGTTATGAATTGTAATACCCACTTTTTGAAATTTTATAAATTTTATCATTCAAAATGGACTTCATTTTTGGATTCGGAATATCTAAATTAGCCTAGTGTGAAATTTTGGTATTTTTATGAAAACTTTAAATTTTTGATGAATAGTGAAAAAACACTAAGTTATAGTTTAAAACCAAATTTTGTTTTAAATAATTATTTATTTTATTTAAATTTAATTAAGGTAAAAATAGATAAATAATACCTATATAAGTTTTATGTAATTCATTGGATTTAGTTTAGAATAATTTTAGATATATAAAAATTTTATTGAACTTTTCACCGTCTTTTACCCACCTCCTAGGATAATTTGGAAATTCACATAAAACTTAATTTTACCGCTTCTGTGAGTAGAATTTAGAAAATTTGAGAGACACGGTTAATACCAAGGAGTAAAATTTGGTTCATTGAGATGAAAATAATATTTTTTTGAATAGTAACTTTTTACTTTTATTTACCACGATTAAAAGTAAATAGGGTAATTAAGGGTAAAAATGATATTAATATTACCCTAACACATGTCCTAATTCAATTTGACCAGTGTGTCTCGACCAAAAACAACCTTATGAATAAAATATTATCATTTAGGTCCACTTGTATTAGATTAGGACATTTATTATTATTTAATTCAAAGAAGAGTTAGAAGAGATAAAATCAAAGTTTATTTACTAAAACATTTTTTATATAGGGTTATACATAAGCTAAATTTGATTTTAAATATTCATTAGAAATCTAAAACGATTTCCTACATAATGGTAGTTTATTTATAATTTTTAGACATTAAATAATGTAATTTATTTATCACACAATAGTTATGTAAAAATTACCTAATTAATGAAATATTAAAATAATTGATATTATAAATATAAAAATAAATGTAATTTGAGACTTTTTATGAATTACAATAATTTTCTATGTTCATATGACATATTATTATTGATTATATAAAATTGTTTCTAAGTAATAATCCTTTTATAAATTTATCAAAAACAAAATACCAAATAGTGTCAAAATTGACCTAAAAGAGTTTTTAAAACAAATATTATATTATTAATTTATATTCAATTCCTAAAAATCTAAGGTTCAGCCAATATACTTATATAATGATAGTTGTATCATTAATGTACCACTTGGGGGTCTCTTGGAGGTATATAGTAAGTTTATTAACTATATAATATAAAAATACAAAGTGACATGGTAAGTGTCAAACTAATTAACTAAGAGTTAAAACTAAAAGATAAGGTTAATATAATGACCCAAACCTGTCTAAATTATATTGGTTGAGTTATTTTCGACCCACACCCACATTAAACTTTAAATAATCCACTTTGGATCCATTAAAAACTGAATATGAATTTATTATAAAATAGTATTTCTATTTTTTCCAAAGGTTCCCCTCACCCCTCTTATAAAAGGGCACTCCCCCTTCTCAATAATTCACACATTCAAAGCCTTTTGGATCAGCCAAACCCTGACAAAATACTCTCTAAACTTCCCTCACTTCAACCTATAGGCATTATTTTTATCATAAATCCAACCTATGGATCCCTTTTGATCAAATCAAAAGGAAGAACCTGAAGAAGAGGTAATGTTTTCACCACCCTCTTTCAAGTTCCTTTCTTCTTCAACTTCTTCTTTCTTTGTAATTCCTATTCTAAAATAATAACTCCAGTATCGTATATATACTGTGATGTTATTATAAATATGGTACAACCATATTCATTATTATATCCATACTTTTAATGACATGTCACCATACGTGCATACGTACGGCTTACCGTCTCCACGTCGTGGTGTAATTGTTATTCAATAAATTATTATTTGGATGGGGATAATAATGATGTGTAATTCATGTAAATAATAAATATAACATGATAATTATTCTGTATATATGATATACCATCCAATTATATATTATTTTAATATCAAAATAATGATATTGTCGCTCGTGCGTACGTACGGACTACCGTCTCCACGAACGTGATGAGATTCATTCCCAATCGTATTCATTCAAGAATAATTCTCATTTAATGATTAAAAATAACGTGTAAGGACTTGATATCATTTTGGATAAGAATAAGATACAACCTATCCATGAAAAACACGGCTTATGTAACAAAACATATAAAATAAAATGAGTAAGTTAACACCCGAAACAGCGATACTACTAAGATATTATTAACAAATCGATGTTAAAAGATCATATATGATATCATATTAATGTATATAATTCTTGTATAATTTAATAACAATTATTTCACCATTATACAGGAGGTTAAACTACCCTCAACCAAGGAAAAGTACAAGGTAAGGGTTTATTTCACAATCTCTTCATTATCTGAGGTTTTTTATAAGTAATTATCTACTGGGACCTCTTTATCATCCACATCCATGTTTCTTAAAAATGTATTTCAAAACATTCTTTCTATTTTAAATAATATGGGTTAAAGTAATTTATACCCTTGTTTGACTTTTTAAAATAGGTTTATAAAGGAATATTTCCATCGTTTTCCAAATAAGTTCCTCTTTAACCTTTTCGACATAGTTAAGGTAAGAATATATTTTTTAACTTATACGACGGGTGCGGCTATTTTCTACCATTATAAAATCTTTGAAGCTTCCCTTACAAGATTCTGAGAATATTTTCAAAGTAAAAGTTTTATTTTATAATTATGTGACTTTACAATGATTTCAAAAAAAGATATATTTCTCTCAAATAGTTTTGATTTCATCTATGTCAACATCCTTTGATGGATTTTAAGCTTATTTGAAGTTTATTTATTATAATACAAAACTTCCATATTGTATTGAATGTTTTGTGATATGTTTGACTATAGATGTGTTATTTTTATACCATTCATGGTTTATGGAGAAAGTATTGACATTTCATATGCTAATTTTAATACGAATGTTTATGTTATGTTTAAACCTGTTCATGTGAGGAATGCATTAGACTTAAATGTGACGGGTGGAGCCCGCTATAGCTCCTCGATGCATCGGTAGGTCTCATGAGACAAACTAGTGTCTTGGAACAAGGCCTTGACAAAATCTTATTTGTAGTCTTGGGACGAGGTCTTGACTATGTGTTTATGATAGTCTGGCATTATGCATTCCATCATTATGAAAGTGGTTATTGATATTTCATGTGATTATTCAACTAGTATAATATCCATGTGAATAAGTATATGGAATTATTTCATTTTATTTCTACCATTTTATGCTGAAGTCCAAGTTTTAAAAGGCTTTTGTTTTAGTTATACATTTCCTTAAATGTTTATGCTTATTTATGAAAGTTTCTACAATATTGTTATCCTTACTGGGCATTTGAGCTCACCCTTTTCTATGTTTTATTTTTCCCATGATGTGAAGAAATATTTTATGAATGACCTACAGGGATAGTATGAGGGGATAAGAGTGTGGACTATGGAGACTATATTGTTGTAGTTTTTCATTTTATGATGTAATGTAAACTTTATGAATGTATCTAATTATTTAAAGGATACTAAACTAATCGTTCTTTTGAGACTTGATCTTTCTTGTGATCATGTCAATGTTATGTAATAATGCACCGACTCTGGGTAACTGGGGTCGGGGAGTTACAGTTGGTATTAGAGGATGTTTAGTACAAACCTTGGAAGCTAGATTTAGATAAACTCTGATTAGAGCACATAGATTTAAGATGGACTTTGAGGATTAGTATAGAATAACTTCCTAGAATTTTGGTATTGTAGAGATTTTGTGAGTTTTTCGAGAAATACATCTCTGTTTGGATATGAGCAGGTAGAGACAGATCTGGCACAGATGTACCTAGGGGTAAAACCTGAAAACACCGCTTTGATCTAGACTCGAACAGGAACTGGTGCACGACAACGAGCCTTGCTTCACTCTTGGTTACGACACTCCTGGGAGATATGCTTAGGATAACTCTCATTTTCTTTACAAATCATTATGAAGGTTTTATGAGTATATACGTCCTTAAAGAATACATTTTTATGATTATGGATTATATCTATAAATAGTTCAATTTATGTTAAGTGTTTTATAAGTATGGAATTATGTATTTTGATTCATAAATTGATCTAGTTTATGCCATTGTTTAGAAATGGTTCCTAGTGGAACAAATGGAAACCGTATCAATGCACAAAATCCATGTAGGGATTTCCCTCCTGCTCAAGATAATTATAGTGGAGCTGGTGATGCAACGGGTGCTGATCAACTAATCACCATATTGGGACAACTCACTCAAGTTATGAATAATATCCTTACCCATATGGAGCACCCTGATCCACAGCGTGGAGGATCAATGTTAGATCTCTTCATGAGGCAGCAACCACCAACATTCAATGGGATTACAAATCCATTAGTAGCTGAGCAATGTATAAGTTCCCTAGAGAAAATATTTCAGGCTTTGGGGAGTAGTGAAAGGGAAAAAGTTGTCATGGAAGTTTATCGCCTCACTGGAGATTCTGATCAATGGTGGTCATTGATTCAAAACACGAAGGAAGATGATGAAGTATCAAATATGGAATGAAGGGAGTTAAAATATCTATTTTTAGAAAAATACTTTCCTCATGACCATCGAGAAGATATGGAAAGACAATTTCTGAGTCTGAGACAAAAGGAGGATGAGAATGTCACAAAGTATGAGACTAACTTTATGAGGTTAGCAAGGTATGCTTGAGATTATATACGTAACCCAAAAAGTAAGATTGATCGTTTCTTTTATGGGTTAAAACCATTTCTCTGTTGAGCATTAGTCTCAAAATCCTTCTCGTCGTACGAAGACATTGTCTCATTTGATATCAAGACAGAAAAGGAATTCTCTAAGTCTTATGACTTTAAAGCAAAGAAAGAGAAGAAGAGATCTGCTGATCAATCTGGGAATGTAAATAATGGGAAGAAGGGAAAATTTTAATATCCATCATGCTGTAAATGTGGGAAGAAACACCCTGGTACTTGTTTAAAAGGAATGGGAGTCTGTTACAAGTGTGGTGAAAAAGGCCACCAAGCTCGTGATTGCAAGGGGAAGAAGAAAGCTACTGATGTCTAATGCTATAATTGTAGGGAGATGGGACATTATGAAAATGAATGTCCTAAGCGTCAGGGAAACTTACCTCAGAAAAGGCCAAGGGATCAAGGTCAAGCTTATGTTATCACTACTACTGAGGTAGAAGCTCCAAAAGACGTGGTGGATGGTAATTTAATGGTTTCCTCAAGTTTAGCAAATGCATTATTTGATTCTGGATCATCGCATTGTTTCATATCTTCCCAGTTTTCTAAGAAAATTAGATATTTCCAATTTGATTTAACAAGGGAGTTGTCAGTTAAAACTCCTAAGGGAAGTATCATTGTAACAAAGTTTTGTGAATCAATCCCCATTATAGAACATAAATGTTCTTTATCCGCTGATCTCATCATCATACCTATGATTGAGTTTGATATAATCCCCAGTATGGATTGGCTTTCGGACCATGATGTGTGGATTTATTGTAAGAAGAAGGA
Source organism: Viscum album (assembly GCA_963277665.1). Lineage (NCBI taxonomy): Eukaryota > Viridiplantae > Streptophyta > Magnoliopsida > Santalales > Viscaceae > Viscum > Viscum album. The sequence continues at coordinate 1,055,712,459 of OY728125.1, read as the reverse complement.
GGTTACGATTTTTGATGATGATGATAAGGAACACCTTATCTTTAGAGCAGAATCATCACCACCTAATTCTTATCTAGATCCACCCCTAGTAGCTCAACTAAATTCTAATATTGGGGAGGAAGAGAATGAAATGACTGTGGGTGAGGAAAGGAATGTTCAAATAGAGTATGTACCTATTGTGAAAGAATATTTAGATGTGTTTCCGGAAGATTTACATGGACATCCTCCAGAACGAGAAGTTAAGTTTTCCATTGATTTAATTCCTAGATCAAGGCCTATATCGAAGACCCCTTATAGAATGGCCACTGTGGAATTAGTTGAACTAAAGAAACAACTAGGGAAATTGAGTAATAACGGATTTATTTTCCCTAGTGTTTCTCCATGGGGATCCCCTATTCTTTTTGTTAAAAAATAAAGATGGATCTATGAGGTTATGTATTGACTACAGGGATATCAATGCTATAAAAATAAAGAACAAGTATCTCATACCTCGCATTGATGATTTATTTGACCAACTGCATGGAGCTAAATACTTTTCAAAGATTAACCTTTGATCTGGATACCATCATATGTTTGCGAAGAAGGAAGACATTCTGAAGACAATATTTTGAACAAGGTATGGGCATTACGAGTTTACGGTAATGCCTTTTGGGCAGATTAATGCACCCTCTGTATTCATGGATCTAATGAATAGAGTTTTCAAGGAATATCTCAATGATTTTGTGGTGGTATTTATTGATGATATCTTGGTATACTCCAAAATATACAAAGATCATGAAAATCACTTGCGCATTATCCTGAAGACTCTGAGAAGACATGAATTATATGGGATGTTTAGAAAGTGCGAATTCTGGCTTCAGGAGATTTCTTTTCTTGACTATATTGTCTCTAAAGATGGAATATCTATTGATCCTTCTAAGACCAAGCCAATCCAAGAATGTCCAGCACCTACGAGTATAACTGAGATATGCCGTTTTATTGGTTTAGCGGGTTATTATCGGCGTTTCGTCTAGAATTTTTTCCGATTGGCTAACCCATTAACAAAGCTCACACGTAAGGGGGTTAAATTTGTTTTGGAAAAAATAGTGTGAAGAAGTTTTTGAATAACTGAAGAGAATATTAGTCAATGCTCCTATATTGACTCTACCATCAAGGAATGATGGATTCGTTATTTATAGTGATGCATCGAAGAAAGGACTTGGTTGTGTCCTTATGCAGAATGATAGGGTCATTTCCTATGCATCACGACAGTTGAAAATTCATGAGAAAAACTATCCTACTCATGATCTCAAGTTAGCAGCTGTGATCTTTGCTTTTAAGATATGGAGCCACTACCTCTATGGTGAAAAATGTGAGATTTATACTGATCACAAGAGTTTTATGTATATTTTCTCACAAAAAGAACTCAACATGAGGAAAAGGAGATGGCTTGAATTACTCAAGGATTATGATTGTACGATACAATACCACCCGAAGAAGGAAAATAAGGTGGAATATGCTTTTATTAGAAAAGATCATGGAATTTTGAACAATATGAGAATTGAAAGGGATTCAATTTTCATTGATCTAGTGAAGACGGACATGGAAATAACCATGTAAGGTGAAACATCAGTACTTTTTGAAATGGTTTCCAAACCATCATTATTAGAAAGGATTAAGAGTTCTCAGACCGATAATGAAGAATTTCAAAAGAAGATTAAAGTTGTGAATGATGGGAGATTGAATGACTTTGGGTATGAAGATGGAATTTTGAAATTTCGGAAGAGACTTTTTGTTCCCAATATAGCTGATCTAAAAAGGGAATTGTTGGACGATGCTCATAGTTCCAATTTCTCTATACACCCTAGGAGCACCAAAATGTATAGAGACATGAAGGAACATTTTTCATGTGACAACATGAAGAGAGAGATTGATAATTTTGTGTCAAGATATATGGTTTGTCAATAAGTGAAAGCTGGAAGGCAACATCTTGGAGGAGTCATGCAACCTCTTCCCAAACCGGAGTGGAAATGGGACAATATTACGATAGACTTTTACATGGGGCTATCAAAGACTCCTAGAAAGAACGATGCAATATGGGTTATTGTTGATCATCTTACCAAGTCATCACATTTTCTTGCTATAAGAGAATATCTACCACTGGAACGTCTATCAAGACTATATATTAATGAAGTGGTGAGACTTCATGGAGTACCCCTATTGATTGTTTTGGATCGTGATCCCCGTTTTACTTCAAGATTCTGGAAGAGTCTTCAAAAATCCCTGGATACTGAACTTCAATTGAGCACTGCCTACCACCCTCAAACAGATGGACAATCAGAACGGACTATTCAAACCTTAGAAGACATGTTGAGATTATGCTCTCTTGACTTTCAGTGTATGTGGGATCAATATTTACCTCTAGTAGAATTTTCCTATAACAATAGCTTCCATTCGAGTATTCAGATGGAACCATATGAAGCATTATATGGAAAGAGATGTCGCACACCAACCTGTTGGGATGACGTTGGTGAACGAAAACTTGTAGGCCCAGAACTGGTGGAGGAAACAATGGAAAAGGTAAAGGTAATCCAAAACCATATCAAAGTATCTCAAAATAAGCAGAAGAGCTATACTGATAATCGAAGGAAGGATTTGGAATTTCAGGTAGGAGATCATTTTTTCTTGAAGGTATCTCTATGGAAGGGAGTTATATGTTTCAGTAAGAAGGGTAAATTTATTCCTAGGTACATTGGACCTTTCGAAATTCTAGAACGAATTGGGGTTGTAGCTTACTGTTTGGCAATGCCGCCAAGTCTCTCCAAAGTTCACGATGTGTTCCACGTATCATTGTTGAGGAAATACATGCTTGACCCAACGCATGTACTCACCTATGAGGAATTAGAACTGGAACCTAATCTGTCTTATTGAGAAGATCCCATCAGGATTCTTGATACGAGATAACAAGTACTGAGAAACCGGATGACTCGTCTGGTAAAAGTATTGTGGAGAAACCATAAGATGGAAGAGGCAACGTGGGAACCCGAGAAACTTATGATGAAGAACCACCCGAGTCTTTTCATGCGGTAGTATTCTATAAATTTCAAGGACGAAATTATTTTAAGGAGGGGAGAATGTAACACCCCAAACTTCCATGGTACGCTTTCCTTTGAATAATACAGTAGCGTGTGTTGTACGCAACTTTGAGTTCTAACACACACACCACAACCAATCAAACTAGCCGTTATGAATAGTAATACACACTTTTTGAAATTTCATAAATTTTAACATTCAAAATGGACTTCATTTTTGGATTCGGAATATCGAAATTATCCTAGGGTGAAATTTTGGTATTTTTATGAAAACTTTCAATTTTTGATGAATAGTGAAAAAACATTGAGTAATAGTTTAAAACCAAATTTTTATTTAAATAATTGTTTATTTTATTTAAATTTAATTAATTTCAAAATAGATACATAATACCTATATAAGTTCGATGTAATTCATTGGAGTTAGTTTAGAATAATTATATATATATATAAATTTTATTGAAATTTTCACCGTATTTTACCCACCTCCTAGGAGAATTTGGAAATTTACATAAAACTTAATTTTACCGCTTCTGTGAGTGGAATTTTGAAAATCTGAGAGACACAGTTAATATCAAGGAGTAAAATTTGGTTCATTGAGATGAAAATAATTTTTGGTGAATAGTAACTTTTTACTTTTATTTACCACGGTTAAAAGTAAATAGGGTAATTAAGGGTAAAAATGATATTAATATTACCCTAACACATGTCCTAATTCTATTGTACAAGTTTATTTCGACCCAAAACAACTGTAAGAATAAAATATTATCATTTAGGTCCACTTGGATTAGATTAGGACATTTATTATTATTTAATTCAAAGAAGAGTTAAAAGAGTTAAAATCAAAGTTTATTTATTAAAACATTTTGTATATAGGGTTATACATAAGATATATTTGATTGTAAATATTCATTAGAAATATAAAAATATTTCCTACATAATGGTATTTTATTTATAATTTTTAGACATTAAATAATTTAATGTATTTATGACACAATGGTGATGCAGTAATTACCTAATTAATGAAATATTAAAATAATTGATATTATAAATATCAAAATAAATGTAATTTGAGACTTTTTATAAATTACACTAATTTTATAGGTTAATATGACATATTATTATTGATTATATAAATTTGTTTCGAAGTAATAATGCTGTTATGAATTTATCAAAAACAAAATACGCAATAATGTCAAAATTGACATAAAAGAGTTTTTAAAACAAATATTATATTATTAATTTATATTCAATTCCTAAAAATCTAATTTTCATCCAAGAGACTTATATAATGATAGGTGTATCATTAATGGACCACTTGGGGGTCACTTGGAGGTATATACTAAGTTTATTAACTATATAATATAAAAAAAGAAAGTGACATGGTAAGTGTCAAACTAATTAACTAAGAGTTGAAACTAAAAGATAAGGTTAATATAATGACCCAAACCTGTATAAATTCTATTGGTTGAGTGGTTTTAGAATCATCCCAACCTTAACCTTTAAATAATCTACTTCTAATCCATTAGAAACCGAATATTAATTTATTATAAAATAATATTTCTAGCTTTTCCAAAGGTGCCCCTCACCCCTCTTATAAAAGGGCACTCCCCCTTCTCACTAATTCACACATTCAAAGCCTTTTGGATTGTCCAAACCCTGCCCAAATACTCTCTCAACTTCCCTAACTTCAACCTAGAGGCCTTAGTTTGATCAAGAATCCAACCTAAGGATCCCTTTTGATCAAATTAAAAGGAAGAACCTGAAGAAGAGGTAATGTTTTCACCACTCTCTTTCAAGTTCCTTTCTTCTTCAACTTCTTCTTTCTTTGTTATTCCCATTCTAAAATAATTACTCCAATATATTATATATACTGTGATTTTATTATAAATATGGTACAACCATATTCAGTATTCTATCCATCCTTTGAATGACATGTCACCATACGTGCGTACATACGGCTTACCGTCTCTACGTCGTGGTGTAATTGTTATTCAATAAATTATTATTTGGATGGGGATAATAATGATGTGTAATTCATGTAAATAATAAATATAACATGATAATGATTCTTTATATATGATATACCATCCAATTATATATTATTTTAATATCAAAAGAATGATATTGTTGCTCGTGTGTATGTACGGACTACCATCTCCACGAACGTGATGAGATTCAATCCCAATCGTATTCATTCATGAATAATTCTCATTTGAGGATTAAAAATAATGTATAAGGACTTGATATCATTCTGGATATGAATAAGATACAACCTATCCATGACAAACACGGCTTACGTAACAGAACATATAAAAGAAAATGAGTAAGTTAACACCCGAAACAGCAATACTACTAAGATATTATTAACAAATCGATGTTAAAAGATCATATATGATATCATATTAATGCATATTATTCTTGTATAATTTAATAACAATTATTTCACCATTATAAAGGAGGTTAACCAACCCTAAACCAAGGAAAAGTACCAGGTAAGTGTTTATTTCACAATCGCTTCATTATCTGAGGTTGTTTATAAGTAATTATCTTTTGGGACCTCTTTATCATCCACATCCATGTTTCTTAAAATTGTATTTGGAAACATTCTTGATATTTTACATAATATGGGTTAAAGTTATTTATACCCTTGTTTTACTTTTTATAATAGTTTTATAAAGGAATATTTCCGTCGTTTTCCAAACAAGTTCCTTTTTAACCTTTTCGATAGAGTTAAGGTAAGAATGTTTTTTTTAACTTATACGGAGGTTGCGGATATTTTTTGTCATTATAAAATCTTTGAAGCTTCCGTTACAAGATTCTAAGAATATTTTCACAGTAAAAGTTTTATTTTATAATTATGTGACTTTTAAATTATTTCAAAAAAAAGAGATATTTCTCACAAATAGTTTTGATTTCATCTATGTCAACATCCTTTGATGGATTTTATGCTTATTTGAAGTTTATTTATTATGATACAAAACTTATATATTTTATTGAAGGTTTTTTGATATGTTTGATTATGGATGTGTTATTTTTATACCATTCATGGTTTATGGAGAAAGTATTGACATTTCATATGCTAATTTTAATACGAATGTTTATGTTATGTTTAAACCTGTTCATATGAGGAATGCATTGGATTTAAATGTGATGGGTGGAGCCCGCTATAGCTCCTCAATGCATCGGTAGGTCTCATGAGACATACTAGTGTCTTGGAACAAGGCTTTGAAAAAATATTATTTGTATTCTTGGCACGAGGCCTTGACTATGTGGTTATGATAGTCTGGCATTATGCATTCCATCATTATGAAAGTGGTTATTGATATTGCATGTGATTATTTGACTAGTAGAATATCCATGTGAATAAGTATATGGAATTATATTATTTTATTTCTTCCATTTTATGCTGAAGTTCAAGTTTTAAAAGGCTTTTGTTTTAGTTATACATTTCCTTAAATGTTTATGCTTATTTATGAAAGTTTCCGCTATATTGTTATCCTTACTGGGCATTTGAGCTCACCCCTTTCTATGTTTTATTTTTCCCAGGATGTGAAGAAGTATTTTATGAATGACCTATAGGAATAGTATGAGGTGATAAGAGTGTGGACTATGGAGACTATATTGTTGTAGTTTTTCATTTTATGATGTAATTTAAACTATATGAATGTATCTAGTTATTCCAAAGCTACTAAATTAATCGGTCTTTTGAGACTTGATATTTCTTGTGATCATGCCAATGTTATGTAATAATGCACCGAATCTGGGTAACTAGAGTTGGGGCGTTACAAAATTGCAGTGCCCCATGGCGCCGCGCTGCGGGAACTGCAGCCCACATAGGGCGGGCTGCTTCGGCGGAAGAACCGGCAGGCCCATCGGCCGGCTGAGCAGAGCAAGGCCACGGTGCCAGGAGGGCGCCGCGCTGGAGAACCCGCAGCCTGCCTGAGCGGGCCGCTTGCGCCAGAAGGTAGGCTGGATCTAGTCGGCCGGTTAGGGATGGCGGCACCACTTGTTGTCGCCGGTTCAGGCAGCCCCCCCCCCCCCTCGGACTGCTCGGCCTTCGGGCCGGGCTGCGCCACTTCGGGTCGGGCCGTGCCCTATTCGGTTCGGGTCGCACCCCTCAGGCCGGGACGCGCGAATCTTTAGGCCAGTCTGACACCCCAACTGGGTCGGACCCTCCAAAACTGGCTGACCCGACCTACCATCCCACTGGATTTAACAGGCCAGGCCCATTATTCACTTAAACGTGAATAACTTAAAGACCGTGCATATGATCGACACGCCGTCTGCGGAATTGGGATTCTTCCGACGAGGCAGTCATTTTGCGATTCTCTAAGTGATTTTTGGACAACTTTGGTAAACGGATGGGTTTGGAATGAGCATATTTCCAACCGGGCCCCTGGAACGAAAAAGTCAATATCTCTTAGATCGGGCGTCCGATTGACGCGTCGTCTGTCGCGTTGAGTTCCTTTTGACGAGACAAAACTTTGGGATACATAAACTTTGGACTTCGTGACAGTTGATGTATCGACCCCCTTTACTCGAGGATCGTACCCTCCTAGAGTCGAGCATGCTGTGTGCGGGAACCATAGAGTTGGCTGCAACTGCGACAACTACTTTGCTGGGATCTTCCATGGGTTCGACAACGATGACGACTGTACTTGGATCCTACATGGGTTCGGCAGCGAGGACGACTGTACTTGGATGCTCCATGGGTTCGGTAGTGATGACGACTGTACTTGGATCCTACGTGGGTTCTGCAGTGATGGTTACTATACTTGGATCCTACGTGGGTTCGGCAGCGACGACTTTTGTACTTGGATCCTACGTGGGTTCGGTAGAGGAGATGATTCAAAGGCTACATCTACTCATGTCCACCCCACTTCATGAGTAGTATACCTGTGTGAGCTGATTCTTGTCTTTCAAATCATTATCATTGATGTGATTTACTTGTTTCCTATGTGGATCGGAATGTTCTTGGGCTCGGAAGTTGGAGTCGAACCGAGATTGATGACTTAGGTATATGTATGGGCATATACCTAAGTATAGTTGGTTGATACTTTGTGTTTGTATCTTTCCTTTGTGTTTATCCTTAGTGGATTCTGGGAGACCTTCGGGGGTCTTGGGGTCCCTACTGAGTATCGTTATACTCACCCCTGCACGGGCAATACCCGCACTACATTGTATTGGTTGCAGATGATGGACAACACTAATCGTGGTTGAGGCTTGTGGAGCTGGACGGTATCTGGAGGTGGACCACCTGGCGGGACGTACACGGAGCAGACGGACAGACCCAAGGTACCTACGAGACTATCTGTACCCACCCTTCATGTGGGATTCCCAGAGGACGACTCAGTGGTTGATGATTTACTTTACAGTTGTCGTACTTTCTTTCTCAGTTTTATTGTACTTTCAGTTGGGTTTGTATACTGGCCCATTTACTTTCCAGCACTTACTTTTGTACTCAGTTTTATTTAGTGCTTACTTCACTTATGTACTCTGTTGTGTTTGTTTACTTTTATAAAGGCAATGCCTTCCCTTTTACTGGGATTTACACCTTTGGTGCTAGTCGCCATCCCCTGGCCTATGGAAGGCGGGCTTGGGGTAGTCACGACATGGGTCCCGGGGATGGGTCATGAAAAATTGGTATCATAGGAGTCGGTTCTACCACAAAACTCAGGACTCTGATAATTTCTTCTCTGTGAAGAAATAATGTTAAGAGTATTGAGTGTGGTTTTCTGTCCAGGGAATCCAGTGCTGGTGTGGCTGCCAACGTATCCATACACCAGGACCCTGACTTCTGATTTTTGACTCAATGCTCAAAAACACTGATTGCATGTGTGTTTAAAAAGTTTTCTTTGTGATTACTTTGTGTCAGCTCACTAGGTATACTGTTTGACTGTGTCGAACCTGTTTCTTTTCAAGATGGCCCCACGATGGCAGCCAGTTAGGGTTCTGAGCTACGTGCGAGATGGTAGCCCACTGAGCGATGAGGTCTCAGTGTAGGGCCCCATTACAGCGGAGGCACCAGTGGTACCACTACCCGCTGAGCCATTGATGCCACCAGCCCTAGCAACAGAGATTGCACACAGCCTCAGTGTGTTACACGAGTTTCAGCGACAGAGGCTGCCCAGGTCCCGCGGAGAGACAGACCCTCGGGCAGCCGAGGATTTTCTAGAGGCTATCGTCAGAGTATTTAGATTGGTATGGACACCAGCAGACCTTATGGTGATCCTTGTCGCGAGTCTCCTGCATGCAGCAGCAGGTAGATGGTGGAGCCTGATCCTCCAGGTGCATGACGAGGCATCACTACTTTGGAGGGACTTCGAGAACCTCTTCTGCTCGGAGTGTGTTCCAGCCACCCTCTGTGCGGTGCGCATCCAGGAGTTACTACATATGCGGTAGGGTAGCATGAGAGTATCCCAGTACTCGGCGAGATTTACCGACCTCTCGCGCTACTCCACGGACATGGTACGAGACCCATTCTTCCGGGCCCGGACCTTTGAGCAGGGACTGAGGTATGAGATCAGGGCTTCGATGATCTCCTTCACCATTCTGACGTGGGCAGGAGTACTGGAGTGAGCCCTTCTTATGGAGAGATTTCTTGCTAAGCCGACGCCAGCAGCGAGACCCACCACAGGGTGACACATAGTGGAGTCTTTTGCAGTCGGTAGTAGACAGATGTCGCAGAGGTCCAAGCGGATCAGGCCATCAGGTGGGCAACCTCAGGATAGTGGTTCGGATGTGTGGGGCACATGAAGCAGAGCCAACCATACGAGGGGCAGGCAGTGCTATGCATGCGGCGGGCAGGGCCACATGGCTCATGACTGCCCAACCCACCATGCAGATGAGCTGCAGACAGTGGAGGGACCTCCCAGGCATAGGCAGAGGTTCGACCGTGGTGGTCCACAGGGAGCAGTCGGACGAGGAAGAGGAGTTGGACGAGCAGCGGGTGGTGGACGACGCTTCGAGGCTCTACCACCACCACCACTAGGAGGACCACCCCGACCACAGGGAGCTGGCAGACAGGGTAAGGCTCAGCTCCAGGTAGTCAAGGCCTATCACCACAGCACACCTGATATGATTCTAGGTACTATCTATGTCTTCTACACCATTTCTGCAGTTCTTATAGACATAGGAGCGAGTCATTCTTTTATTGCCGCTACCCTTGTTCGGAGCTCTGAGATTCTGACAGAGTCGTTGGCTCGATCCTTATGGCTAGAGACTCCTACGGGAGTAGACTCGATGATTACGCACTGGTGCCGGTAGTGTGAGATTACTCTAGTAGGCGAGAGATTTGGATGGGATCTTCTTGTAGTGGCGTCGAGGCCTTACGACGTCATCTTGGGTATGGATTGGTTATCTATATTCCATGCCCAGATCGATTGTATTAGGCACAAAGTGTGGTGTTTCCACACATATGGGAACAGTTTCACCTTCACCGGTGAGAAGGGAGCCTTTGCAGGGCAGGATGGACTTACGCAAAGGAGAGGGCAGTCGATCACACATTAGTTGGCTAGTCTCATCCTAAGAGCGGTTGATGTGCGGAGTCTGAGTTTTCCTGTTGTGGTGGATCAGTATGCAGACGTTTTTCTTAACGATGTTCTAGGACTACCTCCTCACATAGAGGTGGATTTCTACATTGACATGTACCCTGGGAAAACACTGATATCTACTCCATCATATTGGATGGCACCCACCGAGCTTCATGAGCTGCGGGTACAGCTGGAGGACTTACAGGGAAAGGGATTCGTCTGACCCAGTGTTTCACCCTGGACTTCTCTGATTTTATTCGCTAAGAAGGCGGATGGGATCTTATGACTGTGTGTCGACTACTGTCGCCTGAATCATGTGACCTTGAAGAACAATTATCCACTCCCGAGGATTGAAGAACTCTTTGATCAGCTCAAGGGAGAACGATGGTTCTCAAAGATAGACCTCAGGTCAGGTTGTCATCAGCTCAGAGTTTGTGATGAGGATGTGTAGAAGATGGCCTTCAGGTGTCTTTATGGCCACTATGAGTCCTTGGTTATGCCCTTCGATGTAACCAACGCATCAGCAGTGTTCATGAGTCTCATGAACAGGATATTCCAGACTTACCTTGATTGTTTTGTCATAGTATTCATCGATGACATACTGATTTTATCGACTACTGGGGAGTAGCACTCCTACCACTTGCGGGTTTTACTGGACATGCTCCGAGGGCACAATATTTATGGTAAGCTCTCGAAGTTCCAGTTCTGAATTCGAGAGGTTCACTTATTGGGGCACATTATCTCAGAGGTGAGAGTTGTGGTGGATCCTGCGAAGATCAAGGCAGTACTTTCTTGGGAGCCACCCAGGAGTGTGATAGTGGTGCGGAGTTTCCTAGGTCTGGCTTGGTACTATAGAAGATTTGTGCCAGACTTCTCCAGAGTTGAAGCACCACTTTCATCTTTAACAAAGAAGGGGAAACCCTTCGTGTGGTCAGATAGATTCTCGAAGAGATTCCAGGAGATGAGACAGAGATTGAACAGTGCACCCATCTTGAGGCTAACAGAGAAGGGTGTTGGGTACGTGGTTTACTCTAACGCATCAGGGACCAGACTCAGGTGTGTCCTGATGTAGGAGCGGGCAGTGGTCACCTATGGTTCATGGAAGTTGAGGAAAAATGTGCAGAAGTATGATACCCATTACTTGGAGTTAGCAGTAGTGGTCTTCACCTTGAAGATGTGGTGGCACTATCTGATGGGAGAGCGCTTTATAGTCTATTCAGACCACCAGAGTCTCAGGTACATTTTCTCGCAGAAGGACCTAAACCTGAGACAGCAGCGAAGGCTCGAGTTCCTCCAGGACTATGAATTTGAGATAGTCTATACTTCTGGGAAGGGGAATGTAGTAGCTGATGCTCTTAGTAGGAGATCGGGAATTCAGCTACTTGGAGAGGCAACAGAGTAGTTAGTTGCTTTGCAGATATCCTTTATCGATAGAGATGGGGCAGTTTTGTTACAGTCCCTCACAGTTACTCCTCTACTACTTTAGCGGGTCAGAGAGGCACAGCGTGGGGATATTGACTATGAGACGCGACGTGTGCAGATTTCCATAGGGGAGGCGCCTGATGGATTTTCTGAAGGAGGAGAACACGTCATCCTCTTCAGGGGAAGTACCATGGTACCAGTTGCACTGCAGGAGGAAGTTCTGAGGAAGTTTCACACTTCCCCTCTAGTGTTACATCCTGGAGTGGCGAAGATATACCAGGACCTCAGACGACATCACTGGTGGCCGGGTATGAAGAAGGTTGTAGCACAGTTCGTTTCATGATGCCTCACTTTCCAACAAGTGACGGTAGAGCACGAGGTACCAGCAATCTTGGTACAACCCTTAGAGGTTCTAGAGTGGAAGTGGGATGGGATATCCATGGATTTTGTGATGGAACTTCCACGTACTTCCAGAGGACATGACTCCATATGGGTGATCATAGACTGACTCACCAAGTCGGCCCACCTCCTTCCGATCAGAGAGCATGGCTCAGTAGCGAGCTTGGTACTTCTCTACATTCAGGAGATCATATGGATTCATGGTGTTCAATCATCTATCATCTCCGATCGAGATTCTCACTTTACTTCCTGGATTTGGCAGGGGTTGCAAGAGGCTTTTGGGAGGCACCTACGCCTGAGCACCACCTTTCATCCTCAGAAGGATGGCCAGATGGAGAGGACCATTCAGACTCTCGAGGACATTCTCTATGCATGTGTCCTTGACTTTGGTTACAGCTGGGAGGATCACCTACCCTTGGTGGAGTTTTCGTACAACAACAGCTACCACTCCACCATCGGGATGGCACCATACGAGGCACTGTATGGCTGACCTTGTAGATCACCTCTATGCTAGACTGACTCTGGGGAGTCAGCACTTGTTGGACCAGAGATGGTTCAGGCTATGACGAAGAAGGTGCAGATCATCCAGGAGTATATGAGGACTGCACAGAGCAGACAGAAGTCCTATACTGATAGGAGATGTAGACCACTGGAGTTCAAGGATGGAAACCACATTTTATTACGGATCTCACCTCGACGTGGATTATGGAGATTTGGTCGGGGCAGCAAGTTATCTCCATGCTTCATAGGGCCTTTCTAGGTCCTCAGCAGAGTAGGCGAGGTGGCTTTCTGCCTGGCCCTTCCACCTCAGTTGCACCGGGTGCATGACTTCTTCCACATATCTCAGCTGAGGAGATACGTGCACGACCCAACCAATATCATTGATCATGGGGAGACGGATATCGATGATGGGGATACATTCATGGAGGTCCCAGTGTAGATCGAGGATTGACAAGAGAGGGTCCTATGTGGACATTCAATTCCTCTGGTGCACATTCATTGGCAGCACGGGAACCTCTAGGATAGCACATGGGAGCGGGAGGCTCAGATACGTTCTTAGTACCCTCATTTCTTTCCTTAGTTTATGTTGTAACTTTACGAGGACGTAAATACCTGAGGTGGGAGTAATGTAAAGTCCTGGAAATTTCATAGAAAATTTTTTCTTAAATACTTTGGAATATTACATGTTTGTGGCTTCTGACGGCACTTGATTCTGAGGCCCGGTGTGCCCAAAATCAATTTCTGAAGTTTAGATCTGGTACGTTCAGTAAACGAACGAGCATGTTTTTCTATCTTTTGAACTGGTGCTCAGAATTGAAATCTGAGGGCACCGATGAGCTCGCAGGACCGGTAATTACTTAAGGGTACCTTTACTGCAGATGCGTTTTAAGCAGGTTGAGAATTAATATTTTGTTAATTAGATTAAAATAAATAAAATTGGTGTATCACAATTTTATTTTTAAGGATGGTGGTTATATCCTCCCAAAGAGAGTTAAAGGTGGGGCCCACACCCACATAACCTCCCATCAGAGGATATTTGTGGGTTCGGGCCCACACGTGACCTAAACCCTTGAACTTCCCATAACTCTCCTAAACCCCCATTAAACTCCATTGTTTAATGTTGGAAACTCTCCCATTAATTCATGCCAACGCCTTAATTAATAAATTGAATCCTCCAATTTATTAATTAAGTTTTTTAATTTTTGAATTTTAAATGTCTTGTGTTAATAAAATAATAGGAGTAGATTATTATTATATTTGGGTGGAGGCTTTCCTTGTGTGAAGGGAGAGAGCTCTTGAGAGAATAGTTTTCTTCTCCGACGAAGAACGGTTTTCTTCTCCAACGAAGAATGCTCCTCAGTTCTCCAATTCTCTTCTTCCTCCGTATCAAGGAAGGAGACACCGCCACAGAGAACTCTCCAATGACGACGCACCTTCTATTCTTTTCTCTGCGACAAGAGGGGAGACGCCACTTCTTTGGGTACACTCCGACGACGACAAAATCGACACCGTCATCTATGATGCTCGGCTACCACGAATCTTTTTGGAGGTAGGGGGTTTGCTTAATTTATTTTAAATAAATTACTCCCTCATTCTTGTTGTAATCAAGTGAGCAACTTGGCCTATTGTTACCACCTAATGTGGAGGGCACGGACCGAACAAACATAGCCCGATGAGCCTCCGTCGTTTCTTGTCTTATTTGGAATCAGGAAGCGGCGAAGTTTGAAGGCAGTGACCGCACGCCAGCCGCATGTGGAAGAACTGCGTCCCGTAACCATGGGCCACTCGACCGAAGAAGAAGACCGGGCCAAAGGAGGTAATCGCGGTTCCCCACAGCGCCGTGTTGTGGGAACCGCATCCCGCATAGGGTGGGCCGCTTTGGTGGAAGAACTGGCCGGCCTGTCGATCGACCGGGAGAAGGAGAGCCGCGGCGCTAGGAGGGCACCGCATAGGAGAACCGGCTGGCCCATCGGCCATCTGGGCGGAGCAAAGTTGAGGGACAAGGAGGGTGCCGCGCTGGAGAACCCGCGGCCCGCCCGAGCAGGCCGCTTGCGCCAGAAGGCCGGCTGGCTCCAGCCGCCGGTTCGGGAGGGCGGCACCGCCGGTTCGGGCACCCGAAGGTAGCCCCCACCCCCCCTCCCGGATCTCTCGGCCATCGAGCCGAGCAAGTCGGGTCACGCCCAGCTACGTCAGGCTATACCGAACTGGGCCGCATCGGGCTAGGCCGGGCCGAGTCAGGCTGGGCCAAGCTGATTCGGGCCGCGCCGAGCCGGCCCGAGCTGGGTCGCGCCGCGCTGCGCCACGCTGCCCCCTGCCGAGCCGGTTCACGCCCTGTCGGGCCGGGCCATGCCACTTCGGGCCGGGCCATTCCCCTCAGGCAGGGCCGCGCAAATCTTTGAACCAGTCCGACACCCCTACCGGGTTGGACCAGCCAAAACTGGGTGACCCAACCCGTCATCCCACTGGGTTTAACGGGCCAGGCCCGTTATTCACTTAAACGTGAATAACTTAAAGACTGTGCGTCCAATCGACGCACCGTCTGCAGCACTGGGGTCATTTCGACGAGGTGGTCCTTTTAAAATACTCTAAGTGTGTTTTGGACAACTTTGGTAAATTTCCAGGTTTGGAACGAGCATATTTCTAACCGGGCCCCTGGAACGAAAAGACTAATATCTCTCAGACCGGGCGTCCAATTGACGCGTCATCTGTCGCGTTGAGTTCCTTTTGATGAGACGGAACTTTGGGATACATCAACTCTAGACTTCATGATAGTTGATGTATCGACCCCCTTTACTCGAGGACCGGACCCTCCCGGAATTGAGCCCGCTGTGTGTGGGAACCCTAGAGCTGGCTGCGATTGAGACGACTACTCTGTTGGGATCCTCGTGGGTTCGACAACGATGAAGACTGTACTTGGATCCTATGTGGGTTCAAGAGTGAGGACGACTATACTTAGATTCTCCATGGGTTCAGCAGCGATGATGACGGTACTTGGATCCTATGTGGTTTCGGCAGCTACGACTTCTATACTTGGATCCTACGTGGGTTCAGTAGAGGAAATGATTCAGAGGCTACATCTAATCATCTCCACCCAACTTCGTGAGTTGTATACCTGTGTGAACTGAGTCTTGTCTTTCAAATCATTATCGTTGATGTGATTGACTTCTTTCCTGTGTGGACCGGATTGTGCTTGGGCTCAGAAGTTGGAGCGGAACTGAGATTGATGACTTAGGTATATGTATGGGCATATACCTAAGTAGAGTTGGTTGATACTTCATGTTTGTATCTTTCCTTTTTGTTTATCCTTAGTGGATTCTGGGAGACCTTCGGGGGTCTTGTGGTCCCTACTGAGTATCATTATACTCACCCCTGCACAGGCAATGCCCGCACTACATTGTGTTGGTTGCAGATGACGGACAACACTGATCGTGGTTGAGGCTTGTGGAGCTGGATGGTATCCGGAGGTGGATCACCTGGCGGGACATACACGGAGCCAACGAACGGACCCAATGTATCAACGAGACTATTTGTACACACCCTTTAGGTGGGATTCCAAGATTACAACTCGGTGGTTACTGCTTTACTTTACAGTTGTTCTACTTTCATTCTCAGTTGTATTGTACTTTCAGTTGGGTTTGTATACTGGCTCATTTACTTTCCAGAACTTACTTTTGAACTCAGTTTTGCTTAGTGCTTACTTCACTTGTGTACTCTGTTGTGTTTGTTTACTTTTATAATGGAAATGTCTTCCCTTTTACCAAGATTTACACCTTTGGTGCTAGTCGCCAGCCCCTGGCCTATGGAAGGCGGGCTTGGGGTAGTCACGACACGGGACCTGAGGACGGGTCGTGACACAATAAGTAACTAATACCTTGTTACATAACCCCTTACAACACCCGCATAATACCTAAGGGTAAGGTGTGCGATGGTGACACGCTCTTGGGGTGGCTCGGATAACATCTTCCGGGTGGTAATCTATATTAACTTGAACTTCTCCCATAGGTGATTTCGTTCAAGCTTAACATGTTGAAGCATGGCTTGGTCTTGGTCAAGAGCGAATCCCAGTGATTCTACCTCATTTCTATGCTCCAAAAAATAGATTTGTACGGACCGAGTCTACTAGATGAGGTCATCCTCTCCTTTGAATTTGTTGAAAGGATTATTTTTTAAAAACCTTATATTTATATCAGTCATGTGATCACTATTCAATAGCTATATTATCAATGGAAGTGATACTAAATTTTCATTTAAACCCAATAAAAATAATAAAAATAGTGCATGTTTTTTCTATATCCTTAAGACATTAAAATAAAGGGAATTTCATTCATAAATGTTCTGGTCATTACATGTTGTGTCAGAACTCTATCAATAAAACTGTATTTGAAGTAGTCTCAGAGGTCTATTAGGGATCTTCTTCTGTCTTGGATAGCGATCTTTTAGCCCTTCACATCTCTACTGAATCCTTTATTGAAGATTATAATCATCTTCAATAGACTCTAGTTTCATGATTTGGGATTGACAAGATGCCTCTTCCACTCTTCCAACACTTTTTCATCTCTTGGAATTTGGTCTCTCCATCTAGGGTTTCAGTTATTAATCGTAAATCTTTTTTCATTGTGCTTTATTTATAGGATGAATTCATCTCTACTTGGTTCTATATTACATATTCTATTGGTAATTGGAGGTTCTGCCTTGTTTATTGGTTGATGGATTCTCATCTGGGAAAATATTCCTCAAGGGAGGTAGTGTGGATTTCTATTCCTAGATTATCACATCCTTTCATGTCTCATGGATTCCTCAGTGTCATTGGGAACACTTGGGGTTCCTTTCTTTATTATAATTAGTGGTCTTTTCACTTGGAAGATACTGCGTTTGTATAACACCCCAAACATTTTATGATATGTTTCTCTTAAATACGTTCAGTTCATTATATAGCCTATATTTCATGGAGCATTGAGTATCTTTTATACAACACTTAGTTATTATAGGATATAATCATAACATATCCATTAAACATAAATTTTTCACTTCTGTGTTTTGAATTTTGAAAAATGGATCTACACGGTTGTGATCAGGGTGATATTTGGAGTCTGATAAAATCAAGTTAATTTTTGTTGAATAGTAACTTACCCTTATGAATAGTAACATACCCTTATGAATAGTAACTTTCCCTTATGAATAGTAACATGACCCTTATGAATGGTAACCTTTCCCATAAAAGTGTAAATAAAATTTAGGCACCTTAAAAATAAAGATGAATATTTTAAGTGTTGGTATTTTTTAATTAAATGATGATTTTAATTAAAAATTAAATTT
Source organism: Viscum album (assembly GCA_963277665.1). Lineage (NCBI taxonomy): Eukaryota > Viridiplantae > Streptophyta > Magnoliopsida > Santalales > Viscaceae > Viscum > Viscum album. The sequence continues at coordinate 1,055,694,218 of OY728125.1, read as the reverse complement.
ATCATATTTAGAAAAAAAATTGAAAAATGGGGTTCATTTTTGGATTCTACACATAGAAAAATGGTTAAGGTGAATTTTTTAGATTTTTTTGAAATAACTGAATTTTTATGAATAGTAAAATTCATTAATTTACCATATAAATACACTATAATTTAAACACACTATTCCTACATCATGAGTGATGTAAGCACCCAATTATCAAACCCACATGAACTTATTACTATTATAGGTCATGGAATCCTCACTATTTCTTATCTTTGGGTAAAATAATAATCTAATAATTAAAATATTAAGAAAACCCTCCTCCCCTCTACTATATAAACCACCCCTCTCCCCCTTTTCCTTCCACGCCACTCAAGCTTTGAGCCTTGCCTAATTTCTTCCAAATACACTTCCGACAACCTACCCCCACGTCCAAGACATTCTGTTCTCACCAAAAGTCCAAAAATAAAGGCCTTAAAGAGATTCTCAAGGAGGAGTACTCAAGAGGTGAACCTATCTTCCTTTTTCTTTCAACTTCTTTTACAAGTTCAATTCTTTTATTTCTCTCTCCTAACCTCCCCACATCCAAATGAAATGATAATTTTATTAACTTAAGGAACTATAATTCTATTATGATAATTTAATATTTCATCATCATCTCTCTTTTCCTCCTCATATTACACTAAAAATGAAAATATCGCCTGAGATGTGTTAATTAATCACATTCAAGGATGGCAAGTTTTCAATTTCTATTACTATCTTCAAGACTGGTCATGAAACCTTTTTAATGGTTTAACAAGATCATAATATATTTATTTTGACCTTATTAAATTTTCTGGAACCCTTAAACACTCATAATATAAAATAATAATACAAAACAATTTCACTATGCACAAAACCCCCAAGTTAATCCAAGCGTTTATCATTACCTTTTAACTAATGAGTCATCCTCATAGTATATAACCGAAAATCATTATAAGATCATTTATAACTATTTAATTTCACTAATAATATATACTAACAATTATTGATTTTTAACCACATTTTAAACGAACTTCCACTCATGAATACAAGTAAACCGATCATGAAAACCAAAGAAGAAAATGCTTCCAAAACAAAAACAAATTGAACCTCTTAAACACATAAAAAATGCCATCAATGAACCTAATAAGGTTAGAATAAATAAATTACATGTATAGTATTTCCTGGACTTATTAATTAATGAAGTTAAATTTTATTATTCATGTCATTAAGATCAATTGAGAACACATTCTGGCATAAGGTATTGGGTTTCTCATCTCACTTTTATTTCTATGAGATTTCCATTGTTCTCTATTGATTTCTTGCATATTGTGCATATTTATTGTCATTTGATATATATATAATATCATTATTATCTTTATATTCATGGTATTTAGTGATTCACTTGATGATTATTAACTCGATTGATTATGATGTTGTAAGGGACTTTGTTCCTATTTCCATTTCATTGTGATTTACTTGGTATTATACACCTAATAATTCTTATGTGGTGTACCTAATACCCCTTTGACATCATTTTTCATTTGAAATTATAAATATATTATATATCCATATTCTGGTTTCATGGATATTATTATGTTCTTAAGTCGTATACCCTTTTACATACGACGTTCATTTTGAATGTTGTTTTAACTTTCGAAATATTGATGAATCTATGTCCTCTACTCCATACGTATATAGAGAAGGAATATTTTACTTGTATTAAATCTATGTATAATGAATTATTTAGACTTGTATTAATGGTTGGGGGCCTATTATATCCCCTTAATGCATTGACAGGTCTCATGAGCCAAATCAGTTGGCAGAAAACCCTTCGAGTTTGTTTCCAAAATTCAGACGGGTTTCTACCCATAGACTTAAAACATTTTGACAATATAGTGGTATCATGTTCCAGATACATGACATCCAATCAATAAGAATTATCTTTATTTATTTTTAGTTATTACAATCAATGAGTTTTTCACAATGACAAAATCTATTGATTCATTTTCATTCATAGTTTATTAATGGCATGTGTTTTTCATTTATTCATCATGCCGTATTAACTATGTCATCTTGATTATGACTCAATTATTGTTGATTCATGCTTCCTCTATTTGTAACCCTTACTGATTATTTGAGCTCACCCCTTTCATTTTTTTACCTTCAATGGGTTATGAATGGGAGACCATTTATTGAGTTCTCCTAGATGCATTTTATTATTTTTTGTTATGTATTGAATTTTGTTACATTTCTAAATGTAATAAGAGTTACATGTATGAATCTAGTTTTTTCAAGACTACTAAATTGATCATTTCTTTGGGAATTCATTCCTTTTAATAATTTAAATGTAATAATTAATGTACCAACTCCAGGATTTTGGGGTCGGGGTGTTACAGTTGGTATCAGAGGAAGTTTAGTAGAAACCTTGGAAAATAGATTTAGGAAACATAGTTTAGAGTATAGAAACCTAATCTAGACTTGGAGGATAATCATATAAGGACATCTTGGAATTTTGGTAAAGTATATATTATGTGGGTCTTCCTAGAAAATACACCCCTTACTAGATACTACAAGTGGACGTGATTCTAGAATATATGTATCTAAGAGTAACAACTCCGAAAAGGAGTTTAGGGCTTGACCTGGGGTATCCTGGTACATGAAAATAGACCTTACTACACACCTGGTTTGAAACTCCTAGGGGATATTCTTAGAATAATTCAAATTTTCTTTACAAACTATTATTGAAGATTTAAAATTAAATATAAGCAATGTTTATTATTATGTGATTAGTTGTGCATAAATTTTCAGAATATCTTAAGTGTTTTCTACTTAGAAATTATGGATTATGATCTAATTTAGTGTATTCCATTGTTTAGTGATGGAGCTTAATGGAAGAAATGGAATCAATACTCGTAGAAAATGTAGGGATTTACCCACTGATCATGTTAACATAGTCAATGTTGGATCATATTAGATAATGACCATATTGGGAAAACTTACTCAGGTTGTGACGTATTACCATGATACACCTGTACTGGATCATTTCATCTGGCAGAAGCCCCTATATTTTAGTGGGACTACAAATCCCGTGGTAGCTGAACAGTGGATCAAGTACCTTGAAAAGATATATCCGGCATTAAGATGCAATGAAAATGAAAAGGTAGTACTGGCAGTATATTTTTTTAATTGTGATGCTGATCAATGGTGGTCCTTGATCTAGAATACCATGGAGGAAGAAGATATGGAATGTAGAACTTTTAAGGAAATATTCTTTGAAAAATATTTCCCTCATAAACAATGAACTAAGATAAGAATAAATTCCTTAGCCTAAAGCAAAGGGAAGAAGAGAGTATTGTAGAGTATGAGGATACATTCACAGTATTTTCCAAGTATGTTATAGATTGTTTCCATGATTCTAAATACAATATTGATCATTTATTTGAAGGCCTTAAGCCAAGTTTTTTAAGGGCACTATATTCTCAAACATTTTCATCATATGATGAAATTTTATCAAGTTATATCAAAAAAAGAAGGAATTTTCTAGATCAAATTTATTTAAGGGAAATCAAGATAAGAATAGGAATTCTAATAACCATGTAAAAATTGAGGTCCCAATGAAGAATAAGGGAATGAAGAAATTTTCATTATGCGATAACTATGGAAAGAATCATCCAGGGAAATTATTGAAAGGCATAGTATTTTTCTATAAGTGTGGAGAAAAGGCTCATAGATCTAGTGAATACAAGGGAAAGAGACAAGTCAATGATGTTCAATGCTACAATTTTAGAGATATTGGACACTATGAAAATGAGTGTCCTATGCACTAAGGAAACTTTCCTCAGAAAAGGCACTAGAGCAAGGGAAATCTTATGCGATTACAACCATAGAGGTTGAAGTTACTAATGATGTGGTGGTAGGTACTTTAATTTTTTCCTCAAAATTAGCCAATTATTTATTTGATTTTGGATCATCGCATTCATTTATATCTTCCTAGTTTTCCAATAAATTAGAAATATCCAATTTTATTTAATAAAGGAGTTATCGGTCAAAACTTTTAGGGGATGTATCATTACAAAAAAATATGTGTTGATTAGTCCCCCTCATGATACATAAATGTGATTTAGTTTCTAACCATATCAATATACTAATTATTAACTTTGGTATAATTCTCGACATGAATTTGTTGTAAAATTATTATGTGAAGATCTATAGAAAGAAGAAGGAAGTTACAATTTTTTAGAATGTTGTATAATCACTTATATTTAGAGTAGAAACCTCACCATCTGATTATTATCTAGATCCACCACCAGTAGTTCTATTGAATGAAATTCATGGGGAGGAATAAAATACAATATCTATGGGTGAGTAAATAAATCTTTAAATTGAAGATGTACCTATTGTGAAAGAATAAATTGATGTATTTCTAGAGTATTTTACATGTACATCCTCTAGAGTGGGATGTTGAGTTCTCTATTGATTTAATTCCCAGTAAAATACCTATATTAAAGACTCCATGTAGAATAGACACTATAGAATTAGTGGAACTAAAGAAACAACTAGATGAATTGAGTAAAAAAGGATTTATTCAACCTAGTGTTTCTCCATGGGGAGGCTCGGTCCTCTTTGTCAAGAAAAAATATGGATCCATGAATCTATGCATTGAATATAGGGAAATAAATGTTATTACAAAAATGAAAAAGTATCATCACCCATACATTGATAATTTATTTTATCAAATTCATGAAGCTCAATACTTTTCAACGATTGACCTTTGACCTGGATATCATTAGTTGTGTGTGAGGAAAGAAAATATTCAAAAGACAGTATTTTGAACCCAGTATAGGCATTACAAGTTTACAATAATTCCTTTTGGACTGACTAATGCACCCTCTATTGTCATGGATCTAATGAATATATTTTTCAAGATATATCTTGATGAATTTGTTTTGGTATTTATTGATGATATCTTGGAGTACTCGAAAAGCTACGAAGACCATGAGAATCGCTTTTGTATTATTATAAAAACTCTTATAAGAAATGAATTATATGGGAAGTTTAGAAAGTGTGGGTTTTGGTATCCATCAGTTTCTTTTCATGGTCATATTTTCTCTAAGGATGAAATCTTAGTTAATCCAATAAAGACAAAGTAAATCCATGAATAGAACATACTAATGAACATAAATGAGGTACATAGTTTTATTGGCTTAGTAGGTTACTATCATAATTCCATTCAGAATTTTACCAAACTGACCAACTCGCTAACTAAGATCACATTTAAAGGTGTTAAGTTTGTATGGACAATAGAATCTGCAGAATTCTTTGAAGAATTGAAAATCATATTGGTCAATGCTCTAATTTTGATTCTTCTTTCTAGAAATGATGGATTTGTGATATACATTTATGCATCAAAGAATGGAATAGGTTTCTTCCTTATGAAAAATGATAAATTTATTACTTATGCATCAAGTTAGTTGAAAACTCTTGAGAAACATTACCCAACCCATGATCTTGAGTCAGTATCCATAATCTTTTATTTGAAAATATGGAGACAATATCTCTACAGTGAAAGATGTGAGATATATACGGATCACAATATTTTGAAATACTTTTTTACAAAGAAAGAACTCATCATGTGGAAAATGATATCACTTGAGTTACTCAAATATTATGACTATTTAATACACTGCCACCCAAGAAAGAAAAATAAGGTGGCAGATGCATTAATCAATAAATATCATGGACTTCTGACCCAAATGATGATTAAGATAGATCATATATTCATGAATCTACTAAATATGGATATGGGAATTGTTGTAGAAGGGGAAACATATTTCTTCTTTCAAATTATTCCTAAACCATCTTTACTAGAGAAGATAAAAATCTAAATATAATGATGAAAATCTACAAAAGAAAATTAAAGTTGTTAAGGATGGAAGATTTGAAGACTTCATGTATGAGGATGGAGTTCTGAAATTTGGGAAGAGGTTATGTGTTCCATCAGTATCTAAGCTAAAAAGGGAACTATTAGACAATGCTCATAGCTTAAATTTCTCTATACACCTTGGTAACACTAATATGTATAGAGATCTAAAGGAACATTTTTGGTGGGATAACATGAAGCGAGAAATTGTTGACTATGTGTCAAGGTGTATAGTTTGTCAAAAAGTGAAGTTTGAGAGACAACATCTTATAGGGGTCATGCAACCTCTACCTATTCATATGTGGAAGTGGGATAAAATTACGATGTATTTTTTCACAAGACTACCAAGGACACCGAGAAGGAATGATGCAATATGGGTAATTGTTGATCGTCTCATGAAATCAGCACATTTCCTTGTAATAAGAGCGGATTTACCACTTGAGAGCCTGGAAAGACTTCATATTAATGAAGTTGTAAGACTTTATGGTGCAAATCTATAGATTGTGTATGATTGAGATCTCTAATTTACATTAAAATTCTGGAAAAGTCTCTATAAGGATTTGAATACTGAGCTTCATATGAGTACTGCTTATCACCCCCAAACCGACAGACAGTATGAAAGGACTATTCAAACAATATAAAACTTTTTGAGATCTTGCTCTCTTGACTTTCAAGGTATATGGGATCAATACTTTCTTTTGGTGGAATTTTCCTACAATAATAGTTTTCATTATAGTATTCAAATGGAACCATATGAGGCATTATAAGGTAAGAGGTTTCAAACTCTAACTTGTTGGGATGAGGTTGGTGAGAGGAAACTAATAGGCCTAGAACTTATCGAAGAGACAACTGCAAAGGTAAAGAAAATTCAGGCATATATTAAAGTAGCCCAAAGTTGTAAAAATAATTTTGCTGACAACCGAACCAAGTATTTGGAATTACAAGTGTGAGATCATGTCTGTCTAAAAGTATATCCATGGAAGGGTGTCTTAAGGTTCGATAATAAAGGGAAACTGAGCCCTAGTTACATCAAACCGTTCGAAATTATTGAAAGAATTGGAGCAGTAGATTACTGTTTAGTAATTCCACCAAGTCTATCCAAAGTTCATGATGTATCCTGTGGGTCATTGTTAAAGAAATACATGTCAAACCCAAATCATTTTCTCACCTAATAATAAATAGAGCTAGAACCTGATTTGTCTTACTGTGAAGAGCCTATCGAGATTCTTAACACTGTAGATAAATTATTGAGAAATTGGATGACTCATCTAGAAAAGGTTCTTTGTAGAAACCTTAAAATGGAGGAAGCAACATGAAAACCTAAGGATGTTAGGAAGAAGAACCACCCACATTTTTTTTAAAGGGCTTAAATTTTGAGGATGAGGTTTCTAAAGGTGGGGAGAATATAACACCCCAAACATTTTATGGTATGTTTCTCTTAAATACTTTTAATTAATTAGATAGCCAATATCGCATGAAGCATTGAGCCTATAATATACAACACTTGGTTATTATAGGATATAGTTATAAGCTAGCCATTATACTTAAATTTTCCACTTCTGTGTTTTGAATTTCGAAAAATGAACATATATGGTAGCGATCAGGGTGATATTTGGAGTCGGATAAAATCAAGATAATTTTCACTAAATAGTAACTTAACCGTATGAGTAGTAACTTACCCTTATGAATATTAATATGACCCTTATGAATGGTAACCTTACCCATGAAATTGTAAATAAAATTTAGGCACCTTAAAATAATGATTAATATTTTAAGTGTTGGTTTTTTGTATTAAATGACAATTTTAATGAAAAATAAAATTTTCCATATTTAGAAAATTAAATTTGAAAAATGGATTTTATTTTTTGACTCTAAACATCAAAAAATGGTAAGGGTGAATTTTTGATATTTTTTTGAAATACTTGAATTTTTGGTGAATAGTAAAATACATTAATTTACCATATAAATACATTAAAATTTAAATACACTATTACTAACATCATGAGTGATGTAAGAAACCAAATAACAAACTCATATGCAATTATTAATATTATAGGTCATGGAATCATCACTATTTCTTGTCTTCGGGTAAAATAATAATCTAACGATTAAAATATTAAGAAAATCCTCCTCTCATCCACTATAAAAACCACCCCTCACCCCCTCTTCCTCCCACACCACTAAAGATTTGATACTTTCCTAATTTCTTCCAAATACACTTACCAAGACCTCCCCCCACGTCCAAGACCTTATAGTCTCACCAAAATGCAAAAAAAAAAGTCCTTAAGGAGATTCTCAAGGAGGAGTACTCAAGAGGTGAACCTCTCTTCCTTTTTCTTTCAACTTATTTTACAAGTTCTATTATTTTGTTGCTCTCTTCTCACCTCCCCACATATAAATGTTGTGATAATTACATTACCTTAAATGAACTATAATTTTATTATGGTAATGGAATATTTCATCATCATCTCTCGTTTCCCCCTCCTCTTACACTAAAAATGAAAATATTGTCTGAGATGTGTTAATTTATCACATTCAAGGATGACGGGTTTTAAATTTCTTTTAATATCTTAAATACTGTTCATGAAACCTTATTAATGGTTAAACCATATCATAATATATATATATATACCTTATTAAATTTTATGGAATCCTTAGACACTCGTAATATAAAATAATAATACAAAACAAGTTCATTATGTACAAAACTGCTAAGTTAATTCAAGCGTTTATCATTAACTTTTAACTAATGAGTCATCCTAGTAGTATATATAATGCCCTGACTCCAGATAACCTTAAGTAGGTGAATTATTACATTTTATTGGTTGTATTATAAGGAATAAAATCCAAAAGTACCATACAGTTTAGTAGTCTTGGAAATCCATATTACATACATGATACCCATAATACATTGGGAAAACAAAATTAAACATGCTACACAATAACTGAGATATACTACATCCTTGAAAGATTAATCAAATTTACCTTCATCATAACCTGTGGAGATAAACATAATAAGGGTGAGCTCAAATTCTCATTAAGGATATGTACAACATAAGAAATAATCAATTTATATGGAAAGGAAAACATTTGAGAACACTTTCCGTTTATAAAACTTGATAAGGCACAAATAATATGGTAAGTAAGAAACTGAAACATATTCCCTAAATTAATAAACTGAGAACGAAATAATTCCATATATATGGCGACAAAAAATCTCATGGAAAAATAATAACTAAAATTAAATTAGGGAAATACTTTATTTAATGATGTTATGACTCAGGCACCAGAAAACCTATTACCATCAATACCTTTCACAAGAAGGTTTAAAATTAATTGTAGAAACCCATTCGGATAACTTATTCATCTGATGATATCCTATTGATGCATGTAGAATCTATATAAATTTTGATCTCTACCCGACATTGTCATTCTAAAGTATTTCTCTTATTGAATAACCAAAATAAATAAGATTCCTTATCAAATAACCATATAGAATGAGTAATATGTATATATTGATAATTCCCATGAAAGAAATAATATAATTTCATGAAAATAATAATATTCATGATATATAAAACCAAAGGTATAATATACACCATATAAAAGGAACTAGATGCATAACATTACAATATGCCTCAATAAAAAAAATTGAGACAAAATCCCTTACCTTAAGTTTGATACTATCTGTATTTTTCCAAAACTCATGTATAATGGTTTTAAACATATTATTAACTTATATAATATTCATAATAATATTTATTATGTCATATATGATTCTTTTAATACTTTATATTACCCTTTTATTAACAATTCCAAGTTGATGCAACATTTCAGGTAATAATCATTTTTTTATCATATATGTTTTGGATTTTTATTCTTGATCATATTACTTAGATCGTGATTTAATTATATCCATAATTTATAATAAAATTTATATATCATATATATTCATAATATAAATATATATAATATATAGATATATTAAATGGAATACATTGTTCATGGAGACGGTAGGCTATACATACGCATGAACGTTGTTTCTATTTTCTTATTGTATTGAATGGAAGTAAGTGAATAACATATATATACATACATATATATATTATTATCATTATTATGTTATATATTTCATATTTATTCATAATATAGATCTTTATAATCATTCTTGGATGGTGAACATGGAAGATGAGTCTCATCACGTCGTGGAGACGGTAAGTCGTACATACGCATGAGCGATGGTATAATTTCCTTAATGGTTTAATGGTATAGATTTTAATGTAATATTAATTTTAAATAAATAATATCATTTTATATTTATTATTTAATTCATTTTTATTCATCATTATACTTATCGAAATAAAGTATAGAGAAAAAATAGTTTACAACACGGCGTGGAGATGGTAAGTTGTACATATGGACGCATTGTGGTATTGTTTTTCAAGGATGGGTTAAAAGAGGAATATGGTTGTCCCATAATAACAAAATCTTATAATATATTATATTCTGGAGTTATTATTTTAGTATGGTAATAACTTAGTAAGAGGAAGTAGAAGAATAAATGAACTTTGAAAGATGGGATAAAATGATTACCTCTTCTTCGGGTGTCTCCTTTTGATTTGCACAAAATTACTCCTTAAGTTGGTTTTATTCCCAAAGGGTAGAATCTAATATAAATTGAGGAAATTTTTTAGGATATTTGGGTAGGGTTTGACCGATCCAAATGGATTTGGATGTGTGAATAAGTGGGTAGAGACAGTGGCCTTTTATAAGAGAGGGGCACTTTAGAAAAGTCCTAAAATATTATTTTATTATAAAATTATTTTTGAATTTTAATAATTATAAAGTGATATATTAGGAGTATAATATGATAATGGGTCTAAATACTCTCAAAAAATAGGTTATATACAATTTTAGGTCACAAACGTAACCTTATCTTTTAGCATTAACCCTTAGTTAAAAATATTAACTCTTACCATGTCTTCTGGTATTTTCATAATATATGGTTACTATAGTTACTATAAAATATCAAGAGAACCACAAGTGGATAATTAATAAAATTTTAACATTATATAAGTCATTTTTTATAATATTGTATTTTTATTCCTATTATATCATTTAATAAAATAGTTTTTGTTTTAAAAACTCATTTATGTCAATTTTGACACTATTTAGTAATTGATTTTTTTTTGAAGTCATAAAAACTCTATTTCTTTCAACCAAAGTAATGAACTCAAAGATAATATGTCAATATCATCCATAAAATTCGTTTATGGAATCAAAATTTTCAAATTACATTTATTTTAATATTTATAATATCATTTAATTGAATCTTTCATTAATAAGGTAATCACATAATCATCATTGTGTCATAGATAAATTTATTTATTTAATGTCTAAAAATTATAAAAAAAAATCCATAATGTAGGAAATATTTTTATATTTATAATTAATATTTATTTTCAAATAGATCATTTATATAATCCTATATTAAAAAATTTTGTAAAATATACATGTTTTTGTTATATTTGTCTTTACTTTAAATTATTTCTTATAACATGTTATTATCACACCCAAGTGGCTTCATGGGGTCCCAAAATCAACCCAAGGATGCCCATGGTTATAAATATATCATAAAATGGGATTAATACATGTGTTAGGTTAGTTTAATATTATTATAATATTATTTTTTTCACTTATTTACCAGATTTACCATTTAACCATGGAAAATAAAAAAAAAATTACTGAAGTTACTATTCATAATCTCCAAAAATAAAAGGTACCTATTTACAAAATTTGGAAATTATGATTAAAAATATTAAATCTTTTTTTTTAAATTCAAACATATAATTTTAAATAATTAATTTAAAATTAATTCTTGTTGTCAAAACCAGAAAATGGGTTTTTAAGAAGTAAAAACTATCAAAAGATTGACATGTGTTTATGTACAATTTAAATCTAAAATTACTTATAATGACAATAATTGTATTAAATTATAAAATATTAATCCAATTAAACTTTAAAACAAATTAAAAAGTCAATCTAACTATATAAATAAATTATATGAAAAGGCAATTTTGAATTAAAATTCAGTATTTTTCACTATTCATCAAAAATTGATACTTTTCGAAAAATTACCAAAATTTTACCCTAAGATAATTTTGATCTTATGAATTCAAAAATAAAGTCTATTTTCAAAAATAAAGTTTATAAAATTTTAAAATTTGGTTAATATTATTCGTAACTACTTTTTAAATGGCTACTTTGATAGGTCATGGTGTGATTGAACTCAAGGTTGCGTACAACTCAAGACATTGAATTATTTAAAAACAAGTGTACTATAAAAGATTAGGGTGTTAAATTATTACCTCCTTAAAATAATTTCATCCTCAAAATTTCTATAATATCATAACATAAAAATATTTGGTCGATTCTTCATCATATGATCTTTAGGTTCCCATGTTGCCTCTTACATTTTATGGTTTCCCAAAAGAACTTTTACCATATGAGTTGTATGATTTCTCAACACTTATTCTCTGATATCAATAATCTTTTTAGTCTCTTCACAATAAGATATATCAGGTTTCGGTTCTATTTCTTCATAAGTGAGTAAATGTGTTGGGTCAGTCATGTATTTCCTTAATAGTGATATGTGGAACACATCGTGAACTTGTGAGAGGCTCAGCGGCATTGCGAAACAGTGAGCTATATCTCCAATTTGTTCTAGAATTTCAAAAGGTCTAATTAACTTGGGAGTTAATTTACCCTTCTTACCAAATCATAAAACACCCTTCCGTAGAGATACCTTCAAGAAAACATGATCACCTACTTGAAATCCCTAATCCTTCCTTCGGTTATCGGCATATCTCTTTTGCCTACTTTGAGTTATTTTGATATGGGTTTGGATAATATTAACCTTCTCCATTTTTTCTTCGACAAGTTCTGGACCTAAAAGTTTTCTTTCACCAACATCATCCCAACAAGTTGGTGTATGACATCTTTTTCCATATAATACTTCATATGGTGCCATCTGGATACTAGAGTGCAAGCTATTGTTATAGGAAACTTCTATTAGAGGTAAATACTGATCCCACATACCTTTAAAGTCAAGTGAGAAGGATCTCAATATGTCTTCTAAAGTTTGAATAGTCTATTCTAATTTTCTATCAGTTTGAGGATGGTATGCAGTGCTCAAACAAAGTTTATTATTAAGGGACTTCTGAATACTTTTCTATAATCTTGATGTAAAACAGGGATCATGATCAGAAAAAATCGATATAGGTATAACATGAAGTCTTAAAACTTCATTAATATATAGTCTTTCTAAATGTTCAAGTAGTAAATCTTCTCTTATAGTAAGAAAATGTGCTGACTTGGTAAGACGATCAACAATAACCCATATCGCATCATTCCTTCTAGGAGTCTTTGGTATCCCCATGACAAAGTCCCTCATAATATCATCCCATTTACACATAGGTATAGAAAGAGGTTTCATGACTCCTCTAGGATGTTATCTAACATCCTTCACCTATTTATAAACCAAAAATTTCAACACATAATCAAAAATCCCCCTCTTCGTGTTGTCCAACCAAAAATGTTCCTACAAATCTTTATACATCTCAGTGCCACAGGAATGTATAGAGAAATTGGAGCTATGAGCATCATCCAATAATTCCCTTTTTATCTTAGTTATAGTGGGAATACAAAGCCTATTCCCAAATTTCAAAATACCGTCTTCAAATACGAAATCAATCAATCTCCCATCATTCACAAGTTTAATTTTCTTTTGAAACTCCTCATCATTAGTTTGAGAACTTTTTATCCTTTACAGTAAAGATGGTTTGGAAATAATTTGAAAAAGTAGTGACGTTTCACCCTCAATGATAATTCATATATCCATCTTTACTAGATCGATGAACATAGGATCCCTTTCATCTCTCCTCTTGTTTAGAACTACATGGTCCATTATGCTCAAGGAATCTGCTACCTTATTTTTCTTCCCTGGGTGGTAGTGTATTGTGCAATAATAATCCTTGAGTATATCAAGCCATATCCTTTGTCATATGTTGAGTTCTTTCTATGAGAAAATATATTTTAAACACTTGTGATCAGTATATATCTCACATTTTTTACTATATACACAGTGTCTCCATATCTTCAGAGCAAATATTACTACAGATAACTCAAGATCATGATTTGGATAGTTTTTTTAAATCTTTTTTAATTTCCCTGATGCATATAAAATTACTCTATCATTTTGCATAAGGACACAGCCAAGTCCTTTCCATGATTCATCACTATAAATAACAAACCCATCATTCCCATATGGTAAAGTCAATATAGGATCATTGAATAATCTTTTATTCAATTCATCAAAAAATTCTATACAATTTTTTACCAAAATGAATTTAACCCCTTTACATGTGAGCTTAGTAAATGGGTTATCTAATCGGGTGAAATTTTTAGACAAAACAATGATAGTAACCTGCCAATCAAATAAAATTGCATACCTTGATTATACTTATTGGTGCTGGATATTCTTTAATTCTATTTGTCCTTAAAGGATCAACATAGATTCCATACTTTAAGACTATATGGACAAGGAGATAAATTTCTTGAATCCAGAATTCACACTTTCTAAATTTACCATATAATTCTTCTCTCATAAGAGTCTCGAGAATGATTCACAAGTAATACTCATGGTCTTCAAATATTTTATAATATATAATAATTTCATAAATTAATACCATAAAAATCATAAATATATTCCATAAATACTCTATTCATGATATCTATAAAAATTGAGGGTGCATTAGTCAATAAAAAATGCATTACTTTAAATTTGTAGTGACTATACCTCATTCAAAAAATTGTCTTCAGAATGAATTCTTTATTAACTCGTAATTGATGATATATAGAATGAATATCAATCTTCTAAAACAATTGATATCCTTAAAGTTGATCAAATGAGTCATTGATGTGAGGTATAGGATACTTTTTCTTTATTGTAATCGCATTGATTTCCCAATAATCAATACACAACCTCATGGATCCATCTTTCTTCTTGACAAAGAGAATAGGGGATCCCCATGGAGAAACACTGGGGTGGATAAATCACTTTTGACCCAACTCTTCAAGTTGTTTTATTAACTCTATTAATTCAACAGTGTCCATTTTATAGGGAGTTTTTGATATTGTCTTACATCAAGGATTAAATCAATACAAAACTCAACTTCACCCTCTGGGGGGTTCCTAGGTAAATCTTCAGAAAAAACATCAATTTATTCATTTACAATAGGTAAATCCTCAATTTGAAGATTACCTCATTCATCCCTAGATGTTATTTTTTCTTCATCCTTAATAATATCATTCAGTAAAACTATTAAGGGTGGATTTTGATAATAATCAGGTAATGAAGTTTTTTTATAAAGATAACAGATTCTAAATCTTCCTCACAAATCACAACTTCATTATTCTTGAAATAGGTTTTCACATCATATTTTGAAATCCAATCCATACCAATGATTTTATCAAAATAAAACCTATGTATGATAAGAAATTATCAATTAGATTAGGTTTATATTCCATAATAAGAACTAATAGACACATCTTTGTTATGATAAGGTTCCCACTAGGAGTTCTGACTGAAAATTCCCTTGTCATGGTGAATTCAAAATATCTAATTTTTAAAGAAAAAATGGGAAGATATAAAGGAATGAGATGATCCAGAAACAAATAAATTTTTAGCTAAATTTGAAGAAATAATTAAAGTACCTACCACTACTTCATTAGAAACTTCAAACTTATCACATGTGTTCACAAAATCTTGTCCATCTCCCCTTGACCACTTATGTGGTAGATTCCCTCGACATTTGGGTAATTCATTTTCATAGTGTCCAATATATTTACAATTATAGCATTGAAAATCATTTATTTATTTCTTCCATTTGAATTCATGAGCCTAGTGTCCATTATCTCTGAACTTATAACAAACTCCCAATCCCTTAAAACATTTCCTAGGGTTATTTTTTCCACGATTTTCAAAAGATAAAAATCATTCAAGTTTCTTCTTATTTGATTTATTCCATTTTTCATGGTTCTCATATTTCCTCTTCTTGTATTGTTTTACTTTGAATATATTGATCCTATAAAATTATTTCCCCTTCTTGATGGCACATAAAATTATTTCATCATATGATGAAAAATTATGTGAAACTAGTTCCCTTCAGAGATTTGGCTTAAGACCTTCAAATAAGTGATCGATCTTGTACTCTATGTTCCATATATAATCCATATAAAACCTATATAACCTTGTAAAGGTAGATTCATAATATGTAACACTCTCTTATTCCTTTTTTCTTTAAGATAAGGAACTTCCTCTTCATCTCAATTAGTTGATCATGATAAAAGTATTTGTCAAGTAATGTCTCTTTAAAATTTCTACATTCTATAAGTTCGGTTTCTTCTTCATCTCTAGTATTTTGGATCAATGTTCACCATTGATCATCGTTACCTTTGAGACAATAGACATCAAAAGTAACCTTTTATATTTCACTACATTCCAATTCCATAAATATATTTTCCAGAGAATTAATCCATTGCTCAGATACAATAGGATTATTAGTCCCACTAAATGATAGGGGATTTTGTCGCATAAAGTGATCCAGCATAGGATATTCCCTCTTTACAATGGGTTGTTCCATTCAAGAAAGGTTATTTTTCATAATTTGATTAATTTTCCCTAGTATCTCCATAATTTTATCTATTCCAATACCATCTATATTAGTTTCCTCTACAGGGAAACCCTTGCAATTTCCTCAAGTATTGATACCATTCATCCTTCTAGGTTCCATTTCTATATAATGACACATATCGTATTAGATCAAAAAATTATGAGTTTCAAATATGGTAAAATACTCAACATAAATTAAAAATTTATGCATCATAAACCATAAACTTTTGTTACTTTGGGTGAATTATCATAAGTGTATCCCCAAAGTCAAAATTAGGGTATATTACCTAATCTATTTTCTCTAAATATAGTTTCCAAGGTTGTTGTTAAACTTCCTATCATACCACCTATAATGACCTGACCCCAGATAACCTGAAGTCGGTTTATTGTTACATTTTATTGGCCTTATTATAAGGAAGAAAATCATGAAGGACCCTACAGTTTAGCAGTCTGGTAAATCCAGATTACATACATGATACTCATAATACATTGAGAAAATAAAATAAAACATGCTACATAATTACTGAAATATAATGCATCCTTTAAATATTAATAAAATATATCTTCCTCAAAACCTAGGGAGAGAAACATAATAATGGTGAGCTCAAATACTCAGTAAGGTTATGTAAAATGAAAGAAATGATCAATTTATATGGAAAGGTAAATAACTGAGAACACTTTTTATTTACAAATCTAGATAAGGAACAAATAATATGGAAAGTAAGGAACTGAAACATATGTCATAAGTCAATAAATTGAGAATTAAATACTTCCATATATATGTCGACACAAAATTTCATGGATAAATAATAACTGAAATTAAATTAAGGAAATTCTTTATTTAAGGATTCCATGTCTTAGGCACATGAAAACCTATTACTGTCAAGACCTTTCACAAGAAGGTTTACAATTAAGGGTAAAAACCCATTTGGATAACTTATTCATATCATGAGAACCTTTTCATTCATCGAGGATCTATATAATGTCCAATATCTACCCTTCATTTACATTCCAAAGTATTTATCATATTGAATAACCAAAATAAATAAGATGCCTTATCAAATAACCATATTGAATGAGTAATATGGATCTATCAATAATTCCCATGAATGATATAATATAATATCATGAAAATATTAATATTCGTGATATATCAAGTCAAAAGGTATAATATACATTGTATAAAAGGAACTAGGTGCATAACATTACAATATGCCTCAATAAAAATAAATTGAGACGAAATCACTTACCTTAAGTCTGATACTCTTTGTATTTGTATAAAACTCATGTATGGTGGTTTTAAACATATTATTTACTTATATTAGAATCATAATAATATTTATGATATCATATATGATTCTTTTATGACTTTATATCGCCCATTTATTAACAATTCCAAGTTGATGCAACATTTCAGGTAATAATCATTTTGTTTATCGTATGTGTTTTGACTTTTTATTCTTGATCATATTACTTAGATCTTGATTTAATTATATACATAATTTATAATATGATTTATATATAATATATATTCATAATATAAATATATATAATAGATATATATATTAATTGGAATACACCGTTTATGGAGACGGTAGGCCACACGTATGCATGAACGATGTTTCTGTTTTCTTCTTGTATTGAATGAAAGTAATTAAATGAAATTCATGTACATATATATATAAATATATATTAAATTAGAATTATTATGTCATATATTTCATAATTATTCATAATATATATCTTTATAATCATTCTTGGATGGTGAACGTGGAAGATGAGTCTCATTGTGTCGTGGAGACAGTAAGTCGTACGTACGCATCAGTGATGGTATAATTTTATTAATATTTTAATGTTGTGAATATGGATGTATTATGAATTTTAAACAAATAATATCATGTAATATTTATTATTTAAGTCATTTTTATTCATAATTATACCTTTCAAAATAAATTATAGTTGAAAAACATTTTACACCACGACCTGGAGACGGCAAGCCATACGTATGCACGCATGGTGGTATTGTTTTTCAAATGGTGGGTAAAAAGAGGAATATGGTTATCCCATAATAAAAAAATATCATCATATATTAGATTATTTATTTATTATTTTAGTATGGTAAAAACTTACTAAGAGGAAGTAGAAGAAGAAATGAACTTTGAAAGAAGGGATAAAATGATTACCTCTTCTTCAAGTGTCTCCTTTTGATTTGCACAAAAGGACTCATTAAGTTGGTTTTCTTCCCAAAGGGTGTCCTCTATGGTGAATTTAGGGTAGTTGGGAGGAGATTTGGGTAGTTTTTGGTCGATCCAAAGGGCTTTAGAGGTGTGAATAAGTGGGTAGAGGTGGTTTCCTTTTATAAGAGGGAGGAGGGGCACTTTAGGAAAGTCTTGAAATATTATTTTATTATAAATTATTTTCGAATTATGATAGTTCCAAAGTTAAATATTTCTAGGATAAGACGGTAATGGGTAGAAATAATCTCAACCAATAGGTATTATACATGTTTAGGTCACAAAACTAAACTTATCTTTTAGCTTTAACCCTTAGTTAAAAATATTAACTCTTACCATTTCTTATTGTATTTTCATAATATATGGTTACTATAGTTACAATAAAATGACAATTGAACCAAAAGTGGATCATTAATGAAATTAGTAACATTATGTAAGTCATTTTTCCAAATATTATATTTTTATTCCTATTATATCATTTAATAAAATAGTATTTTTTTTAAACTCATTTATCTCAATTTTGACACAATTTAGTAATTGATTTTTTTTATAATAAAAAATTCATTCCTTATAAAAAAATAAATTAAATTAATTATAATATTCCAATATTATCCAAAAAATTATTTTTTGGCATCAAAATGTTCAAATTACGTTTGTTTTAATATTTATAATATCATTTATTTGAATCTTTCATTAATAAGGTAATCATTACATCATTGTTTTGTCATATATAAATTTATTTATTTAATGTCTAAAAATTATAAATAAAATTCCATGTTGTATAAAATATTTTTAGATTTTTAATTACTATTTATAGTCAAAGTGGTCAGTTATATAACCCTATATTAAATGTTTTTTAGTAAGAGATACATGTTTATGTTATATTTCTCTTTACTTCAAATTATTTCATATAACATGTCATTATCACACCCAAGTGGCTCCATGGGGTCCCAAAATAGACCCAAGGATGCCCATGGTTAGAGATATATCATAAAATAAGATTATGAAATGTGTTAGGGTAGTTTAATATTATTATAATATTATTTGTTTACCCTTATTTACCATATTTACTCTTTAACCATTGTAAATAAAAATAATTACTAAAGTTACTATTCATAATGTCCAAAACTAAAAGGTACCTATTTAAAAAATTTGTACCTTATGATTCTAAATATGGAATCCATTTTTTCAAATTAAAAATACAAAAGTTTCACTAATTAATTTAAAATTTATTCGTGTTGTCAAAACCAGAAAGCGGGTTTTTAAGAAGTAAAAACTATCAAAAGGTTAACATGTGTTTATATACAATTTAAATGTGAAATTACTTAAAATGAACATAATTGTATTAAATAATAAAATATTAATCCAATTAAACATTAAAAATAATTAAAAATTCAATCTAACAATTTAAATAAATTAGATGATAAGGCAGTTTTGAATTAAAATGCAGTATTTTTCACTATTCGTCAAAAATTAAAACTTTTCAAAAAATTACTAAAATTTTACCCTAAAATAATTTTGATATTATTAATTCAAAAATGAATTATATTTTGAAAAATAAATTTTATAAAATTTCAAATTTTAGTTAATACAATTCATAACTACTTTTTAAATAGCTTCTTCGATAGGTCGTGATGTGCTTGAACTCAGGGTTGCGTACAACGAAAGTCATTGAATTATTTAAAAAGAGGTGTACCGTGGAAGCTTGGGGTTTTATAGTATATAACCCAAAATCATTATAAGATCATTTATATCCCTTTAATTTCACTAATAATATATATTAAAAAATTTGTATGTTTAACCACATTTCAAACAAACTTCCATTCATGAATACAAGTAAACTATTTATGAAAACCAAAAAAGAAAATGCTCATAAATAAATAAAATTGAACCTATTAAACCCATAAAAAGTCCATTAATAAACCTAATAAGGTTAAAATAAATAAATTACATTTATAAGATGTCCTGGACTAATTAATTAATGAAGCTAACATTGATTATTCCGGTCATTAAGATCAATCAAGAACACATTCGGGCATAAGGTATGGGGTTTCTCATCTCACTTTTATTTCTGTGATATTTCCCTTTTTCACCAATTATTTATTGTATGTGGTGTATTTTTAATGTCATTTGATATATAATATCATTATTATCTTTATATTCATGGTATTTAGTGATTCATTTGATGATTATTAACTCGATTGATTACAATGTTGTAAGGGACATTGTTCATATTTACATTTCATTATGATTTACTTGGTATTGTGCACCTAATCATTCTTATGTGGGGTTCCTACTTCCTCTTTGATATCATTTTTCATTTTAAATTTTAAATATATTATATATCCATATTCGGGTTTCATGTATATGATTATTGTCTTAAGACGTATAACCTTTTACATATGGTGTTTATTCAAAATGTTGTTTTAACTATGGAAGTATTGATGAATCCATATCCTTTACTCTATATGGATATTGATAAGAAATATTTTACTTGTATTAAATCTATATATAAAGAATGATTTGGACTTTCAATGATGACTAGTGCCCGCTATATATCCTTGATGCATCGTTAGGTCTCATGAGACAAATCAGTTGGCGAAAAACCATTCAAGTTTGTTTCCAAAATTCAGATGGTTTTCTACCCACAGCCTTAAATCATTTCAATGGTATAGTGGTATTATGTTCCAGATACATGACGTCAAATTAATAATAATTCTCTTTATTCATTTTTAGTTATTACTGTCCATGAGGTTTTCACTATGAAAAAATATATGGATGCGGTTTCATTCTCAGTTTATTAATGGAATGTGTTCTTCATTTATTCACCATGCCATATTGAATATGTCAATTTTCTTATAATTAAATTATTATTGATTCGTGATTTTGATAGTTGTAACCCTTACTGATCATTTTATCTCACCCCTTTCATTTTTTACCTACAACAATTTATAAAGATGATATAATTTATTGAGTTCTAATGGATGCAGTTTCTTAGTTTTTGTTACGTATTGTATTTTGTTACCTTTACCAATGTAATATAAGTTACATGTATGTATCTATTTTCTTAGATACTAATAAACTGATAATTTCTTCAGTATTCCATTCCTTTTAATCATTCCAATGTAATAATTAATGCACCGACTCTAGGCTTCTAGGTTCTGGGTATTACAGTCATCCCAGATTTGTGTGTAGTTTGATTTATCGTTACCTAGGATATCCAATTTTCTACTCAGATTTGAAGGGATTCCTAATTGGTTTCAGCCTTTGATCTATCCTTATCCTCCATGCTTATGTTCTGGATACCACCTTCAAGTCCATTTAACCACAAAACGCAGGAAGTCTCGATAGTCGAATCCCCATGATCAGTCTATCTTCGACTTGGTTCTAACAAACATTCCATGGTTCCAGTTTCTCCTCATGTTCAGGCTAAGTTAGATCCTAGAGATTGGGGAAATATTCCTATGCTTTCATCATCCTCTCCATATAGGTAAGCCTCTTCATCCTCTTCTATTCCTCCTTCAGTTCCCCTTAGTTATTCTTTTTCAAGCTCTAGTTCCACTCTATCCCCTTAGGGAATGCACAACTCCTGCTCCTAGCTTGTTACACTGCTTGCACCTGTTTTCTTCCCTCTCATAGAATCTTATGGTGCCTCATCCTTTTCCCCCCATATTTCACCTCACCATCAATGAGTTGGACTCGGGGTATTCTTCTCCTTTTAAAATCTCTACTCTAGTTACAAGTTCTCACTCCTCCTCTTTGGAGGATAACTCCTCGGTCCTTTCCCCTATGAACAATCTTTATTCTACCTCGAAGGACTTGGTACCCAAAAGGAACTATTCATCTCCTCATCACCTCTATCTTTGAAATGGTTTTCGGACTAGATCTCATTCATAGCCAAATATAAATCTAGATCTAGTAATAAATTTCAGCACCAAGAGTCTGGAGCTAGTTAAAAAAAACTATTACTTTGATGATTAATCTCCACCTATGGAATGCCCATGGTTTGGGATCTTCGGTAAAATCGGAATTTATCTCCAATTAGTTTCTCATCCACTCTATTTCTTTGGTTACAATTATGGAACCCAAGTATGTCTCTTCAAATATCAAGGATTTTGCTCATTATTTGAGAGCACATGGTTTTCTTAAAGGTTTCCTAGCCAACTCTCATATATGGATATTTTAGAAAGTAGTCATTTTTGTCAAATTCATTTCTTTATCCAGTTAATGGATTAACATGAAGATATTTGTGGAAGATAAGATGTTATTTCTTTTAGCTTTTTATGATAAATGATAGGCTCAATCCTGTGAGTCCCTATAAGATTATTTGAGCTCCTTTAACCTAGGCAATTCTCCTTGGTTAGTTGGAGGAGACTTCAACATTATATCCACTCTCCTAGAGAAAATGGGATAGAAACCCTTTCCAAGAAGATAAAGTCAGGCCTTCATCTCATTCATGGAAACCAATGTACTCTTATACATGGGTCTCTCAGGTGATCTATTTACATCATTCAATAACCACTGTAGGAACTATCAATCTTGGATCTGTCTCAATCAGTGCCTTATTAATGGAGAGGTGATTTATTCCTTCCCTGAAATCAAATTTTTACAACTAGTTAGTGGTTTATCTAATCACTCACCTCTTCGAATTTCCCTAAAGTACAGTAGTAAAAATGAGTATTTTTTACACTTTTCCTCTTCCTGGACTGACAAACCAGGTTTACTTGACATTCTAAGGTATTCTTAGAATCATCCTATTATAGTTAATCTATGAATTTACATTGAAAATGATATAATGAATATAAAAGAACTTATTTGATACTGGTTTAAGCATCTTCCTTCATGTGATCTAAAAATTGAAACTGTTAGCAGAGCTATCTGGCAACTGGAGTCAAGTGTGGAGAATATCTAGGCTGATGAGGTGTTTGTTTAGTTGAACAAGTTTAGTAGCACATGCCGGATAGCACTTGAATACTATTGGTATAAATGTGGAAATAAAATTAGATATGATAAAATCCTATGATAGAGTCAAATGGAACTGTATTAACAAGGTCCTTACAATCATGGGTTTCTCAGTTTAGGTAATTGATCTCATTTTTTTGTATTTTATCTCTCCATGGATGGTTGTTTCTTTTATGGGGAAGCAAATTGGTTTATTCAAATCTATTAGAGACTTAATATATGGTGATAATATTTCCCCGTCGCTCTTTATCGTGGAGTAGGATTTTATCTGTCGCTATATTATTCATTGCAATGAAATGGGAAAGAATATCCATTATCATAATAAGAAAGTTAATGGTTCCATATCTCATCGCATGTTTGCAGATGGGACCATCCTCATTTTTAAAGGGAGTAGAAGGTCTATTTGGGGTGTTAATGAAGCTTTATAGTTTTATTATACTTGGATTGTACAATTTTTCAATTAGGAGAAAAGTAACTTCTTTTTTCCTAACAAATGCTCAAAGAGAAGAACTAGATCTTTGTAATCCAATATTGGCATGAAAAGGGTATTTTACCATGAATTACTTGGGTTACCATGTGTACCTGAATACACTACTTAGTAGACATTTTGATATGGTCATTAATAAAATATTAGGACGCATTCTTAATTAGAAAAATAGGTTCTTATCATTTGGATGGAGAATCGCTTTGATCAACTTGATCCTCTCCTCAATCCCCATGCATATATCTTCCACTATGAAGGTTCCAAAAAAGGTGATATCCAACATTGAGATTACTTTGTTAACCTTTATATGGGATGGGCACTTACAAGGTAAATTCCATTTGGCTTCCAGGAACAAGATGGCTAAACCTATTAGAGATGGGGGTATTAACTTTAGGAGTATCTTGGGAACCATGAATGGTCTTCATGCCAAACTCTCTTGGAATCTTATTAAGGATAATTCTTTTAGGGGAAAACATATGTTTGACATCTATGGCTTGGAAGGGAACTTTTTAATATTTAAACCATATAGAATTCATAGGTTGATTCAGTCTCATTTACCTATTCTTCAGGAACACATCTAATGGATTATTGTTAAGGGATATGGAAGTTATTGGTTTCATAACTAGTTATGGAAAATTATTGGTTTTTCAGGCCTCCCTAATCCAAATATTAGATTTATGGAGGCCTTTTCCCATCCTAATATCATTAACGCCACCTTAGATAACAACCAAAATGGTCTCTTTGATAACATTGTGATGACCAGTGACTCTGATAAATGTGTCTTCATAGGCTCTTGGGATAGTACCTTCTCCCTCACTGATTTTTTTAAAATTTCAAACTTCTGATTTTTTTCAAGATAATTGGGGTCAATCCTTATGGTGCAAGGATCTCCCTTTAAAATTCCTCTTCCTATTCTAGTGTGTCTAGAATATTGCCTTACTAACGGATGTTAATATCCAACATAGGGTGATAATCCATTCCTCGAGGTGTCTCTATTGTAGGGATCCATCTTCTAAATCCATGGAGAATCTGTTCTTCAATAGTGAGTGGGATAAAATGATATGGAGGTTGTTTAGGCAGTTTAAAAACAAGTCCAATCAATCCCTTACCACTGAATCATTTCTATAGCACTGGTTTCAAGGAGTGGATAGATCCAATACTAAGAGAAATTCTAGAACTATTATTATCACTATAGGATGTTGGATTCTATGGTCTTTTAAAAATGGTATTCGATACCATCATCTATTGAGTTCACCCACATGTATCATCTTCAAAACTAGAAACTTAATCCTTGATCTCTACAAGTTGTGTAAAGACTTGGTTAATTCACATTCCCTCATGCCCTATTTCCATCACATTCCTCCCACAACAATAATCCTATAGCTCAAAGGTCATGGATTAGATGGAGGCCTCCCCTATTAGAGAAAAAACTGAACACTGATGGATCTTTCAGTTTGGGTTACATTTATGGTGGTGGAGTTATCAGAGATCCCAGAGGCTTTATTGCGGCTACATTCTCATCTTTCTTTGGGAGTCGTGATTCCCTTCAAGAATAATCTCATGCCATGTTAAAAATATTTGTCCTATGTAATCAGAGACAAATTCCTATTTCAGATATTGATATGGATTCATTAACAGTCTACAATGATTTTTCAAGTAAAGGACTTATTCCGTGGTCCATCAAATATTCTTTCAGGGGATTCAAGGGCCTTATGAATAATCAGATGTTTATCCTTCATACTTGGTGTGAGGTTAATGTGTTGGTGGACTATCTTACCTCTAGAACATCTCATAATGAATGACTCTTTATATTTTCTAGCTTGGGATCATTTCCTCCTAAGGGTAATTACTTTTTTTGGGATGGTGCTCTTGGATTGAATTATTTTTTACCACCTTAATTGTCTTTCTTTGTAGCTTTTCAACAACATTTCTTTCTAAGAAATAAAAATTCTTTTGTGGTGGTGATATTATTTCTTAACATAAAATGGTTTTTTTATCTCAGAAAGATATTATGAAGAGAATATAATATCTAAGAGGCTAGTGGTAGTATGATTAGACGTAAAGAAGTTCAAATTTAAAAAATAAATAATTACACCAATCTAATTTTAAATTGAATTTTACTTAATATCCTAAGATGTTTGGAATGTATTACTAAACAATCATGTAAGTAGTTACATTATTTTAATGAAAAAAATTAATGGAATGCGGTTACAATGATGATGATTATTCCCTTAGGGTGATTTCTAAGTAGACAATAGAAGTTGACATCATAACATTTGATGTTTTAAAGTTAAGAATTTTGAATTGTTTCAAGAAGTTGATATATTAGGAATGTTATTTATAAATCTTACCATTATTCATATTGGATGACTTCATTTATGTTTCTCACAAAATAGTTTAGTGAAATAGTTTTATCATATAGCCACATGGATATGTGATATGGATTATATATGATATAATGTGTAAACCAAACCTATAAAGTGTAGAAAACATAAGGCTGATCTAGGAGTTTATCATATATTGGTTTTGTTAAATATTTTTAAAGAGTTTAAGAATATTAAAATGTATCATATTAAATGAAACCTATATTTTATAATTATTTCATGTTAGATACATAAATTTTTATGTAGTTATACATTTAATGAAGTGGAATGATAATTGACCTCTCAATGTATAATTTTCAGTTTATCCCTAATTAATGTTCTTCATGGATTATTATAATTTATAAATAAATTTTAAGGTTAGTGTGGATAGTATTATTTTATATAGATACATAATATACTCATGAGTCACAAAACAAAAAAATATGATTCTTTTTTCACTGGATAACCTACTAAGTATACCACATAGAGTTTCATACATATGTATTTGGTAAAATAGGGGTGAATGGATCATATTTCAGTCCCCACTACCTGAGTTTGGAGAGATACATAGTATAAGAACCTTATACAATGATA
This sequence comes from Viscum album, assembly GCA_963277665.1. Classification (NCBI taxonomy): domain Eukaryota; kingdom Viridiplantae; phylum Streptophyta; class Magnoliopsida; order Santalales; family Viscaceae; genus Viscum; species Viscum album. The sequence goes on along the minus strand of OY728125.1, from coordinate 1,055,666,923 downwards.
CCCTACTTATGAAAGTCTACATATTAACTTAGTTAATATTGGGGTGGTTGGAGATGTTATTGATCATGTGGTCGATTGCAGCTTAACCAATATGGGATTCTTCCACTCGTATGATGAGTATGACATCACATACCTCAATTGAGATAGATTGTGGGAGTGTGTGGATGAACCTATATATTGTATATCTTTATTTATATGGGACATGTGATGTGATTATCCATAATGATTAATGACATGTGATATATTCATGGATTAAATCAATATACACTCAGAGAATCAATAACAAATTATTTACCTATATGGGATTAACATTATTCGATTATAATGGTCACTAGAGGTCTTAGAAAAAGGGAAAATATGAGAATACACATTTAAATGTGATGAAAACTGGTGGAAACTAATATAGAGATATGTTTTTTGATGGAGATCACACAAGATCCCTTTATAGATTGAGTAGCTAGAGGTAGATCTTTTCATATATATATATATATAGATCTAGTGATTAATATTTGTTTTCAATGATATAAATGCTTATGGGATAACACTTTGTGGTTGACTCAATGGTAATTGAGTTTTACTTAGAGAGCTACTCTAAAAAAAATTTATAGATAATTCAAAAATTGTTTTGGATGAGTATTTACAAGGTATTACATACAAGATTTCCATAAAAAATATAAGATATCCAAAAGGAGTTTTGGATATGGTTTAAAAAGATATTATATACAATATAATATAAATTTAAATGGAACAAATTCTTTTGGAATTAGTGCAAGTGGGAGATTGATGTAGATATTCCCTAAAACCTTATATGTGTGTGTGTGTGTGTGGATATGTGTGTGAAATAGATATATAGTCCATTACATATTTTATGTAAATTATGATTTCCATACACATAAGGGGATATTATTTTATTCAATATGTTATTGAAACAAAATGATAAATAGTTATTATTTTTTATTACACCCATGTAAGATATCATTAAATGAAATAATTTCATTTTTATATAAAACATAAATGAAGAAAATCCATATAATTAATTCATATATACTTGTACTTTCCAGGGAATTCATTCATGTATCTAAACACATTAATAAATGAGGAAACAATTAAGAAGCATCCTTGGTTTACTATATAATCTACTACCATACGATGATAGTGGGTGTGGATTTTAGATCCTCATGTTTGATAGAACCTACATGGACCCAAAAAAATTCAATAAATTCCTCATTTTCACTATGAGATACTAGAATGTAATGAAGGTTATTGGATCCCAATCAAAAATCAAGTGATTCAGGCATATCCCATGGATACCATTGAAGGTGGGAGGCTTTTTCTTCCATTTTGGTGATCATCAAAAAACACTCCGGACAAAGACCAAGAAAGTTATAGGTATACTCATTTTATAGTACTTATTCATTTATTTTTATGTGGGTTTTATATATCTTACATGAGACATCCTCAGTTTTGGGTTCTTACTTCTTTTTCTGGGTCTAGAAGTGCTTTTATATTCATACAAAACCTACCATGTAGAACTGATGAAGAACTCAACTTCAATTAGACTAAAACTAGGGTGAATTTTAAAATTATATATTCTGCTTGATTTTTTGGTTTGAAATCATTGAATATGGTTTGTTTTGGATGTATTTAGAGGTTTTTTAAAAAAAATTAATGGTTTGGGAGAATAATAGAAGGGTTGGTGTTGTTATATAGGCTAAAAATACATTGCATGCCCAATGGGGGTGTATTGGGTAATTGATATGAATTGGTGGCTCACAAAAATATTTAATCTATCATCGGGTACCCAATGGAATGTCTAGTGGGGAGTTAAACCCATAAAATTACTACTGGGTACCCTGTTGGGTTGTTTAAGTGGGGATAAAATAGGTATTTTCCCCCCATTTTAGATAAAACCCCCACTCAAGAGCCTTTGGTTTTAGGTGGATGATAGTATAGAGGAGATACTCTCCTCCCACTCTAATTCCATCCTTCTTATACCTCTAGTCATTATAGTTTAAGAGGTTTTTTTCATTATTTTAAGTGTGTTTTAACCTTCCTCCTCTCTTATTATGATTCTTTTTCCTCTAATTTGTGATGAATATCATAGTTATTTGATGATGATTACATTAGGGAATTGTTTAATCACATAGAATTCAAGGTCTTTTCATGTGTGGTCATAAGAGGGGGATGAGGAAGGATAAAGCCCCATGGTTTCATTCCTTTCACTTAAGATAAATGACTCACTAATTTATTCTTTGATTTTCAATATTTTTTGTGATGAAATTAAGGAGATATTGGTTGTTAGAAATTAGGCATTTTCTTATTTATGTTTGTAGGTATATTAGAAGTGGATAAAACTTTGTTATGCATGATTTTGTTCAGTGTCCACCACTTAATGTGTTTCCCCTATTATTCTAAATTAAATTACTTAATAATTAATTATTTAAATTAAATATTATTTTTTATAATTAATTTTCTTAGGATTTTGAATGAGATAGGAGGCTCATGAGGATAAATGATAGTCGGTGATAACTTAGTCTATGATTGAATGGGTTTAGTTAAATGGGATACTCTATTGTGAGGTGGGTGGTAGATAATTTTATCACTTTTATATTATTGTGACCTTTATTTTTTCGATCACAAATTAACTTCATTTTGAGTTTCAAGAGTCTAATTACCTCTTTATTTGTAAAACTATAGATTTAACCTGGTATATGATCTTGAAAAAATTATTGGATGGTGTTTGTTTCTCTTAAGAAGTGGTGTTTACCCCCATGTTGAGATTTTGTGGATTTCTAAGAATTTTGAGTTTTATGGGGTATTTTATATTTATTTTTGAATAAATAATTATCCTTTGATCTTAATGGTGATGCGAAGACCTTATTTTTAAATGTTTGAACCCTGTGGATATTTATAAGTTTCATTTTTTGATTAATTATTGATTCATTGTGGAAATGAGATAACTATAGAGCCTCTATAATGATATAATAAAAATATTATATTATTTTTATTCTTCACATGTAAATTTCAAATAAAGTGATTATATTTCCTTAATGGGTCATCATATGGGAAAATTGGGACCACAGTTGAGTCTAGATCATGGGATTAACCCTAGGAATGTTGTGATTTCTATTTTTATCAGGTCTTGTGATAATTCCCAGTCATGGGAAGAGTTAGAAGAATCTATTAAATAATTTATTAATTCATTTCATTAATTATTTAACTCAATATTACTCTATTTAAAACCCATTTCATAATCACTATAGGGTTAAAAACATCACTTGAAAAATCATATATTGAGAGGAAGGGAGAGGGGTTAGACATTGGTGGTCACAACATCAGATCAAGGGATGAAATTGGATCATGATGGAAAATAAGGTCTTGGACTCAATAATGGATGTGACCATTCTTCTCCAATGATCAATCCAAGATTTAGGTAGGACTCTTTATTTTGATTTGTTACTCCTATAATCATGGGTTTTTCATTTAAAATATTTTTAATTAGTTTTATCACCATTCTTCATGAATTTTTATTTTGTGGTCATTAATATTATATTCTTGAATTTCATTGATGAAGGATTATATTATTTAATTTCTTAAAATACTATACTCGATTCATGATTACCCCATGTCTTGGAGGGTAGATATTATCTATCATAAACTTTGTTTTTGTTCATTCTAATCCATTCACTAATTGAAGAAGAAAAAGCTTGATTCTATTATTTTATTATTTTCTCTCTCATACATGTGATACCCTCTCTCACTATCATTCTTATTTATATTAAATATAGATTTTAATATTATAGTTTCCTTATTTTTCCATTCATCACTATAGTCATTATTCTTAAACCTTACATGGATTTGTTTCACCCCAATGTGAGTCTCCTTCCCTTTTCTTTACCCTTAAATGAGATTTTATATACCCTTACTTATCTCTTTTTAAGTTCCCTTTACCCTTACTTAAGGTCCCTTTACCTCTATATATATTTATACCTCTCTTAGTTACCCTTATGTAAGTACTAGTTCTACCATTAAGTGGGTTTTGGATCTTCTGGTTTACCCTTATGTAAGTGGTGCAGACCATTACATGATTCAGGTATGGACCTTACGTGAGTGGCCAGCTACCCTTATGCGAGTAGCTAGTACCCTGACACAAGAACTTTGGTATCCTTATGCCATAGGTTCCTACCCTTAAAATGTGTAATTTACCCTTATGCATGTTTTTTTACCCTTGCAAGAGAAGTACCTTTAAATGGTTATTCTTATATGGGTGGTACTCTTATGTGGTTACCCTTACGCATCGGGGGTCTAGCCTTCTTACCTATACACATTGATTTTTATTACCTTCATGTGTTGTTTGAATTTTTTTCATTATTTTATAAGTCTTTTTGGTTTGAATGGTTCTAATATATTATTTTATATTGATTTTTTATGTCACTACAACAACCATCAATTCTTGAGGGTAAATCTACCCTTCTTTTATATCAAAGACACAATTGAAGAATCATTTAGATAGATCCTCAGATCTTCCAAGATAGAGAGAGATAAGATTGAAAGTAATAGTTTTGGTGGCTCTTTTTCTTGGATCTCTAGAGAATAAGTCATGTGTCTATTGGTTCATGGATCTTGTTGTCTAATCTTAGAGATATTGTGGCCCTTGGCATCTCTTGTTGTGCCTTCTTTGATAATAAATAATATTTAAAATGATGTTTTTTGTGATATTAGCCTTCAATTACATCACATTGATGATTTAAGAAATTAATTTGGCCTTCATTCTCACCAAAATATTAAACTGAGCCCCAGTAAGGGGTCCATGATCCTGTTTAGTTTTTCTTTGTTGAATTTTTTTTTGAGAGGTCAATTTTTTTACAAATTTTTTATTCTTCGTATGTGTATTATAATTATTTCCTTGTTCATTCGTTCTTCAGTCTTTAATTTCTTATACTCCTTTGTATTTTTTATAGTAAAAACCCCTAATGATCTCGTCCTGTACACATAGGCCAATTTCTCAAAGCACATAACTCTTTGTGTACTTTTACTTCATTCCTTTTCCTTTTGCACATTTTTTTGAACTATAATTTTAGAATTTTACCCACTTATTAAATAAAAAAAAATCTGGTTTTGGATTTCTTTGATTATATATAGGTTGTTTAAGAATCATTATTCTTAGGTTGTATTATCATTATTATTTTTTAAATATGGTTTTCAGTTTTTAGTTATAAATAAAATTTGTTGTGCCTGGTTTCACTATTCTTTCTACCCTATCTTATCATTATTTCTTTCTATTTGATTGTTTTATAATTTTATTTATGTGTATCTAGAATTTTATTTCTCATTACATTGATTATGTTTTTTTATCATCGTGTTCTGAACTTTTTTCTGTTTTATGAAAATTTATGCAAGTTTGGTTTGATTTATTACCCATGCCGGTGTGACTTTATTTACTATCCAAATACATTTTTTCACTCATGGAATCATTTATATTTTCCTGATGTTTTAAATTTTTCATGTATGTGAACATGTTGTTTCCTATTTATGTGTTTCTATATTATAAAGTGGAAATTAACATCATTTTTATTTTTTAAATTTTTTAAATTAAATTTCCCAAGAAGATCATGTCTATCACATGAAAATTTCTTCTCCTTAGTGGAAGATCCCACAAAAAAGTGTTATCACAACCTAATTTGTATTAATTTTGATTTGAAAAAAAATAATAATTTTTTTTATTTCTTTAAATGATTTTTTATAGGATTTTACATTTCAATATATTTTGATTGTTCATTTAGCTAGATTTCTTATCTCTCTTTTGGTTATTATTTTATAATCTACTATTTGATCGCTTTTCCTTATCATTACTCTCTTTTATTTTTCTATTTTATCCTTGTAGATTCCTTTAGTAGGGTTTAATTTTTGTTTCTTTTATTTTCAGGTAGGAAAGTGTTTTATGTGATGTTGGCCCATGTTTGAGAGTTGGTTAGTGGTGATGTGATTTGGTAGAATTTTTTTTCTCTAGTTTATACCTTTTTTCTAAGAGTTTATCTTATGTTATCTCTACCATGTTGCTATATGTACTTTAGGGTTTTTGGATCTGGTTATTGACCTATAAAGAGTTTATTGTTTAGGTTTAGGTATTTTATGGGTGCAATGATTTTTTTGTTTCTTATCTAGCCACTAATCTTCATGGTTTTTCTCTTTGTCTCTTTTAGCAGTTTTTCTTTTTTGGTTTCCTAATGTTATGAAATGTGTGTCATTAGTAAGACTAGATTGGGATATGTTTATATTTAGTGTCTTGTTTTCCCCTTGGTTCTCTACCTTTTTTCATATTTTATATTTTTCCTATGATGTTGGGACTGCTTTCATGTTATCTTATAGTTTCTCTTTATTAAAGGATCTCTCTTTTTCTATTTTGTTTTAGGCAGTCTTCTCTTTGGGTGGAGATTATGGATCCCTCTTAAGATATTTGGTCCTTTGGTTTTATGGGTTAATTTGGATACTATTTTAGTGTTTTTTCCTTTATTATGAATTTCCTATATGTTCCTTTCTTTTTTTCATGATTATAATAATTTTACTGAGTTTCATTCTTTGATAATTCTATGATTTTTTCCCATGTTTATAATGATGATGCTCTACCTTTTAGTGTTTTGCGGGTACTAGTGAGTTGTTAAGAGGGCATATTGTAAAATGTGATTTGTTGGTTCTATTATCCTTTATGGAATCATCTCATAGGGAATCACAGGTACGTGATGGTATGGACTTTTTTCATGGAGTTGTTTATAATTGTTTAACTTCAAATCATGTTTATCAATTTTAGGGTATCATTAAATTCTAGGAAGCATGTGTCACTATTGTTGTATGTTAGGGGCTGCTAGATCTATGGTATTACTAAGGTCATATAGATGTTTTAAACTATAGGTGTTTCTTTTTTAGGATGATTAAACTAAGTTAATTATAGTTTGGGTGGTGCATAATCATTATGTTGTTTAGGGTTTTAATTTTCAAGGTGGAGAGTTTGATGATGTTACATATTAAATCCCTTCTTCATTTAATTTCCAATGTGGATATTTTTTTTTGTATTTCCCCTTTTTTTATTGTTAATTAAATTTAGGTTTTAATATTCTTATTTTCTTTTTTTACCCTTATCACCCTGGCCTTTATTCTTGACCCTTACATGGCTCAGTTTTACCCCTATGTGAATATCCTTCCCTTTGACTTACCCTTATGTGGTGTTTTATATTCCTTCATGTATCCATTTTGAAGTTCTCTTTACCCATATGTGAGGTTGTTTTACCCTTAAATATCTCTCTACCTCTATCTTTTACCCTTAAATAAGTATCATTTCAACCCTTATGTGGGTTCTGGCTCTTCAGGTTTACCCTTATGCAAGTAGTGCTAACCCTTTTTCAAGTGGTTCTAACCCTTACACAGTTTCGGTATGACCCTTACGTGATTTTACAGCTACCATTATTTTATGGGTATAACCCTTATGTGAGTGTCAAACTACCCTTATGTGAGTGGATATTACCCTTACAAAATTGTTATAGTACCCTTATGCCCCAGGTTCTTACCCTTATACCGTAGTGTTTGCCCTTATGCATGTTGTCTGGTTACCATTACGTAAGAAGTACCTTTATGTATTTACCCTTACACAGGTGGTACTCTTACATGTTTAACCTTACACATCAATGGTCTATTATTCTTACCTTTATGCATTGGTTTTTATTACCTTTATGTGTGATTTTGATTTCTATATCATTCTTTTATTGAGTAGTTAGGGATGAATGGTTCTGAGCCATTCTTTTATCTTACTATGTTATGTCATTACAACCTTTAATTTTTAAGGGTATATCAACCCTTATTATTACATATCAAAGTTAAAATTGAGGAATCATGTGGAGAGCTCCTCGACTCTACTTATAGAGAGATTCTTGAAAAGTAAATTTTCTAGTGGACCTTGTTCTTGGCTTGTTAGAGAAGAAGCCATGTGTCGGATGGTTTGTGGAGCTTGTCATCAGATCCCAAAGTTGTTTTGAACCTTGTTGGATCATGTTGTGTCTTCTTCAATGATGATGAATATAGATTGTGATATTCTTGATTACATCAACCTTTTTGGGATTTACGTCGATAATTTCATCAGCTTCTTTTACCTTCATCCTCAAAAAAGATTAAAATTATCAATGGTAAGGGGGTCTCGGTCCTATTTTGGTTTTATTTTTTAATTTTTTGGGAGATCCATTATTTACTTCTTGTTTATTAATCATTTGTTTCATGTAATTTTTTCATTTTATAGTCTTTCTCTAGTATCAAATTTCTTGTACTCCTTTTTATTTTTCAAAGTGAAAACCCCTTATGATTATTCCCCATGCACAAAATTCAATTGGACAAATAATGTAAATCCTTATGTCCTTTTATTTATTTCCTTTTCCTTTTTTTATTTTTTTGACTTGTAATTGTTGAACATTTCCTACTTCTTGAATAAAAATTAAAATATAGTTTTGGATTTCTTTTATTATATAGATTATTTTTAATCATTTTTATGCTTGGGTTTGAGACTCTTTAATTTTTTTGTAAATCTGGTTTTGAGTTTGTGGTTATAAATAATTTTTTTTATACTCTAATTCATTAATGTTTCAACATTTTATTATAATTATTTCTTGTTTTTTGATAGTTTTGGAAATGTATATATGTACATATGGAATTTTATTTCTCATTGTATTGATTTTTTTTGAATCATCACATACATAATTGATTTCTCTGTTTTATAAGAATTTATGCAAGTTTGGTTTGATGTATTTTCCATTTCTAGTGTAATTTTGTTCACTGTCCATATGTGTTTTTATTCACTCATGGAATAATTTATATTTTATTGATATTTATTAATTTTATTATAAGTGAACACGTTGTTTTATTTTTATTATTTTATATGTTATAAACCGGAAATAATAATCATTGTCTGTTTTTTGATTTTACAAAGAAAAATACCTAAAAATATCATGAGTATCACATGTGGAATGCCTAGCTTGGGGGAAGACCCTACTATACATGAAGTGTCACAGACCTTATGTGTAGTCAGAGTTAATGAAGATAAAGTGTTTGTGGTGAGGTAATGAGATAGTTGGGCAATTTTTGGGGTTCTATTGATAGGTGATGTTGTGAAAAGTTGCATTATGGTGTTTACTCGCAATAGAGTCTGACAACATAACGTCATCAGGACTAAAAATGGCATCTTGGGTGATTTGAGTGTGAAAAGTGGTCACTTTGAAAATATTTTTTCCCTATGTATATCAATTATTGGGATTATATAATAATATTTTTTATTATTATTATTATTAAATAATTATTATTTTGTTTATATAAGCTCACGTAGAGGGAGGGGGATTCCTAAATCCCACCCCCAATTCCTTTATATAATAAAATATATGTATATTATATTGGATATTTTTAATAATGACAATAATTTTTACAACAAGATACATACCTAGATAGAGTTGAATCAATTTGTTGTCCAAATTAAACTTTTCACTTTAATTTTTTTAACTTTATTTAGGATCTTATTCCCACATTTTTAGGAACTATGTTCACCTTGTTTTTTTATTACTCTTTTCTATCAGTCTCATCAAAATAACTAGAAATATATAAAAATAAATCATGCATAAAAAACAATGATTTTACTTGGTTCTCCACAAAGGGATATCACAAGGAAAATACACTCAACATTTTGATGGTGTATGAAAAACTACCAATCTTCACTGGTTCAGAGGATACAATTTTTTTCTATAGTAACTTCATGTCAGGCTCTTTTCCTTTACAACATTTTGGGTTTGATAACTCCTCACCCAAGGAGTGTCGCCTCTTCTTCACTTTCACACACTACTTTTGTGAATGATCTTTTAAAATTTATATAATTTTAGGTCTCTTTTATAGATATAGATCATGAAGAACTATCTTTATTCATCATGAGACTTTGGTTTCATCATAACATATGATTTGATTCTCTTTTTCACTTATTTATTTTGTGATATCCTTTTATTCCAAATTTGATTAACTCCTCAATGACGTAGTTAAGTCTTTGTCTACCATGGTAAAATAGTAGCAATAGTTTTTCTCCAGATAAGGATGATTCTACACTAGAATCATATCATTAAAACATTTCCTCTTCTACAGCCAAATATTGAGATGAATATTATTTATTCTCCCTATAAAACTTTTCTACATATAATTATATACTATTCTCCCCCATGGCCCTTCTCTTATTTTTTAAAATCAATCATGAATCCCTAATATACTCTAGTTCATTCACCCAAGTTCATTCTCTTAGGTACCGTATGCATTTTTCATGTATGCTTCACCCAAGTCCCTAGCTCTGCTTAAGTCTACTTTTCCAAAGTACAGCTTCACCCAAGACCTTGGATTCAACCAAGTATAGCTTCACCCAAGTTCCTATCTTTTCTAATGTCTACTTCACTCAAGTACTTGGGTTCACCCAATTATAACTTCTCCCATGTACCTAGATTCTCTTAGTTATGCTTTTCCCAAGTAGTTCTCTTAGGTCCCTTCTCTCATTTTTTGTTCACCTAGATCCCTTTACACAACTTAGGTGTGCTCAGGTCTATTCACTAATGTTCATTCATGTAACCCCCTTTACTAAGGTGAGTCCACCCAAGTATGTTTGCTCAGGTGTGGTTTGCACATCTCATATAATTATCCCTTATTCATATAACTCTTGTGCTCTCCTCCTCTTCATGCAACTCATGCCTTATTCTATACTTTTATACAACTCATGCACCCTTCTCTAATTCATGTAACTCATGCACCCTTCTCTACTTAATGCAACTCGTGCACTTATATGTCTTCTCTAAATTCCAGTTCACTCAAGTGATCCTTGTATGATGAGAGAGCCTTTGATCCTTCTCCTTAATTTTTCCTACCCCAAATGAGTTGGGTATTTTTCTATTTATAGGAAAAACCCCGACTTTAACTCAATTCCTTCATGTAGGTTTCTTTTCCTTGCTTATTTATATAGCTCCACTTGTGCACTACCCTTTACTTCATGAAGATCCTATAAAAATTCACAACTGACACCCAGTCAAGCGTGAAACCTCAATATTGCATGAAACTTGAATTTAGAAATAGGGAGAATCACTAATGTTTCATGCTCAACTCCATCTGGGAAAAAAGTCCCCCATTTAACTGGAATTATACTCTAATCTTCCTTCAATAAACACCCAATATTTCTCTGAAATTTTAGATCCAAGAATTTGGAAAACACTATAAAACTACAACATTTTTCACTATAAAATATATTCTATAACTTCTTAGATTATCCATTCTCGACTTCTGAATATTAAACAAATGTCACAACCTTCTCACATCAACTAGGATCATACTTAATCACATACCCTCCTTAGACATGACCAACAACTATTTTCAACAAGTCCGCCACAAAAACCTTTGGGAGCAGCAAAAAAAATTATTATTATTATTATTAAATATTTTTTTTGTTATAAAATTACATTGAGAAGTCATATTCACAAGATTTTTATTGAATCGTGAGTAATACTTTAATATGGAAGATTCAATACCAATATTTTGTATTTAATTTTGACTTGTGGAATGGTCCTTGAGTCCCATCAAATTATGTGTTTCATTTTCAATATGTTAAAATCTGAATTTTTCACCAGATGAACATTTTCAATTCATTTCCCATTTTTGATAAATGAATATCATATCTTAACGATTTTTTCTACATAGATAGAAATGGTGTGGTTTGTTTTTTCTAATAGAAACAATTTGGGGTATGCCTAACATTAAGAGGGGGTGAAACAGTTTTGGGGAATTTTTAAGAACAATTCCATATTTTTATCTCGGTACCTCTCAACCTATTAGGATATTTATTCTCTTTTTTTCTTTTCCCAATATCATGAAATATTATGAAAACTATAAAGAACATGCACACAATATTTTTCAAGGTTTACTACTCAACAAGATCAGTTATATCCTTATCATGGTTAGAAATAATCTAGACAACACAAACACTAGAAAATAGTCCTTTTGTGTGGTTACAACGAGTAGGATATACCCTTTCACTCATGAAGAACTTTGTAAACAATGCAATAGTTCCAGTTTTATTACTCTTGGATGGATCTTTATATTTCCTCCCAATATAGTATTATTCTTGTTGATAAGGGTTTATAACACCAAGAAAGTCCTCTACCTATTGAGTCCTATCTGATGTCACAATTCTGCTTTATTCTTCCAAAACCTTCTTCTAGACTTTGTTACCTTCAAAATAGAATCCAAGGAACTCCTGTTACTTCTTCCCAACAGAATACTTAATAGTTGCACCTTCTTCTTCTATCATTCATAATAATATGAATTTGATGTGGATTGATGAACACCGAATTTTCTCTGAACCAAATTATATTAAACTAATATAAATTTTTTTATCACTACCTCATCCCCCTTTGATCTATGACACACTAAGATATGAAACATTTTATAGCAGTGTCTCAATCTCTATTTCTTCTTACTTTCTTCTTCAGTGAAAATCAAACTACACTAAGATTTATCCTTCTTCTTCTTCCTAGAATCAAAAAAAATCTTTTGTGATTATTAAATCAATGAAGATAAACTTAGCTTATAATCATCAGAATAAATCTACCCTGAAGAATAAATGATCTTTAAGTGGGAACACTCTATTATTTTTAGACACACAATAATATGGAATAGTGAAAAACTGTCTTAATCTCTCTTTCTTATTCACAAAGAAAAATGAGGGTGTAAACACATATCACATGTATGAAACATTTCTCCTTTATGAAATATCCTCTATTCTATGCGAACTATCTCTTAGAAGTGTTCTTGTGAACTATTCCCATGAACTGTGTCTGTGAACTTTCATTGCAAACTGCCTTGCACTGCGTAGAGCGAGTGATTTGCGAACAAAATTTTCTTCTATGGATTATCTCTGCTATACATACCATTGATGCTCTACATACCACTAATTCTCCATAGACTATTGATGCTTCGTGTACTGTTGATTCTCTATGTACAATCTATGTGTTGCATACCACTAATGCTCCACGTACCACTCATGCACTACGTCCTGTGAAATGTTTTCCCTATGCAGTTCACATACCTCTTTCCTTCCTTCGCAGCGGCCAAAATCACTTCCATAATTTCATGAATGACACCCTTCACTGCAAACTTTTGTCCAACCACAAACTAAAAACTTCCCATGAACCATGATCCACCCATGAACTATTTCTTCTACACGGTTCATTTACTACATGTTGTGGTCCTCATAGTGCTGATATGTGGAATCCTTCCTTTGTCGATTTTTCTTCGCCTCTCTACGTACCTCATATGAATTATATGAACTATCCTTCATGGTCTGTGAACTGTACTATGTGGAAATCCATATTTTTTCAAAAACAAAACTCCAGATTTTAGGCCCAAAAATTTGCCAAACACTAGGAAATAGCACCAAAAAAATATATTCTTTGGAAAGAACACCCAATCATCTTCACTGTTAACTATATTATTCAAAAATTGGATACTTTTATCACAAAACTTATCTATCATGACATATAGTCTTTGATTGATCACCTTTAGTATCATTGTATTTTTGGGGAAAGTATTGAAACTTATCTATCTTCTATCAACATATTTCTTTCCAATCAAAACTAAATATGACTGGAAACAACTTTACTCCCCCTTTCCTCCATAAATATTGCATCACAAGTTCTCCAAACAACTTATGATATTTTTGAAATACAAATTAGTAAATCATCATCTGATTTTACTTGGAAAATTATTCATCCATGACATCCAATGTCATCAAATGAATCCTTAACAATTCTCTAGTCATCACCATGAAACTCAAAGTCTTCAAACAATTCACAAGTTTTCTTAGAATATCAAGACTTTAGGAATTCATTAAATATCCATTAACTTTGGAAATAATTCATCATATTGAAAACAATGAGATGGGAATATCCCATTGAACACCACTGAGAACCAATGACAGTCATTTGAAAACAAATACAATCCATACACAAATTGGGCACAACATTTTTCATCCATGGACATTTATAGTATGAGGTAAGCAGCTTTACCATTTTAGCTCCATAAGACTAATTATGAGGTTTAAGTGTGATTTTTGAGCAATATTAGAGTTAATAATTCCTTTAATGATGTGTCTTATAGTGATGAATAGTTCCTCTATTTCCTTTATATAAAAGGTTTTTTACTCCCCCACCACACATGAGGAGTGTTTCCTCTATCTATAGAGTCATTACTCCCCCATATAAGATCTTGGGTGAAGTGTGGGTCCTCCACCAAAGTCAGCATAACATTGAATGAGGTGTCTTCCAGTGAGGAGTGGGTATCTCACCATAGTTATATGAGAATTCATGGGTTTTTTAGAATGGTTAGTTAAAAGGATATATCATATGGTATAGTATTGATGGACTAGAGGGTGTAGTGCTCCCTTGGATGACAAGTATACTTTAGAAATGACCAGTCTCCCCCTTCATAGATTCTATTAGAAATTTGGTTGTTATAAGTATTTAAAGAATAGAATTATGTGAGAATTTTGATTCCTCAGTACCTCAAGGACTTCATTCAAGATGTGTTACACATCTACTGATTGAATTCAAGCCTTGTGGTCTCTTTAGAAGTCTAATATTCTTCATTTTTTTCAGGTGGTATGACAATTGAGGGTTAGAGAAGTGACGATTAGAACCGTTTTTATCCTTTGTAATTATTTTTGTAGATAAAATCTAGATCATCCATATTTTCCTTTCATCTAATTAATCCTTAGTTCTATGACATTTAAGATAACTTAGTTTCCAATTTTCCCCCTTAATCTTCCTCCTGGTCAACCCTCATACCAGGAGTTAAGAGAAATTATTTCCTTGTGTTTCCTTTTTGGTTTTTGGGGAATCCTACTTAGTATTTTTGTAATAACCCATAAAAGGACCTTTTTCCCACACATGTTATGTCTTTATAGATGATTCTCGGGTTCAGAGATGCTCTGAGTAGATGTGGAACTAGAATGACTTGTCGGATTGGGTGTTTGGTGATGGTTGGTGATGCATTATAAATCATGTTGATTGGTGATGGTGGTGGTGATCATTGTCGATGTATAGTGATCTTGGAATACATGCATCGTAGAGGATCCTCTTTGTGATTTTTGTATCAGATTCTTGTCTAATTTATTATTTCCCCTCATACACACCATTTTGGATATAATTTTATCCATTTACTTATGCATGAGTTATTTACTATTTATTTAATTATATATCATGTTGTATTTGGGTTATCTTATATATTAGAGATGTATTTTTGTGTGTTTCTATAGGATAAGGCCTCCCATATTGTGAAATATGGTTACTCGGTGTTCATCACCAACCCTGAGCCTATTGGAGGTGGGTTTGGGGAGGAACTCCCAACTTACTGTTGGATTAGGAGAGGCCCTGGTGGTCCAGGTCATGTAATATATATTAGTACATATGTTATCTGGTATGTTTATAGGGTAATCAGGTGTGACCCACTCGAGTGATAGCTAAGGTGTATTAAAGAAAATAGTTTAATTATGTGTGACCCATTAGAGTCATAATAATGATCTCATTCACGTTACTTGTATAATTTTAGTCATTTAGGACTTCATTTAGTTGATGATGTTGGGTTTAAATTATTAATGAATCCCACATAGGGTGTACAACCTTGTGAAATGACTTTAGGGGTCTGGAGATGTCTAATTTAGTGGTTTATGATGTTTCACCTAGAGAAATTGTCTAAGGATTCATCATGTAATGTTTCTCTAATCACCCTTATATGATATGAGTTATCTAGGAAGAATAACTTATGGATTTGAATTAAAATAATTGAGAATAACCTTATATGGATTAACTATATTGGAAAAGATACTTTATTATGGTATGACCTATCCAATGATTAGCTTATCATGGGTGTAATAGTTTTCCGTGTTCTCAGTCACCATGTGGGAGGTGACTTATGAGATATACATGGGCTTATGGCATACACCAACAATCCTTGAGTGATACTAGTAATGACCTACCAAGGGTATGGTACTAGGTGTTTTTTTGGTGATAGGTCTACTCTATTACTGAGTATGGGATATTTGAGTTACAACCTAATGGATAAATTATTAAGACATCAAGACATGTTTTTTATAAGGTGTGATGGGTTATAGTTGTGGTCTAAGATTCAAAAACGGTGATATCATGGTTGTATTTTTTATTTATCCTTAAATTTTGTGGTTTTTGATATGCTAATTGAATGGAGATAAGGATAAAGGCCACGCCTACTGTTAGGGTGATCTCTAGAGGATGGTTACATGTACATTTACAATATCAAGAGAATGTATTAAAACAATGCAAGGTTAAAACTGAGCCTTATATGAGTGGGATAGGATAATTTTGGGCCACTCGATCGCTTATATACTAGGATGGGTTGGATATAGGATAACCATACTCTTGCTTGGAGTAAACTTAATAAGTGACTAGATGAGTTAGACACCATATAATAATCCATATGCCAAGGGTGAAATTTTGGAAGAGTATTAGTGACTGAATATGGTGAATGTATACCATGTGATCCTTATATGATAATAGGGGATGAACATTGGCCATATAATTTATATGATACCAGACAAGATGGATAAATGTCACCGTATCCTTTTTTGATAGTATATGATGGTCTTTGACCACCCAATATTTGTGATACTAGACTGGATATACATAGGCCACCCAATCCTTATGTGATAGCATGGGATGGACATTGGCTACCGAATGTTTATGATACCATAAAATTTGGACGTAGGCCACTGTATCATTATGAGACAATATAGGATAAAAGTTTTCAACCTAATTTTTATGATACTAGATATGATAGATGTAGTCTACCTGATCATTTTATGATTACATGAAAGGGATAATGGCCACTCGATATTTATGAGTTCGGATATAATGGGAACAGGTCATCCAATTCTAGTGAGATAATGGGATGGGTGTGGGCTATCTAATCTCTACAGGTGGGTATTTGGATACTTTTACCAACAATGGTAATCATGTATGATAGATTTTGGAAGTTTTATCCCATTTCAAGCTTTAAGAAGATAATTTCATACAATACCTGAATGCATGTTTGTGTGTGGTTATTATTTAGGGAACCATTAGCGGTGGTATAAATATTTTTATACTCACACCCTACATATGCACCTCAGTGGATGTGTAGATATTATGGTTGGAATGTATGTTAGATTATAGATCCTAGTACTGGTGAGCGGGATGGAGGAGTTCATAGGTGAAATGTAAATTGGTATGAGGAAAGTTTGGGGTTAGTGGTTAGGTAAACATATGGTTTTGTTTTTATTTTTATTTATTTACTCTATATTATTGTCCCATCAAGTGATATTCTATTGATGCATTTTATCTACATGGGTATTCTTATGTTATAACACAATTATTTTATTTATTATGGTATATATTTCACTATAATTTTATATATTGTATTCTAATGTTATGTTTTGTTATAAACGTTCACAAGATTTATTTAATATTATGAGATGATTTTGAGGTTATAGTCTTCCCAAGATTCATTTATTACCCCTATCTATTAATTATCAAACTTTGGAATATAGGAAGAAATACCTGAGATTAGGTGATGGCCTAGCTTGAGGCACACAATTGATAAACATATTGAGGATATTGAAAAGTGTTATCATAGAATTATTTTTTATTTTTTAAGTTTTTTTACTTATTAGATTTATCTAAACCTTATTAACACATGGGGTGAAAGACATATTTATGCATGGACAACACAATTATGGGCATAAATCTAAGTATCTTGGGATTTTTGATTGTGGTTATTATTTTTTATTGTCATATCTGAGCTATTTTTTTAAGTATAATTTTGTGGGAATTGAATTTTTTCCCTCTTAGCCTAGGGAGGAAATATGCATGCATACATGCATTATACTTAGAATATAGGATCACATAAAATGGTCATGTTCATGTTTTATTGAGATTTTTTTTGAGAAAATGGATTTTTTGTTTTTTAATGTTTCAATAATAACTTATTTTTCATTTTCCGAAATAAATTATTAGTGGCACTCTAATTAACCAAGTTTTAAGTAACAATTTCTAGGAGAAAATTTACTAGAGATATATGTCACTGAGGTACACATGGATATAAAAAAACGTCATATATGAGGTATTATGTGTATGGGGTTACCCAATATCGAGTAGATACCTATGATGGGTCTTTGGAAGATAAGTTTCCTTAGTTTTATGATGTGTAATCATATATTTTTCTTCAAGTGATATAACCTAGATGGGGTGTATGGTCCATAGAATGGGTTAGAGAGCCCAATATCTATGAGATACAACTTAATACAGTGAATAATTGAGTAAGATAATAAAGTATCAAGATTAAAACCTATTCATACTCAGGGTGAATTATATGATCCAATATTAGATAAATACTATGTTGTGTATATGTTTATAATGGTCAATTAAGATAGGGGTTATCCTAGGCATATAGATTCCTTTATTGATGGTAATCATGGTTATAATCTTTGAGTAGTGGAATGACACACAAGTGTTATATGATTGTGTTTTAGGTTTCTCATATTTATTACCTTAGGTGTGTATGGAAAGGAAAGCGCAAATAGTGCTTCAAGTAAGATGTTATCAACATGCATGTGATTTATGGTCATCTATTTTATTAGTCAAGTTATCCTAGGATTTATGGGATATGACTCAAAAAGACATTATTCAAGTTGTAGAACATAGTAACATAAGGGAATATTCTTATTAGTGGATAAGATTTAATCTATGATGATAATATTTGAGAAACATTTAGTGAGTGGTTAACTTAGTTACTCTTTTACTATATATACAATAGTGATAATTTACCAAATATATAGGGTTTGTGGGATTTTATGACCTAATATTAACCTAAAAATGGTGATCTTAGTGGTTTTTTAGGCATGACTAACCTAGTATAACATATGGGACATGCTGATTAGAGATTGATGCAAAATAGCATGGGAGGTTAGATCATTATAAATTTGATTAATCTTTACATTCCTCCACTACATAGAGTTAATTTATGGTATTATAATGAGACTCAATGATTGATCACCCTTGGGGGTGTTATTGAGTATGAGATGAACCATGTAAGAGTGTAAGATACCTTTTATTAATTGAAAATGGATAGAATAGGTGTCCCTTTGATGTTATATCATGAGTTAGTTAGAAAAGAATCTTTTATGAGGTATGTTCAAGAGTAGATAGTATAAAGAATCGGTGGTCCAAGGTATGATCAATGAAGAGGATGATATATTCGTAGTGTGATTCTGAAATAACAAAGGGGTCCAGATGATTGTGATTAAATTGGAATGGTTGGCTCATGTGGGAGATGAGGTGTGACCTTTTAGTGGATGTGAAATAAATTTAGTTGGAATAAATGAAATTTTGGTTGCATGTGGGATATATTGGAGCCTATAACATGTTAGAACACAATAGTCATGAAATATAAAGTGGAGTTGTTAATCCTAGTATATATATATCAAGATTTAGGTATTTTAAGGATAGATCATTGATGGGATTGGTGGGAAATATTTAAAATCGCCATGATGGATATAGACCTTGGATCAAGGCTAGTGGGTTGGTCTGTCGAGTTATAATAAGAATGTATTATGAGTTATTATACTCATGTAACGATGAAACCCAAACAAGTTAGTTCTTATGAGTCTATAATAAAGGAAATCATGTGGTGGGGAGCACATCATCTTATAATTTTATGTGAAACCCCTTTTTGGGTGATATAGTGGTGAACATAGTATGTGTCATATATAGTAATCCCAACTCAATAATGGTTGATATTTTTCATCGATGTTTGGATGCAAGACAAATCGATGCCTTATGTTAATGATAAATACCCAAGTATGGGTATTAAACTGTGGCGTGTAGATAACATCAGTGAAATTGGTAACTAATGTATATGATATTTGGGATACATACTAGGGTGGTGAATAATATTGGATAGTTTTAGTTCTCTTAGGGGAATACAATGATTTGTACAGTGAAGTGAGTCATTGTGATATGGATATTGTATTAGGTGTTGGTCTGTAAATTCTATTGTAAATGTTGGAAGATACTTGAGTGCAGCATCAACTGGGAGGAAATCTAGTAAAGAAAAGCAACATCAACTAGAGGGGTGTGATGTCAATAATATATAATATAAAATATTTTTTTAGGATCAGGAAACCATCATATGGTCTGTGGATTAGTTAGTACCATATTATAGTGGTTGTTTGGTTTTTTTAGACATGTGGTGTATTGAAGTGACAATAAGTGAATCTCATATATGGTTAGTGAAGAAGACATGAAAAATTATTTGAGTACTCTATTCAAGGGATGACTAGAATTTATGATGGACCATAATAGGAGGCATCTAGATATTTTGAAAGTTTAATTAATTTAGGTATAGGGAATGTATGAAGAAATAATTATAGTACCAAATTGAGGAATATACATTGGCTCTTAATAATTACCATGAACTATTGGATATGTATGAGGACACTTCTCATGGATGATAAGTGGTATAATGGGGAGTTTATAATGGATTGTGCCATTGGGTTTTAATGAAACTAAATAGGAACTGGTTTCCAGTAGCACTGAAGTTGGGGTGGATGTAACGACCCATAATTTTATCAATTGAATTTCCCTTCTTATAATTGTGGCATATTTAATAATGTAGTATAATACACATACACCATATCATGAAACCAAAAATATTATTATATTAATTTTAACATTAAATTTATTGAATAAATATGGACATGATAATTGAAAATGTTGAAATGGGATAAAAACAGAAAATAAGATAACTAAAATATGGAAATTTAGATCCACTTGATCCACTAGAATAACCGCACTCACAAACAACACTGTATAAATTAAGCTGAATATTAGTAATGAAATATTTATTTTGAAAATGAAAATATATAACCCATAAAAAAAATATAATTGAATGAAAAAAGCATTAAATATGAAGTGTTTATAGAAATTAGGGATCCCATGTGACTGTTACAAATCTGACCGCTGGAATAGTAATTTGACCTTTGGAATAGTAACCCGACCTTTAGAGATGTAATATGACCATTAGGAATAGTAACCTGACCATTATAATAGTATCATCACCTATGGAATATGAAAATAATATTTAGGTATCTTATAAAATTAAAATATATATTATTTATATCATGATACAAGTAAATAAATGTTTTAAAATGATAAAACAGGTGTTCATATTTTTTTAAAACATATATGTTTTATTTTCATTTTTATAAAAAATATAATGATTTAATAAAAAAATTATTTACATAAAATTATTTTATAAATTAATATTATGTTTTATTATAATGATAATAAAATTTTATGAGACATTAATTAATTTTTAAAAGGGTCGTAAAATTGATCATAATATTAAACTTGGTATTTTTCAAATAAATTAGGGTTCTATTTAAAAATAAATTTCTCATATTTAGAAAATTATTTTCATAAAGTGTATTTAATTTTTTGAATATACATATTCAAAATTTTTAGAGTTAATTTTTGGTATTTTTCTAAAATAGTTGAATTTTCAATGAATAGAGAAATACAACAAAATACAATGTTTAACATTATAATCTAAATACATAAATATTTGTGCCATGGATGATGTACAAACCTATTAGTTAAAAATAAAATGCACCATTTTTTTAAACAGTCATAATAATCAATACGATTGGTAGTCTTGAGCGAAAATAATAAACTAATGAATATAATATTCAAAAACACCCCTCTCCCCTTATAAATACGACCCCTCACAACCACTTCTCCTCACAACTTATAAGGATTTGATCTTGAAAATTTTATACCCAATTACTGTAACGACCCAAAGTTTCATTAATGGAAATCCCTCTTGATCTAATTAAATGTCTCTTTTTGTTTATATAAAATGTCAACTTCTTTGGTTTTATGTTAAGAATTATGACCATTGCTAATATAGTCATTGAACAGTGATCGCATGATTATTATAAATATAGGGCTTTAACAAATCCAAATTTACTCAGACAAAGGAAGCAACGACCTCATCCAGTATAATTGACCCATACGAAGCCCATTTGTCAGAGCTCGGAAAATAGGTGGCGTCCTTGGGCTTCGCTCTTGACCAAGCCCAAGCTGAGCTTCATCATGTTAAGCTCTAACGGGACCGTCTACGGTAAAAGTGGAAGTTGATAGAAATTACCACTCGAGCAATGTTATCCGAGCCACCCCAAGAGTCTGTCACCATCGTACACCTTACCCTTAGGTCTTATGCAGCTATTTTAAGGGGTTATGTAACTAATCGATAGTACTATGTTCATGTACATTTTTTTATATAATAATGAATATAATTTCTTGCCATTATTGATACATTGTAAATAGTTTTGAAAGTACAAATGGTGTTTTTAGTTATTATTTAATTAAGAAATCTATTTTATTGAATTAAGGGATTTTTTAATTAAATAATATTTTAATAAAATATTATTATAATTATTATTATTAGATTAATTTTATTATATATAAACGATCATGTAATTGTATGAATGCAATTATAATTTTTATTAAGGTTTGAAAGCCATTTTTGTCAAAACCAGTGAATTTTTTATGAATGTTAGTTTTTATTTTAAAAGTGAAAATTAAAATATTTAGAAAATTATTTAGATAAAATAAATGTTATTTTTGGAATCAAGACATCTAAATTATCCAACGGTTAATTTTTCATAATTTTCTGAGACAGTCAAATTTTTGAGTAAAAATTAAATACCGTTTAAATATATAATATGTTTTATGACATCATAATGACCCAATAGTGATGTAATAAAATACTATAATATTTATGTTCGGCCAATATATGTTTTACCATTAAAATAATGTGATTTTGGGTTTGTTTGTCTTACTTTTCAAAGCATTAACGGACCCCTCAAGACTTATTAAACACCTTGTCTTTTTAAATTAATTTCCATGAGAGTGTGACTCACCTCCACATAAGCAACCCCAATATTTTAAGAAGTTCGGACCTTGGAATTATAAAATATTGTTTTCCTCTTCCCTTTTCCTAAAAACATGGGCAAAAACCATGGTATGGTTTGTGGTTTGGATTAATTTAATATAAGGGGTCCCAAACCTAAATAATAAAGAATTCTCTCACCTTTCCTATATAAACCCACCCAAGCCCCCAATTCCTCCTCACTCAATGCATTTTGATTTTGTCCAACCTCTTCCATACTCTCTCTATAATCCTCCCAAGGTGCCCCAAGATCCCAATAATCCTCTCACAATCCTCTCTCTAGCCTTTGGAAGCACACTTCCAAGTAAGGGTTTTTCTTCCTTTCTCATTTTTTTCCAATTTTCTTTAAGTTGTTTTGCCCTTTTAAATTCAATTATGAATATTGGGGTATGGTTTCGCACCTCCATCATACTTCCCTCTTTATGTTTGAATGATGGGAGACCCTTTCTCTCTCATCAACCATTTTTATGAATTCTTATGTCACACCATTACGCTGCCGAAATCGCACCGATTTTCTAAGCCAATGTCATTGTGTAATGAATACCATGCCCATTTATCCATCAAGGGTATTCACCTTTATGCAAATTTAATTATTTATTGTAAAGTTTCATGTATGAATTCCACATTACTTTATCATGGAATAAATTATTATGTTTTATGACTCCATGTTTTATGATCCATGTGGCACACTTATGCATGAAATGAAATGTTTAAGAAGGATGTGCCCTTATAGTGCTCCAATACATTGGGTAAAGTATAGTATCATGATACGTCATGTGCACTGAGTGTTGAATCATGATAATTCAAGTGAAAATAGGGTTTACTCATGCTTTATGTGAAATG
The DNA here is from genome assembly GCA_963277665.1 of Viscum album. Lineage (NCBI taxonomy): Eukaryota > Viridiplantae > Streptophyta > Magnoliopsida > Santalales > Viscaceae > Viscum > Viscum album. Next base: position 1,055,642,956 of record OY728125.1, on the reverse strand, counting down.
AGGATTTACTCATGCTCCATGTGCAATGAGCCTTGGCTCATGCTAATTCCATGTTAAGTGTTGTTGCCACATTTCCATGTTGTGATTATCATGCTTTATCATGCCTTTATGTTCATGTTTATCTTATTCTCTATTGATATGCCTATTGCCAAACATGTATTGTACTCCTCATTTTATTCCATGTGTATTCCCTTACTGGGCTTTATAGCTCACCCTTTTCTTATGCATGTCCTCAGGTTATCCCATGCAATACTAAGTATGAGGGAATATAGTGGTCATGTAAAGGAAGTTTTCAATAAAGATGTTGTATTTAATGTTTTCAGTTTTTATGTAATGATCCTAAGCCCCAAAGACACTAAAACTCTCTATCTTATTTGTTTTATCAAGTGAAGTTTTAGGTAATAAATCATGTTTAAGTTGTAATAAAAAGCAGGGTTGTCATAGTTGGTATCAGAGGATAGGTTTGGTTATTTTTGGGATTAGGATTAGAAAATCCTAGTAAAGACTTAGATACAAGACTAAGTACAATAAAAACATCCCTAAGTTTTGGTGAGTATTGAGTAAGTGTGTTATCAAGAAAATACATCTTTTTCTGGATACGATCAGGTAGAGGCGGCTCTGGCATAGATGTATCCTAGGGGTAAAACCCGAAAACACCGCTTTGAGATAGACTCGAACAGGAACTGGTGCATGACAACAGGCCTTGATGCACTCTTGGTTACGAAACTCCCAGGGGATATGGTTTGGTAAATTCACAAACTTAGTATGAACCCTTATTAAGGGAATTAAAAAATTCCCCTAAGAATATATGTTAGAAAGTAGATCATGAAAAAGCCTACATTGAAGCCTATAGACTAATGAGTTAAGGAAATGAAAGTTTATTTATAAGTCATAAACTTTTGTCTTTGGATTACCCTTTATGTGTGTTGACGCTCCTTTCGTCACAAGAATCTAAAAATCGGAAAAGGGGAATATCTGAGCTCAAAGTGATTCAACCTTTGAAGAAAATATCAAAAATCGGCAAAGGCATGAACAAAGGATCAAAAGCAACTTCACCGTGCAAGTTATATCACTGTCGCGCAAGTACACTTGCGCGACGCCTTGGTCGCGCAAGTGACTTGCGCGACCTAAGTGATAACCGCCCGGGGTCTTCTCCTGCCTATAAATAGACCCTGTGGGCCCCCCATTCGAGAGGATCTTTTTCCAGAAACTCGGATTGAAGCTCCTGACACCCAAGTCTCTTCTCAAAGCTTCTGGAACACTTATAAGGTAATTTCTTACCTAGAATGGAAGATCTAAAGAGAGGGAGGAAGGCCTAAGTGTTGAAACTCATCAACACTTGCACGCCTGAGTGGCCAGCCCTTAAGGGAAGTGGTCCCACTTGCGCGCCGCCTTATTCCTTCGATAGAACTTGCGCATCCCTTTTCTGGAAGAACCTAAAGAGGATTCTAAAGGGATTAATAAAGAGTCGCTCAAGTATTCTAATGCTCGTTGAAAATCGCGCAAGTACCCCACATGTCGCGCAGGTATACCTGCGTGACCAATACTTGTGCGCCCACGTAAGACTTGCACGCCTTTCAAGACTTGCGCGCCCCTACCTTTTTGGGTGCTCATCTTTCCCATTTTACCCCTCTTAAGCCATTTCACCTTTCCTATTCAAGATTCAGTCTTCAAGATACTCTTCAAAGCCATTTATGGCATGATTTCTTGATTTGACTTCCTTATTTTAAAGGAATTCTGTGGAATATCTCTCAAAACATAGTGATTTATACATTTTTATGTCACCAAAGATTGAGAGTTCATTCATTCAACCTCATCCTTTAAGATGAGAGAATCCTTAACCTGGGTCTCCTTTTCAGGAATAAGTCTCAGTCATAATTTTGGGCATCCTTCTTAGGAGTAAGCCCCAAGTCCTCTAATTTTGGGCATCCTTCTTAGGAGTAAGCCCCAAGTCCTCTAATTTTGGGCATCCTTCTTAGGAGTAAGCCCCAAGTCCCTTATTTTGGGCATCCTTCTTAGGAGTAAGCCCCAAGTCCCTTATTATGGGCATCCTCCTCAGGAATAAGCCCCAATCTCAAATATGGACATCCTCCTCAGGAGTAAGCCCCAAACCTTAATCCTTAACCTGGGATTCCTTTTCAGGAATAAGTCCTAGTCATAAATCTTAGGCTTCATTTTCAGGAGTAATCCCCAAGTCCCTTAAATTCTCCTTAACCAATCCTAATTTACGTTTGATATGGGATTCCTTCTCAGGAGTAAAACCCAATTATCAATCCTCTCCTAATTTGGGTTTCCTTTTCAGGAATAAAGTCCCAAGTTAGAGTGTTCAAATCTCCATAAAGCACATATACCTTTATGGACCCTGTTCCTGGATTTTCTCCTTAAAGTAAATCCTAAACTTCATTCATTTGGGCAGTCATACATACATAAGCCCCAAATCATTTCTTATGATTTCATCTTTCATGGCACAATTGTCTAATTTTTACCAATACCTCTTATTTCTCACACTGAGCATGACTCACGTGATCTTAGAGTGTAAAAGTAATTGTGACATCCTGCTTTGAGCCATCAATCATAAATATCATACCCTTACTCGAACTACGTGGGTTCTGATTCCTTTTCCAAAACAAAGGATACGTAGGTAGCCCATCTATGGGTTCGATCCCAACTCTGAAATAATTCATTGTCCTTCTGAATGACAATAAACTTCAAGTGCCCCACTGAGTGGCTTTAAAACCATCCTGGTCATCATAATGACCAAGAGACTTTTATATGAATGTTTTGAAGGTTACCATTGACCAAGAATCTCTAAATAGATATAGATGATTCTCTATTGATGAAGAACCTCGAATAAATATAAAAGATTCTCTAAATTTCTTACATATTTAATCATTGATTGTCAAAACTAAAGGAAAAGCTCATTTTATACTTGTTAATGTAATAAGGATTCACGAACATAACTTAAATATATAAAGAGAGTCCCGGAATAGACAATAATTCCCCTCAAAAAGGTGTGATGAGTCCGACCTCCCATCTTCTCGACCAATGAAAATTCCTAAGTCTCATCAGTCCACAAGCTAATGAGCGCCTACCTTTGGAAAGTAGGTCCAAATGGATGTGGAATCATTGGATGTTTCCGGTTCTACGAATAAACCCACTAGAAACTGATCGGAACGTTTGAATCTCCCATCCAGGAGGTCATCCCTGAATTCTGAGGGAAACAAAAAATGGTGAACCCGACGTGAATCCTTAACCAAGCTAAAATGGTGTTTTACCTATTTGTTAAGCCCCTATTTAAAACTCAATAAGAGGGCTAACAAAAACAATCATTGACATATGTGCTCATCCAAAGGATGAAGTAGCTGAGTTTATCTTGATTACATCTGTTATATCAAACAGGCACTCTTTTCCAAGATTTTCTGTATTTTCATAATGGATGCTCTCAAATTCACATCTGTGAATACTACTGCTGCAAATACCACTGCTGTTATTCCTAATGGATCGTCATCCGCTCTGAGGATGACATCACATACTCAGCATCTTCAACGTTGGGTATCAAATGCGCTGGTTAAAGAGTACTGTCAACACTGTACCATCCCAACTCTGGAGGCTGCCCGACAGGCCCTCCAAGTAAATAACTCACACAGGTCGTCCGGACAATGACGACCAGTGATTAAGAAGCAGGCGGTGCTGACTACCATCTCCAACCATTTCGGGTCGTTATCTCCGGAACGCAATTTCCATTCACTCCCTTACTCTGAGAAAGTGAATGAGCAGGTCCCGCAGGGGATTAATTCAAAAAGACAGGAGTCCTACCCGAGGGATCCCATCAACAATCGCCGCCAGACTCATGCGGTAGTGCGCCCTCAACATGATGAGGGTACCGACTCCAGGCATTCAGCTCAGGTTCCTCGAACCCGAGCAGGCAAGACGAACCGCCAGAGATGGAATCCAGTTGACAATGGGCAGGTTTTCATCCCTGCCATCTCCGGAGAAGTCCACCAACCTAACTTGGTGGAAAATAACGAGCAGACACACACACCTGTCCGTTTTAATTCCGTTGTCCAGCAGACTCGTCTGGAAGCATCACGCCAATCCCGCCAAGCAATTCCGGCGGAGTACTGTAGGCAGGAACATACACCTGCTTATACATCACAAGTTAGTCAGAAGGCTCATCTGACTACATATGATGGATCTCATCAACCACCTTTGGTGAAGTGTAATTAGCAGGAACATACACCTGCTAGTACTAATCAAGCCTACCAACAGTCTCGCTTGGTATCGCATGGAGAAGTCAGTCGGAAAGCTCCGACGACAAACAGGAGGCAGACTCAACTCTCTGCCCCCACACTTGAGTACTGTCAGGATTCACTGATAGGAAAAGGAGGACAGGAGCAGGCACATACACCTACTCAAAACCCGGAATGGACGTATATTCCCGTTCCGGCGGCTGAAGTCACCAAGCATATTTTGTCAATGGTGAAAGAGAAGAAGCAAATTCCTGCTCATATTCTGGATGCTTATCAGGATATCATAACAGCTTCAGCATCATCTCAGGGACAGACACATAAATCTATCCCTATAAGTGGAGTGACACATCAACAATTCACTCCAGAACAGACACACACATCTGTTCCAGTCCAAGAGGGTCATGGGGCATACTCCCCCATATCATACGGACAACCAAGTCAGGCACATACACCTGATTTGAGTGGAGATCGTCAGCCTAACCTGACCATCTTTCTTGATCAGGCACATACACCTGCTCAGAGTAACCACTTTCGTCAACAAGTGGTTTCCAAAGCGAGTAAGAAGGCATCTAAGAAAAAGATCAGCCCAGCACAGTCAAGAGATCAAAGGCCAATCTGCAACAAGGCTTTGCTCGATGCTGGAGTTCTTGAAGCCCTCAGACATTTATCTATTGGAATTCAAGATTCTACTCCCTCAGTTCCCAATAACGGGAACATTAATTCCAAAAGTCTTCAACAGACACTTTCTCATGAAGGCTTGCTTCGTGACAATTCGGTCAATCTTGAAGTTTCATCTTCAGATGAGAGCCACAGGAACCCTCTGTGTGGTCAGAAGACCAAGGAGCAAGAGATCTCATCTTTTGTTGTAACCCATTATGGTGGTCCTCCCCATGATGATGAACTTCGCTGCGAAAGTCCTCTCCGCAGTAGTGATTCACATTGCCTGGAAAATACTCTAGTGGACAATGTAGTGCCGAGAAAGCCCTCTTATCTTGAGGCACTTGCAAATGTGAAACCAGTCATGTCTCATGCTTTATCACTAGCAAGTGAAATACTTTCTCGATCAGAAGATAGCCCAGGGTGTAGGTCATTCTCCGAACCACCCCTAAGTCATGCATCTTCTAGTTTGATCATAGATGTCTCTACCAATCTTGTTGAATCCGATGAAGCAACAAGGAAACACCAACTCTGGTCAAAATAGGTAGAAGAATATTCATTTAATGATAAAGAGGAAATGATGAACATGAGGAAGAAACTGGCAAAAGGTGAGGTACCAGTCATGTTTGGCCTTTGGCTGACTCCCAGTACGACATTCCAAAGATGTTGACGGATGATGGAATCCATGATATTCGTCTCAACATATGGAAAACTCTTTGTCAATTAAAGAAGAAGGTATTATCTTATGATGAATATGAACATCATCTTAAGATAATAGAAGGGCTACAACGTTAGATTGATTTGGCATCTCTATAAGTCTCTCGGTATCCGAAGGCTGAAAAGCAACAGAGAACCCTTCAACGTTCATGCCTTGGCGCACTAAGAAAATTGTGTCAGTTAATTTCCAATGCTCCATCTGATGTTCATATCAGAGGATGGGGTGTTCACGGAGCACTACATTTCACAGTGCTTTCCAGTCAGAAAAGCCCACCGAAAATGGTCTCATGCAATGTTATTTCCCATGGTCGGCCACAGTCAATGGGCTTTGTTCATAATCAAAAGCTTGTTCAAGAACAGGCTTCAACTAGTTCCTCTCAAAATCAAGCATATAGAGAACAAGTTGTTGAATTGATCCTACATCAAGCAGGCGAGAATATTGCACAATCCTCTCGTATGGAGCAAACAAATCATCAAATGACAGAAGTCTCGGAAATCATCCAATGGTCTTTTGAACCAGGTGATAAAAGTGGATACAGGCTAATGCATCCAGCTAATTTCTGAACTATGATTCGTAAGATCAAGAGATCTTTTAAGAAGATCTCAGACGTAGCATGTCAAGAGCCACCCCAGCTTGTCAGACTGGGGACTCCTTTAACCCAACCCTCAGAGTCAACAAATGGGATTCGAGGAGTTGAGCGGAATCAAAAGGAACATCCCCAGTTCACGAGACTGGGGACTCTTTCAAATCATCAATCCCCTTCTCAGAGAATATCGGTCTTTTCTCGATTGGGGAAGAATCCCCAAGAGGAACGAAGAGCCAAATTATCAGGAGATTCCCTCCAAATTATAGCTCGTCAAGAAGTTCCTAAAGGATTGAATCAACAAAAGGCAATGTCTCATCAAAGATATGAAAGAAGACAATATCACAGAGATGTTGATAGAAGGGATGCGATGCATTATGCATCAATAAATGTCATCAATGTCGTTGTTTCTAATCCACCAGAGGAGACTCACTCAGGGGACTCAGATGAAGATTGTCCTGCTCAAGAAAATGTATGCACCAATACAAATGAAGAAGGTGTGCGTACATGAAGTCAAAGGATTACTCAGAACTTAGGTAATCCACTTCCTTCTCTCCAAAAAGTATCCAACAAAGGGAGGGGAAAGAATCATGTTACATATCCTCCCTCTGGAGAAGGTCAATCACTCTCATTGGATCAAAGGTTTGCACAACAGGAGGAAGAAATTAAAGAATTAAGAAGAATTAATGCAGAACTACTTCAGAGTAGTCTTCTTCTTAAGAATGCTGAAGTTCGACAGCCGAAGGAATTTGTTGCAGTTACTGAGATGGATCAAGAATATCCTCCTTTATTAGTACACCCTCATAGGTCTAATCCCGTGGGTCAAGCGCAACAACGGTTGGCAGTGCTACCATCAGTTGCAGCACCAACCACCACGTCTGTCCAAGATCCATTCATTGCACCTACTCAAGACCAGATTCAACCGGATGTTTCTCAAAAGTTAATAACTACTATTGAGTCATTAACAGCTCAGTTAGAAACTATGGAAGGGAAATGGGTGCAAGTTCAACCAGAAAAGAAAGTTTACCCTGAATGGGTAGATTCAATTTCTCCTCCATCTAGTTTTGGAAACCCTTTTTTCCCTACTTTCAATGGATCAGGCGACCCTGAACAACATTTGACGCATTACGTGTCCTGTTGTGATCCTATGATGGGAACTCCAGAGCAGCAAGAAGCAGTGAAACTGAGATTCTTCGTGCGAACCTTACAAGGACCAGCTTTTGTCTGGTATACAAGCTTGCAATCCCGATCAATCATCAGATGGGAGGATCTTCGTCAAAAATTCCTACTTCAGTTCAGCTCAACATTGCCAAAAACGACAGTTTTCGATCTTACAAACTGCAAGAAAAGAGAGAATGAAAGAGTCTCTAATTTCATTGCTCGCTGGAAGGGATTAACGTATTCCCTGAGTTTAGCACTCCCTCTGGAAGAGATGTTTCCAATCTGTGTGGCAAATTTGCGTGACGAATTACGCACGCCATTGATCCCTGTGAAATACACAGTAGGGTTTCGAGACCTTACTTCAGTCGCTCAGTAGATTGAAGATTCCCTTATACAAGCTAAGGTTAAATCTCGTGTAATTCCATTAGCTCCAGGAAGGAGAATGAGTAAAGCAGAAACTGCTACAGTTATGCTTAAACAAGAACCTGTACCTATTTCTACTTCAAAACCTTCATCTTCTCGAAGGGCTCCACCTCCTGAATGCCAACAACAAAGGCCGTTTCGTCCAAATGATCAAAGAGATCAATGACGAAAACAATTTGAGGATTTGAAGTGTAAAACATACTCTTTCCGAAGTGAGCAAGTTCCTGGTTACTTCATTTCAGCTCTGGAAAATAATTTGGTTCAATTACCAGTGCCCAAGAGGCCAAACAAGGAAGGAGATGAAGATCGTCCCAATTATTGTCCCTTTCATCAAATGTTGGGGCATTCCATCCAGGAGTTTTTTGTCTTTAAAGACCTCTTGCAAAAGATGGTCGACTTGGGACAAGTCAAATTGAAGGGTTCTTCAGCTCATGTAGCGTGTGTTACCACTATAGATCCAGAGGAAGGAGGCGAGTGGCAGGAAGTCAAAAGCAAAACTGCGCAAAAATATAATGATTGGATGGTCAGAAAGACAATCAATTGGACCCATTCCATTTTGCGAACACAATTGAAAAAGCCAATTGTGTCTCCTACAAAAGCTGCAATGAATCCTCCATCAAAAGACAAATCCTCAAAAGGGCAGCGCAATTCAAAGAAGAAAGAGGAATCAGAAGAAGATGAGTATGTATCGAGGCCTAAGTTGTCTTTGACTCTGGCAGATTTCATGCCATCTACTTCAAAGCCACGGGCACCGCCCCATCAAACGGCACAGCCTAAACAGGCTAGTCAGGCAGGGTCTTTATCAGACGAAGAGTTAATCTTCGGTTCTGTTAATATGATTCAATTAACAGATCCATATTCCTGTCTTGATGAGCCTGAATTCCCTGTATCAAATAAGGGAATCCGAGGAAGTTCTAGAGGTTCAGGATACAGGGGAAGACGTGGATCTTTCCGAAGCCACTACTCCAATTATACCCCTGCTAGCACTGTGTATGCAGCAAAAACTCGTGGTGGAGCCCTTCAGCAAGCTCAAAAAGAACAAGCAAGTTCTTCTGCAAATGGCCGACTCAGTTTTGGCACAGTTATTTTGGAAGACCGATTAAAGGTTCCATCTTCTTTATCTCAGCAAGTAAATGGATCTAATCAGTCTAATCTTCCAAAACCAAGGATGTTGCCAACTTCTATCCCAATACAAGATGCATCAGCTTCCAAAGCATCTGCTTCCAAGGTACCTGCTAAACCACATATTCCTGTTGGGAAACGCAGACCTCTAGATCAAAAGTATGATATATTGAAACACTTGGCCCAAGTACCAGCCAAGTTATCAATTTTGGATGCTTTGAATCTGTCAAAAGATCTTCGAGAATCACTCATCGAAGCTTTGTCAAGTCCTCGGGAGTTTGAAGCTGAAATTGCTACAGCTGAAGTCTATCACATAGAGAATAATCCTGCAGAATGCCATGCAGTGATATCTTTTACTGATAAAGATGAAGATGATGTTGTGCATGGGCACATAAAACCTTTGTACTTATCTGGAAAAGTCAATGGTGTAGATATCCGAAGAGCTTTCATTGACAATGGTTCAGGAGTCAACCTCATGCCCATTCGTACACTTCGTCGATTGGGCCTTACAGAATCTGATTTATCTCCTTCTACCATGATGTTACAAGGATATGATAAAAATGAACAAGAACCACTGGGCGAAGTTACACTCAGAACCCAGTTTGGAGATCTTGTATCCAATTCGGATTTCATGATTGTTGATCAAGACTCAGCTTTCAACGTCTTGCTTGGAAGACCCTGGCTACATCAGCATGCAGCTATTCCTTCATCATACCATCAATGTCTCAAATAATGTTTCAATGGTCAAGTTGGAACATTGTATGGTGATAAGGCCCCGTTCAAGACATGTGAGTCTCAATACATTGAGGCAGAATTTTATCACATGAAGGGAAGAGAAAAATCTACAATGAAGGAAATTACCAAAATTAATGCTCCATATGGTTTGGAGAAAATTCCAATAAATCCATTTACACATGTGAGTACAGATTATGTGTTACCTATCAGTCAAATTGACAAAATAGGCCCAAATCAAAATACTCTTATGGAAAGATCCATAATGTCAATTACGGCAATTGAGCCAGACAACATGGGAGAAATTGGTAACCTACCAAATAGTGATGAAAGCATAAGTGGTGACGTTTTCATTTCATCTGCTGAAGTCCAACAAGTCTATACTTCGACAATCAGGCCAGAAGAAGTTATAGAAACACCAGAGGTGAATAATGATGTCGATTATCAATCCATCATCTCCTCTTTATTTCCCAAAGAAGGTCCTTTATCATCAATAGGGTCGGAAATGGAAGCTTCTTCTTCAAAATGTGAAAATTTTGACATCTCTTATGATCATGAGAATTTCGTTTTGTCATCTACTATGCAAGTAGAAACGGAAGAAATAGCACATAATGAAGAGGAAGAGGAAGGTCTTAGAGATGCTCATCCAGCATTTGAAGAGGGTATCTCTACCACTGTGGATGAACTCAGAGAAATAAATCTGGGTACAGAGAAATATCCACGCCCCACTTTAATTAGTGCGGCTATGACCCTTGAAGAGCAAGAGATGTATATTTCTTTTCTAAAGCAAAATAAAGATATTTTTGCTTGGAACTATACAGAAATGCCTGGGCTTGATCCTGATGTTTCTACTCATCATTTGGGTTTACCAAAAGAACATTGAGGATTTAAGCAAGCCGTGATAAGAACACACCCAACTTATGCTTCCAAAATTGAAGCTGAAGTGGATAAACTGATCAAATCTAACTTCATCAGAGAAGTTCAGTATCCCAAGTGGTTGGCTAATATTGTCCCTGTAAAGAAAAAGAACGGACAAATTAGGGTTTGCATCGATTTCAGAGATCTTAATCGGTATTGTCCTAAAGATGATTTCCCAGTTCCGATTACAGAACTCTTAATTGATGCGACCGCTAGCTATGAAGTACTTTCCTTCATGGATGGATATTCCGGATATAATCAGATCTGAATGGCCCCAGAAGATGTGGAATATACAGCTTTTAGAGCTCCTCAAGGTGTGTTTTGTTACTGGGTGATGCCCTTTGGTTTAAAGAATGCAGGTGCAACATATCAACGCATCATGCATCGTATCTTAAAACCTTTCTTAGGGAAGTTTTTTGAATGCTATGTGGATGATTTGGTGGTTAAATCCAAACAACATTCTAATCACTTGACTGATTTGGAAGTCATATTCCACAAACTTCGACAACATAATTTGAAGATGAACCCCTTAAAATGTGATTTTGGGGTAACCTCAGGAAAATTCCTCTACTTTGTTGTACGCCATCGTGGTATTGAAGTCGATCCTGAGAAGACCAAATCAATCCTTGGTATGTCACCTCCTCAGAATTTGAAAGAATTAAGAGGACTTCAAGGACACTTAGCCTATATTCAGTGTTTCATCACCAATTTGGCAGGAAAAAGTTTACCCTTTACCAAATTATTGAAAAAAGGAGGCACTTACCAGTGGACTGAAGAATGTTAAGAAGCATTTGATGTTCTCAAGAAATACCTCTTGAGTCCACCAGTACTCATGCCACCTGTTGAAGGTAGACCACTTATCCTCTATGTGACAACTCTAGAGCGATCATTGGGTGCCTTTCTCACTCAAAAGAATGATGTTGGGAATGAAAATAGCCTCTACTATCTCAGTAGAACTATGCTTGAAGCAGAAACCCGGTATTCAAGTATTGAGAAGTGCTGCCTAGCATTAATCTTTGCAGTCCAGAAACTGAGACACTACTTGAAACATCACGAGGTCCAATTGGTATCTCGCAATAATCCACTCAAATTCATCCTTAGTCGTCCAATGCTTACAGGACGTCTAGCAAGGTGGGCAGTTATCTTGCAGCAGTTCGACATTCAGTATGTGTCTCAAAAGGCAATAAAGGGTCAAGCTCTGGCTGATTTCCTGGCTGAACATCCTTCCATGGAAGACACGTCTTCGGATATTGAACTCCCTGATGAGGAATTTTTCTCTATTCAAGAGAATCCTCAAACATGGGAAATGTATTTTGATGGTGCTTCCAGAAGTCCAACAGGGAAGAAAATGGAAAATCCTAAATTCAACAAAGTTGGTTTAGGAATTGTGCTCATTTCTCCAGATAGGGCAGTGTTACCTTATTCCTTTTTATTGTGGGAAGGTGGTACCAATAATGAAGCCGAATACCAAACTCTTATTACAGGCTTGGAGTTAGCGCTCCAAGCACAAGTGAATCACTTAAAGGTGAAAGGTGATTCAGACCTGGTAATCAAACAAGTCAATGGGGATTATACCATCAGAAAAGAAGAATTAATCCCTTTGTATGATTACGTCAAAAAGTTAATGGCAGAATTCCCTTCAGAACCGACATTTTCTTATGTCCTAGGATCACAAAATGCTCAAGCTGATGCACTGGCTAATATAGCCACAGCTCTAGAAGATCCAAATCGGGACGAGACAACCATCAGTATTGCCCACCGTCGTGCAATTTCACCTTATGTTCAAGCCAAAACAGAGGAAATTAATGAAATTAGTCCCATTCCTGAACCATATGGTCATACTACAGGATGGATGTCACCTATCAGGGAATACCTTCAAAATGGAACACTTCCACCTGATAGAGCCGAGAAAGAACAAATTCGGCGACGTGTGGTCAATTTTACTCTTTATGATAGCCCAAACCACCTAGAGAAAATTCTCTACAAACGTGGTTTTGATGGAGTTCTCTTCAGATGCATTGATGGTGAAGAGACAATGGCTGTCATGAAAGAAGTGAATGCAGGAGTCTGTGGTGCCCACCAGTCTGGACATAGATTGTCTGATCAAATTCAAAGGCTTGGATACTTTTGGCCTTCAATGATACAAGATTGTGTTGATTTCACAAAGAAGTGTCATTCATGTCAAGTACATTCCAACTTCATTCATCAACCTCCAGAGTTGCTTCATACAACTAAATACTCATGGCCATTTGCCACATGGGGAATGGATGTGGTGAGACCTTACCCTTCAGCTACGGCCAAGCAGTTTAAGTACATTCTTACTGCTACTGATTTCTTTTCCAAATGGGCAGAGGTAGTACCTCTCAAAGAAGTCTGTTCTAAATGCATTGTTAGCTTCATCAAGTCTAACATCATTACTAGATTTGGTGTCCCTCATACCATATTGACGGACAACGGCACCAACTTCTGTTCTTCTGAGGTGAAGAAATTGTATCAAGAATACAACATTAAATCCAACCATTCATCTCGGTATCATGCGGCGGCCAATGGCCAAATAGAAGCCTTTAACAAGACTCTTTGAAATATACTGCAAAAGATGGTGGATAAAGATAAGAGGTCATGGCCTGATAAACTCTTTCATGCTTTATGGGCTTATCGGACTACCACCCGCAATGCAATGCAGTCAACTCCATATTCGTTGGTATATGGAACAGAAGCAGTCTTGACAATTGAAGTTCAATTGCCCTCACTCAGAGTATCCATTTGTGATCAGTTATCTATAGATGAGCAATCCCAAAAGTGATTGAATGAATTGGAACAGTTAGATGAGAAAAGATTGTGCACTTTGCACCACTTGGAAATCTATCAGAATCGAATAGCACGAGCTTTTAACAAAAAAGTTCGTCTTCGTTCATTCATTCAGGGAGAATTGGTATTAGTTCTCCGAATACCAATGATACCAGGAAATAATCCTCCCAAGCTTGAACCAAAATGGTAAGGACCTTATTCAATAAATAAGGTCTACTCCAATGGAGCTTATTCATTAATCTCAATGGATGGAGAACTCATCACGACTCCAACCAATGCCAGATTTCTGAAGAAATATTTTGTATAAACACAAAATATGGTCCCCAGAACCAAGACTATTACAATTGGTTTATACAGAAATGGTCCAGTATGACCTTAAACTGCAACTTCGTCCAACATGACGTTAAACTGTAGAAAAAAGAACTTGTCCCCGCAACATGACACTAAACTGTGCAGCACCATTTCATCCTTGCTATATGACGTTAAACTATACAGAAATGGTCCAGTATGACCTTAAACTGCAACTACATCCAATATGACATTAAACTGTAGGAAATTACCTTATGTCCAGCAAGACGTTAAACTGTGACGTCCTAACTACATGACGCTAAACTGTATAAAAGTCCCTTACGTCCGGAAAGACGTTAAACTATATAATCATCAAAGGTCCAGCATGACATTAAACTGCACCATCCACTGTCCATGCATATGACCTTAAACTATTCGTACTTTCGTCCAACATGACGTTAAACTGTGGAAAAAAATCCCCAATGCGTCCAACATGACGTTAAAATGGTACACTCTTTTGTCCTCACTGCATGACATTAAACTACACAGTTCCCCCCTTTCTTCCAACATGATGTTAAACTCTATTGTTCCCATCGTCCTAACTACATGACGCTAAACTGTATAGAAAATTCATAATACGTCCTACATGACATTAAACTGTATTTTGTCCCTGCTACATGACACTAAACTGTGCAGCACCAATAGTCCTAACTGCAAGACTTTAAACTACATAGTCCCTTTATATGTCCTACATGACATTAAACTATACATCGTTAAAGTTGTTGTTACCTCTTGTTTCTCACACCGAGTATGACTCACGTGATCTTAGAGAAAACATCAACCGTAACACTCTCTTTGGGCCGCTAACCATGTATAAGTCCCAACAACATTTTTTTTATTAGATCGTTGTCCCCAAGAACAACTTGATCATTAATTCATTCTTTAATTGAACTACACAGACTTTGATCCTTGCCCTCCAGGCAGGGTATGTAGGCAACCTCCCAGGGTTCAAGCCCAAAAAAACAATCTCTTCACATCGGTTCACCACCATCTCATATGATGTTGATTCGTGAAACCGCCCCTAGAATCAATATCTTTACATTGATTCACTTTCTTCCTTGTTATATGATGTTAAACTATGAAACACTTTTGTCTGGTACGACAATAAACTACAATACTCTTTGATTTCCTCATTTGAGAGAGAACTATTATGGACATTGATTTTTCAGTCATGTTTCATTTCAAAAGACTACGTGCATACATGGTAATACCTAAACTTTTTATCTCTGGTTAAACCACCATTGCACTAAAGTCCCCTTTCACCCTTCACATGTACGAACCAAATTTGTACAAAGGGTAGTCCTAGAACTACGTGGGCTTGATTCCCATCCTTATGGGATACGTAGGAACATTCGAGTATCCCTCGAATCCAGCCCCAAGTCTTTTGGGCCTAACCCCAAATTTCACTTTCAGTCCCTTGGCTGAAAAGTCCTCATGAAAACACACACTGTGTATTCATTATTATGGTCCGAATTATATGACCCTAAACTAAGATCTCTAATACTTTCGTCCTGCATGACATTAAACTGCATTTCAAGAACTACGTATGGCTTGATTCTCATTCTTATGAGATACGTAGTGAAGTCCAAAATTTCAATTCAGGACCCAGCCACAACATGATTATGGTTATCATTGACCCATGTATCTCTATATATATTGGACAATACCCATATTTATGTGTTATAATCCTAATATTAAATATTTTCAGATCTTCATAACCCTTTTCATGACTTCTAGTCACAAAAATGTCAAACTTCTGAGAATTCTTTTTCTTGACTATGCAGCACGTACCCATAGGTGGCCTTGCATAAATAGTCCACATAACAGACTTGTCAGCCAAAAGATGCTATTTATTTGACCATGCAGCCAATTCACTTAGGTGGCCCTGCATATTTCAACCCCCTAACGGGTTTGTTAAATAATGGTAACTTCATTCTTGGGAAGAATTCATCTTTTGTCCTTATTTGTCTTAAACGACAGTATGTAGGGATCTGCAAAAAATAGCCATCCTTAACATATTTGTCCCATATCCTTTTTCATGATCTGAAAGTATTCAAGTCTATGGTTTGTTCTTCTTCCCTACGTTTGGGTCAGACCTTCGTAGGAGTGATATTCATCCAGTTCTTCGATAATCTTGTCTGAAAATATCTTCTCCATATTCAAGTACCTCTTTCCATACAACAAACTCTATACTTTATAAAATTTGAATCTCCATAAACTTTCACTGGCTTTTAGCACTAGGAATGAAAATTTTTGAGAGTTCTTTCACCTGACTATGTAGCACGTGCCCATAGGTGGCCTTGCATAAACAGTCCACATAACAGACTTGTCAGCCGAAATATACTATTTATTTGACCATGCAGACAATGCCCTTAGGTGGCCCTGCATATTTCAACCCCCTAATGGGTTTTGTTAAATAATAGTAACTTCATTCTTGGAAACTACTTCTTCTAATGCCTTTTATCTCTTTTTCATATCATTCCTCAGATTCAAATATTATTATGCCATAGTTTACATATTTTCTCTCATACTTGAGTATGGTAATATGTTTTCAGATAAATTGTCAAGGAATTGAATCAATTTTAATCCATTTTGGTCAAAGCTATTTCGACCTTAAACATTATCCCCTTTATGTCCGGCATGCATGACTTTAAACTTCCCATAAAAGACAAAGGAACTCTGAATAAAATTCAAGTTCCAGCACACTTGCACGCCGACCTCTGTGCCCTGAAGACTTGCCCGCCCCCTTTTCCTTTGGATGGATTCGATTTCCTCAGAGTCAAATCCTCATTTCTCTCCGGATCCAACTCTGAGGGGGACTTTTGTTGACGCTCCTTTCGTCACAAGAATCTAAAAATCGGAAAAGGGGAATATCTGAGCTCAAAGTGATTCAACCTTTGAACAAAATATCAAAAATCGGCAAAGGCATGAACAAAGGATCAAAAGAAACTTCACCGCGCAAGTTATATCATTTTCGCGCAAGTACACTTGTGCGACGCCTTGGTCGCGCAAGTGACTTGCGCAACCTAAGTGATAACCGCCTGGTAACCGCCCGGGGTCTTCTCCTGCCTATAAATAGACCCTTTGGGCCCCCCATTCGAGAGGATCTTTTTTCAGAAACTCGGATTGAAGCTCCCGACTCCCAAGTCTCTTCTCAAAGCTTCCGGAACACTTCTAAGGTAATTTATTACCTAGAACGGAAGATCTAAAGAGAGGGAGGAAGGCCTAAGTGTTGAAACTCATCAACACTTGCGCGCTTGAGTGGCCAGCCCTTAAGGGAAGTGGTCCCACTTACGCGCCGCCTTATTCCTTCGATAGAACTTGCGCATCCCTTTTCTGGAAGAACCTCAAGAGGATTCTAAAGGGATTAATAAAGAGTCGCTCAAGTATTCTAATGCTGGTTGAAAATCGTGCAAGTACACCACATGTCGCGCAGGTATACCTGCGCGACCAATACTTGCGTTCCCACGTAAGACTTGCGCGCCTTTCAAGACTTGCACTCCCCTACCTTTTTGGGTGCCCATCTTGCCCATTTTACCCCTCTTAAGCCATTTCACCTTTCCTATTCAAGATTCAGTCTTCAAGATACTCTTCAAAGCCATTTATGGCATGATTTCTTGATTTTACTTCCTTATTTGAAAGGAATTCTGTGGAATATCTCTCAAAACATAGTGATTTATACATTTTTATGTCACCAAAGATTGAGAGTTCATTCATTCAACCTCATCCTTTAAGATGAGAGAATCCTTAACCTGGGTCTCCTTTTCAGGAATAAGTCCCAGTCATAATTTTGGGCATCCTTCTTAGGAGTAATCCCCAAGTCCTCAAATTTTGGGCATCCTTCTTAGGAGTAATCCCCAAGTCCCTTATTTTGGGCATCCTTCTTAGGAGTAAGCCCCAAGTCCCTTATTATGGGCATCCTCCTCAGGAATAAGCCCCAATATCAAATATGGGCATCCTCCTCAGGAGTAAGCCCCAAACCTTAATCCTTAACCTGGGATTCCTTTTCAGGAATAAGTCCCAGTCATAAATCTTAGGCTTCCTTTTCAGGAGTAAGCCCCAAGTCCCTTAAATTCTCCTTAACCAATCCTAATTTACATTTGATATGGGATTCCTTCTCAGGAGTAAAACCCAATTATCAATCCTCTCCTAATTTGGGTTTCCTTTTTAGGAATAAAGTCCCAAGTTAGAGTGTTCAAATCTCCATAAAGCACATATACCTTTATGGACCCTGTTCCTAGATTTTCTCCTTAAAGTAAATCCTAAACTTCATTCATCTGGGCAGTCATACATACATAAGCCCGAAAACATTTCTTATGATTGCATCTTTCATGGAACAATTGTCTAATTTTTACCAATACCTATTGTTTCTCACACCGAGCATGACTCACGTGAGCTTAGAGTGTAAAAGTAATTGTGACATCCTGCTTTGATCCATCAATCATAAATATCATACCCTTACTCGAACTACGTGGGTTCTGATTCCTTTTCCAAAACAAAGGATACGTAGGTAGCCCGTCTATGGGTTCGATCCCAACTCTGAAATAATTCATTGTCCTTCTGAATGACAATAAACTTCAAGTGCCCCACTGAGTGGCTTTAAAACCAGTCTGGTCATCATAATGACCAAGAGACTTTTATATGAATGTTTTGAAGGTTACCATTGACCAAGAATCTCTAAATAGATATATATGATTCTCTATTGATGAAGAACCTCGAATACATATAAAAGATTCTCTAAATTTCTTACATATTTAATCATTGATTGTCAAAACTAAAGGAAAAGCTCATTTTATACTTGGTAATGTAATAAGGATTCACGAACATAACTTAAATCTATAAAGAGAGTCTCGGAATAGACAATAATTCCCCTCAAAAAGGTGTGATGAGTCCGACCTCCCATCCTCTCGACCAATGCAAATTCCTAAGTCTCATCAGTCCACAAGCTAATGAGCGCCTACCTTTGGAAAGTAGGTCCAAATGGATGTGGAATCATTGGATGTTTCCGGTTCTACGAACAAACCCTCTAGAAACTGATCGGAACGTTTGAATCTCCCATCCAGGAGGTCATCCCCAAATTCTGAGGGAAACAATGTGTTACCCCTAACTTTCCTTTTATTCCAACTAATGGTCGGTAATAGGAGGACTCGGGCTAACAACCGTTGTGAAGATCAGTGTGATGACTGTACTAATGAGATGTCCAATCCAATGGGAGTGGGAATCGTGAACTTTGTCATGCTTCTCTCTTAGATAACTCAAGTTTTGAATAGAAACACAGGTCAAGAGGAACGTTCAACCCCCCCTAAGAAAGAACAAGTCACTATCGAGAGCTTCATGAGACAAAGGCCTCCTACTTTTAGTGGATCATCTGATCCCACAATCGTTGAACAATGGATCAACTCCATTGAAAAGATCTTATATGTCCTTCAATGTTCTGAACAAAAGAAGGTTCTCCTGGCGGATTATCATATGGAGGGTGAAGCTGATCAATGGTGGACGTTGATCAAAAATACTAAGCCTGAGGAGGAGATCGAGGCGTTGGAATAGAAGGATTTCCGGAAGATGGTTTTAGATAAATATTTTCTGTGCACCCTCCGGCTTAAGATGGAAAAGGACTTCCTTTCCCTCAAGCAAAAAGATGAAGAATCTATTGGAGAATACGAGTCAAACTTCACAAGGCTTGCACGATATGCTTCTGGCTTTTTCTTTACCCTAGAATGCAAAGTTTACCGCTTCTTTGGTGGGATAAAGCCTAGCCTGCGGAAAGCATTGGTGATCCGTCACTTCGACAGCTATGAGGAAATTGTCCGATGTGCCCTCAAGGTCGAAATGGAAATCGGATAATCACATGGGTATCATGGGGATAAGAAGCATAAGGTGGACTTCAATGCTGGTGGGTCTATGGATAAATCCAACGGTGCTAAGAAGATCCAGCACCCCACTTGCCAAAAGTGCGGAAAGAAGCACCCTAGAAATTTCCTTAAGTGGACGAGGAAATGCTTCAAGTGTGGAAGGGAAGGGCACCTAGCTGTTAACTGTTGGAAAGAAAGACCCATGGCTGCGACAAAGGATGGGAAGGCTACATTTGAACCTCAAAGCGTTGTTCAATGCTGCAAATGCAAAGAACCGGGTCATTTTGCAAATCAGTGCTCTAATACAAGGGTTTTCGGATACAACCAACAACCTCCAAGGCAGCAAGGAAGAGCTTTTTCCATCACTTCTGCCAAAGTGAACCCCAACAACGAAGTGGTGATAGGTACACTAGTTATTTGTTCAATAATAGTGAACGTACTTTTTGATTCAGGTTCTACGCATTCTTTTATATCTTGAAAGTTTAGTAGAATAATCCCAGCACCACCACAAATCATGGAAGTGAAGATGTCGGTGAGTACGGAAAATGGGGCAATCATTGCATGACATGAATATAAGTCCTCCCCTTTTATAATATGTGGATTGAATTTCCCGGTGAACCTCGTCATACTCCCTCTAGTAGAATTTGATTCAATTCTTGGCATGGATTTTCTTTCTTTATATAGAGCCAACATAAATTGTCGGGAGAGGGAAATCACACTCCATATGGGGAATCAACCCCCGATTCTTTACAAGTGTAAGGAGGAAGATGAATATCCTTTAACTCCATCATCTCAAGAGTGGATATTACTGCCTTATGAGCATGCATATCTGGCTCAGATGATTGAGTCCACAGAAGAAACCATCCTTGAAGAAATTCTTATTGTGAGGGAATTCACTGAAGTGTTTCCTGAGGAACTGCCTAGTCTTCCTCCTAGAAGAGATGTTGAATTCTCAATTGAACTTATAACCGGGGATTTACCAATATCCAAGACTCCATATAGAATGGTTATTGTAGAGATTGAAGATCTAAAGAAACAACAACAGGAGAATTTGGATAAAGGGTTTATACGCCCAAGTGCTTCACCATGGGGTGCACCAGTCCTCTTCGTCAAGAAGAAGGGTGGTTAAATGCGGCTTTGTATTGAATATCATGAACTTAACAAAATCATGATAAAGAAAAAGTATCCTCTCCCACAAATTGATGACTTGTTTTATCAGCTGTGTGGAGCACAATACTTCTCTAAGGTGGACTTGCAGTCAGTATATTATCAAGTCAGGGTGAAAAAGGAAGATATCCCCAAGACTGCTTTTCGTACAAGATACAGGTACTATGAATTCATATTAATGCCTTTCGGACTCACTAATGCTCCAGAAATCTTCATGGACATAATGATTAGATTCTTTAGAGATTACCTAGAAAAATTTGTGGTAGTCTTTATAGATGATATTCTAATATACTCCAAAACCAAGGAGGATTATGAGGAGCATTTAAGAAATATACTAGAGACTTTGCGTAAGTAGAAGATCTATGAAAAGTATAACAAGTGTGAGTTCTGGTTGAATGAGGTATCATTCTTGGGCCATATCATCACAAGCAATGGGATATCTATGGATCCATCCAAAACAGATGCAATTGATGGATGGCCGAGGCCAACATCGGTAATGGATATTTGTAGCTTCTTGGGGTTAACTGGATATTATCGACGATTTGTGACAAATTTATCATGATTGTCCAACCCTCTTACCAAGATAACTCGAAAGGGAGTAAAGTTTTCTTGGAGTGATTAATGTGAAGAAAGCTTCAAGGAGTTGAAAAGGAGGCTTATCACTGCGTTCGTGCTCAATTTACCCACAAGTGGGGAAATTTTTGTGGTATTCAGTGATGCTTCGAAGAAGGGATTAGGATGTGTGTTGATGCAGAATGATAAAGTTATATCCTATGCCTCAATGAAGTTGAAAATCCATGAGCGAAACTATCCAACGCATGATCTGGAGTTGGTGTCGGTTATCTTTGCCTTGAAAATCTGGCGGAATTATCTCTATGGGGAGAAATGTGAGATATATACTGACCACAAGAGTCTTAAATATATATTCACATAGAAAGAGCTTAATATGCACCAGATAAGATGGATGGAGCTCATCAAGGATTATGACTGTTCAATCCATTACCACCCTGGGAAAGCGAACAAGGTGGCAGATGCCCTAAGTAGAAAGGATCCAGAAATTCTATCAATGATGAGAATTTAGAAGGATCCAATATTCTTAGACTTGATGAAGATGGACATGGGAATCATAGAGAAGGGAACATCATCAATCCTTTCACAAATGATTTCTCAACCATCTCTTTTGGAAAGGTTAAAGGATGCCCAAAAGGATGATGTTGGAATTCAAGAAAAAGTGGAAGCTATCGAAAAAGGGAAATCCTTAGAGTTTAATGTTAATGAATAATCAATTGTGTGGTTTGGGAAAAGACTATGTGTTTTATCAAGTCCGGAGCTGAAGAAGGAACTTTTGGATGATGCGCATAGTTCAAATTTCTCTATTCACCCAGGGAGCACAAAGATGTATCAAGA
The DNA here is from genome assembly GCA_963277665.1 of Viscum album. Taxonomy (NCBI): domain Eukaryota; kingdom Viridiplantae; phylum Streptophyta; class Magnoliopsida; order Santalales; family Viscaceae; genus Viscum; species Viscum album. The sequence goes on along the minus strand of OY728125.1, from coordinate 1,055,620,810 downwards.
TCTCTGAGGAAACTTTTGGTGGGATAATATGAAGAAGGAGATTGTTGAATATACATCAAAGTGCCTGGTGTGTCAGCAAGTGAAGGCAGAGAGGCATAAGTATAAGGGAATGATGTAACCATTGCCCATACCAGAATGAAAATGGGAAAAATCACCATGGACTTTGTCACCAGACTTCCGAGGACATCCAAAGGCAAAAATGAAATCTGGGTTGTTATGGATTGTCTTACAAAGACTTCACACTTCATTGTTATTCGGGAGGATTTCTCATTGGATCAACTAGCACGGATATATATCAGGGAAGTGGTAAGGTTGCATGGAGTACCACTATCTATTGTGTCTGACCGAGATCCAAGATTCACCTCTAAGTTTTAGAAGAGTCTTAAACATGCTCTGAATACTGAACTGAACTTCAGTACGGCCTATCATCCTCAAACTGATGGACAATCCGAGTAGACTATCCAAACACTTGAGGATATGTTGAGAGCGTGCTCAATGGACTTTAAAGAAGGATGGGATCAACATCCTCCTCTGGTTGAGTTCTCTTATAATAACAGTTTCCACTCGAGCATCCAAATGGCACCATATGAAGCCCTGTATGGGAAAAGGTGCAGAACACCGGCTTATTGGGATGAGGTTGGTGAACGTAAGCTGCTTGGACCAGAAATAGTCAACGAAATGGTGGAGAAGGTGAAAACCATTCAGCAGCATATCAAGGCAGCCCAGAGTTGACAGAAGAGTTATGCAGATAATCGTCGACAAGACCTTGAGTTTAAAGTTGGAGACATGGTTTTTCTACGCATATCTCCGTGGAAGAAGGTCATGAGGTTTGGAAAGAAAGGTAAGTTAAGTCCAAGGTACATAAACCCCTTCGAGATTCTTGATCATGTCGGGGTTGTGGCCTATCGACTAGCACTTCCACCTACTATGGCCAAAGTACATGATGTCTTTCATGTATACCTCTTAAGGAAGTACATACCATACCCTTCACATGTACTCTCTTCTGAGGTGGTACAATTGGAAGATGATCTTTCTTATGAGGAGCAACTAGTGAAGAAATTAGGTCATAGAGAAAAAGTTCTATGAAATAAGACAATGCCCCTAGTCAAGGTGTTGTGGAGAAACCACAAGTTTGAAGAAGTGACTTGGGAATCGGAGGAAGTGATGAAGCTGAGTTACCCACATCTGTTTTAGTGTGGGAAAAGGAAAATTTCGAGGGCAACATTTTTTAAGGGGGGGATATTGTAACGACCCAAAGTTTCATTAATGGAAATCCCTCTTGATCTAATTAAATGTCTCTATATGTTTATATAAAATGTCAACTTATTTGGTTTTATGTTAAGAATTTTGATCGTTGCTAATATAGTCGTAGAACAGTGATCATATGATTAGTATAAATATAGGGCTTTAACAAATCCAAATTTACTCAGACAAAGGAAGCGATGGCCTCTTCCAGTAGAATTGCCCCATATGAAGCCCATTTGTTAGAGCTCGGAAAAGTGGTGGCATCCTTGGGCTTCTCTCTTGACCAAGCCCAAGCTGAGATTCATTATCTTAATCTCGAACGGGACTGTCTACGGGAAAAGTGGAAGTTGATAGAAATTACCACTCGAGCGATGTTATCCGAGCCACCCCAAGAGTCTGTCACCATCGCACGCCTTACCCTTAGGTCTTATGCGGCTGTTTTAAGGGGTTATGTAACTAATTGACAATACTATGTTCATGTACATTATTTTTTTTGTATATAATAATGAATATAATTTCTTGTCATTATTGATACATTGTAAATAGTTTTTAAAGCACAAATGGTGTTTTTAGTTATTATTTAATTAACAAATATATTTTATTAAATTAAGGGATTTTTGAATTAAATAATATTTTAATAAAATATTATTATTATTATTATTACATTAATTTTATTATATATAAATGATCATGTAATTGTATGAATGCAATTATAATTTTTATTAAGGTTTGAAAGCCATTTTTTTCAAAACCTGTGAATTTTCGATAAATGTCAGTTTTTATTTTAAATGTTAAAATTAACATATTTAGAAAATTATTTAGATAAAATAAATGTTATTTTTGGAATCATGATGTCGAAATTATCCAATGGTGAATTTTTCATAATTTTCTGAGACAGTCAAATTTTTGAGTAAAAATTAAATACTGTTTAAATATATAATGTGTTTTATGACATCATAATGACCCAATAGTGGTGTAATAAAATACTATAATCTTTATTTTCTGCCAATATATGTTTTAACATTAAAATAATGTGATTTTGTTTTTTTTTTGGCTTACTTTTCAAAGCATTAATGGACCCCTCAATACTTATTAAACACCTTGTCTTTTTAAATTAATTTCCATGGGAGTGTGACTCACCTCCACATAAGCAACCCTAATATTTTAAGAAGTTCGGACCTTGGCCTTATAAAATATTATTTTCCTCTTCCCTTTTCCAAAAACCATGGGCAAAAACCATGGGATGGTTTGTGGTTTGGATTAATTTAATATAAGGGGTCCCAAACCTAAATAATAAAAGAATTCCCTCACCTTTCCTATATAAACCCACCCAAGCTCCCACTTCCTCCTAAATCACAGCCTTTGGAGTTTGTCCAAACTCTGCCCTACTCTCTCTATAATCCTACCAAGGTGCCCCAAGCTCCCAAGAATCCTCTCACAAGCCTCTCTCTAACCTTTGGAAGCACACTTCCAAGTAAGGGTTTTCCTTCCTTTCTAATTTTTGTCCAATTTTCTTTAAGTTGTTTTGCCCTTTTAAATTAAATTATGAATATTGGGGTATGGTTTCGCACCTCCCTCATACTTCCCTATTTATGTTTGAATGATGGGAGGCCCTTTCTCTCTCATCAACCATTTTTATGAATTCTTATGTCACGTTGTTACGCTGCCGAAATCGCACTGTTTTCTAAGCCAATGTCATTGTGTAGTGAATACCATGCCCATTTCTCCATCAAGGGTATTCACCTTTATTCACATTTACTTATTGATTGTAATGTTTCATGTATGAATTCAACATTCCTTTATCGTGGAATAAATGATTATGTTTTATGACTCCATGTTTTATGATCCATGTGGCACACTTATGCATGAAATGAAATGTTTAAGAAGGGTGCGCCCTTATAGTGCTCCAATGCATTGGGTAAAGTATAGTATCATGATAAGTCATGTGCAATGAGTTTTTACTCATGCTAATTCATGTGCAACTAGGGTTTACTTGTGCTTTATGTGCAATGAGGATTTACTCATGCTCCATGTGCAATGATCCTTGGCTCATGCAAATTCCATGTTAAGTGTTGTTGCCACATTTCCATGTTATGATTATCATGCTTTGTTATGCCTTTATGTTCATGTTCCTATTATTCTATATTGATATTCCTATTTCCTAACATGTATTGTACTCCTCATGTTATTCCATGTGTATTCCCTTACTGGGCTTTATAGCTCACCCTTTTCTTATGCATGTCCTCAGGTTATCACATGCAATGCTAAGTACGAGGAAATGTAGTGGTCATGTAAAGTAAGTTTTCAATAAAGATGTTGCATTTCATGTTTTAAGTTTTTATGTAATGATCTTAATCCCCAAATACACTAAACCTCTCGATCTTCTTTGTTTTATCAAGTGAAGTTTTATGTAATAAATCATGTTTAAGTTGTAATAAAATGCAGGGTTGTCATAATTACCTTCCCTATACTCTCCCCCATGTTTTTGTTCTTTTTTTATCACTAAAATACTATTTCAAGTAGCCTTAAGGGGCGGCCTAAGAGGAGACAACCAAAAAAAGAGGTAAAATTATCAACTAATCTCTTTCATTTTTATTATTCTTCTAAAACCCCCATATCATCCCCATACATATAAAAATATTAACATAAGTATCCTAAATATACTTATATTTTATTTTTATGGTGTAATATCCATCTTATACCCCCTTATTTCGTTTCAAAAATGAAAATGTTTTTTACAATATGGTTGGTTCAATGCCTTCATGAACAATGTGCCTCATTTTTATCCACCGCCTGCTTGGATGGTTATAAAATTATTATTATAGTTAAATAATAATATAATAAATGTGTTATGACTTATTGGATGTTTTTTAATGAATATATATACATAATATTAAATAAAATTAAACTATTTTTTGATGGTTGGTAAAACAGCATAAATAAACTAATCATATAACTTTAATGTTTCTACAAAATGAATCATTAATATATCAGAAAAATGATATTTGGGACCATTTAAATTTATTTAATTAAATTAATACCATTTTAATTCACTTCTATAGTTTTATCCCCATTTGAAAATAACATCAATAAATATCGATAAGTGATTCGACCTTGGAACCATGAAACGAACACTCTTGGAACAACAAAATTCATCTTTATATATATATATGAAATGCTTGTAAGTGAACATAATATAATTATAGTAAATAAAATATATATTTTAATGGTTATTAATTAATTAATTTTATTTTATTATTTATAAAATTAAACACATGTGCAGAATGATTCTTGAACATAAGGTAAGGGGTCTCTTTAAACCGCCCTTTCTCTTTGGGTTATGAATTATCTCTCTCTAACTCACTTTATTTCTCTATTTTATATCATATAATTCCTCTAAATTATATATATATGTATCTTACATATATAAATATCTTATTATACCTTCCTTTAATAGGTTAATACATGCCTTAAGTTCATTTCTCAAAATTCATTCTTTAAAATCAAACTCAATTAAGGGGAACTTTTCTATCCTTTAATCATAATGTTTCTTTCATATGAACACCATATTTTGATACCTATTGTTATATAATTAGATATTAACATCAAAAATATTTAATTCCTTATTCTCTTTTGAATCTTTATGAAATATTCTTTGATTATTATATGAGGCAAGATTGTGAAACTCATTTCTTTCCATGGATAATTATTATGTTTATGCCTTATGATTGATTTAATTTTGTAGAATACATAAGCATATACATGTTTTGATGGGTACACATAGATAGTGCTCTAATGAATTGGGTAATGTTTTTTATCCTGATATGGTATGTATGGGATTGGGTAGTAAACCTAGTTCATTATGGGACTTTTTCCACCATATGATGTTGTCTTGGCGATTAGCCTTGATTTATGCTTATGTTATGTTTTTATATTGATAAAAATTCCCTAGGGTTGCATGAACTTATGATACCATGTTCGTTATGTTATTCTTCCATGTAATTATTCATCATTATTTCCTTTTATGATATCATGTTATGTTATTTGATTGACATGTTATGCTTCGTTATAATGTTTATTCACTTATTGGGATTTATATCCCACCCCTTTCTTTTATGTATTCCACAGGTTATCCTATGTAGTTTTAGGATATCAAATGTGTTTATTAGCACATTAAGGATAAATAAATAAATATTTTGTGTTTTATTTTCCTTTTCATATATTATAAACCTAGTCTTCCAAATACACTTGATCTCACAATATTTATGATGTGTTTATTGAATGTTTATGTTTGAAATCATGTAATAATATGTGTAAAAAGATTGGGTCACTATAGTTAGTATCAGAGAAAGGTTTAGTTATTTTTGTGGATTATGACTAGAATAATTTAGTGAGAACCCTAAGTATAATTCTAAGTATATGAAAATATCAATAATTTTAGTGATGTATAGAGTGAGTGGTTTCTAAAAAATTACATACCTATTTGGATACTAAAAGTGGATGTGGATTTGGAATTGTTATTCCTAGGGGTAATACCCCCATAAAGGGTATATTAGGTACTAACTTGATTGTCACCTAGTATATGAAAAAGTGACCTTACTATACACCTGTTTTGAAACTCTTGGGGGATATTCTTTGGAAACTTCTCAAACACTTTATGAACCATTATAAAGGACTTGAATAGATTTTTTGGTTAGAAAAAATAATAAGGAAATTATCATGGATAACCTAGATTTAAACCTAGATTCTCACAAGTTAGTATATTCTTTTCATTTATATGTTATTCTTTATATGTTCATAGTTTCCCTTTTTACATAATTTTTAGTTTGGGTAATCTAATGCCTTTTTTATTTTAGATAATGGTAGGAAATATGAAAAACTATACCAATAACCAATGTGATAGTCAATATTACAATCACCATAATGATATTACTAACCTTAAGGGAGTGGGAGATTGAAATTTCATTGAAGTGATGGATCAGCTGACTCGTTCTATAAATAATAACATGAATCATGTGGAAAACCCTCCTTCTCCTAAGAAAGAGATAGTTGTGGTTGAGTCCTTTATGTGAAAAAAGGACTCCTACCTTTTGCAGATATTCTAATCCACTCATCATGGAAAAACAGATTAAATACATTTAGAATATATTTTCTATACTAAAATTATTAGGAAAATAGAAAGTTGTTATGATTTTATATTATCTTGAAGGGGGAGCTGGACAGTGGAGGAAACTGATCAAGAACATGAATTCCAAAGAGTAAATTTATTCCATGTAATGGAAAGAATTTAAGAAAATATTTTTCAAAAAAAAATCCCCAAACTCTCTATCTTAGAATATACATGGAGTTTCTAAAATTAAATAAAAATTAAGATGATTCTATTGGGGTGTATGAAGAAAAATTCATAAGTCTTACACGGTACACATTTTAAATTTTCATAAACATAGAAATTATGGTGGACAGTTTCTTTAGTGGGTTAAATATGAGTCTAAAAATATTTTCCAATTCAATACTTTTATAGATATGAATATATTGTCTATTTTTTACTTAAGGTTGAGGTGGATATCATTGACTCTTAGTGGTCTCATGGGGATGGAGATAAAAATCATAAAATGGAGTTTAATTCATGATGATATATGGATAAATCTCATGGTGGGAATAAAACCCAACTTACAACATGTGAAAAGTGTATAAATAAGCATCTTAGAAACTTACATAAGTGGAAAAGGAAATTCTTCAAGTGTGGAAAATAGGGGCACCAAGATAATCAATTCTAAAGAGAGATGAAGAAACACACTAATACGATAGAATAAAAGATGGTTCAGATCAACACATAGCTTATGGTACAGTGTTTCATCTTCATAGAACACAGGCATTATGTGAACCAATTCATTAATGCAAGGGTTTTCAGAGAAAATCAATGACAACAACCTCCAAGGCCGAAAAGGAAAGTAAGGGGGTATGTTATTACTACTGCTAAGGTTGATCTCAATAATTATGTGGTGACAGGTATGATGGTTATTCATTCAAGAATAGTGAAAATACTTTTTTATTTTGGTTCTATGCATTATTTGATATCTTTCATGTTTAGTATAATTATTCAAATAGCACCATAAAACACTAAGGCTGACCTATCTTTGAAGATAGAAAATAGAACAATTATTGTATCTAGATTATATAACTCCTCCCTAGTCAAATTCTATGGATTGAACCTTCCATAAAATCATTTCCTACTTCTTTTAGTGGATTTTGATGATATATTGGTCATGTAGTATTTTCCTTATATAAATCCAACATCAACTATCAGGAGAGGGAGATAACTCTTCACATCATGATTCATCCTTAAATTTTGTACAAGTGTAAAGAGGATGATGAATCTCCTTTGGAATCTTCTTCTCATGTGTGGATATTATTTCCTTCTAAGAAATCATATCTAGCCCAAAGTATTAAGATAAAGGGGAGAATCTTTCTTAAAGTCATGCCCATTGTGAAGGATTATATTGATTTATTCCCTAAATAATTATATACTCATCCTCCTAACTGAGATGTTGAGTTCTCAATCAAACTTATACCTGGATCTCTACCCATATACAAGAATTACTGAAAATTAACATCATTTAGTTAGAATAATTGAAGAAGCATTTATAAGGGAATTTCAACAAGGCTTTTATATGCTCAAGTTCTTTGTAGTGGGGTGTGTTGGTCCTCTTCATCGAGAAGAAGGATAGTTCAATGCGCCATTTCATTGATTATTGTGAACTCAACCAAATCATGATAAATAAAAATTATCACCTACCATAGATTTATGACATGTTTGATTAGCTATATGGGGACCAGTATTTATCCAAGGATGACCTTCAGTCAGTGTATCCCCAATTAAAGTTGAAGAATGAATATATTACCAAGACTTCCTTTTGAATTAGGTATGGAAACTATGAGTTCATGGTGATTCCCTTCAGAATCACTAAAGATCTAGTGATATTTATGGACCTAATGAATAGTTTCTTTAGATATTACCTCGTAAAATTTTTGGTAGTCTTTATAGATGATATTTTGATAAACTCTAAAATAATGTAGGATCATTAAGAGCAGTTTTATATTGTTCTAAAGTCTTTTTGAAAGGAGAATTTATATGAAGATTTTATTAAATATGAGTTTTGGATGGAGTAAGTATCATTATTAGGGAATGTTATCACTAGAAAAAGGATATCTATGGACCCTTATAAGACAAAGAAATTAAGGAGTGGCCCAAAAAATATCCCTAACAAATATCTGTAGATTCCGTGGACAATCTAGCTATTAACAAATATTTTGGGAAAATTCTCGCAATTTAAAAAATCTCTAACCAAGATGAATTGGAAGGGATTAATTTTTTTCTATACTGGAGAATGTGAATGGATTTTCAAGGAATTAAAATGGGTCTTATCACTACACCATTATTAATTATACCCTCAAGTTGTGAACATTTCCTAGTATACAATGATGCTTCAAATAATTTATTGGGTTGCGTACTGATACAAAATGATAAAGTGATAGCTTAAGTATCAAGGCAGTTGAAATTTCATGAGAAGAAATACCCAATACATGATCTAGAATTGGTTATAGTAATATTAAAATTAAAAATATGGAAACATTATATCTATATGGAGAAGTGTGAAATATATACAGATCATAATAACATCAAGTATATATTCACACAATAGAATATTAATATGTTCTAGTGATGATAGTTATAACTTATCAAAGTCTATGACATCTCAAAAGAAAATAAAGTGATAAATACTATAAGTATAAAGGATACAAAAATATTATAAATGATGAGAATTGATAAGGATTTAATCTTCTTAGAATTGAAAATTATGGGAATGGGGATAATAAAGAAAGGAACATAATCATTCATTTCTCAAATGATTTCTCAAACATCACTTCTAGAGAATATAAAGTATTCTCCAATATATGATGTGAAAATATAGAAGAATGTGCATACTATAAGAAAAGGGAAATCCTTATCATTAAAAATTGATGAATATAGAGTTGTAAGATTTGGGTTACAACTATATGTACCATAAAATCCTAAGATAAATGAGATATTGAATGATGCACATAGCTTGACCTTATCTATTCACCCAGGGAGAATGAATATATATTGAGATCTTCAAGATCACTATTAGTGGGACAATATGATGAAGGATATCATAGAATATACATCAAAATTCCTAATATGTCATTATGAGGAGGCTGAAAGGAAAAATGCTAAGGGGGTGATGCAGCCATTTTCCATACCTACATGAAAATGGTAAAACGTCACTATGGATTTTTTTTACTGGTCTTCAAAAGAAAACTAGAGGAAATGATGTTATATGGGTTGTGGTGGACTATATTACATTTAATTATCATTTCATAACAATTCAAGAGGACTTATAACTTGACCAACTTGCAAGGATATACATTAGATAAGTGGAAATTCTAAATGGAACACAATTATCAATTATATCTGATCGAGATCTAAGATTTACCTCCAAGTTATCAAAGAGTCTCCAATATTCTCTAAACATTGAGTTGAACTTCAGTGCAGATTATCACCCCCAAACTGATGGAAAATCTTAGAGGAATATCTAGATACTGGAATACATGTTGATATAATACTTGATGGACTTCAAATGAGGATGAGATCATCATCTTTCTATAGTACATTTCTTGTATGATATTACATTTAATAAAGCATAAAAATTACTCCATATAAAGGCCCTTATGAGAAGAGGTGTAGAACACTTGTGTGTTGGGATGAAGTTATATAACACAAGCTGTTGGGACCTAAAATGGTTAAGGAAATGTTATAAAAGATCAATACCATTAAGAAGCACATTAGGGATGCTCTTAGTCGATAGAAGAGCTATGCTGACAATTGTTGTTGAGGACTAGAGTTTGAGGTTAGAGATAAAATTTTCCTTCCAAAGTATCCATGGAATATAGTTATGGTATTTTACATTGGATCTAGAGTTATGGGATTAGGGAATACGGGAAAGAAAAATCCTAGGTACTTCATCCACTTTGAGATTCTCAATTGCATTAGAGATATAGCTTGTCGACTAGAACTCCGACTAACCTATTATCAAGTACATGATTTATTCCATATACCCCTCTTGAGGATTTATTTACCAGATCCCTCACATGTACTGAATTCATATGTGGTATAGCTAGAAAATTATCTCTATTATGATGAGAAACTAGTGAAGGTCTTGGAGTGTAGAGATAAATCTCTACTCAATAAGACTAATCAAAGTACTATGGTGGAACTATAAGTACAAGGAGGTGACATGGGAACTAGAGGAACCCATCAAGAAGAAGTAACCACACCTATTTCCACCTTAGTATGTAAAATAAATTATGAGGGTTAAATTTCTAAATGGGGGAAGAATGTAACAAACCATAATATTTTTTAAGGAATTTCCCTTCATATAATTGTTTCATATTTAGTAATGAATTATAAAACACATGAACTACATGATGAAACTAATAAAATTTTATTATATTAATTTGAACATTATATTTAGAGGATAAATATGTCCAAAAAAATTTAAAATATTACAATGGGATAAAAATAGAAAATAATATAACTAAAACATGAAAATTTGTATATGCTCGATCCACCAGAATAACTGCACTCACAAACAACACTATAAAAATGATGCAAAATATTAGTAATAAAATATTCATTTTGAAAATGAAAATATATAACCTTGAGAGAAAATATAATTGAATGAATAATGAATTAAATATTAGGTACTTATAGAAATTTGGGATCACATGTGATCGTTACAAATCTAACTTTTTAAATAGTAATCTAACTGTTACAATAGTAACCTAGCCATTGGTATAGTAATCTGGCCATTATGAATATTAAAATAACCATTATAATAGTATTCTCATCCATGGAAGATTAAAATATTATTTAGTTATAATTTTTTTTCCTAAAATAATAGAATTTTGGTGAATAGTGAAATACGAAAAAAAATTGAAATTTAATATTATAAGCTAAATACATGAATAATTGAGTCATGAATTATGTAAGAACCCATTAGTTTGAAATCACATTCATAATTTAATTTTTGTAGTCACAAGAATCAATACTATTAGTAGTCTTGATCCAAATTAATAAACAAAGGAAAATAATTTCAAAAACAATCCTCTCCTCCCCTTATAAATACCACCCCTCACAACCCATTCTACTCACAAATTCAAAGCCTTGAATATTACCAAATTTCTACCCAATTATCTCCCTCGTGTACTAGTTATATTTATCTCACCAAAAGGCCATTTCAAAGAGCCTTAAGGGGTATCCTAAGAGTATGCAACCAAAGGAAGAGGTAAGATTCTTGACTAATCTCATTCATTTTTAATCTTCTTATATCACCCTCATATGATCCCCATATCCCCAAAAATAGTAACATAAATATCATAAATATTTTTATATGTTATTATTATAGTGTAATATCTATCTTATACCCCCCTTACTTCATTCCTAAAACAAAAATGTTGTTTCCAATATAGTTGGTTCAACACCTCCATGAACAACGTACATCATTTTCCTCCACTACCTTCAAGGCTAGTCATAAAAATATTATTATGGTTAAATATGATTATAATAAGTATATTATAACTTATCTATTATTTTTTAATGAATATATAGATAAAATATTAAATAAATTTAAACTAGTTCTTGATGGTCGGTAAAACTGCCTAAATAAACTAACTGTATAATGTTAACATTTTTACTAAGTGAATCGTCCCTTTGTAGGAACATAAAAATGATATTTGGGACCATTTAGATTTCTATAAAGAAATTAATATAATTTTATTTCACTTATATAGTTTTATTTCCATTTTAAAAGGAAATCAATAGTTATCCACAACTAATCTAACCTTTGAACATTAAAACGAACACTCTTGGAACAATAAAATCCATATTTATATATCAATGAAATGGTTGTCAGTGGACATAATATAATTATAGTAAATAAAATATAGATATAAATGGTTCTAAATTAAGTAATTAATTAATTTTATTTTATTATTCTGGACATTAATCACAAATGCAGAATGATTCTGGAACATAAGGTAAGGGGTCTCTTTGAACAACCCTTTTTCTTTGAGTTATGAAATTTCTCTCTCTAAATCAATTTATATTTCTCTTTGATGTAATTTAATGCCTATAAATTTTATATATATATATATATATATTATTTAACTAGATTATTCTCCCTTTTTTATGGGGTAATACATGCCTTAAGTTCGTTTTTTAAAATACCTTCTTTAAAATAAAACCCAATTAAGGGGAACTTTTATATCCTGTAATCATGATTTTTTTTCAAATGAACATCATATTTTGATACTTATGATTATGTAATTAGATATTTACATAAAAAATATTTAATTTTTTATTCTATTTGGAATAATTATGAAATATATTTTTCTTATGATATGAGGAAAGATTATGAAACCCATTTTTTCAGGCATAATTCTTATGCTTATGTCTTATTATTGATTTCCTTTCATGGTACACATAAGAATGTACACGATGTATTGGGTGTACTTAGATAGAACTCAAATGCATTGGGTAATGTTTTTGTCTCATGATATGGTATGTATGGGATTGGGAAGTGAGCATAATCCATGATGGGACTCTGTCTACCATGTGATGTTGTCTTGGTGGATAGCTTTGAATTATGCTTAATTTGTGTTTTATGTTATTTAAACTTTCTTATATTTGCATTACCTTATGATACCATGTTCTTTATGTTATGATACCATTTTATTATTCATGATCCTTAACTTTTATGATACCATGTTATGTTATTTGACTCACGTGTTATGTTTTGTTATCATGTTTATTCCCTTACTAGGTTTTATAGCTTACCCAATTATTTTATGTATTCCAAAGGTCATCAAATTCAGTTTTAGAAGATCAAATAGATTTAAGAGATAATTAAGTAGAAATAAATAAATATGTTGTGTTTTAGTTTCTTTTTGATGTATTGTGAACCTAGTATTCCAAAGGCATTAAGACTCACAATCTTTGGGTTGTGTTTGTTGGATGTTTCCATTTAAAATCATGTAGTAATATGTGTCAAAGGATTGGGCCACTGTAGTGGATTTTAATTTCAATTTTTAGATTGAATTCTTAGGGAGTAAGTATTTTATAAATTTGATTCTGGATGTGTTCTATGTTTTTATTTTATTTATAGTGGTTTGGGTGATGAATGTAAGGGGGTGTTTTTTATGAGGTAAGCATAAAATATTGGTCACTCAATGTATAAGATCCCATCTTTTCCAAGTACTTCACTCTTTTATATTTGTGTTAAACCTCTTTTAGTTGGGTTTTCCTTCTTATTTAAAACTTTGTGGTCAAGTCTCATTTGGGGATTGAGAAAATTTATTGTGAAAATAACCTAAAGTTCAGGGATGTGTGTTTGTTTGAATTAATGGAATTCTAGTTAAACATGTTAAGGAATTATGAGGGTTATCCATAGTTTGGATGGATTCTAAGGTAGTCAAGATTTTCCTACAAAATTAAGTTTGAGAGCTATATTCTAGATATTTACAAACCATGAACTTGTTATACGATGTGAAATTTTTTCTAGGAATACGTCGTGAACTAGTTCAGGGAATGAAATGGTTACACACCATGAAACAGGTTCACATCATGAAATGGTAAATCTGGTTTATTTTAAGTTGAGGCAATAGTTTTTTTATAAAATCTCATAAATTGAGAATTTCATGTTGTGAAAAGGTTTCACACCATATATTTATCATTCCCAATAGTTTTAAACCTTATAGACAATATGATTTTATTTCATTCTTGGGGAATCTCTCTCTCTGAAACATTAGGATAAAAACATGTGATTTTGGATCCATTACCATCCAATTAGTCATCTCGATCAAGAGTTTAATCTCTTTTGAGTTTTTTTCTTTTTATTTTCCCACTTTTCTATTTGTTCCCTTTTATCACAGCGTAATCTCTTGATTGATGTTGAACCAGGTTTTGATATTGTGTGATCTAGGTTTTTCCTTGTGATCTCATTTTCCTTTTTTCCTCATTGGCATTCCCAAAAGAAAATTTGGATTCAATATTCAATTTAAGGTAGGTGGTATAAAACAAAGCCCAATGGTCTATTTCTATTTGTTCAAATATATGAAATATTATGTGATTTCACTGACACAATGTGCTCATTATCAAAAAGAATAATGTTTAATGATAATCATGTTATTGGACTACTCTTTGGAACCATTTTGATCCAATGGTGTTTAGACCTAGCTTTAGCTACCTGTAGAGTAATCCTACCCTTGAAAAATGAAGTACTAGATAATGGATTAAAAATATATTTTAGCATGACATGATGCCTCAGGTGATTTATTGTGATATATTCACATTGTAAAATGGATTACTTGATTAATGAAATGACTGGTGATAATTGTTATGAAATGGGTGTGTATGTTGGCATGACAATGTCTTAAGGTATAATTTAATGAATGAATGTTTAATTGAAATACAAATACTAATTAGATGAATTGACCATTATGGTTCATGGTACTATATTGTGTTATTATATCTGTTGTGAACTGTTCTGTGATTCATACTAAAATGATTATATAAAGGGATTCAACAGGTTATGCTGAAATGATTATATAAAGGGCTTGGCCCGGTTAGTCTGAAATTATTATATAAAGGTAATGTCCTGGTTATTCTGAAATGATTATATAGAGTAAATGGTCTGGTTATATTGTAATTCTTATAGAGCTTTCCATAATTATGAAGTAATGCTTATAGGTATTGGGATGGTTATGCTGAAATTCTTATACAGAGGGATTTTCCCAATTATGTGATTATGCCATGGACTTGTGGTTATGGTTTTCATGGTTGTATGACATGCTCATAGATATTCTTATGTAGTTCCAAAGTAGTTTGATCTTTATATTTTATTAATTATTTAATTAATAAACATGTTTATCACTTTATTACATGCACTTATTATCATACTGGTTTTGTTTAGACATGGTGGTGTTGACCTGCTAAGTTTTTATCACACCCTATTCAAGCCTCTATTTGGTACCTGAGGAGATTACTTGGATGAATTTTTTGAAAATGGAAAAGGACTTTGTTATTGATTATTGCTTACTGAATATATTGGAGCTTTAATATGGGACCAACATGGGGTTCGAGACCAGGGTCTTTTGATTTATTTATTTCAGAATGTTCTTTTATCTATATTACTTTCAGTTTTACATTTATATACATCCATTACAAACATTATATGTCTTATTATTTGATTTAATTAGTTCATCATTTACCTTCCATGTGTATGGTGTACTATTTCCTCTAAATCTATTTATCTAATATTTGTTTATTTCCAATTTATTGTAACTCTATTTCATGGTTTATAGTCTCCACACTATGTTCTCAACACCCCCACTGCTAGTCGGCAGCCTCTGGTATATGGAGATGTGTTCTTGAGGTCCAGTAGCCAACCTACTTTGGCCACATGAGAGAGTTTCAGATCAGGGGGCTTTACAAAGTGGTATCGGAGCAACTAGTTGTTCTTTTCTATTTCATTACTATTTTGGAAAGGTAGAAAGAAGACTTTGATGTGTTGAGACTTGGTAATGAGATTGAGCAAGAGAATATCTAACCCATGTATGGGGATAATCTAAGTGCCTAGGGATGGAATTATTGTTCATGATTTTTTCTTGTTATGGTTTATATCATTTCACCATGGGTGATACACATGTTATGTGATATTATTGTTTCTTGATATTTATACTCATGGACCAATATGGAATGATATGAGTATGAATACATAATTATAGGCGCATAGGTATATATCTTGATGTGAATTATTCATGATAGGGCCATATTTATTTCATGGGATATATTTTCCTATATGAACTGTGAAATGAGAAATCTATTATATCTGACAAATGAAATGGAAGAACTATTAATTTATGATAATTCACTTATTAATAGATGTCTAGAGAGACCATGATCCATTGGTTATATATTTTTTCACCTTTTTAGGTTGACCTTGTTATTATATAGTGTTCTAAGGAGTGAGTTCATCTTACATAAAAAATGGATCCTCATCATCTTCAAATTGAACAATAGTAGATAATAAATCATCATGATCCTAATGTAGGTGAACCAAATATTTCTATAGCTCATGTGGGTCAAATGGATGTCCATCTTCATGATAGCTTTCTGAGGGTCATGTGATCCATTTAAAGGGATATTTTTCACATTGTACCTTTGATTTCTGAACTGGTGAGAGAGTTTCAGCAGCAGCATCCACCTACGTTCACTAGGGAGGGAGGTCCCTAGGAAGTTGGGTTTTATATTGAGTTAGCCCAAATTATCTTCAAGTACCTTGAGACACCCAAATATAGGAGTGTGAATCTTGCTTCATACATGCTCCATCGACCTACCAAGCATTGGTGGGACATTATAGAGTAATATGGGCAGTAAGAGGAGTTATCCTGTAAGGAATTTGAGGAAAATTTCATGAGTTGCTTCTATCCTAAGACAATGAGGGATAATAAGTCTCACAAGTTCTTACATCTAACACAGGAGGTCATGTTATTGATGGAATACACTGGACATTTCATCTAATTACAATGGTTTTCACTATATTTTTTTGTTGATGAGATCTCTAGGGCGATACATTTTTAGGATAGGATAAACTATGATATTAGATCATAGGTGAATGTCTTTATCTTAAGTAGATTTACAAATGTGATGAATCAAGCTATCATCATAGAGATAAATATGAGGGATTCCCTAAGCCTCAGGTAGGATATTTTAGTAAGGTGAACTAGGAGCTCCTCTTATGGTGGAAATAAGTTTTTCTATAATAGTTATCTCCAAGTAAATAGTGGGCAGAGCAACTAGGGAAGTGGGTTTCCACCCAAGACCATGTTTCATTATAGTTATATAAGCATGTACAATTTGTCCAAAATCAGCCTCAGTGTTTGTAACCTTCTTTAAAGTGTCATTATTGCAGTAGGATAGGTCACCTATAGAGGTTTTGTTGTGTAATAAAGTATAATATCAATATAAGGGGATTGGGAAAAGTACTAGATTCTGGGAAGGATGCAACTACCCCTCAACAGACTAGTAGTTGGAGTTCCACTGGATGTTCAGTTCGAGGAAGGGGGTGTGGTACTCCTGTGTATCATAGGTGATACCAGGTATAGGTAATATTCAAGGGGAGTCTGACTAGATCCTAGGGTAGAAGATAAAGATAGATGTATGCTATGTAGTCTACTTTGACTAGTTGGGATGTAGTACCTTCTACCATCAAATGTATTATTCTTGTATCATCTTCCCTTTCATGTTTTTTATAAAAAAATCATCACATTATTTTATAAATTATATTTTTAAAATGGTTTGGGATTTTTTTTTTTTTTGAAATCATGGATGGATTTGTAACAATTGATACACCGTTGGGAGTGTGGTCATATAATATCAAACACTTCAAGGCATGTTCTCTAGAAATTGGTGGTTACCATTTCTTTTGGAAACTGCTTATACTAGAAATGATAGGATTAGATTTGATTCTTGGTATGGATTGGAAAGTTCTATAACAGGTTCATATTGACAATTATTAGAGGAGAGTTGCCATTTTATCTCCTGAAGGAGGTAGTTACTTTCACTAGGGTGAGTGGGATCTTTAGGCTGGTCATGTTGGAACAATTCGATGTAGATTAGATTGTATCACATCTTAGATAGAATGTATTTATCTAGATGATGGTGTAATATAGAATGATAATTTTCCTCCAGTGTTAGACTATTTTCAGTATTTCTTTCTTGACTATTTATATATCTTACCACCTGAGCAATAGATTGAGTTCACGATCGAGTTAGTGTTGGGAGATTAGCCAGTTTTTGTCCCACCTTATTGGATGGCACCAGTAGAGATTTGGGAATTGAATTTCAAGTTGGAATATCTATAAGGTAAAGGTTTCACACTTCTTAATATATCTCTATGGGGTTCTCCAGTTCTTTTCTCTAAGAAGGATGATGGAACTTTTTTATTATATGGGATTATTGAATATTGAACTAGATGATGATTGAAAAACAATATCCCCTCCCACACATTGAAAATATCTTCAATCAACTAAGATGTGTCTGGATTTTCTCCAATATCGATTTGAGATTAGGATACCACTAGTTGAGGGTGATACCATCAGACATACCTCAAATTGCTTTTAGGAGTAGTTATGGCTTGTATAAGTTCATAGTGATGTCGTTAGGTCTGATAAACATGCCGGTGATATTCATTTCCTTGATGAATCGGATCATTAATCCTTTTATAGAACATTTTTTGGTGTTTTTTATAATGAAATCTTAGTGTAGTCCTAGTCAGCAGATGATCATGACCAATATATTGACATTGTATTCAGTACATTGAGCGAGCAACAAATTTATGCCAAGCTAACCAAATGCAGTTTCGGGATTGATAAATTGAACTTATTATGTCATTTCATATTAGAGGATGGAGTTTTAGCGGACTTAGATAAGGTTTCATCCATGTTATATTGGGAGTGGGCTAAGAATGTCTTCGATATTCAGAGTTTTCTGGGTTTAGCAGGTTATTATCAACACTTTATCTAAGACTTCTCCTGTCTGGAAGCACCAATTTCTGAGCTGACCAAGAAAATGGTGAAGTTTTTTTGATCAGATTCTTGTGATAGATATTTTTAGGATCATAAGGGAAGTTGAAACTCAAAACTGATTCTCACTTTACTTGTGCTGGGTAGGGCATGTATCGTTTACTGTGAAACATCCGAAGTTAGACTCAAAGCAGTTCTGATATAGGAGGACCAAGTTGTTATTTATGGCTCTAGATAACTTATATTTCATGAGAAAAATTTTTCTACTCATGATATAGATATATATTCAGTGGTACATTACCTAAGATACTGGAGAAACTGACTTTTGGGTGATATTTTTGTGGTGTACAAAGACCAAAAGAGCCTCAGGTACATCTTTACTTAGAGGGACTTAAACCTTCAGCAGAGGTGGCGGGTCAAGTATCTATAGTCTTTTGAATTTGATATGGATTATACACCAAGAAAATGAAACATCATTGTTGATTACTTGAGCCATAACAAATAGATAGAGGTTGTGTGGGAGTCTTTTGATGAGTGGAAGATTATGTAACTCCTTACAGACATGCATCTAGATGTTCTAAGTCTTAGGGATGAGTAGCCCTAACTTTGACATCATTTATACCCATGAATCTTGACTAGATAAAGACAAATAAATTATCTAATCCAAAGGCCTTAGCTTAGATAAACATCTTATATGGTGGTGATCTTCTATCAGGCTGGTCTCTTAAGAGTGGTAATTCTTGTCTTTACTATGGTCAGGCATGTGTTCTTATGGGCTTGCACAAGGATATGATGAGAGAGTTTTATTATTATGGATGGGTGATACATATAGATATAACAAATATGTATCATGATATCCATAGACAGTACTAGTTTCTAAGGATAAAGAAGAAGGTAGTGTGATTTTTGGCAAGATGTCTCACCATTAAGTAGGTGAAGGTTGAGTATCGGAGGCCTGTTTGGATGTTGCAACCTCTTCCCATTTCAGAATAAAAATGGGATAATGTTTCTATGGATTTTATGATGGGATTACCCAGGACCCCTCATAAGAATGATTAATTATGTATGATCATATATTGAATGAAAAAGGAATCTCACTTCTTACCAATCAGGGAGACCTTCACTGTTGATGATCTGGGTAGTCTTTACGTGCAGAAGATAGTTCAGATGCATGGTGTTTTGAGGAGTATCATTTTTGATAGATATACTCACTTAAAGTATTGGTTCACAAAGGGTATTTAGAAGGTTTTGGGATCACAGGTTCTTCTGAGCATAGCCAATCATCCTCGTACTTATGGCCAATATAAACAGACTATTTAGATTCTGAATTATATGTTATGAGCCTATGTTTTGAATTTTGGTGGTTCATGGGAGCATCATTTAGCACTCATATGGTTTTATTATAATAATATATTCTATAAATTGATCTAGATTGTTCCTTTAAAGGATTTTTATGGAAGGATATGTCACTCTCCCCTTTGATGGTTGGAGGTAGGTGAGTCAGCACTTGTTGAGCATAGTCTCCTACAAGAGATGTGTGAGCAAGTTCAGTTGATCAAGAGGTGGTTTGTAACCACACAGAACAGGAATTAATCTTACATTGATCATTATATATGACCTATAAATTTTGAGGTTGGTCATTAAGTTTTATTTTAGGTGTCACCTAGGTTGGGGTAATGCCATATTAGGAAATAGGGAAATCTAGACCCCAGATTTTTTGGGACATTCAAGATAGTGGAAAGTGTTGGTCTAAAGCATACCGATTATCCCTTACACTACAATATAGTGTCATTCATGATGTGTTTCATGTGTCCTGACTTTAGAGATATCATCTTGACCCTTCTCATGTAGTAGTTTCCAATTATGTTTCCTTTGAGGAGCATCTAATACAAATTTTGGGTCGTAGTGAGAAGTTTCTCGAAGGAAAGACTATACCTCTAGTTCAAGTGAAATGGAGACATGGGTGTGTTTAAGAGAATACCTAGGAGAGGGAGTCTGATATATGGGCACAGTGTCTAGACTTGTTCATTGAGACCCCATAGTGATGCTTGGAGAATCTTGAGGATGAGTTGTTATATGGTAAGGAGGTTGTAACATCACGTCTTTTCCAAGTACATACCTCTTTGAGTTTTTCATTAAAACTATTTTAGTTGGGTTTTACTTCTTCTTTAAACATTGTTGGTCAAGTCTTGTTTGGGGTTGGAGATCATTTGTTGGGATAAATGATCTATCATTTAGGGATGTGTGTTTTTTTAAATTAATAGAGTCTGGGTTGAACGTGTGAAGGGATTGCAAGGGTTATCCATAGTTTGGAAGGATTCAGAGGAGGTTTGTTATTTTCCTTTGGAAACTGGGCTGAGAGCTGCCAACTAGACATTTACATGTCATGAACATGTTACACTATGTAATAATATTGTCAGGAAGATGTCATGAATTGGTTCAAGGCATGAAATTTTTACACACTGTGAAACAGGTTCACGTCATGAAATTATCAATCAAGGTTATTTTAACTCAAAGAGACGCGTTTTTTGTAAATCTCATAAATTAATAATTTCACATCATAAAAGGGGTTCATGACATTAATTTACCATGACCAATGGTTTTTAACTATGCATCATATATGATTTTATTTTATTCATGGTGCATCTTTCTCTCTCGAACCCTAGAATGACTCCGGAAAATTTTGGAGCTATTCCTTCCCATATGGATGTCTCGATCAAGATGTTAATATTTGGTGATTTTTTTGGATTTGGACTTCCTCTCTTTTCCATTTATTATCCATTATCTTGATGTAATATCTTAACTAATGTTGAATTGGTTTTTGATCTTGTGTGATATAGGTTTTTCCTTATGATCTTCATCACCTTCATTCCTCATCGGTGTTCCCAATAGAAAGTGTGGCATAAATCATCGATTAAAGGTAGGTGGTCTGAAAAAAATCTCTATTGTTTGTTTCTACTTTTTCATGTATGTGCAATATTATGCAATTGTTCCAACACAACATGTGCATTAACAAAAAATAATGGGTAATGATAATCATGTGTTTATACTTCTATTTGGATCCATTTGGATCCAATGGTATTGAGACTTGGCTTACAGCTACCTGTATGGTGAGCCTACCCTTGAATAATAAATAATTGGATAATAGATTAAATATATGTTTTATTATGACATTATACCTCATGTGATTTATTGTTATAGATTCACCATGGAAAATGGATTACTTGATTATTAAAATGATTGGTGATAATTGTTAGAAAATGGGTGTGTACACTATAATGAAAATAGATTAATATATAATTTAATGAATGAATGGGTAATTTAAATAAAATTTGTAATTTTATGAATTGACCATTGTGGCTCATGGTATTATGTTGTGTTATTCGGGCTGTTATGACTTGTGTTGTGATCTATGTTGAAATTCTTATATAAAGGGATTAGCTCAGTTGTGATAAAATGATTATATAAAGGGATTTTCTTAGCTATACTGGAATACTTATATAAAGGGATTTTTTCGATTATACTGAAATGATTATATAGAGGACTTGGTCTGGTTATGTTCTAATTCTTATAGGGCTCAGCTCGATTATACTAAAATTCATATACATGGGGATTTTACTGGTTATGTGATTATTCCAAAGACTTTTGGTTATATTTGGCATGGTTTTTATACATGATAAAAGATATTTTGGAATATTTCCAAATCAGGTTGATCATTATATTGTATTAATTGTTTAATTAATACACATGTTTATCACTTTATTGCATGAACTTATTAATAGAATGGTTTTGTTTAGACATGGTGGTGTCAACCTACTGAGTTTTTCTAACACCCTATTCGATCCTTTTTTTGGTACATGATTATATTTCATGGATGTAGGTTTGGAAAAGGGAAAAGAACCTTATTGTTGAGTGTTTCTTGTTGGATGGGTTGGAGCTTGGATATGGGATCTACATGAAGTTCGGACCATGGTATTTTGAGTTATTTTTCTTAGCATGTCCTTTTATCTATATTAAATTCAATTTTACATTTAGATACATCTCATCCAAACATTTCATGGGTTCTTATTTGATTTACTTAGTTCATCATTTACCTTCTAGTTATATGTTGTGGTGTTTCCACTATTTTTGTTACTCTGATATTTGTTTATTTCTATTATATTGTAACTATTTACTAGGGGGTATAGTCTCATCACTATGTTCTCAACAACCTCGCTACTAGTCAGCAGCCTTTTTCATATGGGGAGGTGTTCTTGAGGTCCGGTAATGAAACCGATTTTTTCATGTGAGAGGGTGTAGGATCAGGGACATGGCACAGTGGGGGTGCATCAAGAACTCAATGTGAATTGGTAGTTTGATGAATTATGTTATCTACCATTAGGTACTTTTTTATAGTCTATCAAGTACCTAGTGTCATATCTAATGGGGGTAAACCCCTATGATGGATACTGAGTACCCAATTCCTATATACCAGCTACCCAAAGGTACCAAACTATGATTTTTTCAATGGGGCTATAAGAAACCAATTTTTCTATAAGTTATGGATCCTTTTAACCTTTGGTTAAACCATTTTTCAACTCTCTTTTTGGATTAGACTTGTAAGTGCAGGCATCGGGCTGGTTGTTATGTTTTTTGAAAGAATAAATAAGGGGGTGAAGGTTTCCAAGAATCCAAATACGTGGTGTGTGTTTAGAATACACAGTGTATATTAAATACATGATGTGTATTAGTCTGGCTAGACCCCTTTAACAGTGTGTAATGGTTTTCCCCTGGAGGAGGAAAACCCAAACATTACAAGGCGTGTAAATATTACATGCAATGTAATATCCCTAGGTATTTTTTTTAAAGGATACAGGGCTGACTATTTTGTACAAAATCTCTCCCCTATCTTGTCTCACGCATAGGAGGTCCACTGAAGGAGCTCTCCCTCAAGACTAAGATATTATTTGGTTTTTTTCACCATTTGATGTCTAATTCAACTTCTGTTTATTACATTGGATAGCCATCAGTGAGTTCTTAATTCCTTAGGCTTTGTTCATCATTTTCCTTACTATTGGTGATGATATTTTGGTGCTGGGGATCATTCCCTATTTTCAAGTAATTTGTCTATTCTTTCATTTTCTACTGATCCATACTAAATCAGAGGATAATACTGGATGAGTGTTCATATACAGTCTTATGGTAGGTGGTTTATACATTTTCCCTCAATGTCTCATTGTTTATAAGATTTTTTCATTAGGTCGCGCGACATAAATTTTATGAAATAATTTCTAAATTAATTGATCCTAGATTTAAATGATATATTCATGTCTATGACATGTCGTGACAGTCTTATTTAAGGTTGGAGGTAGTTGACCTCAACCCAGACCACCCATGGGGTGATTTCTTCCCTTTTTCTATGATTATTCCACCCTTGGGGTGTGTTGGGATAACTTTACATCTTTAAAAATTTATTATAGTAATAAAGTTAATTGTTAAAGGTTGTAAAAACCTTATAAAACCTTGTCATTATTATATGAAAAGTATTATATGGATAATCCCTTGCCTTTTATATAATTATTAAGGGATTAATTAATTTATTTATATGATGGTTTATGTTGGGTGAATGAGTTGGGTATAATTTTTAATTAGATTACTTGGATTCCATGGAAATTCCTACTCTTAGGATCTGACGACTTATTAGGATGCCTTTGACATTACTACTCCTTGGATATAGATCACTTAGCTTATTAGGATTCCATGGAAATTTTTACTCCTTAGATCTTGTTAAATCATCTTATTTGGATGCCTTGGGCATTTATACTCCTTGGATCCTATCTACTTAGATTCCTTGGATTCCTTGGTCATTTATACTCTAAGAATATAGTTTAACTAGTTTACTTTACATTCTAGGGTGCCTTAGAGATTTATACTCCTTGGATATGATAGTTTATTAGGATGACTTGGAAAAATATACTCCTTATATCTGACTCATTAAGATTCCTTAGAAATTTATACTATTTGTATTCGATGGTTTATTAGGATGCCTTGTACGTTTTTACTCTTTGGATCCTATTTATTTATTTGGATTATCTTATTTGGATCCAATGGATATTTCTACTCCATAGATCCTATTTAATTAGATTACTAGGATACCTTGGACATTTCTACTCCTTGGATTTGACCCACTAGGATACCTTGTATATTTATACTCCTTGGATCATGTTTACTTTTTTTACATAGATTAATCGGTTTCCTTGGACATTTCTACTCCTATGACCCTAGCCTATGTAGGCCTAATACATGATGACATTTCATAGGTCATTGATGTTTCTTTTTATGCTTTATAGATATCCCTTATGATTTAGTTTCTTGTTCACAGTGAGACTTTATAGACTGGATAACATCCCTTCTATTTTTATTACTTGTACACATGTTATATATGTACATTGATTCATCTTATATACAAAAACTGAACTTATTATAGTCATCGTTTGTGGTGGCCTACTAAGTGTTACCTCACACCCTGTTATGTCCATTGTTGGGTAATTGGACAAACTTCATGGATGTAGGTATGGATAGGGTCAAGAACCCACTTAGTGATGCTTGATTCATTATTACATAGGAATCAGGGAGCACAAGACTAGGCTATGGATTTTGATGCTATCTAGGGTAGTTTCTTTTTGGTATTTTTTGTACTTTTGATACATGTATTGTACCAGATGTTTGTTTTCATGTATTACTTGTCTTTTGTATATAATTATATGATCATTATTATATATGACATTGTTGGATGATATTACTTGGATAGTTATATGATGGATGTTTACTCTTTATTTTTTTAGTTATTCAATATGCTTTCATTATTGATTGATATGATTATATTGTTGTGTTACACTCTGATTATAGGGGTATAGTCTCCCCGCTATTTCAACATGGACCCTCCCTACTCGGAAGCATACTCTGGCATATGGTGAAGCACTCTTGAGGTCATGTGGCCATCCAGGTTCAGTTACTATTAAGTGAATTGAGTTCGGGATGTGACAAAGTGGTATCATAGAAATTTTATTTTCTTTTGTCTTATCATTTGGGAATATTAGACAAGATATTAGTAATGTGTTTGGATTTAGTTATGATTATGTGACTAGGAGTAGTTAACCCGTATACAGTGAAAGGATAGATTGTATAGGATGGGACAAGTTGTTCTGAATTTTGATTATTACAATTTCCTTAATTTCACCATTGGGTGATGCACTTGATGTTTAATGTTCCTTATGATTTCATAGTTTTTCCCTTGACCTGGTATAGAAATGAATTATTGCATCATGCATCATCATAGGTACTTGAGGATTTATATGTCATGAATTATTTCATTCCATGTTTATATTACTAAGTGTATTTTTGGAATCGTGTTTTGGTTCCTTTTTTCTATATCAATTAAATTGTGATAACATTTCATTAAAGGAAGTGATAAATGATTGGTTGGGATTAAATGGAAAACACACTTCAATTTATATGTTGTATAGGACCTTATAAATTAGAATCAGTGATCATCATAGTTCAACCATTTAAAATTGAATTACTATATCAATGAGAATGAGTTTAAATTAAATTGAATTCTGAAGTTAAGTGGACACCATTAAATAGGGATACCAATTACAATTTAAATGATTTTTTCCTCTATAAATTGAAACTGACACTCTGTATACTAGTACATTAGACTTATACTAGATAACTTTGCCCTAAACCGACCTTATTAGTGGTATGTATGTAGTATCTTGATCATTCTTATGACTTGTATGTCACCCTGACCTAGTTTTAGGAGTAGGCATAGGGGTGTGACTTGTGTATAGGAAGGCTCGTGCCTATACTATTTATATATTTGTGATATTTTTTTTATAAAACCTTTACTGAGGAATATGCTTAGAATTTTTAGAGATATTCCATAGAGAATACCTTCAGTCTTGCACCAGGAGGGTGGAGAAGACCATGCTCTAGAGGTGGTGGACCTTGGCCCACCGGTATAACCTCTAGTAGTTACACTTGCAACACTGCTTGTTATACCTGGTATGGGTGTTGAGGCCTAGTTTCAAGAGGTTTTCCTACATTTCATGCAAACTATTTAGGGAGAACTTTGACATTCCATAACTATGGAAAAGTTTACATGTGGGTTTCAATAGTAATATATGCCCACATTTTTAGGGTATGGAGGACCACAAGCTATACAACCATGGTTGGAGGCCATGCTATCGATTTTTGAGCATCTTGAGACACCTCCTAAGAAGACAGTTAATCTTTTTATGTATATGTTTCAAGATTCCATCAAGATATGGTGGGATGTGATTACTTATGAGGATCTTCATCGGGATATGGCTTGAAGGAATTTCTAGACAACCTTATATGATTATTTTTATAAAGATACATTAAGGGACGATAGATCTAGAGATTTTATGCATCTATAGAAGGGTGTATTAATAGTTATAAAGTATTTTACCCATTTTACAGAGATCCATAATTTCACACCTATTCTATTATGTGACAAGTTATTGAAAGACAGGTGATTCAAGGATGGTATTGGGTATGAAATCCAATTTTAAGTGAATGTTTTTTGGCTTACCTTTGTTTTTGAAATAATAAATCAGGTGTTGATTACTGAATGTAACTTGAGAGAGATAGGTCCATAGAGTATAGAAGATCATATTATTGACCGAGTGGCTCAGTTTCAGGTGACAGAAAGAGATGATTGGAGGTATCTTGTTATGGAAATTCTAGGTCATGATTACTAGTAGTTTTCTCTTATGTCATCAATATGGGAGGTAGGTAAACATGAGGATCTAGTGTATAGAAGACCAATTGAGTTCTGATCTTGTGGCAGGATGGTCTATATGTAATGGTTTTTTAGTAATTTTCCTCTAACATCCAGTGAGATAAGGTATTCACTGACTCCATTTATAGGAGCAGGAATAACAACTTATCATTAGGTAGGGAGTTGAAGTGTGACCAGTCGGTCAGGCTGAGGTGGTGGCTATGGTTGTGGCATCCAGACACCAGACTTATAATGTAATCAGAGCGGACCTACTCAGGGTAGTTGAGGTATACCTCAGGGTCGTGGTTTAGAAAAAATGTATACAGCTCATTCGATACCTAAGAATAAGATTTTCGGATCTTCTATGGTGATAGGTACTATTATGGTAGCATCTACATTGGTATTTTATTTTTTCAATACAAGTGCTTCTCATTCTTTTATATCTATTCCTATTGTGTAGAGCCTTGGGCTTTATTCTTAGATTTCCTATAGCATAATGACACTTGATACTTCATTTGTGAATTTATCAGAGAGTATATGCTAGGGAATTCCCCCTTGAGATAGGTGGTTGTCGCTTTGCATGGGACCTCTTTATCCTCAAGAGGATAGGGTTTGACTTAATTATCATGATAGACTTGTTGGTTTCGTATCATGCTTAAATTTACTGATATCATTGTAGGGTGACCTTCACATCACCAGAGGGTGGGGTTTTTATTCACAAGGGTGAATGGGATGTCTAGGAGAGTGGAGCTAGACCAGAGCATCGTGGGTTGGGTAGGATGAAAACCCATATTTCTAGCTTATATCAGGATGATCAGGGAATGCATCATGCATAATTCCCTCTAGTGGTTGATTGTTTTAGGTATGTTTTCCTGGATGAATTTTTAGGACTACATACTAAGAGATACGTATAGTTTTCATCAAGATAGTTCCATGATCTAAAATGGTATCCATTACTCCTTATAAGATGGCTACTACTAATTTGTAAGAGTTTAAGAGGCATCTAGAGGATTTTGAAGAAAATTGGTTTATAGGAACCTGTACTTATTCATGGGGTTATCCAGTCCTTTTCACCAAGAAGGTAGGTGGAATACTTCATTTATGTGTGGATTACTATAAATTGAACCAGTTTATGGTTAAGAAATGGTATCCCTTATTATGGAGAGATGATCTCTTCGACTAACTCTAAAGGGATCGAATGTTCTTGAAGATTGATCTGAGATCGGGTTATCATCAGTTGTGTGTTTGAACTTTAGGCATACCTCATACATCTTTTCATAATAGGTATGGTCTATAGGAATATCCGATTATGGTGTTCAATCTCACAAATGTGCCAATAGTTTTCATGGAACTAATGAATTGGGTTTTCCATCTATATTTGAATTCATTTGTGGTGGTATTCATGGATGATATCTTGGTGTATTCTCACACTTTACATGACCATACCAAAGATATTTATAGTGTATTAGATTCACTGTGAGAAAATAATTTATATTCTAAGATCACAAAGTGACACTTTTGTATGGATGAGATTCACTTCTTAGGTCATATAATCTCAGAGACAAGAGTATCAGCTAATCCAAAGAATGTGAGAGTTTTAGTTTCTTGGTATCTACCCAAGAATTTATTTGATATACATAATTTCTTGGGGATAGCTAGATAGTATAGGAATTTCATATAGGAATTATCCTGCTTAACATCACCTCTTACAGACTTGACTGAGAAGGGTATGAAGTTTTCATGGTCATATGCCTGTGATACATCCTTTTAGGTGCTGAAAGGGAGACTGACTTCAGCATTGATCTTGATTCTTCTAGAACTAGGTAGAAGTTATATAGCATATTTTAATTCATTAGGTATCAGTAAAGGAGAAGTTCTAATATATGAGGAGTGAGTCATGGTGTACATGTCTCATCAGTTGAGGCCACATGATAGGAACTACCTAATGCATGATCTTGAGTTAGCTGCTATTGTACATGTCTTACATTGTTGGAGGCATTACTTACTTGGAGATCATTTTTTGATGTACACGGACCATAAAATCCTTAGGTAAAGATTTTCACAGTGGGACTTGAATATCAGGCATCAAAGGTGGGTTAACAACCTACAATATTTTGACTTAGAGATTTACTATATGCTCGGAAAGGATAATGTAGTTTACAAAGATCTTAGGAGGACTCAGACATAGGTGGTTTAGGAGGCCAGTATTGAGTGGTAGATTATAGACCTATTTTCTAATATGTTTATGGAGGTTTAGGACCATCATAGACAGTATGTACTATAATCGTTATCGGTTACCCCTTTACTTCTGGAGAGAGTGAAGATGATGCAGATATCATATTCTATGGGCTTCGTCCTATAGGAAAGTGTTGCAGGTGATGACCCAGCTCCTGGTTGGATCATTGATGAGAATGAGATATTGTGAATCCATGGATGTGTATGGGTTTCTACAGACATCTGGGAGGGTCGATATGAGATTCCCATGCCTCTATATGGGTTGTATATCCCAATCTTACAGTATGTATTGTGACTTGTGTCATTAATACTAGTGGTTGGGGATGAAAAGAGAGATAGTTGGGTTCGTTACGTGATGTTATACTCGTTAGAAGGTGAAGGAATATCACTAGTGACTAGTAGGTATTTTATATCCATTACCTATTATTAAGTGGAAGTGGGATAATGTCACCATGGATTTCAGGATGGGACAGCCTAGATCACCTCAGGTTAGTGGCATTGTATGGGTGGGCATATACAGGTTGAAAAAGGTTTCCCATTTTCTACCTATTTGGTAGACTCTTTTAGTCGATGATGTTGGGAGTCTCTACACTCATGAGATCATATGCCTCCATGGGGTTCCATGTTCTATCATGTCAGATAGAGATGCTTGTTTCACATCATGGTTCTTATAGTGGTTGTATAAGGCACTAGGTTCACATATACTATTGAGTACATCCTACCACCTATAGACAGATAGTTAGTTCGAGCATCTAATACAGGTTTTGGAGGAAATTCTCTGGTCATGCATCCTTGATTTCAGAGGTTCTTGGGAGAAAAACATACTATCATTGAGTTTTCTTATAATAAAAGTTTCCAAGAAACCATGTAGATGGATCTTTATGAGGCCCTATATAGTATTCTATGTTGTTAACCCCTATTCGAGTTAGAGGTGATATAGGTAGTGCTACTGGGTCCTCATATAATTCTGGAAACATTAGAGAAATTTTATCTTATTAGGAAGTGGATGTTTACATCACAGTCTAGACATAAGTCATACACCAATTGTCATTATAGACCACTAGATTTCAAGGTGGGGACTCAGGTTTTCTTGTGAGTTTTTCCTAGACTAAGGAATAAACTAATTTGAAAATAAGGGAATATATCACTTCATTACATTAGGATCTTTAGGATTCTAAATAGATTCATGTTATTAGCCTATTGGATGTTGTTACCTTAGAGGTACCTATTCATACATGATGTCTTCCATGTATATCAACTTCACCAATGTCATTCTGATATTTCACATGTTCTTCAACCTGAGGAGGTTCAAATGGAGGTAGATGTTTCTTTGGAGGAGTATCCTATCTGTATTGTTGATCATGGACTGAAGGCTATTTGAGGTTGGTCAGTTCCCCTAGAATCAGTGTTATAGAAGCAAGGTCATGTACAGGATGAGACTTGGGAGTAGGAGGATGATGTACATGCCCACTGGCTGGAGTTATTCCCTAATGATGTCTAACCACAGTTTTAAGGGAAATTTGGGGATGAATTTCTTTAAGGGGGAAAATTGTAAGAACCTGGTTTTTCTATGAGGTATGAATTCTTTTAAATTTCTATGAAACCATTTTTGTGGATCTCTTTTTGGATTAGACCCAGAAGTCGAGGCTTTGGTCTGGTTGGTATGTTTTTTGAAAGAAAAAGTAAGGGTCATGAAGATTGGATATAGTCCAAATACAAAGCATGTATTAAATAAACATGTATTGGTCTGGCCAGACCCTTTTCACAGTGGGTAATGGTTTTTCAATATAAAAGGAAAACCTAAACCTTACACAATTTGTAAATATTAAACACCATGTAATATCCCTAGTGTATTTTTTTAAAGGAGGTAGGGCCTATTATTTTTTACAAAACCCCTCACCTATATTCTTCCATGCATAGGTGGTCCACGGAAGGATCCCTCCCTCAAGATTAAGCTAGGATTTGGTGTCATTTCACTATCCAAAATTTGATTTGACTTCTGTTTGTCTCATTGGATAGCCACTGGTTATTTCTTCATTCATTAAGCTTTGTTCATCATTTTCCTTGCTATCGGAAACGCTATTTTAGTATAGGATCTTATTCCCTATTTTTAGGGAATTTGTTGATTCTTAAGTTTTCTTTTGATCAAGGATGAATTAGAGGATAATATTGGATGATTTTTCATCTATGGGTATAAATTTGGTGGTATATAACTTTTCCCTCAATGTCTCATTGTTTATACTTTTTTTCCATTTTGTTTCATGCTGAAATTTTCAGGCGATACATTATAAATTAATTGAACCTTTATTTAAATGATATATTCATGTCTAGTATATTTCATGAAACTTTTATTTATGATTGGAGGTAGTTGAACTCAACCCAAACCACCCATGGGGTGAGTCCTTCCCTTTGATTGTGATTATGCCACCCTTGGGGTGTGTTTGGATCACTTTAAATCATTGGAAATTGATTTTGGTAATAAAATAAATTTTTAAATATTTTAATAACATTATAACACCTTTTCAATGTTATATAAAATGTATAATATGGATAATCCCTTGCCTTGTATATGAATATGAAGGAATTAATGAATTGATCTATGTAATAGTTTATGTCAGGTGAATGAATTAGGTATAATGTTTAATTAGATTACATGGATTCCATGGAGATTATTACTCCTTGGATATAATGACTTGTTAGGATGGCTTAGACATTACTAATCCTTGAATCCAGTTCACTTAGCTTATTAGTATTCCATGGAAATTTCTACTGCTTGGATCCTATTAAATCGGATTATTTATATACCTTATACATTTCTACTCCTTTGATCTTATCTACATAGATTACTTGGATTCCTTGGAGATTTCTACTCAAAGGGTCCAATTTAGCTAGTTTACTTGATATTCTAGGATGCATTGGAAATTTATACTCCTTGGATCTGAAATTTTATTAGGATTCCTTAATCATTTCTACTCCTTGGGTCCAACCCATTAGGATTTTATCTACATTTATACTCCTTTGATATGATGGTTTAATAGGATGCCTTGGAAATTTCTACTCTTGGATCTGACCCATTAGGATGCCTTAGACATTTTTACTCCTTGGATATTTTTTATTTTTTCGATTATATTATTTTGTTGCCTTTGGTAATTTATACTCCTTAGATCTAGTTTAATAATCTTACTAGTATGACTTGCACATTTCTACTCCATGGATCTAACCCACTAGGATTCCTTGGATATTTCTACTCTTTGTATCATGTTTACTTTTTTTTACTTATCTTACTTGGTTGCATTTTAAATTTCTACTACTTGAAATTTGGCCCATGTAGACCTGATACATGATGAAATGACATAGGTTGTTAATGTTGCTTGATATTATTTATAGATATCCCTTATAATTTAGTTTCTTATTCATATTTATACGTGATAAACTGGATAGAATCCCTTATGATATTATTACTTGTACACCTATTTTATCTATACACTACTTCAACTTATATGCACAAACTGGACTTGTTATAGACCTTGTTAGTGGAGGCCTACTAATTGTTACTTCACACCCTGTTCGGGTTCTCGTTAGGTGTGTGGACATACTTCATGGATGTAGGTAGGTACAGGGGTAAAGATCTCAATTGGTGATACTTGATTAATTGTTTCATAAGAGTAGGGGAGAACAGGATTGGGATATGGCTCATGATTCTATCTGGGATAGTTTTATTTGGGTATTTTTTATACTTTTAATACATGTATTATATTGGATTGTAGTTTCTATGTATTACCTGTCTTTTGTAGAGCATTCCATGATCATCATTTTATATGACACTTTTATATGAGATTACTTGGATATTTATATGATGGTTTTTTACACTTTAGTTGTTTAGTTATTTTATATTCTTATTATATTGATTGATATGATTACACCAATGTGTTACACTATTATGGGGGTATAGTATCTCCACTGTTACACCATATACCCTCACTACTAGCTAGAAGCCTCTAGTGTGCAGGGAGGCATTCTTGAGGCTATTCGTCCATCTGGGTTTAGTTATTGTTGAGTGAACTGGGTCTGGGATGTCACAGGAGATGAAATAGGTATCTAACTTAAAAAACCCCAGTCAATGGGTCCTTGATTCTTGGAATTAGGTGGGATGGAGGTGATCATTATTTATATTTTTTTCATATTTCATCTACCTTTGATCCTTAGTGTTTAGAAGGGTTTTTTCATTGATTGAGGTAGGTTCTCCCCTCTCTTACTCCTCTCTTATTATTTTTATTTTTAATATAATTTATAATGAATTCATTAGGGATTTTATTTTTATTACATTGAATCATGGTGAAAACAATTTGAAATCCTAATGATTTCATGTGTTGTGTCTGGAGGAGGCTAAGGAATAATGTACACTCATGGATTCACATCATTTCAGTTGATTTACATAACTTGATATTTTATTATTTAATTTTCACCATTTTTTAATGAAATTTATGATCTATTAATTGTTGAAAATTCATGATTTTTTCATCATAGTGATATTCTCTCCATTACAAAGGATTATTGTGAGTATACTCCACTTAGTGAGTTTTACCCTTTATACAAACTTATATTAATTATAAATTAATTTCATAAATTTATTATGAATGGTTTATAATTAATTTTATTAAGATCATGGATGATATATTAGGTTCATGGTTGTGGATGATGATAGATTATAGCTCAGTCAAGGATGAAGTAGGTTTAGCTAAAGGGGGTAACTCCATTGTGAGGTAGGTGGTCCCCAATTTTACCACTTCTATATGTTAGTGCATATTTTGTATAATATATTTTTTAGATAAGTAGTTGTAAACAACCTGATTGAGATCCAAAGGGGATTAAAGGAAATATAGTAAATAGGTGTGACCTATTTGGGTCATGGTAATGATCCCATACACGTTCCCATTAAGATTTTATTCACTTAGAAATCAGTTTATCTGATGGTCTTAGGATTAAATTTTAAAGGGAACCCATGAAAGGTGTTAAACCATTAGTAATGACTCTAAGGACCTAAAGAGTTCCAATATAGTGGTTTTGGAAATTTCACCTAGAGTAATGGGTGAGGTTACCTCATGTATGGGTTGTCTTAAAACCCCTATGGGACATGTTTTATCTAGGAGGATTAAATTATTGGTATAAATTGAGATTATTGAGAATGGACTTGTAGGACCCAAATGAATTGGAAATGGGATTCCATCAAGGGTGTAATACTGATTAATAGACTAATAATCATTTTATATTAGGGTTGGAGTATGGAATGAGTCGGTGATGAGGTATATGGATCATCCACCATGTAGGAGGTGACTTGTGAGATGGATATGAGCTTGTGGTATAGACCAACAATTGTCCAAATGGATATGAGAAATTACCATCCAAGGGTAGGGTATCAAGTGGTTTTTCAGTGATGGGTATACCATTTCATTAATCATGGGAGATGTGAGTAAAATCCTAAGGGATATAAAATTGATATTTTAGGATATATTTTCAATATGGTTCAATGGATTGTATTGGAGGGATAGTATTCAGGCAGGCAATGCAAAATTGTGCTTGTGATTTATCTTAATGTTTTTTACTTTATGATATGCTCAATAACCTAAGGGATGGATGAGATCTTGGAATATTAATTAGGTGATATCTATAGGATGGAGACCTATGAATTTCTATTATCAATAGATTGCGGAGGGATAATTCAATGTTTTTATTAACCCTATTTTGAGTGGGATGGGTTGAATGTGGGTTTCTCAATCCTTAAAATACTTGGATGGGTTGGATATTGGATAACCATCCTCATTATAAGAGTAGAATTAGTAATAGATCAATAATTGAATGAGTTTTGAATTGGATAAATATCCATATTCCAAGGTTAGTATTTTATAGGAGTATTAATGATTGAACAAGATTGATGAAGGCCACTTGATACTTATGTTATGGAACCAGATAGACATTGGACACCCAATGTTTATGATATTAAATAGGATAGATAAAAGACACATGATCCTTATGTGGTATTACATAATAGAAATTGTTCACTCAATGTTTATGATACCCAACTGGATGGATGCAAGCTACCTATTCCTTATGTGGTAGAAGGAGATGTATGTTGTCCAAAAAATGTTTCTGATACCGAATAGTATGGTTTCATGCCTCAGAATCCTTGTAGTATTACATGATTTTGATGATAGAAAACTGATATTTATGATATAATATAGGATTGATGTATTCCACCTAGTTATTATGGGATTACACTGGATGTACATTGACCACTCAATACTTATGAGACTAAATGAAATAGATGCAGGTTACCTAATCCTAGTGAGACTACATAGTATGGTTGTGGGCCACCTAATGTCTAACATTAGGTATTTTGAGAATTGTTTCCCACATTGGTAACTGATTATGATTGACCACATTAATTCCCCCCCATTTCCTACACTCACCTATGTACGTATGAGTTGACATTCAAGGTAATTTCTTGAGCACCCGATGGTATAATAGGTGTTATGATTATGAAGTTTAAGGTTTTCATTTTATAAAGTACATGAATTCATACACACAAAAATGCATACATGGATATATGTGTGTGTGTGTGTGTGGTTATTATTTGGCGCATCATTGGTTGTGGAATGGTAATTTTTATGCTCACACCCTACACATACACCTCATTGGAATTGAAAACCTTATGGTTGTAATGAAATTTTGGTCATGGACATTAGTACATATGGGTAGGTTAGAGGAGCTCGATTGGGATAGATATTGAAAGTGAAGTCATGTAAAATCATTGGGTATCCTTGTGGTTTTATTTTAAATTTTTTGTTTATATTTTACATGATCGTCTCATTGGGTGATTTTCCAATGGTGTAATATTATATTATATTCATGGATTTATCGATATTATAACATGGTGATGTTATTTATTATAGTGTGACTTGTGGTTTAATTAAATGTGTTATACTCGAATTTTATGATTTTTATGGGTGTTCATATGATTTATTTATTATTATGTGATGATAATGAGGGTGTAGTCTTCCCCTAAGTTGTTTATTGAACCTTTCCACTAGTCAGTAGCCTTTGGCATACAGGGAGGCATACCTAAGGTCAGGTGATGACCTAACTTAGGCCATGTGGGTAGTGACTACACTGAGGATGTTATAGTTATTATTTATTGAAAATTATTGGTTCCTGTAATAGTTTCCTATTATAGATATAGAAATGGAAAATATGAGTAAGATCCCATACCCTTCCATAATTAGATCAATTATGTATATCATGTTATGTACTTGATCTGACATCTCATGTTCTTTTATAATAATAAGTAAATATCAATTAGATATTAGTGATATTTAATATGTATAATTAAATAATATCTATAAGTATTTAAGAAAAATTATACATGAATTATTTAACTTTATATATAAAAATAGTATGTTGTAAAGGGCTACACTAATATTAGTTTTAAAACCATACATGAAAATTATAGAACTCAGTTAGGGTCTGTATTTTTTATGAATGCTTAATCCATGAATTGGAAGAATTATAAGAATTTAACCATGATTTATTCTATGATATAAGTGGTGTAACGTCCCGAGTCCGGAGCCCCTCCACTAGTGCCCCGTACCCAGTTCGCCACATGACCTCAAGCACGTTTCCCCAAATTCCAGAGGCTGCCGACTAGCAGCGAGGGCCTTGGTGAGTCAGTGGGGAAACTATGCCCTCATTCGGTAAGGTGTACAAGGTAAGAAAAAAACAATAAACAACGAAAGCAGTAAACGACGTGCATAACAACAGAAACCAAACAGCAGAAGCAATGTAGATATATAACTATGATGACAATGATGCGGCAGGTACAAGTATCTAAGGAAAACAGCAAACACAAGAACGTGTTGAAATACAACTAAAACCAAGTGCAAAATAAAACAAAGTAAGCTCCTTAGCATCGCGAGCCACGGCTCGGTCCCATGCTCCCATCTCCTGATGCAGTCAAGATCCCGAAGTAGAAGGTCGCTTTCCCTTATCTATACTTACAGCAACATAGTCTGCTTGGGCCCAAAAGCATGGCCCAAACAGGTTGTGAGATACAATCCCAGTAGGCAACCACCCAAATATTTGTGTCTAACAGTCAAGGAATACATTGCAGTAATAAAACAAGTAGCAGTAAACAGAAAATCACAAGCAGCTACAATCCACAGTTCTAAAAAGTAAAGCACACAAGTAAGAAGTCAACAACAAGAAGAAAACAGGTAACCCTATGGGTAACTCTCACAGTCTAACCCCTATGGTTTAACCTCTAAGTACTAGCAACCCTATGGGAGGCACACACAGTCTCATCCCTCTGGTTCAGCTACGTAATTAAGCAGACTCTCTGGGGAAGCACTCACCGTCAATTCCCCATATAGTCTCGTATCATGCTTAAGGCTCTCTGGGTAAGCACTCAATGTCAATTCCCCATTTGGCCCGCGTCGTAATTAAAATACACTTTGGAGAAGTCCTTCCTTAAATTCTCCCTGTGGTCTCGCATCGTGATTAAAAGACACTCTGGAGAAGCCCTTCCATCAATTCTCCCTTTGGTCTGCTACTCTAGGTTCTCACAGTCCTAAGTATAACTAAACATGCTCAATGTGTGTGAATCATCTGAGTAAACCTCAATAACTACTTGGCTAATAACTAAGGGTCAACAGCATATCAAAAGAGACAGTTCCACTATCCTACAACAAGGTATGGCAACTGGCAACATTCCCAACAGACAAAACAAGCATGGAAAAACAACATGAGCACAAAATAAATTACACTAATCACAAGCAATAACCTCTACTAAATCAATCAATCAAAGAAGGCAAAAAACAAGGGAAAAACAGAAAACACGCAATACCCCGATCAAGGGTATTGGTGGAATTTGCACAAAATATTCATCAACTTTCTATGGAAAGGCACAAACCACCTACCTCGATCCTAGGAGATTGATATACGTGAACCTCGACGATAGATTCCCCTTAGAAAGATATAGATCTGAGAAAACGCACAAAAATTTCATCCCACGATAACTTGGAAACGAGGAGGAATCAAGAAACAAGGCTAAAGAAGAAGGAAGAACTAACCACTAGGATTCCAATGCAACTGACCGTACTCAAATCGGAGAACAGATGGCAGGGCGGGAGTTCGTTGAAAATTAGGTCGTACGGGTCGCTTCGGACGGACGAAAACTGAAGAAGAAGATGATTTTGGAGGTTATATGTGAACCCGGTCCGTTTAGTGAAAAAAAAAAGAAAGTACACAGCATGTACTTTTAGAGTACATGGCGTGTACTTCAATTTTTCGGTAATCCGAAATAACCGGCCTCCACCTCATCCTTACACACCGTGTGTGTGGCCCGGGCATGGCCAGCACACGGCTTCGAGCCGGAACAGAGTACATGTTGTGTACCCAGAAAGTACACGGCGTGTACTTCTGAAATTTCTAGAAAAATTCGTTTTCCTTAAAAACTCTAGAAAAAGGAAAAACATACCTGAAAGGAAGATCCGGGTTCTTACAAACTTCCCCCCTTTTAGAAATTTGTCCCCGAATTTCCCTAACGAGACGGAGAAGAAGAAACCCAGAATAGCTCCGGCCATTGCGATCATACATCGGCCTCCCTCTCCCAGGTCTCGTCCTGTACTCGCCCGTGCTTCCATAGCACTCGTACTAGAGGAACAGACCACCCACGGAGAACCTTCGTACTACGATCGACAATCCGGATAGGATGCTCCTCGAACGACGCATCTGCTTCATGCTCGACTTCCTCGGGCTGAAAGGCATGAGACGGGTCTAAAAAGTAGTGTCAGAGCTGAGAGACATGGAAGACGTTGTGCATGGCCCGATACCTCTGAGGT
Source organism: Viscum album (assembly GCA_963277665.1). NCBI lineage: Eukaryota > Viridiplantae > Streptophyta > Magnoliopsida > Santalales > Viscaceae > Viscum > Viscum album. Next base: position 1,055,580,988 of record OY728125.1, on the reverse strand, counting down.
AGCTGCAACCAATAGGCGACCAGCCCCACTCTCTCCAAGACCTCAAACGGCCCGACGTACCATGGTGAAAGCTTACCCTGTCTCTGAATCCTTTTGTGTCCCAACCTCGGTGTGACACGTAGGAAGACCTGATCACTGACCTCGAACTCCAGAGGTCATCTCCGTTGATTTGCATAAGACTTCTGTCGAGACTGTGTTGTAGCCATCCTCTTTCGAATCATCTCTTTCTGCTCTGAAGTCTCCTGTACAAGACGAGGTCCTATAAAAGCTGCCTCTCCAGCCTCTAGCCAGCATAAGGGTGATTGGCATGGCCTACCATACAAATCCTCATATGGCGCCATCTGAGTGGTCGCCTGGAAACTATTGTTGTAGGCGAACTCTACCAAAGGGATATTCTTTTCCCAAGAACCGCCAAAGTCTAGGATGCAAGCTTAGAGCATATCCTCAAGTACCTAGATCGTGAGCTCGGACTGGCCATCAGTCTGGGGATGGTATGTTGTACTCCAAAGTACCTGTGTACCCAAGGCCTTCTAAAGTCCCTGCCAGAACCGAGAGGTAAAGAGCGCATCTCTATCTGAAACAATAGAGCGCGGAACTCCATACAGACGAACGATCTCTCTGATGTAAAGTCATCCCAGATCATCGACACTGAAGGTCTCCTTGATCAGCAAGAAGTGAGCAACCTTTGTAAGTCTGTCGACGATAACCCAAACAGCATCGTTCCCTCGGGGTGATCTCGGCAACCCGGTCACAAAGTCCACCGCAACATCGTTCCACTTACACTCCGGAATGGGTAACTACTATAAAAGGCTTGTTGGTCGCTGATGATCTGCTTTCACCTGCTGACAAGTAGAACATCTCATGACAAAACCAGCAACATCCTTCTTCATACCTGGCCACCAGTATTGGCGATGAAGGTCCCGATACATCTTGGTGACGCCAGGATGAACTTCCCAAATAGAGGAATGGAAATCCCACATCAGCTCTTCACGTATGTCTACTGGCACCCATACGCGTCATTGGAAACGCAAGATCTCATCCTCACCCACTGTACATCCAGAAAGAGGGTCCTCTCCTGACACACTCTCCCGCAGGACTAAGCCTTCTGATTCTGATAGCTGCCCCATCCGTACCCGATCAAGTAGCGTGGAGGTAACAGCTACATAAGATAGAAAAGTTTTTCCCCATCTATCGTGCACCTCCAGATGCATCTCAGAGAACAGAGCCATCAGTTTCCACTCACTACTGGCCTCCTGAACTGCCTGAATTTGATTTCTCCTACTCAATGTATCAGCCACGGCGTTGCCTTTTCCCGGCGTATAGGAGAGCTCGAAATAAAAAGACTGAAGATACTTGACCCACCTGTGCTGCCTCAGATTCAGATCATGCTGAGTGAAGATATACTTGAGACTCTTGTGGTCAGTGAAGACCACAAAGTGCTCTCCCAGAAGATAGTGTCTCCAACAGCGCAAGGCATGAACAATAGAAGCTAACTCCAAATCATGCGTAGGGTAGTTCCTCTCATGTGGCCTCAACTACCGAGACCCGTACGCAATGACTCCATCTCCCTGCATAAGCACAGCTCCCAGCCCGATGCCTGAAGCATCACATTAAACAGTGTAGATCTTGACTGGCTCCGGAAAGACTAGTATCGGTGCTGATGTCAACCTCCCCTTCAGCTCTTGAAAGGCTGACTCATAAGAATCTGACCATGAGAACTTTTCCCCCTTCTTGGTTAGTCTTGTCAAAGGTGCTTCTAGACGAGAAAAGTCCTGAATGAAGCGTCTATAGTATCCAGCCAGCCCTAGGAAACTCCATACCTCAAAGACGTTCTTCGGATGCTCCCAGGAAACTATAGCTATCACTTCCTCTAGGTCCACTGATACTCCTGCCTCTGATATGACATGACCAAAGAAGTGAATCTGATCCATCCAGAAGTGTCACTTAGAGAGTTTAGCATAAAGTCGATGCTCTCTCAGTGTACTCAGAACGATCTCAAGATGTGTGGCATGGTCATGTAGAGTGTGAGAGTACACCAAGATTTCGTCCACGAAGACCATGAAGAAGGAGTCCATGTAAGGATGGAACACTCGGTTCATCAGTGCCATGAAAACTGCAGGGGCATTCGTGAGACCGAACGGCATGACTGTATACTCGTATAGACCATACCTGCTGCTGAAGGATGTCAGAGGTATATCTGATGGTCTAACATGCAACTGATGATAACCGAACCTCAATTCGATCTTTGAGAACACTCGGGCTCCTCGAAGCTGATTGAAAAGGTCATCAATCCTCAGCAAAGGATATCAGTTATTGACCGTCAACTGGTTCAGCTTCCGATAATCCACACAAATTCAGAGGGTACCGCCTGCCTTCTTTGCAAACATAATAGGCGAACCCCAAGGAGAAGTACTGGGTCGGATGAAACCCTTAGCCTGTTGCTCCTCCAACTACTTCTTGAGCTCCTGCAACTCAGGTGTGGCCATCCTATAGGGAGGAATGGACACTGGTGCCACTCCTAGCATGAGCTAAATAGAGAATTCTACCTCACGCTCCGGAGGCAAACCTGAAAAGTCTTCTGGAAAGATGTCCCGGAAGCGATCCACCACTGGAGGAAAGTCCAAATGTGGAGTCTCCTGATCATCCAGATAAAGACTAGTAATCTGGGTCATCACTCCTCCTAGCCCAAGATGCTCAAGTCCTGCCCGACTCGCCCAAATGTCCCATTCGCCTCTATGAAGAAAAGATCCACCCTCTGGTGAGACGAAACTCACTATGCAGCGATAGCAGTCGACGAATGCTCGGAAGGGAATCAACCAGTCCATGCCAAGGATGACATCATAGCTTGTCATCTCTAGGACATAGAGATCCCATAATAAGTGATACCATGCAATCTCGAGAGGGCACTCTCTACACCAGCGTGCACTAGATGTCCTCGTTCCCAAAGGTGTGTCTAGTGTCAACGAGCCGGCAGAAGAAAAGATGCAGAGTCCAAGGCTCTATACAACGGCAACAGAGATAAAACTATGTGTAGCACCAGTATCGAAAAGGGATAAAGATAAGACTGAGGCTACTAAAATCATACCTCAAATAGTAGAAGGTTTGGGATCCTGCTCCTGATAAGTCTTCTCCATGGCGAAAGACTATCATTTTCCACGGCCCTACACCCCTGGCTAACCACTCTGAGCTGAACCACCCTGCTAGTGATGAGGAACTAGTGGTTGACCGCCACGGCCTCGACCTCCAACTCATCCTGAATGGCTGGAAGAACTCCAGTTCCCCGACTGGTGAGAAGGTGGCGGTGCTGCTCCTGGATGAGGAGTCATGGAAGAACCCCGGTCTCCAGCTGCTGGTGAGAAAACCTGGCAGAAACGCTGAAGTTGACCCATCTTGCCGCAAGATCGGCACTCCACGGGGTCCCTCTGGCACTGCGGCCTCATGTGCCCTATCTGGACACACTGATAGCATGTCACCTGGCTGCCTGATGATGCGTCTCGCTTCCTCGAATCATCGCGCATAGGATCTCTACGGCGCTTCTTGCTGTCATCTAGAGGATGGCTAACTCTGGAAGCAGAACCGCCCTGGCTTGTAGCTCCAGAGTCTCTCAGATTGTGTTATGAAATCAATACATGGTTGACGATGGAAGTAATGGAAGTCAGCTGGAAGATGTTCACCTACGAGTGGATCTCCTGCCTGAGTCCATCCTCAAACTTCCTTGCCAAGAACACCCCACTCCCATCCTGAAGGGGTGTAAAACATTGCAGCTCAGTGAAATGAGAGGAATACTCCATGATAGATAGAGTACCATGCTCTAAGCTCATAAACTCCCGGGCTCGATCGGCCCTCATGGTCTCCGGGTAGAACTAGTCATAGAACACGCGCTGGAACTCCTCCCAAGTCATATCCTGCTATTGACCCACTTGTGAGATCATGTCCCACCACCTCTTGGAAGAGTCTCAGAGCATGTAGGTAGTGATCTTGACCCGCCTCTCTGGAGGTGTCTCTAGATGCTCAAAGATAGTCAGCATGGCTTCCAGCCATGACTCTTCAGCCTGAGGTCCTCCCTCCCCCGAGAATGTGGGAGGATGTTGCTGCTGATACACCCGCGTCAAGTCTGCCATAGACGAGGCAGGAGGCGGTTCTCCCTAGAAGGCATGCATCATCCTCATGAAACCTTCTCTGAACTGCGTATTAGCGCCCGCGACTGGTACAACAACTGGTTCCAAGGCTGGCTCGGCTGGGGGATCGGTAGGAAGTCCATGATCAGCTCTGTCTGGCGTCTGATCACTACCTGACGACAGACGTATGACCGGAGGACGACTCGGAGGCATAGCTCTGAAAGATCAAAAGAAAACCTTAGATCAAGAAACAATGACAAGGAACACAAGGGCACAAAATGGGAACAGGGGAAGGACAACACACAAGATTGCAAAACAAGACTACACGGCATGTATAAAACTACACGGCGTGTCTTTTTAAGCCACTGACATGGGCGTGTACTTCTGCCCTACAGGTCGTGTACACTTCAAAATACACGGCGTGTTGACCCCCACACATGGCGTGTACTTGAAACTATTCCCCTGCCTGAGTCTCCTTACATGGCTAACCCACATGGTCCGACTCAACCCAAGACTACACGGCGTGTTCGAAACAATAGGGCATGCACTGGACAAGGCTTCGGTGGTCCGTGTTGTTGAGTACACGATCGTCTACATGGCTGGACCATACACGGCGTGCTCCGAACAAGCACGGCATGCATAGGCGAAGGCGACACCATCTCGTGTTGTTCGTGACACAGCCGGGTACCTGGGCAAGACTACACGGTGTGTTCCGAACAAACACGACGTGTGGAAAGGAGGGTAACACCGGCCCGTGTTGTTCGTGACACGGTCGGGTACACGGATCAGAACTCACACGGCGTGTACCTATGGTACACGGCGTGTTCCCGAAGTTACTTCCACGACACCGTGTTCTGCTCACACGGTCAGTGACGTGGCCTGAAAACTACACGACGTGTATCTAAAAAGTACACATCGTGTATTCTGGGTTTTTCTGGGCAGTAGCTCAGAAACTGCGTAGAATTCCAAAAACATTAAAAACAAGGTGAAAAAGTGCTAAATTCCGATCCGTGAGGGGCCACAACACCTCAAGAACCAAAATTTGGCGTTTACTTTAAACAAGAACAAAACAAATAGTTTCTAACATAACATCAGAGAATCTATTAAGAAACTATCACAACAGTATGCATAGTCTACACAAGGTCTATCACAACAGCATGCATCGCTAATGCACCCTAGATGGCATGGAAAGAATGCATGGCATGTGATTACTACAAGTACCTATATGATGTATGAGATGGAATACCCTCATCTCATTGGGTTTCGACAGAAATAGGACCAAAATATCAAAACAATAACCGCACAAGTCATGTGAATCACTCTAGGTGAAAACATACCGACCATAAAATCTCAAAACCAGAAAACTGCAATTAACGAGGTAGTATGGCTTTTCCCTATACACGGGTTAGCTACTCCCGGGCATAGCTTAATACCAAGTACTGAATCTGTCTTATCCCTGACTAAAGTCTCCAAACAGTAAGGCAAGATAAAATAACTCCTCTGATACCACTTTGTAACGTCCCGAGTCCGGAGCCCCTCCACTGGTGCCCCGTACCCAGTTCGCCACATGACCTCAAGCGCGTTTCCCTAAATGCCAGAGGCTGCTGACTAGCAGTGAGGGCCTTGGTGAGTCGGTGGGGAAACTATGCCCTCATTCGGTAAGGTATACAAGGTAAGAAAACAACAATAAACAACGGAAGCAGTAAACGACGTCCATAACAACAGAAACCAAACAGCGGAAGCAATGTAGATATATAACTATGATGAAAATGATGCAGTAGGTACAAGTATCTAAGGAAAACAGAAAACACAACAACGTGGTGAAATACAACTTAAACCAGGTGAAAAAGAAAACAAAGTAAGCTCCTCAGCATCGCGAGCCACGACTCGGTCTCATGCTCCCAGCTCCTGATGCAGTCAAGAGCTCGAAGTAGAAGGGTGCTTGCCCTTATCTATACCTGCAGTAACATAGTCTGCTTGGGCCTAAAAGCATGTCCCAAATAGGGTGTGAGATACAATCCCAGTAGGCAACCACCCATATATTTGTGCCTAACAGTCAATGAATACATGGCAGTAATAAAAAAAGTAGCAGTAAACAGAAAAGCACAAGCAGCTACAATCCACAGTTCTAACAAGTAAAGCACACAAGTAAGCAGTCAACAATAAGAAGAAAATAGGTAACCCTTTGGGTAGCTCTCACAGTCTAACCCCTATGGTTCAACCTCTAAGAACGATCAACCCTGTGAGATGCACACACAGTCTCATCCCTCTGGTTCAGCTACGTAATTAAGCAGACTCTCTGGGGAAGCACTCACTATCAATTCCCCCTGTAGTCTCGTATCGTGCTAAAGTCTCTCTGGGGAAGAACCCAATGTCAATTCCCCCTGTGTCCCGCGTCGTAATTAAAAGACACTCTAGAGAAGCCCTTCCATCAATTCTCCCTTTGGTCTCGCATCGTGATTAAAAGACACTCTGGAGAAGCCCTTCCGTAAATTCTCTCTTTGGTCTGCTACTCTAGGTTCTCACAGTCCTGAGTATAAATAAACATGCTCATCACACATGCATCGTCTGAGTAAACCTCAAGAACTACTTGGATAACAACTAAGGGTCAACAACATATCAAAAGAGACAGTTCCACTATCCTGCAACAAGGTATAGCAACTGGAAACACGCCCAACAGACAAAACAAGCATGGAAAAACAACCAGAGAACAAAATAAATTACACTAATCACAAGAAATAACCTCTACTAAAGAAATCAAGAAATGTAGGAAAACAATAAGGGAAAAACAGGAAACACGTAATACCTCGATCAAGGGTATTGGTGGAATTTGCACAAAATATTCATCAAATTTCTACGGAAAGGCACAAACCACCTACCTCGATCCTAGGAGATCGATATACATGAACCTCGACGACAGATTCCCCTTATAAATACGTAGATCTGAGAAAATGCACAAAACGTTCATCCCATGATAACTTGGAAACAAGGAGGAATCAAGAAACAAGGCTAAAGAAGAAGGAAGAACTCATCGCTGCGATTCCAATGCAACTGACCATGCTCGAATTAGAGAATGGACGGTGGGGTGGGAGTTCATCGAAAATTCGGTCGTACGAGTCACTTCGAATAGACGAAAACTGAAGAAGAAGACGATTTTGGAGGTTAGACGCGACCCCGGTCCGTTTAGTGAAAAAAACGTACACGGCGTATACTTTTAGAGTACATGGCGTGTACTTCAATTTTTCTATAATCCAAAATAACTAGCCTCCACTTCAGCCTTACACACCGTGTGTGTGGCCCGGGCACGGCTAGCACATGGCTTCGATCCAGAACAGAGTACACGGTGTGTACCCAGAAAGTACACGGCGTGTACTTCTGAAATTTCCAGAAAAAATCGTTTTCCTTAAAAACTCCATAAAAAAGGGAAAACATACCTGAAAGGAAGATCCGGGTTCTTACAAGTGGAATATAATACAGCATAATATGCCATGAAATATATTATAATAGATAAATAATTTCATAATTAAAATAGGGTTTTTCCTATCAAATAGAATCTCAAAATTATTTATTATGATAACAAATAAGTTATATATTAGGATAAGGAACCTTGGTATCACCAATGATCTAAAAACATAATTTATAGATATCATGTCATAAAAGTGATTTTTGAAATAATAGATACATATTTAATTTAAAAATATAGATGATAGTGTAAGAGATACTCAGAAAAAATCACTTTCATCATAAAAACATAAGAGTCATGTAAAGTCCTTAAGTATTGGATACATAAGGGAATAGCTATAGTATGTCTAATTTTTTTCAACATATGTATCCTAAATATATTATTTATATATTAACCTTAGTAATATTTATTGTGTCATGATTATACTACAAATGACTATTTTTTAAATCATCATTAACATATGTATATGATAAATATGTTATGATAATTAACCCCTTGGACGTAAAACTCTGATTTTTCCCTAATCAATAATCATCATATAATTTCATAGGGTATGTTAATAAGTTATGATCCCCATGAGTGGTAAATCCAATAGAGATACAAATTTCACTCATGAAACATAATTTTGAGTTTTTTATAGATTCATTCACTTTTAGTACACTACATAGAACTTTATATGTGTATGTAAGTGGTGTACTTGAGATGTATATTATCTAATAATCCTTATATATGGTATTAAAAAGGTTTAATTCATGTGATACATCATACTTTTATGCACGTATTACACTATTCACATGTATAAGTCAAACATATGATGGTTAGGTTTGATTTTGATCATGTAGAGGTATTTTTCTAACCAATACTATATTTTTTATTCCATATGATAGGAATTAAATCTAAGTGCTCAATTGAATAAGGCTAAAAAAGGAATGATCATGATTAATAGAGTAATCTATGATATTCTAATATACATTGATGAATGATATGTAATGTGTTAATATTTTTTAGTTAGATTGATTGGTAAATCAAGTGTGGAATAATTAGTAACTATGATTTGTATATATTTTATATTTTTTGGAAATACTTTATGTCATGGGAAGAATTATTTTATTGGTATACATGTGGTTAATGGAGAGAACATCAAAACATTTTATTTCTTAATTACCACTAACATTTTATTATTTATTATTAATTCCTTATAACTATGTATCAGGAATTCAAAATCATTTTCAATGCTACAAAGTCCCATTGGATCAAATATAAGACTATCTAGATTAGAATCATTTTGGTGAAAAAAAATTGTCCAAAATTTAATAGATCTTACATTATAAATTTATAATAATAAGTTTGGATATGATTTCATATCTTTTTATAGGTGAGTAACATAATGTGATGTAATTAAAAATCTAAGAAAATTTAAGTCAAGTGTTAGATTATATGAAATATATTGTAAATAATATAAGAACTAATATTTCATTTGATCAATTTTTTGGGTTTATAGTATACTAATAAGAAATATATTAAAACATAAAACTTAACCATAAGATCAACCAAAATAGGAAATTAAAATAAAAAAAATAAAAAAAAACCTAAATTATAAACACATACAAAAATTTCATGTATCATAAATCTTTTTTATCTATATGCTTGATAAATACCATTAATTACCGACTAGTGGGTTTGTGACTTCATAAGTGATCCATGACTATGGGTGTAAGGGTTTGGATATATGTATTCTAAACATTTGCATGTTTCCAAATCTCATGGTGCTCAAAATAGGTTTGGTGGTGGTTTGGTGGTGTTTGGCTTCTAAAATTTGGAATCAGAGAGAATTTACATCATAATAAGGGGTTTATGGTGTAAGTGTGTTTTACAGCATAAGTATGGATTATGGTCTGAAGGGTTTTATGGATTTTTTTTTTCAACTTGTGGAAATTACATTATAACCCTCAAATTTAAGGCATGAATTAAATTTAGGAAATTCAATTTGAGGTGATGTGTTTTTTATAGAACTTAATGTTCAATGTGTTTACAATATAAAAAAGGGGTTTACACCATAAATATCCCCTATTAAGCATGAGTTATAACCTACAGTGACTTGGGTTTTATCAAACCCTATGTATTCTCTCCCAAGGATACTTTTATCTAGTGTAATTTCTTCAGTAATTTTGGGAGACCTTCAAAGGGGGTTGATTCCCAACTTCATGTGTTGGATCCACGGTGATACGAGATTATTTATTCCTTATTCTATTATGGTTCTTTGATAGGTTCGTCCCACAATTTCATTCCATATGATGGTATTTTTCTCTCCATGATATAAATGGTTTATTTTTGTTGTTGGAATGGTTATGGCACAGTATCCTTGGAGGGATTCAATCTTATTATGAGAGAGTTGATCAGGATCCTCGAAGTTGGTTCATTCTAATGTGAAGAATGTGATGATTTTAAGGTAGGGTATTAATTTATTCTATTTTATTTATGTGAAATCACAAATTTATCATGGTTTATTTATTTTTAAGTTAATTTAATTAACCTAATAAATATTTCACTATATTAAATAATGAAATAGTTTTATTCTTAGAGATTGCATGTTGTTGATTTCTTTCATGATAACATGTTACCTCTTGATTTTCTAGATAGTGTGCTATCTATAATATTCTTATATAGAATGTTTTTATCCATGTTTTAGCATGTTTATTTCATTGTAAAATGGTAAAAAACATAAATCTGATAATTGTTAAATTATTTGGCTAAGAAATTCAAAGAGGTGTGTTTAATTGAATATGGATTTTCTTATAATTTGATGGTAATTCAAATTGATGAAACGTGCATGTTCAATTGAATATGGTATTTCATGTGTTAATAGAATTGATAAATAATATAGATCATGTTAATATTAATTTATGAAAATAATAATAAGGCATGTTACATGAGATTTATTCTTCTCATAGTTTTATAAAAATAGTTTTGGTGATTGAAATCATGTTTAATAGTTTGATAGATTGTTATAACTAATGCCTTAGGTTTCCCATAGTTGGAACCTTTCAATAATGAATTAGTAAATTCAAGATGAAATGAATACCAGTATTTTTTAAAGATAAATATTTTGGTATAACAGTGCAAGTTTTCTTATAAAGTTTGAATTCCTTGTGTTAGGAGCTGTGAGATCTCGTTTTCATGTTAAGACCGAATGCCTTGTTGTAGGTCCAAGTTTCCCTGTTGATTATTCTTGTTTAAAAACTTCCTTATGATGTTCTCTAGATATGATCCTTACTTTTTGATGTGATATGATCCTGAGATGGTTGATCATGGGATTAATGATATGATATGGGTTGGTGAGGCTTGGATAATGTTGAAATCATTGATTCTTGTGATAGTGAGATGCATTGGGATGTAAATGAGGGTGTTAGGGAAGGAATTAGAGATGATAGAAAAGGTTGAATCTGGGCTTACCCAATCTTGTGAAGGAAGTTGGATTATTTCTTGTTATGAATCTATTTAATGATTCATGGTTGGGTTGATTATTTTTTTATATTTTTTCCCCACTACTTGAGGTAGAAGGATGTGCTTGGTTGAATGTTTCTTCTTGGTGGTGGATTATTATGGTTTTCCTAGAGTACCTAGAATTATGGAAAGTAATAATTTTTAATAATTCTTAACCCATGGGGTTGGTGATGATGTAGCATAGTTCTGAAAGGATGTTAATCTTGAGAAACCATATACTCGGTTTAGATTATGCTTGGAGGTCATGGACTTGATTTTGTTGGTTAATGTAATGTAATATCGAATGGTTTCAATTTTTAATTAATTGAAAATGAATTTATTAAATAAATAAAATTATAAAAATGAAATAATAAATCAATGTATCTCTTTAAATGTGTGTGTGCTTATATGATGTCTAGTCCCTAGCAGTGGCAGCCGAGAGTCTGAGCAATTATAGCTGCATTTGAGATTAGGACTAGGTTATACCCATAGTGTGGTTGTGAGATATATCATATCATGTATATTATATGATTTTATACACTACCCTAACCATTTTAGTTAGGGTGACTTACACCCAGTGGACTCTAGGAATCTATTTTCCCCAACATCCCAGTGGGAGGATGGATGAATGACTACCCCCTCTGGCCCTTCTCTTTTCTTTTGGTAGTTCATGTGATAGTATGCATGGAGGTTTGTTTACCTATATATATGTGTATAGATTTATATTATGTATTTTGGTTTTCAACACACATGTTTCTTTGGATATAGTATCCAAAGTATTATTATAGTTATCATGTGTATAGGTTGTGATGGCTTGAGGTACCTTACACAATGTATGGGCTATGATGGCTTGAGGTATAATACTTGATGTAAAATATACATAATACGAGCTCTGGTGGATCCAAAAAACTACCTGGTTACTATATGTTGATGTTATATGTGATGATGTGATGATGTGATGCATGATTTTCATGTTGTGATACTTAGCCTAGTTTTCTGCATGTTGAATTACTTTTGGAGAGAGATGGAACAGGACGTGTGATGTTGAGGAGAGTGAAAAAATAGTGGGGAAGTGGTAGAAAGGTACCCTTGAAGTTTTAATAATATAATATATGATCTTTTGTATGTGATAATTGGTCATATATATCCATGGTTTTTCTAGGAACTTAGTATACCTATTTAGTGATGATTTAGTTTCATTATTTTTCACTGTGTTTTTGTATGATTTATTTATATTTTTCATGAGAGGATCTAAAAAGGATCCTACTAAGTATATTGTTATTATCAACCCATACATATATAAACTATTTTTCAATTTAGTAGGATTAGGTTGAAGATCATTCTATATATTACTAGCTCGAGGTTTTGCGGGAGTTGTTTGGTGTAACACCCAGAAATTATAAAATAAGAATATTGTATTTGATATCATGTGTGACACGCAACACCAAGAACATAAAGGAATATAAAATCCCAAGAATTTATAGTATAATTATTATTTTAAATAAATTAAATATATGGTATATCTTTCAATTCACACAATATTGAGTTAGCTTGTGTCACATAAAACAAAGACTTTCTTCAATAGCTAATGCTATATGCAAGATAAAGTTTTATAGAGCAACAATATATTATTAAAATATTATTATTTAATACAATAAGATATAACCTAAATGTTAAATTATTGGTTTTCAATATTATTAAATAACCTATGAAAATATATGGTCTATAAAAATATAATATTAATTCTTTTATTACCAATTAATTTTAAATGAAAATATAAACCGGTTGAATATAAAGGAAATACTTTTATGATCTCAAAGGCATGTTGTCTTAATAAATTAAATTAATTAAAATTATTTAATGATATTAATGAAATAAATATTTTATATATTTAATAAAATATTATTTATATTCATCCAATTGATTTTATAGGCATAAAACAAGAACAAACACAATTGTATGCATAAAAACCTATATTTTTTCTAAAGACAATTTTATCGTCTTTTAATGGAGAACCTATTTTAAATACAATTTTTAGTAATTTTATAAATTTATATTTCCAAATAAACTTAATTTTTTAAATAATAATATCAAAATTATCTTAGGTTGAATTTTTCGTACTTTTCTAAGAAGTTTCGTTTTTTGATGAATAGTGAAAAACACATAATTTTAATTCAAAAATTCTTTTCTGTATAATTTTTTTATATGGTTAAATATAATTTTTATTGGTTTTAAAGTTTAATTATATAAATTTTCTAAAAATTAATAAAATTTATTCCATTTTAATCAATTTAACTTTGAAATTGGATATAAAAAAATCTCAAAACGTTTGAATATTTTTACTTTAAAAACTTGCTTTGTCATCCCATCTATGGGATTAAATTTAAATTATTTATACCACTTATGTGATTTAAATTTTTAAGAATAGATTCAATATTTGGAATCAATATAATTTATAATTTATAATAATTTCAACTTATTTTTTGACCAAAAAATTAGTGAAAGTAATTTAAATTTAATTACAACAATTAAGAGAAAAATTAACTTAACAAGGCACTAAACCTTAAACAAAATAACTTGGAAAATTATTCAAAAACCATTGTATGTTCATATTTATACCCTATATTCCCTATTCCATAATTTTTTATATTATTTGAGACACTTTCCATAGTAAATATGTGGGTGTAATTTCCTTTTCAAAAATTTACGAGAATGACACTCCTCTTCCACTATAAAAAGGCACTAAACCCCTCCTGCTTCCTCACACCCATAAATCCACTATTTCTAGATCAATATCTTCCCAAATAGACCCTAAAAATACCTAACATCTTCCTATAATCCTATATTTGGTTATAAAACCATCCAAGGAATCCATTTGGCAGAAACCAAAAGGAGTTACCCAAAGAAGAGGTAACATCCTTCCTCAAGCTCTTTTACTTTATTTTCATTCTCTACCACCTCAACTATTTTAATTCCATAATTACATTAAAAATTATGTATAATCAATTTTCTAAGATATTTTTATGTTAATTTTTTTACCTACACTTACACACACTTCCATCTAATGGGTAACGAACTTACTATTCGTGTACAGCGAACTACCACCTCGTGAAATGATAACAGTTCATTTTTCCTTTACCACCTCTCATGGTTGGGAATTATGATGTACATGATATTTTTATATGTTATATATTATATTTATAATGTATTTATACTTATTAAATTTTCATATAACACATACATTTATTATTTCCATTTTTTGTAAATAGATAATATAGTTTGTGGATGTGTGGACTGTCGCCTCCTCAAAGCGATATCATTCATTCACACTATAAATGGAACATATAAATGATGGTTTTAATAAAAATATGTAACATATATAAAATATATATTATACTAAAATTATAATATTCATATATATCCTTTAATTTTTATTATTTTATATACAACAAAGAAATGAAAGTAACATTCATGTGTACGTACGGCCTACCATCTCTATAAACGGTGCATTTCATTTACTATCTCCAAATATTATATATTATTATAAATACATATATACTGAATATATATTATAATTAAATAATTTTTTACATTATTTATATTATTAAATATTGATCTATATAAAAATAACAAAAATAACAAGTCAAAACATACTCTAAAAACTAGGCAATTAATACACGAAATAGTGAAAATAATGATTTATAATAAAAAAAGGGTAATGAGATATTATATGAAGATAATATATGATATTATAAATATTTTATGGTTGTATTATGATTTATTTACATTTATAAAACCATTATACAATAGGTTAAATAATTTTCACCCAAAAGGAAATGTAAGGTAAGGGATTTTTATCTCACTTTTTACATCTGTGCGATAAATGTAATATTCACCACCTACTTATTTGGTGTGGTTTATCTACTGTCCCTTTTGGTATATTACATAATGAATTATTTTATATTTGTGGCATTTAAATGTTTCATTTGTTGGCTATTATTTTTTGGGTTGCTGATTCAAATGTTCCCATAATTGTAAGGGACTTCGTCTCAAATTCCATTCTTTGAGGCATACTTTATTATTGTGAACATAATTTATTATATATTGTAACACCCGAGATTTTTATGAGAAATATTTTTTTATCATAAAAGGAATATTTCAATACACACAAAACTAGTGTGTCTTGCTTTACACACAATCACGACCTTCCTCGATAGCTTGTGTTGTACGCAATACCGAGTTTCACTAAACAACAATATGCTATTAAAATATTATTAAAACTAGCCGTTATGAATAGTAATACCCAATTTTTAAAATTTTATAAATTTTATCTTTCAAAATGGACTTCATTTTTGGATTCAGAATATCGAAATTAGCCTAGGGTGAATTTTTTGTATTTTTATGAAAACTTTCAATTTTTGATGAATAGTGAAAATAATCGGTTACTTTTTAAAAACCAACTTTTTATTTAAATAATTATTTATTTTATTTAAATTTATTTAAGGTAAAAATTTATATATAATACCTATATAAGTTCAATTTAATTCATTGGATTAATTTTATAAAAATTTTAGACATATAAAAATTTTATTGAACTTTTCACCGTCTTTTACCCACCTCCTAGGAGAATTTGAAAATTTACATAAAACTTAATTTTACCACTTTTGTGAGTGGAATTTAGAAAATATGAGAGACATGGTTAATATCAAGGAGTAAAATTTGGTTCAATAAGATAAAAATAATGTTTGGTGAATAGTAACTTTTTACATTTTTTACCACGGTTAAAAGTTAATAGGGCAATTAAGGGTAAAATGGTATTATTATTACCCTAACACATATCCTAATTCTATTGGATAAGTTTAATTCGACCAAAAACAACCTTAGGAATAAAATATGACCATTTAGGTCCACTTGGATTATATTAGGACATTTATTATTATTTTATTTAAAGAATAGTTAAAATAGTTAAAATCAAAGTTTAATAACTAATACATTTTTAATATAGGGTTATACATAAGATAAATTATACTATAAATATTCATTAGAAAGATAAAAATATTTCATACATAATTGTATTTTATTTATAATTTTTAGACTTTAAATAATTTAATTTATTTATGACACAATGATGATGCAGTAATTACCTTATTAAGGAAATATTAAAATAATTTATATTATAAATACCAAAATAAATGTAATTTGAGACTTTTTATGAATTAAACTACTTTTATAGATTAATATGACATGTTATTATTGATTTAAGTAACTTTTTTCGAACTAATAATGCTTTTATAATTTTCACAAAAATCAATTACCAAATAGTGTCAAAAAGGACATAAAATAGTTTTTAAAACAAATATTATATTATTAATTGTTATTTTATTCCTAAAAATATAAGATTCGGCTAAATGACTTAGATAAGGTTATATATATTAATAATTAACAACTTGGGGTTCTTTTGGATTGTTATAGTAAGTTTATTAACCATATAGTGTAAGAAAACAAGAAGACACGGTAAAAGTAAAATTATTTAACTTAAAGTTAAATCTAAATGATAAGGTTAAAATAGTAACCTAAACTTGTATAAAATCTATTGGTTGAGATGATTTAGACTCATCCCAACCTTATCTTAGAAATAAATAAATTTGGAGCTATTAAAAACTGAATATGACTTTATAATAAAATAATATTTTAAGTTTTTCCTAAAGTACCTCTCTCCTCCCTTATAAAAGGTCGCCTCCTCTCTCTCCTCCTCACACCACTTTGAGCCTTAAAGGTCATCCAAACCCTGAAAATTTCTCTTCTCCACTTCCCTATATACATCCTAGAGGTACTGATCTTCTTCAAAGACCATCTTTAGTTCCCTAAGAGGAGATTAAGAAGAGGCGCTTCAAAGAAGAGGTAATGTCCGTTACTGATTCTTTCAACTTTATTTCTTCTTCTACTTCCTCTTATTTAGTTGTTTCATTATGAAGTAATAACATAAGTATCACTAATATACTGATATGTTATTATAAATATGAAACAACCCTATTTCACCTTCTATCCATCCTACGGAAAATGAAATCACTGCGCATGCGTACATACGGAATACCGTCTCCACGACGTGGTGTAATCTCTTTTCCACCACCACCTTACTTGGATGGGTATAATGGTGTAAATAATAACTATATATGATTATTTTAAAGTGATATTGATTCTGAAATATTATACATACTCTTCAATACAATTCCATGATCATGGTAACGATATCATCGCTCGTGCGTACATACAGCCTACCGTCTCCACGATGTGATGCGACTCGTTCTACATGATCTTCAATGAATAATGATTATATAAATGAATTGAATGAATAAATATGATATATATTAAACTAATACCATTCTGGAAATGAGGTATATATAACCTAAAAATAAGAATAAGAATTTATTTGACAAAACACGTATAAGAACAAAAAGCAATAAACACCCGAATAACAAGTAGCAATGAAATATTACTAATAAGAATCTAAGAATATGACCATATATGATATCATAACAATGAGTAAGATTCTGTAATAAGTAAATAACATTATTTAAATCATTATACAGGAGGTTAGGACACGTACGAATCAAATCGGACCTCAGGTAAGGGAAAAACTTACAATATCAATTTTTATCCAAGATTGTTTATACTTCAGTATTTACTGGGGCATATTTATCATCCAAATACATGTTTTTTCAATATGTAATATTATTTCTATCCTCCTATAGTTTTTTAAATCCAATATTACTCAATGGTGAGTTTTTAGTAAAAGATATGAAAGGAATCTTTTGTCATTTTTAGTACGAGGTACTTTTTGACTTTTCCAGCCAAAGTACGAGAAGAATGTTTTTTTAACTAATACGGAATGAATGGATTTTTATGATTTCTTAGAAGATTATTTACATGAAGCTTCCTTTACAAGTTTTCAATTTTATTTTTAATAAACTTCTTTTAGTTTAAAATTTTATGACATGTTAAGAAAGGAAAAATGTTTTTGAAGTATAAAGGATATTTTCCTCAAGAATGGAGTTCAAGTGTTTTATCAAAATTATTTTCCATCTAAGATAATATAGGGTTCTATTTCTATCCCTATTTTTACATTTACTTGATTATGTTATGATGTAATTGTTTTTTGAAGTCCTTTTATCATATATGATTTATGTTATGATGGCATGATGTTTAAGAATCCCATTTTTATTACATGGGTGATGCTATGATATATGATTTATGATTTTGTGGCACACATAAGAATGGTATCATTATGAGATGGGTGGGACCTATATCTCCCTCCAATTAATTGGGTAAAGATTTATATCTCATGAGATAGACATGGATGGAACGGAAAGTTAAACCGGTTCAGTGATACAGGACTGGAACGAGGAGTGAACTCAGTTCAGAAATGGACTTTGTCTGCTAAGATAGTCTTGGAAATGAGTCTTGACTAATAAGAAATGATTTTCTATGATTATGTGTGTATGCCAAAAAGTTTCATGTTTTAAGTTATGATTATTGGGATTACATTTCTCTACTATGATTTATCCCATATTATGATATTATGATCTCTTTTGCAGGTTAAGATTTCCAAAATGTTATGTTCTTATGATTGATATTTCTTTTGTTTACCCTTACTGAGCATTTGAGATCACCCTTTTGTATGTTTTCTTTTCCCCAGGTCAGGAAGAAGGGTATTAAGTAAGATATGCCAAAAGGGACTCTAGATATGATAAAATAAAAGAGAGACAGTGTAGATGATTTATGAACCAGTTGTTTATGTTTCCCAATTTCTAAAGACATTATACCTATATGGTCCTTTAATGGTTTTGTTATATGTTGTAATAAGTGTGTTTCAATTCTGAAGTAATGAAAATGTATGTAAAGTATGGGTCGTTATAGTTGGTATCAGAGGAAAGGTGTAGTCAACCTTTGGAAACTAGGATGTGAAAGCCTTAGTAAGAACCCTAAGGATAAGTATAAGCATAGAACACAATCTTAGTGTTTTAGAAATGGCCATGAATAACCTATGATAAGACCTTAAGTGTAAAATTTTATTCTTGATTATGTAGTTTTCCTATTATAATTAGTGATGCTCACACTATTCTTCTTGGTTTTAGTCAATGGATAGAACCCGAAGGAACCGTGTTAATGCAGAATGAAATGGGAAATGAAATGATTGTCCCCCTGAGAAACCAAATGTTATGGGAGATGGAATGAAAAATCTTGTATCCATGCTCACACAACTTTCTCAAGCTATGAATCATACAGGACTTCAAAACGAGCAAAGGAAGGAGCAAAATTATGTTGAATCCTTCATGAGGTAGCGTACACACTCATTCATCGAGTCTACTGATCCATTAGTGGTTGAACAATGGATCAGTACCATTAAAAATATATTTTCAGCTCTTCAATGTTCTGAACATGATAAAGTCATCTTAGCAGTATATCGTTTAGAAGGTGAAGCTGATCAACGGTGTAATCTTATCAAGAATACAAGTCCAAGAGTTGAAATTGAGTCCATGGAATGGGATGAGTTCGAGAACTTATTTTTCAATAAGTACTTCCCTCGTATTCTTCGAACAAATATGGAGAAGGAGTTTGTTGAACTGAAGCAAAAGGATGATGAATCTGTTGGTACCTACAAAGAAAATTTTACAAGACTTTCAAGGTACACTTCTGGGATTATTATCCAACCTAAGAGTAAGATCAATTGATTCTTTAGTGTCTTAAAACCAAGTCTTCGAAGGGCGTTAGCCATGAGGGACTTTAATAGCTACGAGGAAATCATTCGATGTGCTCTCAAGGTTGAGATGGATATTGGAGTAACCCATCAGTCATATGGGTTTGATAAGAAGAGTAAAATGGAATTCAAAGGGAAATCTAAAGAGCACACTGAAAAGAAGATGAGTTTTCCCTTATGCTCAAAGTGTGGAAAGAAACATGGAGGGAGTTGTCTTAAAGGAACAATTAAATGTTTCATATGTGTAAAGGAAGGTCATCGGACATTTGAATGTCGCAATGATGGGAAGAAGATGTCTAATGATGTGAACAAAGAAAAGGCTACACAGAGTTCACCTCCTACACTTTAATGTTACAAGTGCAAGGAAATGGGGCATTATTCCAATCAATGCCCTAATCCAAGGGTTGTTGATGATGATTGAAATCAATAAACTCTTAGGGCTAAAGATAAAGGAAAGTCACATGAAATTTCCATCGGTGATGTGGAGTACGATAAAGAAGTGGTGAAAGGTAGACTTACCATCCACTTTAAAGTAGAAAATGTTTTATTTGATTTTATATCCACACACTCTTTTATTTCTGAAGAATTTTCTAAGGGTATCATCGTATTAACTCAGCAGTTAGATGTTGAGTTAGCTGTGACAACCCCTACTGGCACAATAGTTGCATCAAAAGTTTATAATTCTTCTCCGATTGAAGTTTGTGGGAAAGTGCTTCCTACAAATATTTTGACCCTTCCTATAGTGGAATTTGATGTTATTCTTAGAATGGATTGGCTTTCATTATATGGAGCTCATATCAATTTCCAAATAAGGGAATTCACATTTCATATTCTAGATCAATCTATGATCGTCTATCGATGCAAGGATGAACATAACCTTCCAGTGGAAATTTCTTCCATATTATGGGTATTGATTCCAATAAATTAAGGTTATTTATCTCAAATGGTTGGTGAGAGACTCAAGATTAAGAATATAACCATTGTACGGGAGTTTGATGATGTCTTTCTGGACGAATTTCTTAGTCTTCCACCAAATCGTGAAGTTGGGTTTTCAATAGAACTCATACCGAGTGCTTTACATATTTCAAAGACACCTTATAGAATGGCCCCAATTGAGTTGTAGGAATTGAAGAAGAAACTCCAAGAGAATCTTGATAAGGGATTCATACGCCCTAGTGCATCACCTTGGGGAGCACCTGTTCTGTTTGTTAAGAAGAAAGATGGATCAATGAGACTCTGCATTGATTATCGAGTACTTAAAAAAATCACTATCAAGAACAAATATCATCTCCCACGCATTGATGACTTATTTGACCAACTACGCGGAGATCAATACTTTTCCAAGATTGATCTTAATTCAGGGTATCATCAATTAAGGGTCAAAAGGGAGGATATACCAAAGATGGCTTTCTGTACAAGGTATGGACACTATGAATTTATAGTGATGCCATTTGGTCATACTAATTCCCCTTCTATCTTCATGGATCTAACGAATAGAGTCTTTAGACACTATCTTGATCAGTTTGTGGTAGTCTTTATAGACGATATTCTTGTCTATTCAAAGAGAAAGTAAGAACATGAAGATCACTTGAGAATTGTATTCAAGACCCTGAGAAAGGAGAAGTTTTATGCCAAATTTACCAAGTGTGAATTTTGGATTCAAAAATTTTCATTTTTGGGTCACATAATCTCAAAAGAGGGGATATTTGTGGATCCAACAAAAACAGAGGTTATCGAAAGATGGTCGAGACCAACAACAGTAACTAAGATCCGAAGTTTTCTTGGTTTTGCTGTATATTATCAATGTTTTGTAAAATATTTTTCACGATTATCTAATCCACTCACCAGGTTGACTCGAAAAGGATTTAAGTTCATGTGGATGGAAGAATGTGAAGAGAATTTCAAGGAGTTAAAAAGAAGGTTATCCAGTTCACCTGTGCTCACACTACCATGTAGTGGAGAAAGGTTTGTGATCTATATTGATGCATCCAAGAAGGGATTGGGGTGTGTTATCATGAAAAATGATATGGTGATAGCTTATGCCTCACGACAGTTAAAAATCCATGATCAAAATTACCCAACTCATGATTTGGAGTTAGATATGGTAATATTTGCATTAAATATTTGGAGGCATTATATTTATGGTGAAAGGTGTGATATTTATACAGATCATAAAAGTTTAAAGTATATTTTCACACAAAATGAGCTGAATATGCGTCAAAGAAGATGGTTTGAGCTAATTAAGTATTATGACTCCTCAATTCATTACCACCCTGGGAAAGCAAACAAGGTGGCAGACGCATTAAGTCGACAAGACCATGCTAGCTTATCCATGATGAGGATCACAAAAGATCCAATATTTATGGATTTACAAAGGATAGATCTTGGAATTATAATGGAAGGGGGAAAATCTTATTTTTCTCAAATGAATGTTTAACCATCTATACATGCGAAGATTAAAGAGGCATAGAAAGAAGATGTAGAGTTACCAAAGAAGGTGAGAAATGTTCCTGAATTCAACCTTGATTGTGATGGGATAATATGGTTCAGGAATCAGGTTTGTGTTCCTCCCATCCTAGAATTAAATAAGGAGCTGTTGGATGAGGCTCATAGTTCTTCATTCTCTATTCATCCTGGAAGCATAAAGATGTATAGGGACCTGAAAGAGTAGATCTGGTGGGATGGCATGAAAAGAGATGTTGCTGAATATGTCTCTCGATGCTTGGTTTGTCAGCAAGTTAAAGCTGAGAGACAGAAGTCTAAGGGGATGTTACAACCATTACCCATACCCGAATGGAAATGGGAAAACATCACTATGGACTTTGTCACTGGACTTCCTAAAACATCCAAAGGAAATAATGCTATCTGGGTCATAGTTGATTTTCTTACAAAGTTGGCACACTTCATTGCTATTAGAGAGGATTTCTCTCTTGATCAGCTTGCCAGGATATATGTGAAGGAAGTGGTAAGATTGCATGGAGTACCACTTTCCATTATATCTGATCGGGATCCGAGGTTTACCTCGAAGTTCTGGTGAAGTCTTCAGCATACTCTGGATACAAAGTTGAGTTTCAGCACTGCTTATCATCCTCAGACAGACGGTCAGTCTAAGAGAACAATTCAAACTCTAGAAGATATGTTAAGAGCTTACTCTATGGATTTCAAAGGTGGTTGGGATAAACACCTACATTTGGTGGAATTTTCTTATAATAATAGCTTTCAATCCAGTATTCAGATGTCTCCTTATGAAGATCTCTATGGAAAGAAATGCCGAACTTCAATTTGTTGGGATGAATTTGGGGAAAGAAAGCTATTAGGACCTGATCTTGTTGATGAGATGCCAGAAAAGGTCTGATCTATTCAACAACACATAAGAGCAGCTCAGAGTCGACAAAACATTTATGCCGATAACCGAAGAAAAGACCTAGAGTTTGAGGTGGGTGATAAAGTGTTCTTACGAATATCTCCTTGGAAGAGAGTAATGAGATTTGGAAAGAAGGGAAAGTTGATCCCTAGGTATATCGGTCCTTTCGAAATACTGGATCATGTTGGGAAGGTAGCTTACCGATTGGCGCTTCCACCGAATCTCTCTCAAGTTCACGATGTGTTCCATGTATCTCTCCTGAGAAAGTACATACCCGATCCTTCACATGTACTCAGCTCAGAAGTTGTACTGCTGGAGCAAGATCTTTCTTATGAAGAACAGCGGATAGAGATTCTGGATCGTAGTGAAAAAGTTCTATGGAACAAGACCATTCGCTTGGTGAAATTTTTATGGAGGAACCACCAATTAGAAGTAGCTACATGGGATCTTAAGGATATGATGAGGGAGAGGTATCCTCATCTGTTTGTTACAAAGTGACGAATTTTGAGGGCGAAATTCATTTTAAGGGGGGTAGAATGTAACACTCGAGATTTTTATGAGAAATATTTTTTTATCATCAAATTAATCTTTCACTACACACAACACTATCTTGGCTTACTTTACATGCAATCATGACCTTCCTTGATAGCTTGCGTTGTACGCAATACCGAGTTTCACTAAAAAATGATATGCTATTAAAATATTATTAAAACTAGCCATTATGAATAGTAATGCCCAATTTTTGAAATTTTATAAATTTTATCTTTTAAAATGGACTTCATTTTTGGATTCAGAGTATCGAAAATAGCCTAGGGTGAATTTTTGGTATTTTTTTGAAAACTTTCAATTTTTGATGAATAGTGAAAATACTCGGTTACTTTTTAAAAACCGACTTTTTATTTAAATAATTATTTATTTTATTTAAATTTATTTTAGGTCAAAATTGATATATAATACCTATATAAGTTCAATGTAATTAATTGGAGTCATTTTATAATAATTTTAGACATATAAAAATTTTATTGAACTTTTCACCGTCTTTTACCCACCTCCTAGGAGAATTTGAAAATTTACATAAAACTTAATTTTACCGCTTCTGTGAGTGGAATTTAGAAAATCCGAGAGACACGGTTAATATCAAGGAGTAAAATTTGGTTTAATAAGATAAAAATAATTTTTGGTGAATAGTAACTTTTTACTTTTTTACCACGGTTACAAGTAAATAGGGTAATTAAGGGTAAAAATGGTATTATTATTACCCTAAAACATGTCCTAATTCTATTGGATAAGTTTAATTCGACCAAAAACAACCTTAGGAATAAAATATGACCATTTAGGTCCACTTAGATTAGATTAGGACATTTATTATTATTTTATTTAAAGAATAGTTAAAATAGTTAAAATCAAAGTTTAATAACTAAAACATTTTTAATATAGGGTTCTACATAATATAAATTCGACTATAAATATTCATTAGAAATATAAAAATATTTCATACATAATGGTATTTTATTTATAATTTTTAGACTTTAAATAAATTAATTTATTTATGACACAATGATGATGCGGTAATTACCTTATTAAGGAAATATTAACATAATTGATATTATAAATACCCAAATAAATGTCATTTGAGACTTTTTATGAATTCCAATAATTTTATAGGTTAATATAAAATTTTATTATTTATTTAAGTAAATTTTTTCGAACTAATAATTCTTTTATGATTTTCAAAAAAATCAATTACCAAATAGTGTCAAAAAGGACATAAAATAGTTGTTAAAAAAATATTATATTATTAATTGTTATTTTATTCCTAAAAATCTAAGGTTCGGCAAAATGACTTATATAAGGTTATATATGTTAATAATGAACAACTTGGGGCTCTTTTTTCTTGTTATAATAAGTTTATTAACCATATAGTGTAAGAATTCAAGAAGACACTATAAAAGTAAAATTATTTAACTTAAAGTTAAATCTAAATGATAAGGTTAAAATAGTAACCTAAACTTGTATAAAATATATTGGTTGAGAGGATTTCGACCCATCCCCACCTTAGCTTCGAAATAAATCAATTTGTATCTATGAAAAACTGAATATGACTTTATAATAAAATAATATTTTATGTTTTTTCTAAAGTGCCACTCTCCGCCCTTATAAAAGGGAACCTCCTCCCTCTCCTCCTCACACCACTTTGAGCCTTAAATCTCAGCCAAACCCTGATAATTTCTCTTCTCCACTTCCCTAGAAACATTCTAGAGGTACTGGTATTCTTCAAAGACCATCTTTAGTGCCCTAAGAGGAGGTTAAGAAGAGGCGCTTCAAAGAAGAGGTAATGTCCATTACCGATTCTTTCAACTTTATTTCTTCTTATACTTCTTCTTATTTAGTTGTTTCATTATGAAGTAATAACATCAGTATCAATAATATACTTATATGTTATTATAAATATGAAACAACCCTATTTCACCTTCTATCCATCCTACGGAAAATGAAATCACCGCGCGTGCGTACGTACGGAATACAGTCTCCACGTCGTGGTGTAATCTATTTTCCACCACCACCTTACTTGGATGGGTATAATGGTGTAAATAATAACTATATATGATTATTTTAAATTGATATTTATTCTGAAATAGTATACATACACTTCAATACAATTCCACGATCATGGGAATGATATCATCACTCGTGCGTACGTACGGCCTACCATCTTCACGATGTGATGCGACTCGTTCTACATGATCTTCAATGCATAATGATTATATAAATGAATTTAATGAATAAATATGATATATATTACACTAATACCATTCTGTAAATGATTTATCTATAACCTAAAAATAATAATAAGAATTTATTCGACAAAACATGCATAAGAACAAAAAGCAATAAACACCCAAATAACAAGTAGCAATGAAATATTACTAATAAGAAGCTAAGAATATGACCATATATGATATCATAACAATGAGTATGATTCTGTAATAATTAAATAAAATTATTTAAATCATTATACAGGAGTTTTGGACACGTACAAAGAAAATCGTACCTATGGTAAGGGAAAATCTTGCAATCTCAATTTTTATCCGAGATTGTTTATAATTCGGTATTTACTGGCGCATATTTATCATCCACATCAATGTTTCTTCAATATGTAATATTATTTCTATCCACCTACAATTTTTTAAATCCAATATTACTCAATGGTGAGTTTTTAGTAAAATATATGAAAGGAATCTTTTGTCGTTTTTAGTACGAGTTACTTTTTGACTTTTCCGGCAAAAGTACGAGAAGAATGTTTTTTTAACTTATACGGCATGAATGAATTTTTATGATTTCTTAGAAGATTATTTCCATGAAGCTTCCTTTACAAGTTTTCAAGTTTATTTTTAATCAACTTCTTTTAGTTTAAAATCTTATGACATGTTAAGAAAGGAAAAATGTTTTTGAAGTATAAAGGATATTATCCTCAAGAATGGAGTTGAAGTGTTTTATCAAAATTATTTTCCATCTAACATAATATAGGGTTCTGTTTCTATCCCTATTTTTACATTGATTTGATTATGTTATGATGGAATTATTTTTATGAAGTCCTTTTATCTTATATGATTTATGTTATGATGGCATGATGTTTAAGAATCTCATTTTTATTACATGGGTTATGCTATGATATATGATTTATGATTTTGTGGCACACATAAGAATGGTATCATTATGAGATGGGTGGGACCTATATCTCCCTCCAATGCATTGGGTAAATATTTATATCTCATGCGATAGACATGGCTATAATGGAAAGTTAAAATGTTTTAGTGATACAGGACTAGAATGAGGAGTGAACTCGGTTCAGAAATGGACTTTGTCCGCTAAGATAGTCTTGGCAATGAGTATTCACTAATAAGAAATGATTTTCTATGATTATGTGTGTATGCCACAAAGTTTCATGTTTTAAGTTATGATTATTGGGATTACATTTCTCTACTATGATTTATTCCATGTTATGATATTATGATCTCTTTTGCGGGTTAAGATTTCCAAAATGCTATGTTCTTATGATTGATATTTATTTTGTTTACCCTTACTCATCATTTGATCTCACCCTTTTGTATGTTTTCTTTTCCCCAGGTTAGGAAGAAGGGTATTAAGTAAGATATGCCAAAAAGGACTCTAGATATGATAAAATAAAAGGGAGACAGTGTAGATGATTTATGAACCAGTTGTTTATGTTTCCCAGTTTCTAAACACATTATACCTATATGGTCCTTTCATGGTTTTGTTATATGTTGTAATAAGTGTGCTTCAATTCTAAAGTAATAACAATGTATGTAAAGTATGGGTAATTTTATATATAGTGTACATAATACAACATTGACTTTTAATATCATGATTCATTCATTATTAATGGTATTTTTTAGTTTAAATTTTAATTATTTCTTCTAATTGGATTTGAACTAAAAGTTTCCAAGTAGTAAAAAAATTCATAACCTTATTCATTTTCATTGGGTTATATTACTTCCTCATTTTTATTAATATTATAAGATTATGTGTGTAGTCATTTTTTACAAAATATTTTTGTATTTATAATAATTTTATGTGTATTTACATTTGACACACATAATCAATTAATTTATTTAATCTCACATCAATTTTATGGTCTTTTAAAGGGTTTACTATCACAACTTGTCCCCTAGGGCCTGTGTCGTGACTATTCTAAGCTCGTATTTCATATGCCAGGGGCTGAAGAATAGCACCGAAGGTATATTCTCTAAAACTGGAAAAGAATTGCCTTTATAACCTGTAAACTCACGCAACCAAGCACACAACAAGATAAGTACACGAGGAAACTAAATATTAAAAAGAGTGTGTACTGTAAGTAAAAGGGTCCAGAATACAAGACCAACTAAAAAGTACAAGAAAACTGGAAAGTACAAGTAAGCTTAACAGCTCCGGTGAACACCCGCCAAGGATCCTACCTGAAGGGTAGGTACAGATCTCGAACGGTCGTATCTGCAGTATGCCTCATCTAAGGTCCACCTCCGAGCTACCTCCAGTCCCGGTACCCTCATTCTCAATCAGCATTGTCTGAAATCTGCACCAAACACAACAAGGTGTGGGCATATCCCATGAAGGTGTGATTATAACGATAGTCAGTAGGGACCCTGAGGCCATCAAGGTCTCATAAAATCCACAAAGGATAAACCACAAAGCATGTAAACTAGTGAAAACCCTACTTATGTATATGCCTATACATATACTTAAGTTATCAAATAATACCCATCTCATTCATGAGGAAACACAAGGCCCAACACCCTATCCAAAGTACAACTATTCCAGAAAGGAAAGATTAACATGAAGGTAAGTACCACAGAGGTACGCCACACAGAAGGATACCACAAAGGTATCACCATGAAGGTAAGTAACACAAAGGTATGCCACAAAGGTAAAGACTCGTCTCACACTAGGTATAACTTAGTTACAGTAGTAAATATTATTAGATGTAGCTACTAAATCATCTAACTCTGTTAAGAGGCAGACCCACGAAGGACCCTAAATCATCACACCCAAATAGGATTCTAAATCATCAGACCCACACAGGATCCTAGTACATCATTAGACCCACATAGGATCCTAGTACAGTAGACCAACTTAGGATCCTATAATAGTCCCACGTGGATTCCTAGAGCGTATCCAAGTGAGACTCTTGAACACAAACCCATAAAGGATCCAAAATCAGAGACCCACATAGGATCCCTTTCTCATGTTACAACCAGCTACAGGGTTCCCGCACTAATCTCGCTTGATTCTAGGAGGGTCCGCTCCTCAAGCCACATGTCGATACTCCAAATACCACAAAGTCCCACAAATAATTATTTGAAAGTACCACCAAGAAAAAGGGGTCTCAACACAACAGACGGTGCGTCAATCGGATTTCTAGTCTGTAAGTTATTAGTCTTTCAGTCCTAAGGGCCCGGTTCGATTCGTGTTCGATCCAACCTGATCGTACCCCAACTTTATCAAAAACCCAAGTGGGTTATACCAAAAGGATCATCTCAATCCAAGGTTTCTGGCACCATAGACAGTTCTTCAAACGGACACATGGTGCCAAAGTTATGGCCAATAAGGTGATTTTGGGTCCAGTTGGGCCCAGGTTTGGTCCGACCCGGCCTGGGTTGACCCGACCCGGTTCGGGTCAACCCGGCCCAACCTAGGTCTGGCCCAGTTGGGCTATGCTACGGTGGGCCCGGCCCGCTGGGCCGCAGTCCAGCCTGGCCTGCGCTGGGCGGCCCATAGTGGGGTCCTCCCTAGCCGCATGCGGGGGGAGTCGCATGCACTGCCTTCAATCACTGAACGGCTGAAGTCGTTCAGTCGCCAGCATACACGTGGAACCCACCACAGGTCCCGCTCGATATAGCTTGATCGGCCGAAATGGTTGGCCCCTTACTCCTCCCAGTGGCACAGTCATGCACCACTGCCCCTTCGCGGCCGGCCAAACTCCGGTCACCTTCCACCATCCATCGTGGCGAGGCGAGCCACGGCCACTTGCTCTGACAGCGGCGTGTGATCGTGCCACCCGTGCTTCCGTGGCCAACCAAAGCATCAGTCACCCTTTGTCTGCTGCTGCGGTCAGAAACATTCAGCCTCCATCCGGCCTCTGTGCAGCCTCTTTCTCTACCAGCGGCACGGATGTGCGCCGCCCTGGTTCCATGCGACTGGCCTCAGAGGCAGCCGCCACTTTTCTCCACCACGAAGAACACAACAACCATGAAGAATAAAGGAGGGATCAGGCCATTTTTGTTTGGCCCGCACCTTCCTCATTAAATCGGTAGCAGGTGGATCAAGAGAATTAATTCAATGCAAACCACAAAGAACAAAAAACCCCTACCTCGATGGTTTGTTGACGTTGGTGAGGAGGGAAGGACAGGCGTCGGTTCATCATCGTTGAAGACGTCCCTCATTGGATATGGTGTGTTCTTCATTGGAGAAGATGGTGCATTATTCATTGGAGAATGATCCTCTACAATTATCCAAAGTTCTCCCCTTCTTCTTTTCCATCCCCCCCCCCCCCTCAAAGGTAAAGAGGTGCCAATATAAATTAAAATAAGTTTAACAGATTAATTTATGTTGGAAAAATTAAATGTTGACACATTTAATTAACTTTTGTTGGATCAATTAAATTTTGACACATTTAATTAATTTTATTTGTCTCAATTAATTAAATGGGGAGTTGAAAGGTTTTCTCCCATTAAAGAGGATTCGGGTGGTCCCCACCACTAGAATTCAATTTGGGGGTTTTTAGTATGAGTGGTCCCCACCTCCATAACCCATGTAGATAGGTTTCAATAAAAATAAAATAAAAGTTATTATTTATTTTTATTTCCATGAAAAACATGTAAACTAACTTTCACCCTTGACCAACTGCGGTCAAGGTTAAGGTCTCCTTAAGCGAATATTGATGTTGCGAGTTCAACGGTGTCCTCGTATTTCAATTCTGAGAATCGGTTCAAAAGTTACAAAAACCCACCCACATGTTTACTGAACGTACCCAAAAAAAAGTTCATAAATTCATTCTGGGCACACCGGGCCTCGGAATCACACACCGTCCATTTTCAAGGATGGTAAAATTTCTATATAATTAAAAAAATACATAGAAAAATTTGTGTCTTTACATTCTCCCCACCTCAAGGCTTTGTATCCTCGAAAGCCACATCACAAAACTAGGAAAACAAGTGGGGGTACTAAGCACATAACTAATCCTCCCACTCCCATGTTCTCTCCTAGAGGTTCACATGCTGCCAGCGTACACGCACCAAAGGTATTGATCGCCCATGAAGGAATCTCTCCTATCGATCCTCAATCTCCACTAGAACCTCCTTAAACGTCGCCCCATCACTGATGTCCAGCTCACCGTGGTCGATGATGTGAGAAGGGTCATTCATGTATCTCCTCAGCTAGGATACATGGAATACATTTTGAACCCAGTGCAACTGAGGGGGAAGTTCTAGGTGGTAAGCCACCTTGCCAACTCTACTGAGGACCTGGAAGGGTCCAATGAACCTCATAGATAACTTTCCACCCCGGCCAAATCTCTACAAACCTCATCGAGGTGAGACCCGTAGAAAGACGTTGTCGCCATCCTCAAACTCCATAGGTCACCGTCTCCTGTCAGCATAAGACTTATGTCTGCTCTGTGCAGTCTTCATCTGCCCCTGGATGATCTGCACCTTCTTCATGGTAGCCCGTACCATATTTGGTTCCATGAGTGCTGACTCCCTAGGGTCAGTCCAGCACAAAGGTAATCTACAGGGTTGGTCTTACAGTGCCTCAAAAGGTTCCATCCCAATGGTGGAGTGATATTTGTTGTTGTATGAAAACTCCACCTAGGGAAAGTGATCCTCCCAGCTACGACTGAAGTCGAGGACTCAAGCACGTAGCATGTCCTCGATGGTCTGAATGGTCCGCTTAGTCAGGCCATCCGTATGAGGGTGGAAGGCGGTGCTCAAATGAAGTTGTGTCCCGAAAGCCTCCTGCAACCACTTCCATAGTTGGGAAGTAAAACTTGCATCACGATTGAAGACAATCGTCGAGGGTACTCCATGTATACGTACAATCTTCTACACATAGAGGCATCCCAAGATCTCTACTGAACCTTGCTCTCTGATTGGTAAGAAGTGGGCCGACTTGGTGAGTCATTCGACGACCACCCAAATAGAATCATGGCCCCTAGATGTACGTGGAAGTCCTGTCATGAAGTCCACGGATCTCCCATACCACTTCCACTCTGGGACCTCTAAAGGTTGAACCAAGCCTACTGGTACCTAATGCTCTGCCTTCACTTGCTGACAAGTGAGGCACCAAGAGACAAACTCTGCTACTGCTTTCTTCGTTCCCATCCACCAGTGCTGTCGTCGAAGATCCTGGTATATCTTCACCACTCTTGGATTCACCGCTAGAGGGAATTTGTGGAACTCCCTCAACACTTCCTCCTAAAGTGACATTGGTACCATGGTACGTCCCCTGAAGAGGATGAAGTGCCCCCCACCTTCATAAAATCCATTAGGTGTCTATCCTGTGGATATCTGAACACGTCGAGCCTTGCAGTCAACATCCCCATTTTGTGCCTCCTTGACTCTCTGAAGAATTGGGGGAGTGACTCTAAGAGACTGAAGAAAAGATGCTCCATCTTGTTCTACAAAGGATATCTATAAGGCAGCCAGATGCTTTGTCGCCTCACCTAGAAGCTATATACCAGATCTCCTACTGAGTGTATCTGCTACAACGTCCCCCTTCCTAGGAGTATAGACTATCTCAAAGTCATAGTTATGGAGGAACTCAAGCCAACATAGTTGTCTCAGTTGCAGGTTCTTCTGAGAGAAGATATACCTAAAACTCTTGTGATTTGAGTAGACTGTAAAATGTTCTCCCATAAAGTAATGTCGCCACATCTTCAAGGAGAAGACCACTGCTTCTAACACCAGGTCATGGGTAGCGTAGTTCTGCTCGTGTTGTCTCAGCTATTGAGAATCATATGCAATAACTGCTCGCTCCTTCATCGGGACACATCTGAGCCTCGTCCCTGATGTGGCACAGTACGGACGCCTCAAGATGGGGGAACTAGTCATTATCTACCTCAACTCTTGAAAACTCTGTTGATATCTCTCCGACCACATGAAGGGTTGCCTCTTCTTCATCAATGCTGATAAAAGTGATGAAAATCTGGAGAAATCTGGCAAAAATCTTTGGTAGTATCCGACCAAAACCAGGAAACTATGTACCTCTATCACACTTCTGGGTGGCTCCCAAACAAGTACCACCTCAATCTCTGTTGGATCCACCACAACTCCAGCCTACGAGATGACATGTCCCAGAAAGTGAACCTCTCAGATCCATAATTGGCACTTTGAGAGATTACTATAAAGCTAGTGCTCTCAGAGTGTGTCCAGAACTATCTAAAAATGATAGGCATGCTCCTCCTCAGTAGCCGAGTAGATCAGAATGTCGTCGATGAAGACTACTACAAAGCGATCAAGGTATGGCTGAAATATCATGTTCATGAGTCTCATGAACACTGTTGGAACATTGGTTACACCGAATGGCGTAATCAAGAACTCGTATTGGCCATACCAACATCTGAAGGTCGTCTTCTACACATCCTCGTCTCGTACTCTGAGCTGGTGATAGCCTGATCTGATGTCTATCTTAGAGAACCATTGTGCTCCCTTCAACTGATCAAAGAGGTCATTGATCCTCAGAAGTGGGTACTTGTTCTTCACGGTCACCTGATTCAGGAACCGATAGTCAACACAAATTATCAACCTCCCATCTGCCTTCTTGGCAAATAAAATCGGGGATGGCCAAGGAGAAACATTGGGCCTTATGAACCCCTTGCTCTGAAAGTCCTCCAGTTGTACCCGCATCTCACAAAGCTCCGCGGGAGCCATCCAATACACTGGTGTAGATATCAGTGTCGTCCTAGGGTACAAGTCAATGTAAAATTCCACCTCCCTATGAGAAGGTAGACTAGGAACATCATCAGGGAAGACATCCACATACTGATCCACCACTACAGGATAGCTCGGACTCTCCACATCAACTGCTCTGAGGGTAAGGCTAGCCAACTGATGATTGATCGGTTGCACTCTCCTCTGGGTAAGTCCATCATGTGCTGCAAAGGCTCCCTTCTCACTGGTGAAGGTAAACTTAGTCCCATCCATGCGGACAAACTACACTTTTCACCTAATACAGTCAATCTGATCATGGAATGTAGATAACCATTCCATACCCAATATGATGTCATAAGGCCTCGACGCCGCTATTAGGAGATCCCAGCCAAAGATCTCACCTCCTAGAGTAACCTCACACTACCAGCACCAGTGTGTAATCATCGAATCTAATCCTGTAGGAGTCTCTAGCCGTAAGGATCGAGCCAACTGCTCCATTGGAATCTCTGATCTCCGAACGAGGGCAGTGGA
Source organism: Viscum album (assembly GCA_963277665.1). NCBI lineage: Eukaryota > Viridiplantae > Streptophyta > Magnoliopsida > Santalales > Viscaceae > Viscum > Viscum album. Next base: position 1,055,546,829 of record OY728125.1, on the reverse strand, counting down.
AATAAAATAATTACGGGAACTTGTGTCTATAAGTACTATAGATAAGGTGGAGTAGACACATATCGTACCTCATATCATCTCTAGAGTGCCAAGGAAATAGGCCTTAACTTTCTAGAGCTGATCTCACCCCTGTACACCAACTCCCTGAGGTCGGGGTGGACAACCTAGTGGTGGTGGTGGTAACATCTCGAATCATCACCCACTGCCAGCTACACGGCTATCCCCTCTTCCACGTCTGCCTTCTCCCCACAGACCCCCTCATTCAAACCTCTATCTCTGCCTGAGTGGTCCTTATACCATCTTCTGATCCTATGTATGGTGGTTCGGATAGTCATGATCCATGTGACCATGCCCGCCGCGTGTGTAACATTGCATGCTCCTCTCATGACTGGCTTTGTCTCTCGTGCCTCACAGAACCAACCCTGAATCCTCCAGTAATCCACCAGTAGGTCTGGTCCTCTTGGACCTCTGTGAAATCTTTCTGCTTCCAACTATAGAAGACTCCGCTATGTGATTCCAGGTGGTGGGTCTCACTGGCGGCGACTGCTCGGTAATAAATCTCTCCACTAAGAGGGCTCGCTCTAACACCCTCGCCTGCTTCAGGATGCTAAGAGAAATCATCAAAGCCCTGATATTTTTCTTGAGTCCCTGCTTGAAGGTTCGGGCCCTGAAGAATGGGTCCTGCACTATATCAATGGGGTAGCGTGAGGGATCAGTGAACCTCGCTGAGTACTTATCCACAATCATGTTTCCTAGATTCAGATGAAGAAGCTCTTGTATGTGCACTGTGCGAAGGGTCTCTGGAACAAACTCTACAAGAAATAGGCTCTCAAAGTCTACCCAGATAAGTGTCACCTCATCAAGAACCTGGAGCATCAAGCTTCACCATTTTCTTGCTGCTACCTATAGAAGACTCGCGGCAAGGATCACTATGAGATCAGTTGGTGTCCCTACCAGTTGGAAGACTCTCACCATGGCCTCCAACCAATCCTCAACCGCCTGTGGGTCCGTCTCTCCCCTGAACTTGGGTGGCCTATGGCATTAGAACTCGTGCAACATGCTCAAGCGGTGTGCACCCTATGCTGTTGGAGCTGGTGGCATTGGTGGCCCAACGAGTAACGGTACCATTGGTGCCTTCCCTGGTGCCTCTACTAATAAAGGTCCATACACCAAGGCCTTGTTGCTCGGTGGGCTATCATCGCGTACTACACCCAAAACCCTAGTTGGCTGTCTGCGTGGAGGCATCTTGAAAAGTAACAGGTGCGCCATGGTCAAAAAGTTATGCCTTGTGAGATGACTCAAAGAGATCACAAAGAAAACTCTTTAAAACACACATGCAATCATTGTTTTCATGTACTGAGTCAAAAATCATAAGTCAGGGTCCTGGTGAATGGATACATCAGCCGCTGCACCAACACTGGATTCCCCAAATTGATAACGATACTCACTACACTTAACACTATTATCGTTTAAATATCAGAGTCCAATGTTATATGGTAGAACCTCCCTCTAATACCAATTTTTTACGGCCCTTCCCCCGGGGCCCGTGCCGTGACTACCCCAAGCCTTCCTTCCATAGGCCAGGGGCTGGCGACTAGCACTGAAGGCGTATTCCCTAAAACTGGGAAGGCGTTGCCTTTATAACCTGTAAACTCAAGCAACCAAGCACACAGCAATATACGTACACAAGTAAATTGAATAGTAAAAAGAGTGTGTACTATAAGTAAAAGGGGCCAGAATACAAGCCCAACTAGAAAGTACAAGAAAACTGGAAAGTACAAGTAAGATGAACATCTCCGGTGAACACCTTCCAAGGATCCTACCTGAAGGGTAGGCACAGCTCTTGAACGGTCGTCTCTGCAGTATGCCTCATCTATGGTCCATCTTCAAGATACCTTCAGTCCTGGTACCCTCATTCTTAGTCAGTGTTGTTCGACGTCTTCACCAAACACAATATGGTGCGGGCATAGCCCGTATAGTGGTGAGTATAACAATACTCAGTAGGGACCTCGAGACCCTCAAGGTCTCACAAAATCCACAAAGTACAAACCACAAAGCATGTAAACCAGTGACAACCCTTCTTAGGTATATGCTCATAGATATACCTAAGTTATCAAATATTACTCATCTAATTCATGAGGAAACACAAGGTCCAACACCTTAGCCAAAGTACAATTGTTCCACGAAGGAAATATTACCATGAAGGTAAGTACCACACAGGTATGCCACAAATAAGGATACCATAAAGGTATCACCATGAAGGTAAGTACCAAAATGGTACGCTACAAAGGTAAAGACTCATCTCACACCAGGTATAACTTAGTTACAGTAGTAAAGATGATTATATGTAACTACTGAATCATCTTAGGCAGACCCACGAAGGATCCTAAATCATCATACCCACATAGGATCCTAAATCATCATACCCACATAGGATCCTAGTACATCATCAGACCCACATAGGATCCTATTACAGCACACCCACGTAGGATCCTAGAGTAGTCCCATATGGATTCCAAGAGCGGATCCAAGTGAGACTCTTGAACACAGACCCACAAAGGATCCCAAAGCACAGACCTACATAGGATCCCTTTCTCATGTTACAGCCAGCTACAGGGTTCCTGCACTAAGCTTTCTTGATTCCAGGAGGGTCTGCTCCTCAATCCACATGTTGATACTCCAACTACCATGAAGTCCTACGAAGAAGTATCCCAAAGTACCACCATGAAAAAGTGGTCTCAACGCAATATATGGTGTGTTAATCGGACGCTCGGTCTGTAAATTATTGGCCTTTTAGTCCCGAGGGCCCGGTTGGATTTGTGTTCGATCCAACCAGGCCATAAAACAACTTTATCAAAAACCCAAGTGGGGTAAACCAAAAGGACCTTCTCGATCCAAGGTTTATGGCATCGTAGATGTTTCGTCAAACGGACGCCTGGTGCCAAATTTATGGCCAATAAGGTGATTCTGGGTCCAGTTGGGCCCGACTCCAGTCCGACCCGGCCTGGGTCGACCCAACCTAGTTCGGGTCAACCCGGCCTGACCCGAGTCTGGCCCAGTTGGGCAAGGCTGCGGCGGGCCTGGTCTTCTGGGCCGCGGTCTGGCCTGGCCCGCGCTGGGCAGCCCGCGGTGGGGTCCGCCCTAGCCACATGCATTGGGGATTCGTGTGCCTCCCACCTTCAATCATCAAACAGCTGAAGTTGTTCAATTTCGAACCTACACACGGGACCCACCATGGGTCCTGGTCGGTACTGCTCATCCGTCCAAAACGGTCAGCCCCTTACTCCTCCCAACGGCATGGTCGCACGCCGCTGCCCCTCCGCGGTCGGCCGAACGCAGGCTACCTTCCACCATCCACTACAGCTAGGTGGGTCATGACCACTTTCTCCGATGGTGGCGTGCGGCCGCGCCGCTTGTGCTTTCATGGTCGTCCAAATCATCGGCTGCACTCTATCCACCGACGCGGCCAGAAACAGTCGGCCACCCTTCAGCCTTCACTTGGCCTCTTTCTCTATCGGCGGCGCGGACGCTCCCCCCCCCCCTGTTTTAGTGCGACTGGCCCGGGAGGCGGCCGTCGCCTTTCTCCACCACAAAGAACACAACAACCATGAAGAACAGCAGAGGTATCGTGCCGTGTTCGTTTGGCCTGCACCCTTCGCATTAGATCGGTAGCAGGAAGATCAGGATAATTAATTCAATGCAAACCACAAAGAACAACAAACCCCTACCTCGAAGGTTTGTTAACATCGGTGAGGAGAGAAGGACGGACGTCAGTTCGTCATCGTTGAAGATGTCCCTCGTTGGAGATGGTGTGTTCTTCGTTGGAGAAGATGGAGCGTTCTTCATTGGAGAATGATCCTCCACAATTATCCCAAGTTCCCCCCTTCTCCTTTGCCAAACCCCCTTTCAAAGGTAAAGAGGTGCCAATATAAATTAAAATAAGTTTAACAGATTAATTTATGTTGGCACGATTAAATGTTGACAAATTTAATTAAATTTAGTTAGCTCAATTAAATATTGACACATTTAATTAGTTTTAGTTGGATCAATTAATTAAATAGGGAGATGAAAGGTTTTCTCCCATTAAAGAGGGTTTAGGTGGTCCCCACCACTAGAATTCAATTTGGGAGTTTTTAGTTCGGGTGGTCCCCACTTACATAACCCATGTATAGAGGTTTCAATAAAAATAAAATAAAAGTTATTCTTTATTTTATTTTTATTTCCACGAAAAACACGTAAACTAAATTTTAACCTCGACAAACTGCGGTCAAGGTGAAGGTCTCCTTAAGCGAATATTGGCGATGTGAGTTCAACGGTGTCCTCGTATTTCAATTCTGAGCACTAGTTCAAAATTTAAAAAAACCCGCTCGCACGTTTACTGAATGTACCCGAAAAAAAAAATCAGAAATTCATTCCGGACACACCGGGCTTCGGAATCACGCGCCTTCAATTTTTTCTGACTCGTAAAATTCCCATATAATTAAAAAAATTACATGGAAAAATCTGGGTCTTTACATTTACTTCACAATATCATTTTGTTCGGGATTGTTTACACTTAAATTTCCATTAGAGGAAATTATTGGATAATTATTTAATAAACCCTTTAATTTTATTATCCTATAGTTATTTATTAACTTTATCAGTTAATTGTAGAATTATTTCACTCTTTCAAACTCAAAATTTTTTATAAAATGTTTTTAAGAAAACCTGAATTCATTTCTCTATTTAGTCGAGGTACATGTTTTCTTCTAAAAACCAAATTTTATAAAAAGGTATTAAAAATATCTTTACCCTTTCCAAAATGATTTATTAAAGAATTTTTTACAATTTTTTCTTTTACAAATTTTTTCAAAGGAATCTTCTTATATTTTCTTAAGAGGGCGATTTTCTAACCTTTTTACCCTGAAAAAGGAATATTATTTCTACCTTGTATGGCATGTATGAATTTACCTACCGTAATTCTTTCAAATATTCCTTTAAAATTTTAAAAGGTTGTTTTTAAAGAAAAAATTTTAAAAAAAAAATTATTTTGGAAAAAAATGATTTTTAAAATGTTTTTCAAAACAAAAGGATATTTTCCTCAATAATGATTTTAAAGTTATTACTCTTTTTCACCAGTGACAACAACCTTTTATTTTACTCTACTTGGGATATTTTTTATTGAAACCATCCATATTCTTGTTCTGGGTGGTTTATGATAAGTTTGTCCTAGGATAGTATTGACATTCACTTCCTTTATTCCTTTGATTAGACCCTTGAAATATTTAATTTACATTGATCATTTGACATTGAATTTCCCCTAATTATCCATATCATTTATATTGGATATGTTTATTTCCTAAACCGTATATCATTTTTACATACAGCATTTATGTTGATAGTTATTTTATTATTTAGGGAAATATTGATAAATTTATATTCATTATTCAATACAGATATTTGATAAGGTGTATTGTTTATTAATTAAATTGATTAGTCGATATAAGGAATTATTTGGACATGTAGTGATTGGTGGGGCCTGGAATTTATATATCCCCACAATGCATCGATAGGTTCTCATGAGACAAATTAGTTGCATAAATTAAATATGTTTCTCCCTATATTTTTAAACTTTCTAGAGGATAGATCTTGAGAGTAGATGTTTCCATGTTCCTAGGACATGATGTAAAATAATTAATCATTTCCTTCATTTTGATTCAGTATTTATTATCCATGAGATTTTCAGTATAAAAAATTATATGGATGCATTTCATTCTTATTTTATTAATTAAATGGCATGTGTTTTTAGTTATTTACCTTTCCATATTGTTTACTCACTCCCTCTTGATTTATTTATTACATGTAATGTGTGTTCAGTTATTTAACTTTCCATATTGATTTATTCTCATTGATTCACTATTACTTCTATTTTATTTACCTTTACTGAGCATTTCAGCTCACCCTTATTCTGTTTTCTTTCCCCAAGATTTCATGAAGTGTACTAAGAAAGATATGAAAGGATATGATAGATGGAATAATGTTATTATCCTTGAAAAAAATTATATTGTAAGTTGTTTATTCATTTGTTATTCAAGACTCATGTATGTATCTAGTTTATAAATACTACTAAACTCTTTAGTCCTTTAGATTGTGATTTACTTGTATCTTATTCTAATGTTATGGTAGTACGACACCAGCTTCAGGATTTCTAGGGTTAGTTAACTATAGTTAGTATCAAAGTTGGTTTAGTAAAAACCTTAGGAAGTAGATTTAGGAGAACATAGATTAGAGAACATAAACCAAAGGTGGAATTTTATAATAAGTATAGAATAAAATCCTAAAGTTTCATTTATATATATATTATGCATTTTTTTCTAGTAATAAATCCTTGTATAGATGCTATAAGTGGATGTCATTCTAGAACAGATGTACCTAGGGGTAACAACTCTAAAAATGTGTGTCGATCCTGACTCGAGCATAACCTTTTACATGACAACAAGCCTTACTATGCACTTGGTTTGACACTCTCAGAGGATATGCTTAGGATAACTAAAATTTTCTATACAAACCATTATGAAGGATTTGAATAGATAATGAAAATGAGTTACTAAGGTTAAACACTAGACAAAGGAATGAATTGTGTTTAAATAAAATGGTTGAAGTATTTATTGGGATTCTATAATTAAATTGTAGAATTATTTTTACCAATAGTATTTTGGTTATAAGAATCATGAAACATCTAAGGATTGTTTCAAATTTTATAAGCACATATGTGTTCATTAACTTAAGAGTGATGGATACCATCATGGGATTATGATATTATGGTTGACCACAAGTTCTAAGTCTTAAATATCTTTTTAGATTTTATGTGCTGGGATTATAATAAGAATAAGGATATTTTGGAATAAATTTAGGGAAATACAACTCATTAGTTTAGTGGGAAATCTATTTGAAGAATAATTACCTTACATTTTAGAGACATGAGTTTAAATGTATTAATAACCTTTAGTGTTATTATGATCATTAATTAAATTTAATAATAGTCAAATGAGATTAATAGACTTTAAAAAAATATTTTGTTTTGAAAACCCTAGTAAAATGGTTTTTTAATAATAAATTTCATTTCAAGGATATCCATAATACTTTTTGGAAACATTATAGGGATTATATTAATATGGTTTTAGAATAGAAAAACCTATATTCCAGGTAAAAACCCATAATGTTTGAAAAGTCTGTGGGACTTGAACCCATGACTTAAGGGCGATAAGGGTTTTATGCCTACCACTGGCCTATGCAATGTACTAGTTAAATTATCATTATTTTTAGTTAAACAATTTGAAAAATAAATATTAATGATGAACCATTAGTGTTACTTTTAAGGTTTATAGATTAATATATTAACCATATTGGTTTTTGGGAATAGTTAGAGATAAATGTAAAGACTCTACAGGTCTTACGATCTGATAAAATTTTATTTTAGTGCTTTAGGAATCATAGTTAATTTTGGATATCCATTTTATAGAGTAAGGGATGAATTGGAAATTGATCAAAGTACAAAAAAAGATGAAAATTATGTTTATAGAAATATATTAGGTAACTATATTTCCTTATATTATTGGTCAATAAAATAATTACATAACATTAGGAAAAGAATATTAAAATAAAATGTTTTCCTAATAACCAAGTTTTTATTAAATAGGTGGCCTTTTAAGTCATAAAATATTTATGTCTTTGAGGCCCTAAACATTTCACTGATCATTCACGTGATTTTGATTGATGACCTCAATAACTTCATATAAATATTTACACTTTCCTCTATGTATGTGTCTCCATTTTCGACTAATGTTCTACTACTTAGAGACCTAGTTATATGTTAGCCCATGTGACCTTTGTACTCCTCATTCTCTCTTTTCCAAAGGATGTTTTATGAACCCTTCTAATGATGTTTTATTTTAACATAGAAAATATCAAACAATTTATTACCAAGGTCGAGTTTAAATTGTGAGTATGAATTTTAATTAAGGTGGGGAGAATGTAAGGCCCTGAAATTATAAAATAGTAACATTGTATTTGATATCTTGTACGACATGAAACACCAAGTGTGTAAAGGAATATAATAATATAAGAATTTACAATATAATTACTATTTTAAATAAATTAAATCTATGATATATTTTTCAATGGACACAATACTAAATTATCTTTCATCGTATAAAAAAACACTTTCTTTAACATCTTGTGCTACATGCAAGACTGAGTTTTACCAAGCAACAATATATTATTAAAATATTATTATTTAATATAATAAAATATAGCATATCCATTAAATTAGTGGTTTTTAATAGTATTAACTAAATTTTGAAAATATATGTTCTATAAAAATATAATATGAATTCATTGGTTACCAATTATTACAAATAGAAATATAAATTGATTAAATTTAAAGGAAATATTTTTATGCTCCTAAAGGCGTGTTGTCTTAATAAAATAAATTAATTAAAATTATTTAATAATATTAATGAAATATATATTTTATTTTTTCAATAAAATATACTTGATATTCATCCATTTATTGTATAGGTATAAAATAAGAACAAATCCAATTTTACGCATAAAAAACTATATTTTTCGAAAGGCAATTTTACCGCCTTTTAATGGAAAACCTATTTTAAATCCAATTTTTGGTAGTTTTATAAATTTAATATTTAAAAATAAACATAATTTTTTAAATCAAAACATAAAAATTATATTAGGGTGAATTTTTGATACTTTTCTAAGATGTTTCATTTTTTGATGAATAGTGAAAAATATAGAATTTTAATTCAAAACTTCTTTTTCATCTAATTTATTTATGACGTTGAATTATATTTTTGATTGGTTTTAAAGATTAATTATAAAAAAATTATATTAATTAATTTTATTTAGGTCATTTGATTCAATTTATTCTTTAAATTGGATATAAAAACATCTCAAAATTTTGAACATTTTTACTTTAAAAAAAGGCTTTGTCATCTCATCTGTGGGATTAAATTTAAATTAATTTCTGCCAATTATGTGATTGGAATTTAAAAATATGGATTAAATATTTATAATAATCATAATTTATAATTTATAATAAGTTTAACTTGGTTTTTGACCAAAAATATTAGTGAAAGTAATTTAAAATTAATTACAATTATTAAGAGAAAAATTAGCTTAACAAAGGAATAAACCTTAAACTTAAGGGCCAAAATGACCTATAAAATTGTCCAAAATCCCTTGTATATTAATATTTCAATCATATCCACCGTTTTATATATATTTTTCTATTATTTTATCCGATTTTAATATGAAAAACTTGGGTGGAATTCCCTTTTTAAAAAATTACAAGAATGCCACTCATCCACTATAAAATGGCACTCAGCCCTCCCACTTCCTCACACCCATAAATACAATTTGGATTGAACAATATTTGTAAAAATAGACCGTAAAAATTCATATCCTAATCCTAGAAACCTAAATTTTGGTATAATGTTATTCAAGGAATCCCTTTGGTGAAAACCAAAAGGAGTTACCCAAAGAAGAGGTAATATCCTTCTTCAAGCTCTTTTGTTTTTTTTTTCATTCTCCACCCCCTAAAATATTATTATTCCATGATTAAATATTAAAATAAGTATCCTAAGTAAAATAATATTTTTTTATGTTAATTTTTTTACCTACACTTACACACATTTCTATATAATGGGTAACGAACTTACCGTTCATGTACGGCGAACTACCGCCTTGCGAAACGATGATTGTTTGTTTTTCTTTTACCACCTATTATGTTTTGAAATTATAATGGAAATTATATTTTTATATGTTATATATCATAATTATAATGTATTTATACTTATTATATTATTATATAACATATATCTTTATTTTTTCCATTTTTTATAAATAGGATAACAACGTTTGTAGACGTGTGGACTACCGCCCCCTCAAAGTGATGTGATTCATTCACGCTATAAATAGAACGTATAAAGGATGGTTTTAATAAAAATATATAACATATATTAAATATATATTATATTTTAATTATAATATATATAAATATATATATATATATATAATATACTTTTTATTCTTTTAAATATGAAAAAGAAATGAAAGTAGCGTTCAGGCATATGTGTGGTATACCATCTCCATGAACGAGGCATTTCATTTCCTATCTCCAAATATTATGAATTATGATAAATAAATATATACTAAATATAAATATTAATTAAATAATTTTTTACATTCCTTATATTATCAAATAGTAATCTAAATATGAATAACAAAAATAACAAGTCAAAACATACTTGAAAAATTATGAAATTAACACCCGAAATAGTGAAAATAATGAAAGATTATTAACAAATAGGTAATAAGATATTATAATAAGATCATATATGATATTATAAATATGATTATGGTTATTTTATGAGTTATTTACATGTATAAAACCATTATACATGAGGTTAAATTACTTTTACCCAAAAAGAAATGTAAGGTAAGGTATTTTCATCTCACTTTTTACATATGTGAGATAAATGTCATATTCACCACTTAATTATCTTGTTTGGTGTATATACTGCCCCGTATGGTATATTATATCAATAATTACTTTATATTAATGTTATTTAAATGTTTCATTTTTTTGAGTATTATTATTTGGGTTTCTGATTCAAATGTTACCACAGTTGTATAGGACTTCATCTTAAATTTCATTCTTTGAGGCATACTTATTGTTGTGCACCTAATTTCTTATATATAGTGTACATAATACCAATTTTACATGTAATAACATGATTATTTAATTATTCATGGTATTTTTAGTTTCAATTTTAATTATTTGTTCTAATGGTATTTTAATTAAAATTTACCAAGTGGTGAAGAATTTCATAACTTGATTCTTTTTCATTGGGTTATATTACTTCCTCATTGTCATTAATATTATAAGATTATGTGTATAATAAAATTTTACTATATTTTTTTTATATACACTATTTTTATGTGTATTTACATTTAATACATGAAATATATTCATTTATTTATTCTCACATCAATGTTATGGTCTTTTAAAGGGTTTACTTCACAATATCATTTTGTTCGAGATTGTTTACACGTGAATTTCCATTAGAGGAAATTATTTGATCATTATTTAATAAAACATTTAATTTTATTATCATATGGTTATTCATGACATTTATCAAGTAATATTACCATTTTTTACTCTTTGATACTCAAAATGTTTTAGAAAATTATTTTAAGAAAACCCGACATCATTTCTATCTTTGGTTCAAGAACTTACTTTCTTCTAAAAACCCAGTTTCCTAAAAATGTTTTCAAAAATGTTTTTACCCTTTCCAAAATGATTTATTAAATACATATTTACCCTTTTTTTCTTTTAGAAATTTTTTCAAAGTAATCTTTTTTTTCGTTTTCCAAACAAGGCATTTTTCTAACCTTTTTACCATGAAAAGGAATTTTCTTTTTACCTTGTACGGCATGTGCATATTTACCCATCAACATTACTTAAAAGACTAATTTTAAAGTTTTAAAGGTTAATTTTTAAATAAAATTTTGTTTCTGAAGTTGTTTTCAAAGAAAATTATTTTTAAAATGTTTTTCAAAATAAAACGATATTTTCCTCAAGAATTATTTTAAATTTCTTCTATTTCATCAATGACAACAACCCTTTATTTTACTCCACTTGGAATATTTTGTATTGATACCATCCTTATTCTTCCTCTAGATGGTTTATGATTAATTTTTTCAAGGATAATATTGACATTTACTTCCTTGATTCCTTTGATTAGTCCCCTTGAAATATTCAATTTCCTATGATCATTTCACATTTAATTTTCCTTAATTATCCATATCATTTATCATGGATATGTTTATTGCCTAAATTGTATATCATTTTTACATACGATGTTTGCTTTGACTTTTTTTTGATTATATAGGGAAATATTGATAAATTTGTATTCTTTATTCAATACGGATATTTAATAAGGCATATTGTTTATTAATTAAATTAATTACTAGGTATAAGGAATGATTTAGAGATGCAGTTATGAGTTGGGCCCGAACTTTATATAGATCATTGATGCATTGACGAGTTCTCATGAGAAAAATTAGTTGTAAAAATTAAATATGTTTCTACCTGTAGTTTTAAATGGTCTGGAGGATAGATCTTGACAGTAGAGGATTTCATGAGCCTGAGACATGATGTCCTATAATTAATTATTGCATTTGTTTTGATTTTGTAACAACTCAAGTACTTATAAAATAATTTTTTTTTTCATTCTAGGATTAAATATTTAAATTAATTATAAATTTATTATGAAATAATTGATATTTATAGAAATTGAGGAATTAATACTGATAGAATAATAACTATACCTTGGGAATAGTAACTTGACCACTAGGAATAGTAATTTGTCCAATAGAATAGTAACTCAACCTTTGAGAGTATAAATAAAGTTTTTGTATCTTATAATTGTAATCATGGTATATTTATATCATATAATAAGTTAATGAATATTTTAAAAATGATAAATTAATTGTTGATATTTTTGTGAAACATAAATGTTTATTTTTAATTTTATAATTAATTTAATGATTTTAAATATTTTTATTTTCATAAAATAGATTCATAAAATTAATATTTTATTTTCTTATAGTTAAAATATAATTTTATGAGACCTTGATTAATTTTTTAAGGTGTTATAAAATGAGTTATAGTTTTAAAATTTTTATTTTTTGAATAAATTATGATTTTATTTAAAAATTAAATTTATCATATTTAGAAAATTATTTTCAAAAAATGGAGTTTTTTTTTTGAATTCTACAAATCAAAAAAATGTTTTTGGTGAATTTTTGAGATTTTTTTGAAATACTTGAATTTTTTTGAATAGTGAAATACGGCAATTTACAGTATATATACGTTATAAGTTAAATATACTATTTATAACATCATGAATGATGTAAGCACCATAATCTAGAAATTCTCTTGATTATTTTAATATATTTAGTCATAATTCTAAAACTATTCATAGTCTTGATTCAAAATAATAAACTAATGAACAAAATAAAAATAAACCCTCCTCTCCTCCACTATAAATACCACCCCTAACCCCATCTTCTCCTCACACCTCTAAAGCTTTGATAATTTCTCAATTTCTACCCAATACTATTCCCAAGCCTCTTCCCCACATCCAGAACCTTCTGGTCTCTCCAAAAGGCCAAAACCAAAGTCCTTAAGGAGGTTCTCAAGGAGGATAATTCAAGAGGTAAAAATTCTATTTCATTTTCTTTTCTTTTATTTTATTTTATTATAATCTCTTCACATACCCTTATCCAAGAGGCATGAACACTACATTATCTTATATATACTATAATTTTATCATGTTTACGTAAAAAAAATTCATCATACTTCTTCTCCTCTCCCACTTATTCTAAAAATAAAAACATCGTTCGTGATGTGTAGATTTACCGACATCATGGATAATGTGTTTTAAATTTCTATTACCACCTTCATGGATGGTCATAAAACCATTTTAATGGTTGAAAAATATTTTAAATTTTATTATATAACATCTCTTATGTTTTAGAATTAACATATTTACATAATATTAAATTATATAACAAAACTAGTTTGTGATTATCAAAGAACTGCCAAAATGATCTAAATGAATATCATTAATGTTTTATCTAATTATTCATCATAATATCTAAAAATAAAATGATTTATGGTATAATTTAATATTATATAAACATATTAATACCATTTCATTTTACTTCTGTATTTTCACTTGCATTCGATAAGAAAATCCATTATGAACTGGCCATGGAAACCATGTAATGAACACACCTGAAATAATGGAAATAACAAAATATTATTAATATATGGGTAGAATGATGTTATAAAATGATCATATAATGTAAAATAAAAATGAATATGTTTATTTAAAATATTAATAATGCTATTTTAACCATTATACAGGTGGTTAAAACATATTTTAATTAAAACGAGACTAAGGTAAGGGAATTCATAACCTAATTTCTATTATTTGGGTTAACCTTCTACTTCATTGATTTTTTCATGATAAGATTATTTGTGATTTTAATGTTTAATATATAATGTTTTACTATGTATATTTATAGTGAGTATACATATCCCTTTAATTTTATTAATTATATCTTCAATGATATGGTATATGTAAGGGACTCTTTAAAAATCCTCTTTTAAATTTCTATTTTTAAAAAATTCAAAAGGAATGTTTTTATACAAGTGTTCATGTTTTATTATTATTCTATGGTTCTTGGGAATTTTTTATGATAAATTTTGGGAACTTTATCTCCCTCTAATTCATTGGGTATGTTTAAGTTATAGGTCAGTCATATAGTTACTCCTTGTGTAATTGTGATGGTTACACTATAAGGTAGTTGTGAGGGTTGAATTGTAAGGTAGCCGTGAGGGTTAAAAATCATATGGTAGTCATGAGGGTTATAATATTAAGGAAGTATTTCCCTAAGTTACCTACATGGATTTATTTATTTTTTCTATGTTTTATGGGGTATTCAAATAATCAAAAGGTTAGTCTTTACATTTATCATTTTGAAGGTGAAGCTGACCAATGGTGGTCAATGGTCAAGAATATCAGGGATAGTTATGAGATTGATGCCTTAGAATGGGATGAATTTAAGAATATATTCCTTGAAGAATATTTTCCTAAGGTGGTTCTACTTAGGATGGAAAATAAATTCCTTGAATTAAAGCAAAGGGAGTAATATTTAGTGGATTTTTATCAATAAAACTTCACCCAACTAGAAAGGTATGCTACAAATATTATTCGAGATCCTAATAATAAAATCAACCATTTTTACTTAGGATTAAATCCAAGATATTGAAGGGAATTGGATTCTAGTGAATTAAAAAGTTATGAGAAACTTTTCTGATGTAATGAGAGGGAATAAATGGAGTTTTTTTATGATCATGTGTACTTTTACAACAATCAAAATAATAGGTCTAGATGGAAAGTGATGGGTAAGAATCAATCAAGTAAATTCGAAGGTAAGAAAGTAAAATTCTAGTGTGTGAAAAGTGTGATAAAAAGAACATTGGGGAATGCCTTAACAAAACTGTGAAGTGTTTTTGATGTAGTAAGTATGGACATATGGACCAGGATTGTAATGAAAATGATCTTAATATTAATTCTAATAAGTAAATTATAGAGTGTTTTAAATGTGGTGATATGGGTCATTAAAAAAATCATGCCCAAAAAAATATTTGAATGATGGAAAGCATCTAGATTATAAGAAGAAAGGTACAATGATATCCTTTATGACTACATCAGTAGATGTTGGGTCATCCAATGAAGTGGTATCAGGTAATTTGTTTTTTTACTCAGATTTTGAAAATGTCTTGTCTGATATGGGGTCTACACATTCCTTTATTTCTGAGAAATTTTCTAGTAAATTAGAAATTTCACCTCAAGAAATAATATCAGAACTTATGGTTAAAACACTATGGGGAAATATTATAGAAAAAAAAGAATTATAATAATCTTTCTATTGTTGTCTATGGAAAGACACTACCTACAAACCTTGTGGTTTTACCCTTAGTAGAGTTTGATGTCATTCTTGGTATAGATTGTCTTTCTGTTTATCATTAAAGATTTATTATAGAACTAAAGAAGTTGTTTTTTCAAAAATAGTTTCAGTTTGTATACAAGAATTAACCCATACAATTGATAATATATCAGGAATCTCGGATACTGTTAAAAGATGGAAATGAATTTTATCTTTCTCATATTGTTGAAAATAAGAGAATTGTTTAGATTAATGATATACCAATGGTAAATGAATACTTGGATGTTTTTTTGATGATTTTCCCAGTGTTATACCTGATTGGGAAGTTGAATTTTCTGTTGAATTAGTTCTTGACGCTAATCCAATTTTAGAACCCCCTTATCAAATGGCTCAAGTGGAACTTCTTGAATTGAAAAATCAGTAACATGGGTTTCTTGATAAAGGATCTATTCATCCTAGCACTTCATCATAGGTTTATACTATTTTTTTGTTAAAAATAAATATGTTTCCATGAGACTTTTCATAGGTTATAGAGCTTTGAATAACATTACTGTTAAGAATAAGTACCCATTGCCTCATATTTATGACTTGTTTGATCAGATCCAGAGAGATCAGTATTTTTTAAAGATTGAATTTAGATCTGGGTACTATAAACTAAAGGTGAAGGAGGATAACATCCCAAAAAAAGTGTTTTGTACTATATATGGGAATTATGAGTTTGTTGTTATGCCCTTTGGTTTTAAAAAATCCCCCGATATATTCATGGATATTATGAATAGAATATTCCGTGGATATTTGGATAAGTTTGTTTTTGTTTTTATTGATGATATTTTATTATTTTAAAAAAATTATGAGTATCATGAAAAACATTTAAGTATTTTATTGAAAACTATCAAAGAAAATAATTTATTCAAAAAAATTAACAAATTTGATTTTTGGTTGCAACAGATTTCTTTTCTTGGGAACATTATAAATAAGGGTGAAATAACATTTGATTTTTCTAAAAAAAGTGTTTGATAAATGGCCAATACCTAAAAATGTTATATAGATTCATATTTTTCTTGGATTAGTAGGTTATTACCAATGGTTTGTTAAAAAATTCGCACAATTATCTATCCCACTAACTAAGTTAACATGAAAAGGGGTTAAATTTATTTGGAAAGAATAATGTGATTTGTGTTTTCAGGAACTAAAGAATAGATTGGTGAATGCTTCAGTTTTTTCCCTGCCTTTCAGAAATTGTGAACTTGTCATGTATAATAATGTTTCATTGAAGGGACTTGGTTTTTTTATGATGCGTAATGGTTAATAAATTTATTGTGTTTCAAGAAAACTGAAGCCTCATGAGTTAAACTATCCCACACATGATTTGTAATTAGTATCTATGGTTTTTTCTTTAAAAATTTGGAGGCATCGTTTATACAGATCCAAATGTTAAATATATACTAACCATAAAGTTTTGAAGTATATATATTCACTTATAAGGAATTAAACATGAGGCATTGAAGATAGATTGAATTGATAACGGATTATGATTGTATGATCGATTACCATCCTACAAAACCAAAAAATTAGTGGATGACTTGAGTCAAAAACATCATGCATTATTAACCATGTTATTTTTGGAACATGACCCCATGATTAATGATTTGATGAATTTTGGCATGGAAGTTTTTGGTGTAGAAAATTTCTCTATTTTGTTTTAGTTTTCAGTGTATTTATCTCTATCATATAGAATTAAGAAATCATAGAAGGAAGATGGTGAGTTATAGAAAAAGGTAGAATTGGTTAAAATTGGTATGATTCTAGAATTTAATATTGATAAAGATTGTGTTTTGAGGTATGGTAATATATTATGTGTGCCTTGTGATTCCTAGATGAAGAAATAACTATTGTGTGAAGCTCATAGTTCTCCATTTTTAGTTCATCCTAATAGTACTAAGATGTACAGAGACCTTCATAAGTATTACTGGTGAGATGGAATGAAAAGAGATATTGTATATTTCACCATTAAATGTTTGACATGAAAATTGGTTAAAGTAGGAAAAAAACTACCAAAGGGGATGCTTCAGCCATTGCCAGTGTCATAGTGAAAATTTGAAAATATATCTGTGGACTTCGTGGTGGGACTTCAAAATATTTCTCGAGGTAACAATGTGATTTTGGTTATTATTGACCAATTAACGAAATCTACACATTTCCTTCATATTCAATATATTATGTCTTTATATTATCTTTCTTGAATATAACTCAAAGATATTTTCAGGTTACATGGAGTTCCTCTTTCCATTGTATCTAACTGTGATCCTAGGTTCACTTATAACTTTTGGAGGGTCCCTTAAAATTCATTGGGTATAGAATTAAATTTCAGCACAGCCTTTAATCCTCTATTTTATAGATAGACCAAGAAAGAAATTCCAACATTGGAGGATATGATTTGATCTTGTTTAAGTAATACCAGGGAAGTTGGGATCAAAATCCTTCTTTAGTTGATTTTTTTATAATAATAGTCTTTATTCCAGTATATATATGGAACCTTTTGAGGCATTATTTAGAAAGCGGTTTTGAACTCCATCTTTTTGGGATAAATTTAGGGAAAGGAAGTTTATGGGACCAAAATTAGTAGAGGAAGTGGCTGAGAAGGTGAAGATGATCCAGCAACACATGAGGACAGCTCATAGAAAGCAGAAACGTTATACAGATATTAGGAGGATAGAATTTTCTTACAAGGTATGGGATCATGTTTTTCTTATAATCTCACCATGGAAAAGTGTTATGAATTTTGGTAAGAAAGGAAAGCTAAGTCCATAGTTCATTAGACCTTATAAAATCCTAGAAAAAGTTGGACCAGTCACCTACCGAGTATATTTTCCTTCGAGTTTATCCTAGTTACAAAAAAAATTAATGTTTTGATGTTGAGAAAGTATGTGCTAGATTCATCTCATGTTTTGAGCCTAGAATTAGTTAAGATGGAAGAGAATATTTCTTATAAAGAGAAACCTGATCAGATTCTTGATCTTAGATAGAAAGTATTACATAATAAATTAATCCACCATGTTAAGGTTTTGTGGAGAAGCCATGTGGTTGAAGAACCAACATGGGAATCTGAAAATTCTATGAGGTAATTGTAACCTAACTTGTTTAATAAGTTAATAAAAATTGTAAGGATGCACTTTCTAGAAGGTAGGGAGAATGTAACAACCTAGGTAGTTATAAAATAATTTGTTTTCAATCTGAAATTAAATATTTAAATTCATTATAAATTTATAATTAAATAATTGATATTTATAGAAATTAATAAATTTATACTGATAGAATAGTAACTTTCCCTTAGGAATAGTAACTTGACCATTAGGAATAGTAATTTGGCCAATAGAATAGTAACCTCACCTATGAGAGTATAAATAAAAAATATATCTTATAATTGTAATCATGATATATTTATATCATGGAATAAGTTAATAAATATTTTCAAAATGATAAATTAATTGTTGGTATTTCTGTGAAACATAAATGTTTATTTATAATTGTATAATTAATTTAATGATTTAAAAAATGTTTATTTTCATAAAATAGATTCATAAAATTAATATTTTATTATATTATGTTTATATGATTATTTTATAATACCTTGATTATTTTTTCAAGGTGTTATAAAATCAGTTATAGTTTTAAAATTGTTATTTTCTAAATAAATTGTGATTTTATTTAAAAACTAAATTTATCATATTTTAAAAATTATTTTCAAAAAATATAGTTTATTTTAAAATTATACATATCAAAAAATGGTTGGGGTAAATTTTTGGTCTTTTTTTGAAATACTTTATTTTTTTATGAATATTGAAATACAGTAATTTATGGTATATATATTTTATAAGTTAAATACACTATTCCTAACATCGTGAATGATGTAATCACCATAATCTCAAATTTAACTTGATTATTTTAATATATTTAGTGATAATTCTCAAACTATTCATAGTCTTGAGCCAAAATAATAAACTAAACAATAAAATAATCAAAAAACCCTCCTCTCCTCCACTTTAAATACCACCCCTCACCCCCTCTTCTCCTCACACCTCTAAAGATTTTATCACTATAAAATTTCTACCCAATACTCTTATAAATCCTCTTATCCATGTCCAATACCTTATGTAATCACCAAAATTCCAAAACCAAAGGCCTTAATGAGGTTCTCAAGGAGGATAATTCAAGAGATAAAAATCCTCTTTCATTTTCTTTTATTTCCTTTTCAATTTTTTTTCTTATACTCTATTCACCTACCCTTATACAAGAGGCATTAAAACTATATTATATTATATATACTATAATTTTAACATGTTTATGTAAAAAATCATCATCATACTACTCATCATCTTCCACTTATTCTAAAAAAAACATCATTCGTGATGTATCGATTTACCGATATGGTGGATGATGTGTTTTCAATTTCCATTACCACCTTTATGGATGTTCAAAAAACCATTTTAATTGATGAAACATATTTTAAATTGTATTATATAACCTCTATTATGTTATGGGGTTAACATATATATATAATATTAAATTATATAATGAAACTAGTTTTTGATTATCGAAGAACTTCCAAAATAATCTAAATGAATATCATTAATGTTTTAGCTAATGATTCATATTTATATCTAAAAAATGATTTATGGTATCATTTAATATTATGGAAACATATTAATACCTTTTTATTCTAATTTTATAGTTTCACTTCCATCTGATAAGAAAATCCATTACGAATAGACTATGGAAACCATGTAAAGAACGCACATGAAAAAAATAGAAATAACCAAATATTATTAACAAATGGGTGGAATGATGTTATAAAATGATAATATAAGGTTATATAAAAATGAATATGTTTTTTTTAATATTAATAACACACTATTAACCATTATATATGAGGTTTAAACACATTTTAAGTAAAATGAACCCGAGGTAAGGATATTCTTAACCCAATTTCCATTCGTTGGGTTAACTATATACATCATTGATTTTTTCATGATAATATTATTTGTGATATGAATGTTTGGTATATTATTTTATATTATGTGTATTTAAAATTATTATACATATTCCTTTCATTTTATTAATTCTCACTTCAATGATATGGTATATGCAAGGGACTCCTCTTTAAAAATCCTCTTTTAAATTTCTATTTTTACAAAATTAAAAAAGAATGTTTTTATGCAAGTGTAAATGTTTTATGATTATTTTATGGTTCTTGGGAATTTTTTATGATGAAATTTGGGACCTATATCCCCATTGGATTCATTGGTTATGTTTAAGTTTTAGGTCAACCATATGGTTACTCCAAGTGTAACTGCAATGGTTACACCATAAGATAGCCATGAGGGTTACATTGTAAGGTATTCATGAGGGTTACAAATCATAAGGTATCCATGAGGTTTAAAATATTAATTAAGTAATGCCCCAAGTTATCTACATGGATTTATTTATGTTTTATATGTTTTATGTAAATCTCTTGTTTCACAAAGTAAGTACATGATACTTTATGGGTGAGAAGTATGTCTTTGTGAAAATGATTTCATATGTTTATAATTATTTATGGACTAATGGTTTCTACCCTTATTTTTATATCCCCTACTGATATTTTTATTCTCATACCAAGTTTAAAAAAATTTTCACAGGGTTTAAAGATGGGTAAGATAAGATTAGAATCTAAGATGAATGTTGTGAATAATTTTTATGAAAATATTTGATGTTTTTATTATAAACTTTTGTATTATGAAAAAAATGGATATTGTTTTAGTTGTATCCACTTTGTATTCTTGTGGGTTGAAATGTATGAATAATGTTCTAAATTTCTAAAACTCTCAACCAAAAAGATATTTGGGAATGTAAAAAGCTAATTCTAAAAAAATTTACTAGATTATGTAATTTTTAAGATAAGATCCTTATAGATTTAGTATTTATTATCCATGAAATTTTCACTATGAAAAAGTCTATAGACACATTTCATTCTAAAATTATTATTTAAATGGAATTATTTTTAGTTATTTACCTTACCATATTGTGTACTCACTCCCTATCAATTTATTTATTACATGTCATGTGTATTTAGTTATTTACTTTGACATGTTGATTTATTCTCATTAATTCATTATTTATTTTGATGTACTTACCCTTACTTAGAACTTTAGCTTTCCCTTTCTATTTTTCCCTTTCATAGGATTTCATAAAGTGTACTAAAAAAGATATGAAAGGATATGCTTGATGGAATAACGTTATTATCCTCAAAAAAATATTTTTAAAGTTGTGAATTCATTAGTAATATAGGACTCATGTATGAATCTAGTTTACCAAGACAATTAAATTGTTCAATCCTTTGGGACACAATTTACTTGTATCTTATGCTAGTATAATTGTAGCACGACACTGGATCTAGGATTTCTGGTGCCGGGTCGCTACATTTGGGCATCATGGTCACTATAGAGTTTACCTTATTTTGGTACCTATAGTTCCCCTTTCAATTATCTTAGTACTATATAGAATTATATAAATAAAATTGGGATTTATTTTATATATCTGATTAGGTTTTTATTAGTGTATTTTCCTTATCTATCTCTTATGTATGTTTCTCTTTGAGGGTAATGCCTCTCATTGTATGCTTATTATACCCTCAGTGCTAGTCACCAACCTAGGGCCTACTATAGGTGGGACTCGAGTGGTCACCATCCTCATTCTTTCATTTCTGGCCTAGGGGGTACTCTTCGGGGTGAGGGGTTGTGATAGAGTGGTATCAAAGGTTTATATTGAGAAATAGGATGGAGTTTGGAGTTAGGCATAGGTGAGACTACATGGGTTGGTAGGTAAACAGTGTTGGATAACTTTAGTAAGTGATGTAAACATAGGATACCAGTTGATACATAGGTATTTAGGGCCCAATGTGATCTAATGAATGGACCTTTAAGTTACCTAATCCTACTAAATTAAGTGATACTAGTATCAAGGTAGAGACCTAGGAAAGGATCATGCATTGTTCTTATTTTCACCTATATTTGAAATGGTTATAACTTAGAATAGGTTAAACTTTAAATAATGAAATAAATATTAAATCAATTAATGTTTATTATTCCATATTCTAGGTTTAGGAGCTCTAACCTTTTTTTTCTTTTATATTCATGTCTCCATATCTATGTCCTTATCAGGTTAGCACTAAATATGTTTATAAGGATATGTCAGTAAATCATTACAGGGTGGAGGTTTCCAATGGCAAAAATTGGAAGACACTCCAAGAGTTTCAGTTTTAGAGTCTGAAGAAGTATGAGGGCTCCATTTCAGAATTAGTCATAGAATAGTGGTTAGAGGAGATGTTGATAGCTTTCAGTGCAATCTATGATCAGAGGGAGCATTGGATTTCATTATATGTAATGATTCTGTGTGGGAAATTAAGTTAGTGATGGTTTTTATTACTTGGGGATCTTAAGGAGTTAGTGGTCTCATGGGAGTAGTTTAGGGACCAATTCTGAGAAGATCTTATTTCTTCCACCATCAAGGTGACTAGTCATTAGGATATTATTAACCCTTGATAGGGTATTTCTAGTGTTTGGGAGTTTAGAATCTATTTCAAGACCCTTCTAAGATATTATTCAGACTTGTTTCTAGATGATGAGTCCAAGGAAAGGCATTTCAAAGATAATTTTCATTCAGATATCCAGTACTAGACCACCCCATTCATATTTTTGACATATATTGAGGTTTTAGAAATAGAATATGTCAGTAAGAGGATATTGGCTAGAACCAGATCATCATGAGAGGGGATTCATCAGGATTTATCATGAATCAGTTCTATGGTGTGGGTTTCCCATTTACTTTGAAAGAAGTTATTTTGACCAACTAGGGGTAGGTCACAACCCTCATAATATCATTTCTCTAGGGGTGAAATCTATCATACCTTTTATAAGGGATTATATGTGTTTTTTTCTAGTGGATTTTGAGGTCATCAGTTGAAAGAGTACCCAACATTTCTGAGAAGTCAATGTGTGCTAGGTTTCCCGCTTTAGGTTCCTCCATTGAGGTAGTTTCATCCAAGGTAGTATCATCATGTTGTTCCAATTTTGGATTAGTATAGAGGATATAGAGTAGGAAAAGTATGGCCCCAACATGATCCTCATCCTTAGAGAGCAAAGCGTGGTGATGGAGGTGGTCATTAGTGGGTTTATAGAGTCCATGGATCATGTCGTTGTCAACATCATGCTCTAGCGTTGCTAGCTTCGGGTGATCCAAATGTGGTTCAAGGTACCCTTTTCTTGTTTTTTACATGGTTTCATGCTTTGCTTGATTCAAGATTCACACACTCCTTCATATCACATGCCCTTTTCCATGCTTTGAGACTTGAGGTGGATAGGCTTCCAGTTCCCTTGGGGTTGACTACGCTTGTTGTATGTCGAGTTGACTTATATGAAGTATGCAGAAACTATGATCTAGTGTTGGGGCAGCATCAATCTTTGGGATACTTCCTATTTTTATGGATACGTCCATAATACATCATCCTTAGCATCTATTGGCTATATTCAGTACATAATATTGTGTATTTATTGAGGAGGTAGGTTGATTTCTATGATTTTTATGGAGATCTAGTAGTGTTCATGGGTGAGTGATACCCTTAGATGGGTCGGTGGTGTGTTCGATCCTTATCTTACTTGATAACTGATTTGATGTTGAGTTCATCAAAGGTTTAGCTGATAGTGTTTACTAGGATTGTAGAAGAGTACTCTAATGTCTTTATAGAGGAGGTTGTATCATTATCTTCTTGATGAGAGATTGATTTTGGGATATATCTACAACCGGTTATGTCTCTTGTCTCAAGGTCTTCATATAGGATGGCGCCTTTTGAGTTGTGAGAGCTACGTGTATAACTCGATGGTCTAATTCATCGAAGTTTTCTTTGGTCGAGTGTGTCATATTGGGGTGCATTGATTTTTTTTGTGAATAAGGATGATGGAAGTTTATAGCTTTGCATATATTATCATCACTTGAACTAGGTGATAGTGAATAAAAACTATCCTCTTCCTTATATTGATGATTTATTCGATCATATGAAGGGAGAAAGTTGGTTATCGATGATCGGTATTCATTTAGAATATCATAATATGCATGTGAATGATAAGGATATTCTAAAGACTAAATTTTTATGTTGTCATGGTCATTCGGAGAACTTTGGGTACGTCCGGGTTGGTTCGAACACGAAACCAACCGGGCCCTCGGAGCGGAAACGCTTATAACTTGAGCTACGGACATCCAATTGACATGCCGTCAACTTTGTTGGATTCCTCTTAGTGATACGGACCTTTTGGCTTAATCCGCTCGAGGTTTGGACGCAGTTGGAGTGCGGTTGGGTTGGTTTTGACTTAAAAACCAACCGGAACCCTAGAACGAAAAAATCAATAACTCTCAGACCGGGCGTCTGATTGATGCGCCGTCTGTCACGTTGAGTTCCTATTGTCGAGACGGAACTTTGAGATACATCAAATCTGGACTACGTGTCAGTTAATGTATCAACCCCTTGGCTCGTGGAGCGGACCCTCCCGGAACAAGCATGCAGTGTGAGGGAACCCTAGAGCTGGCTACGACTGTGATGACCGTACTGAAATCCTATGTGGGTTCGACGGTGATGAAGACTACACTGAAATCCTATGTGGGTTCGGCAGCGATGAAGACCGTACTGAAATCCTATGTGGGTTCGACAGAGATGAAGACTTCACTGAAATCCTATGTGGGTTCAACAGCGATGAAGACTGTACTGAAATCCTATGTGGGTTTGATTGAGATGAAGACCGTACTGAAATCCTATGTGGGTTCGGCAGCGATGAAGACCGTACTGAAATCCTATGTGGGTTCAACGGAGATGAAGATTGCACTAAAATCCTATGTGGGTTCGGCAGCGATGAAGACCGTACCGAAATCCTATGTGGGTTCGATGGCAATAACTATTGTTCTTGCATCCTACGTGGGTCTGGTGGTGTCTGACTCTATTCTTGCTATCCTATGTGGGTATGGAAGAGTAGCTGGTTTAGTATCCTACGTGGGTCCCAGCTTAGATGAATTAGAGGCTATATCTGATCATATCTATCACCGAAGAGGTATACCTGTGTGAGCTGAGTCTTGACTTTCAATCATTATCTTTGATATGATTGACTTGCTTTCCTATATGGATTGGGTTGTACTATCCTGTGTGGATGTGATCAAACTTGGGCTCGGGTGTTGGAGTCGAACTAGAATTGATGACTTAGGTATATGTATGGGCCTATACCTAAGTAGTGTTGGTTGTTACTTCGTGATTGTATCTTTCTTTTGTGGATTATCCTTTGTGGATTCTGGGAGACCTTCAGGGGTCTCTAGGTCCCTACTGAGTAGCGTATACTCACCCCTGCACGAGCTATGTCCGCACTATGTTGTGTTGGATGCAGACGACGGACAATGCTGATTGTGGTAGAGGCTAGTGGGGCAGTCAGTACCTGGAGGTGGACCACTGGGCGGGACGTACACAGAGCGGGCAGCTGGACCCGAGGAGCTGAGGTGGCTATCTGTACCCACCCTTCAGGTGGGACTTCCAGTGGATGGCTCGACATTGCTAATTTAATTTCAGTTGTTGTAATTTCTTTCCATTTGTACTTTACTTTCAGTTTGGGTTTTTATTCTAGCTCATTTACTTTCCGCACTTACTTGTACTAAGTTTACTTAGTGTTTACTTCTGCTTTCTTAATTTGTGGTGTTTTTTTACTTTATAAAGGCAATACCCTCCCCTTTTGTTTGGATTTACACCTTGGTGCTAGTCGTCTTCCCCTGGCCTATGGGAGGCGGGCTTGGGGTAGTCACGGCACGGGTCCTGAGAATGGGTCATGAAAAATTTTACTCTTAGTTAAGAATTATCACTAATTTTCATCCACATATAGAGGGTTAGATAGAGTGGACAATTAAGACTCTTGAAGACATGTTGTGTTCTTATATCCTATATTTTGGAGGTTCATGGATGAGGAACCTACCCTTGGTTGAGTTTTCTTATAATAATAGTTTTCACTCCACCATTGGTATAGATTCATTTGAATATTTGTATGGATAAACTTTTTAATCTCTTTTATGGTAGATTGGGTTCATGGAGTCAAGAATTCTCGGGCTGAAACTGGTATAGAATATGACAAAGATGGTTCATGTAATATTTGAGAGGATGAACGTAGTAGATAATTTTTAGAAATAATATGTTGATCGTAGGAGGATACCTTTATAATTTTATGTTGGTGATCATGTATTTCTGAAAGTGAATCCTCATCATGGTTGGTGAAGGTTTGGTCATGATAGTAAACTTTCTCCCTAGTTTGTTGAACCTTTTGAGGTGTTGGATAATGTTAGAGTCATGGTGTATCTGATAGAACATCCCCCACAGATGAACTAGATACATGATGTTTTTCACATGTTACAGATCCTTTTTTACCATCATGATGACTCTCACATCATTTATTGGGGAGATATAAATTTATACAATAATAAAATCTTTGAGGAGTGACATATAGAAATTCAGGACCACTAAGAGAATGTGTTTCATGGGTGTGTTATTCCTTAGTTCATGTTTTATGGCAGCACGATGGCATGGAGGATAGTACCTAGGAATGTGAGTCAAAGATATGTGATCAGTACCCATATCTATTTTTTTATCTCTTCTCTTGATGTAAAACTCATTGTTTTTTATTGAAATTTTTCTAGTTTATGAGATGGTTTCCTCTTGTTTCTTGTTATGTATTTACTGTCATTTGAGAGGTGTCTTCTTCAAGAGAGTTTTTAGGAGATGTTTGTTGTTGTGTGGTTTTTCAATTTTTCTTATGGCGATGTGGATGAGCTCCTATGATGGAAATATTTTTTAGAGGTATCTTATGGGGTGGCTGTTCAGACGACCCCTTTCATTTTTCTCTTTAATTTTGGTTTTGGATTCTTGAGTAAGAGAATTTTTTTATTAGTATTCGATGTAAGGGTTAAGATCCATGTAGTCCAACCCATTTCATGTTTCTTAATCCTATGGATCTTGAAAGATTCTTAGTGGGGGTATGGTGGATTTCAACTTCTAAAAGATAGAAATAGGGAGAATTTACATCGTGATAAGGGGTTTATGGTGTAAGTGTGTTTTATGTCATAAGTGTGTCTTATGGCCTGAAGGGATTCATGGATTGTGTTTTTAAACCCATGTAAATTACATCATAAACCTAAAATTTATAATGTGAATTAAATGTGTGCCTTACAGTTTGAGGCGATATGTTTTTCATAATAACTTAATGTTTGATGTGTTTATGATGTAAATGAGGGGTTTATGCTATAAATATCCCCTTTACAATGTTCTCTATAACCTGTAATGTCTTGGTTTTTCTCAAAGCCTGTGTATTATCTCCCAAGGATCTAGATATCCAGGGTAATTTCTTCAGGTCTTTCAGGATCCCTTCAAAGGGGATCAATTCTTGACTTCTCGTGTTGGACCTACAGAAATCCGAGGTTATTTCTCCCTCGTTATCTTGTGGTCCTTCGATCTGGTTTCTCCCATTTTGTCTTTCCATGTAATTTATCCATGTTCTAAATTGAGTTTTATTATTATTGGCATATTTTTGGAATGGCATCCTTGTAGGGATAAAGTCTTTATGCAGAAGAGGTGGTCAAGATCCATGACATTGGTCTATTATCATGTGAAGAACATTGAAAATTTTAAGGTAGGGGATTAATTTATTATATTTTATTTATGTTAAATAATAAATTTATAATAGTTTATCCCTTTATACAATAATATAATTAACCAAATAAAAAATTGAACCAAGTTAAATAATAAAGTTGGTTTATACTTAGTGGTCAGATGTTGTTACTTTCCTCCATGATAATAGCTCGCCACTTGATTTTATAGATAGTGTTATATCTATACTATGATTTTATAGCATGTTTTTATGTTTGGTTTAGAATGTTTCTTTCATTTTAAAATGGTAAAGAACATAAATCTTGTAATTATTAAATTATTTTTCTAAGAAATTTAAAGTAGAATATTTAATTGAATCTAGAGTTACTTATAATGTCATGGAAATTAAAATTGATGAAACGCAAATGTTTAATTGAATATTATAATTTATGTGTTAATTTAATTAATAGATAATGTGGTTAATGTTAGTTATTTTTTATGAAAATATAAATAACTCATGTCAAATTAAATTTTTTCTTCTCACAGTTTGATAAAACTGGTTTTGATGATTGAGAGCATGTTTAGTAGTTTAATATTTTATTATAGTTGATGCCTTGGGTTTCTCATAGTTGGAACTTATTAATAATGAATTGGTTAATTAAATATGGAATTAATTTTATTTATTTTTTAAATATAAATCTTTGGGGCTGAGAGTGCCTTTTTTCTTATAAAGGATGAATGCCTTGTGTTAGGAGCCGTGAGAGATCATTTTCATGTAATGATTGAATACCTTGTTTTAGTGGAAAGTTTACCTATTGATTATTCTTGTTTTCTTGCTACCTTTTGATGTTCTCTAGATTTGAACCTTTCTATGTGATTTGATATGAGCCTGGGATGGCTAAGCCTTGGCTGACTGATATGATAAGGGACGGGGAGGCCCGGATGATGTGGAAGTATTAGACACTTGTGATGGAGAGATGCATCGGAATATGAATGAGGGTGTTAGTGATAGAATTGGATATAATGGAATGGGATGAAGTTGGGATTACCCATTTTTTTGATGCAATATGGATGCTTTGATGTTATAAATTTGTTTAATGGTCGATGTTTGGGCTACTTGTTTATCAGTGTTTCTATCTTCACTTCTTGAGGTAGATGGATGTGCTTGGTTGCATGTTCCATATTCATAGTAGCTTAGGATGGTTTTTCTAAAATACCTATAATTATGTAAAGTAATAGTTTTTAATAATTCTTAACCCATGGGTTTGGTGATGATGGAATGCAATGCTGAAAGTATGTTGATCTTGAGAAATCATGGACTCAGTTTGAATTATTCCTGGAGGTAATGGAATTAATTTTGTTGGTTAATTTAATATAGTCTAGAATAATTTAATGTTTAATTAATTTATAATGAATTAATTAAGTAAATTAAATTATAAAAAGGGAAATGAGTGATTAATGTATCTCTTTAAATCCATGTGTGCTTATAGGATTTCTAGTCCCTAACAGTGGCAGCCAAGATTCTGAGCGATGATAGCTACAATTGAGATTAGGACTAGGTTATACCCATAATGTGGTTGTGGGATATATAATATCTTGTATATTATATGATTTCATATGTTTCCCCACACATATTGGTTAGGGATATTGACACCCAGTGAACTTTTGGAAGGTGTTTTCCCCAACATCCCTATGAGAGGATGGATGGATGACTACCCCTCTGGCCATGCTCTCTTCAATTAGTAGTTCATATGATGGTATTCACAGAGGTTAGTATCCATATATATGTGTGTGTAGAGGGTTATTATGGATTGTAGTTATTTCACACATTTGTATCTTTGTATATATTTTTCACAGGATTATTATAAGTATGATGTGTATATGATTTCATGTCTTGAGGTACCTTACATGGTGTATGGGTTGTGATAGCTTGAGTTATAATACCCGATGTTGGAAACACATCATACGGGCTATGGTGGATCCCAAAACTACATGGTTACAATATGATGATGTGATATGGGATGATATGATGTTGTGATGCACAAGGTGAAAGTTTTGATACTTATCCTAGGTGTCTATGAGATGAATTACTTTTGGAGAGATATGTATTAGGACGGGTGATGTTGTGGAATATGGTAAAACTAGTGGGTAAGTGGTAGTAATATAACCTTGATATTTCATTACTATAATATATAATCTCTTGTTTGTAATACTTGGCGATAGATAATCATGGTAAGATTAGGAACTTAGTATACCTATTTAAGTGACAAGTTAGTTTCCCTATTGTTCACTTTCATTTATCATGATTTATTTATCTTTTACATGTGAGGCTCCATGAGTATCCTTATGAGTATATTGTTATGATCACCCCATGTATATATAAATATTTTTCAGTTTATAAGGATCATTTTGAAGATCAGGTTGGATATTACTAGCTCAAGGTTTTATAGAAGTTATTTGGGCTTCATGGGAACTGTCGAGTTTACCTTATTTTGGTACTTATAGTCCTCTATTCAATTTTTTTTAGTACTATATGACATTACATATATTTACTTGGGATTTATTTTATATATTTGAGCATGTATTGATTGGTTTATCTATCTTATATCTCTATTCTACATGCTTCTATTAGAGGGTAATTCCTCTCATTGTATGCTTATTATACCCTTAGTTCTAGTCACCAACCCAGGGTCTACTAGAGGCGATACTCAGGTGATCACCATCCTCCTCTCATTGCTGGCCCTAGAGGGGTACTCTTTGGGGGGTCATAATAATTGGAATCACATATCTTATCTATATGATTTTTTCTCTTTTCATTGTTCTATTAAAACCTTTATGATAATGTAAGAATAATATGGAAAAAAATGATTCATATGGAGTTTTTATAATCATATCACCTATAAAGAGACAAGGTTTAATCCCGTTTTTTATAAAAATTATATGATCAATGAAGTAGGCTCCTAAGATACTAAATTATTTAAAAACTCATAAGTATTTAATGATAAAAATATTAAACTCCTTTAATGTATATTATTAAATAATTGAACTTCTAACTAATTTTGAACCATTGAATATCTTATATAACTTCTTACCATAATATCCATGGTGTGATTGTGTGATAGAAAAAATGGAAATATTAATATCAATATCCAATAGTTTTACATACAACAACATCATGGAAATATTTTCATTCCATAAAACCAACCACATCATGGTGACCTTCACCATGCTATAGTTTATTCTTTAAAGAATAATTATTTCAATATTAGTAAGAGTAATACAACACACTATGTGAATGACATAAAAATAGTTGGTATATATAATACTACTTAATTATTAATTTCAATGATTAAATATACCATATTTAATTTACACATCATATGATAATTCAAATATAATTTATAAACTTTGTGATCCAAATATTGAAGATTTAAATATTCTTATAATATTGGTGGATTAATGGTTCTGTATTATAACAGTGTAACAGTGGATTTATTAATCATATAAATGTCTGAAAATAATTTATTATCCTATATTATCATTCTTTATTAATTTTTTTGGATAATATTTGTTTGTTTCTTCTTAGTTACTACAATACTTTAATTTGATCAAGCTTTAAAAGAACTGAGATTTTTACATTTTAGGTGGAGTGTAATTAATGAGACCATTATACAATATAAACCATTCAAGAAGGTTAAAATAAAGAATATTATTTAAAACTTGATGATGTATAATGTAAAATTATAGTTTAATATGAATATATAAAAATTATCATGAAGAAGAGTGTTTCTTTTAAATATATATATTATAAATATGAAAATAATGAAAATGAAATTACAGGAAATTTTATTCTAATTTTTCTAATGATGGAGAAAATAGACTTAACTTTGGTGATGTTCTAACCAAAATGGATAAAAGATTTTATAAAATATAAAAATAAATGATAGTATTCATAAACCCATTTAATAATTTTAGAAAATATAATGTAACTTCAAAGGAATTAATATTCCATGAATGTAAAAAATCTAAGTCGTATAAAACATGATTTACCGTTGTTAAATGACAAATAGTTGAAAAAAATGGAAAATAAAAAATAAATGTGAAAAGATTTATAAAATCTACATGGAGTGAATCTAAAGACTCAAATGATTGTTCTATCCCTAATTCTAAAAAATATCAAAATGTTCATTGAGAAAATATGGTTTTTATATAAAAAATTAATGATGTACCATCTTATTGATCTTATTTTAATGATAATATTGATTTTTCATATGATTATTTTAATTATTATTGTTATATTATTACAAATAAATATGAATAACTTAATAAAAATTTCAAATAATCAAAAAAAATATCATTAAACCATGGTTACTTAAAAAGATTCAATGTTTAAGAAATTGTTTGAAATAAAAAGTAGAACTTTTATTTCTTATTTTACTTATAATGGTGATAAAGTAAACAATATTATGATTTAAATTAAAAAAATAATTTGTTCATTACTAAGTTTACATATGTAGTGGAAAACCTAAAAAAAATTGGTTGGTAATTAATGAAATTCCAAAAATATACAAGGGATTAGTTGTATTGGTTATGATATTAAGCTTTATTAGTATTATTTTGTTAGTGGATAAAATATATAAAATAGGTTTACTATTAGATGTCATCATTGTTTTTTTACTATAAATTTCACTAAAAATTTAATATTATAAATATCAAATATTGTGATATGAAAAAGACTTGGGTTTTCCATTAATTTTAGATATATACATGTTAAATAGTCTAATATATCTAAGCATATTTGGTTTCCAAAATCTATGATTACTCAGACATGTGGACCCAATAATATTTGGGTACCAAAAAATCTAGTTATCAAATAAATTTTATAGAAAGAGACATCGAATAAAATAAAAAAGAATAATAGGATATTATTTTTTACAAGCATGTGATTAGTGATTTTTCAAACTTTCAACCGCTTTCAAAAAATAATAAAGGTTTTATTTTCTTTAAAGAAAATATTAAAGTAAATATTTGTTGGTGTTATATTTTTTAAAAATCAAGAGATATTATTAATCGAAAAAGTGCTTTATGATGATAGGTTAAATTATAATATGTAAAGTATTCCTAAATTTTGTGATAAAATTTATATTATTTATTTTTGTAAAAAAAATCATGTCATCTTTCTATTATAAATTTTCTTAAGTTTAATCCATGTAGAACAGATAATTTTTATACACTGGATATTGATTCCTTATGTATAAATAATATCAATTTATTTAATATTGAAATTAATTAATCTTGGTTATGGAATAAGAAACTTAATCATTGCAATACTTTTTCAGTGAATATGTTTTTTAAGGAAAATTTTATTTTTAATATTTATAAACTAAAATTTGATAAATAGATTCTATATTATGCATGTTAAATGAGAAAAAATAGTAGATATTCCTTATAATAAATTATAAAGGATGTTACTTATAATTCATTGAAACATAATCATATATATTTTTTTTGGTTTATCAAGAAAAAAAACCATAGAGTAAAGTTTTATTTTCTTTCTTTTTGATGAATTTCCAATATTTACTTGGGCTTAAATTTTATGGTTAAAATTAAATCATGTTAAATTTTTATTAATTTCTTTATAAATGTTTAGAATGGAAAATATGATAAAATTGTCCCTTATCAGTGATCTTGTAAGGGAGTTTTAGAATCATAAGATCGATATTTTTTTCTATAATCATGGTACAAGACATAAATTTTCTATACATTGTAAACCTCAACATAATGATGTTATATAAAGTAAAAATAAAATTTTTTAAGAATTCTTTTTGACTATGTTGTGTGAATATAAATTATTATATTACATTTTCAATAAAGTTATTAAAATGACATGTTATTTCATCAATAGAGTTATCATAAGGTGTATTTTATAGAAAAATTCATATCATTTAAGGAATGAAAGAAAGGAAATGGATTGTTATATAAATTTTTTGGGTGTAATTTTTAAATTGTTAATATTGGGGATAATCTTGCTAAATTTAACTCAAAGACTGATTGTATAATTTTCTTATAATATTCAATAAATTCCAAATATTTTAGATTATTTAATAAAAATTAAAGGATGGATGAAGAATTTTTTCATGTAAAATTTGATGGAAGTAATTTTTTTATCATAAGAAAAGTTCACTTGATGATCTAGATTATTATTTTGATGACTTTATACTTGATTATCCAATTCATAATCAAATGTATAGTTTATAACATTACCAAAAAGAACCTAAAAATTAATAACATGAAATTATATAATTTTAAAATTTATATGTTGAGGCCTAAATTTTTTATTTATTCCCCTTTGTGTGAGTTGTGGGTATTAGAGAATGAAGGGGAAGAAGAAAATTTAAATCTGGTTAGAATTTCTCTCTAACTTGAAAAACACTTTGTGTATGATTAAAAATAATCATTTTTATTTTCTATAAATGGATGTTTTCAATAAAGTGTTATGGATTAGGGGATATGGAGGTTGATGAGGTGGTTAGATGATATAACTTGAAGGACACGTCATGATTTTTGTAAACACATCATGGTTCAGTAGAAATTTTGTAGTACTTGAGCATGATATGAAGGGGATTTTTTAGAGCTACTAAAATTCTGGATAGAGAAAATATGATGTTTTTATCAAAAACATGTCATGGTGAATTATAGTGGATTTTTGTGGATTTTTTTAGTTGGCATAAGGAAGGAGACATGTCTTGGTTATATTTCATGGTTTTTAAGTAATTCACTATAAACATCATGGTTTTATTGAAAACTTGTTAATGGTTAGATATGTGTGTACTTAATATGGAAGTAGTTGTGTATTTTGAGTAAGGAAATCAAAACATTTAATAAATTTTGTATTCATCTTTGAATAAAGAAAAAAACCTTGTTTTAGTATAAAGTTGTTAGGATTGTTGCGAGAATAAATTTTCCAGCTAGATATTAAAGCTTACAAAAAGGAGTAACTTTTGTAAATTTATACTTATACTGGATGCAGGGGTGGTAGTTCTCTCGAAACCCGAAGTTTAGAGAATAGTATTAGCCGTGATGGTGAATCCATAGGATGAAAGTTCCAAATATGGATGATGAGTTTCAGAAGTTGGTGTTGATGAGATAAAGATACAAAGGAATTGTGTAATAGTCTCTGTGAGGTTATATAAGGACAAGTTCTTAGAGTTTTTTAAAACACGCATTGTTTATCGATATGACCAATTGAGGTGATTATTTACATTGATCGTATGGAGGGATTCCCATGAAGGTCTGACCTATGTGTAATTATCCTTGTGAATTTTGGTTGGTTATGGAACAAGATTTATCAGAAAATAACTATTATAAATTGGTTTTGGGGTTATTTATGCTTCTAATGGTTGATTAATCCAAACATTATGTTAGATTTTTCTTTGGAATTAATTTCTGTCGTAATCTCTTGTGTATTATTCTAGTGAAGTTGTTATTTACCATGGATTAGGGCTTATTCCAAACCACATAAATTCCTCATGTTCCTTGTTTATTTCCATTACTTTTGTTTATTACATATTACAATTTGAATTTCTGATGGTTATAGAGTGTCACTATTTCGCACTATAGAAGGTGGAGTCTAATTTCCAGTACTGTAGTAGTACTGTAGCAGGTATTGTAGCAGGTACTAAAGCAGTACTGTAGCAGGTACTGTAGCTGGAACTGTGTCGTACTGTCGTAGGTACTGTAGTGGGAACTGTACCAGGCACTGTTTGGCACTGTAGCAGCCGGGAATATTCCCCCATTTGGGCCTTCAGGCCACCGATTTGGTCCCTGAGTCCTTTAAGGCCTTTGGGATACCCAGGCCTTTAGGTCAGTAAGGGCTTCAGGCCACCTCAAGGCCTTCAGGCCACCTTAAGTGCATATACAAACCAGACAACCTACAAGGAACAAACTTCAAAAGGAGGATGAGTAAGGAGATTTCACAAGTTTAGAAGCTAAACAGATTACAAGAATGAGAGGGTATGGAACCTACCATCAGGAAAAGCATGTGCATGCATGGGAAAGCCTAGTCGAACAGCCATGCAAAGGTGGAGAGCTGATTTCATGATGAAGATGCTGGGGAGGAGAAGTTCCAAGTAGTTAGTCTGGGTTATATGCAATTTTTGAAGCCTATGGGCACTGAATTCCTCTAAGGCCCATGGGCTATGTAATAATTACACCTACGGGCCTTGTAAGGGTCCACCTCACCCCTTTAATGTTGGATTATCAAAATCAATAAAAAATTAAGGCCTTCGGGCCATTGGATGTATAGAGTGTCAGAAGGCCTGTGGTTGGGGTGTGTGGATATCTTTCTTGGCTTCTTAATTTTGTATACACCTTTTATGGAACCAGTATCCTTTTTAATTTCCAATAACCATATTCCTCACTTGATTTTTGTATGTTAGTCTATTTAAAATATATAGATTACAACATAACAAGTGGTATCATATCTTTTTTTGGAGTTCTAATGGAAAACTCAGACAATGACTTCTTTAAAGTGTGAGTTTCTTATCCTTTACTCTCTTCAAATTCAATGAGAGTTTTCTATCCTTAAAATATGGTGTTTTAAGAGGGAATTTTTAGGCTATATAATTTCAATGGATCATAATTTGGATTTTAGAAGATTCAAGTGGAGGAATACCTATTATAGAAGGACTATGGCCTTCTATTTATAAGAAATAAGTCAGATTCAATGGAAAGGATATAGTGGGAAAGACTTATAGGAAAGCACTAGGTTTTATTCAAATGATGTTGGCCTAGAATGTGGAATTAAACATCCATGATATTGTAAAAACAAAAAAAAAACTAATGGCCAAGGTTACAAACATGTAGGAGAACACTTCCACAATGAAAAAAAGTGTTCATGTTGTGGTTACTTTTAGGCATGTTAATATCAAAAGGATGGTTAAAGGATAATCATTTAAATGATTAAAAATGATCTGGGGTCAACTGGAGTCATTTATAGTGAAGTTTTATGAAGTTTTGTGGGCCTTTCTTCTTTTTTCATTGCTTTTGGAATCTTGGGATACAATAGTGACCGTGTGACTAATTCTAGTGAAAATAATTACTAGGTATTCGAGGAGATATATGGCGAGATCTTGAATGAATAGATATAGGATAAGGATGTTTTAAAATATCTTATAATTGTATTAAATATAGAGTAAATGGAATTATGATCTTGAATAATTCATATGAGAATAAGAGTAGAAAATATAATAGAAAAGAGTTGTGGAAAGTAGGCTTGTCCTAGTGACTTCACATATTATCATTATGGAAAGAATGGAAAATTATGTAAGGACTACAAAAATTTAACATCTCATAGGGTGTCATTAATTCTTATGGGTAATAAAGTTTATAATTTATTGAATACATTTTATAATTATTAACTAAAATAATGTAACAAGTGGTAGTCTAAGGTCGAAACCATAGAAATTCATTTTAAGAAATGCTTTGGTAAATCAGAAAAATGAAATAAAACTGAAAAAAAATTCAATCAAGAAAAATTTACTAAGATTTATAAAATATCAGTTCATGCAATCATAAAGTGAAAAGATAAATTATTATCCAAATCATTTTTAGGATTGGGTCTAAGAAAATCCTTAGATTTAGTATTCACTCTCCAACTCAAAAAATGACCCTTTTATTATGGTTAAGTAAGTTGGTTGATTAATGAGGAAATTAACCCCAAAAAATTATTTAAACATAATGTATAACTCGCCTAATGGTCTTGAATAATTTGAATCTCTTTTTCATGCATTTAAAAGACACTCCTTTACTCAAAGAAATATTGTTCATGCTCAATGAATGAAGGAGATGTATGAAATAAATAATAAATGGAGGATCCAACTTGGACTAATAAAAGAATAATATTTCACTAAAAACAATACACCATTAATTAATGAGCGTTTTATCCCCCCCCCCTCCTGTTAATCATGAGATAGAGTATTAATAAAATAGAAACCCCACTCCATAATCAGCAGAACTCCAACTAAATACAAGGTCCCAAGATCAATCTTCCAAAAGATAAATTGAAAGTTCATCATTGCCATTAATTTATAGAAAAAAACTCCACCTTTTAATCTCTATCTCTCTTGATTTATCTACCCTTACATAATATCTAACTCTAACCCCTCGTAGATCAACCCTAAAAATTGATCCATCTTCCATCAAAGAATCTTAAAAAAGATAAGGCACATGTGGGTTGTAACTGCCTTAGATTTTTCAAGTGTGTTGCAAGTTAATTTCAGGATTTAATCATGTTTTTTTGAACAATGAATTGTTTGTATTGAGTTTTAGGATTTTTTAGTTGGTTTCATATATTTTTAAAGGCTATTTTTGGGTGCACAATTTGAGAACAATTTGACCAAACCATGATTATCCCCTAGGAAAGTTTGGGGAAAGGGAAAGAATAACATGGGGTGTAAGTTAAGTTGCACAATTTATCAAACTATGTTTACTCACCTAAAAAACCATGAAACATTCTCCATAATCCAAAAGCATGGTTAGTACATGGTTTGAAAAACTGTGTGACCAAACCATGTGAGTTTCCCATGAGAGTCAAAAATACTCACATGGTTGGCGCACAGTTTGAGAAAACCATGATCAAACCATTTGTGTGTGATTTATGATCTAAAAATACACTTTAATGGCCATTAATGATCCATTTTGAATCATTATTATTCCAATTTATATCCCTCTATAACTTAGAGACTCTACAAACCTTTGTGAATTCCTCTCCATTTATGATTGAATCTGGAAGATCCAAGAGTGTTGATGATCAGGAATTAAATTATGTGATCCACAAACCTCCAATCTTCTAGTTTCATCTCAGTCTACTCTATTTCCATTAAGAAGAATCATTGATCTAGCATTTAATTTTTAGATCTATATATTTTTAAGCTATTTAATGATGAATTATTTGATCATTTATAGAACAGTGGTGGATCTAGAGTGTCAAACACACCTCCTTTGACAAATCTCAATTTTAACTTCATTGGAGTATCCTAAGAAGTATTTTGGTGTGAACCCTTGTTTGTTTTCTTGTAATCTC
Source organism: Viscum album (assembly GCA_963277665.1). Taxonomy (NCBI): domain Eukaryota; kingdom Viridiplantae; phylum Streptophyta; class Magnoliopsida; order Santalales; family Viscaceae; genus Viscum; species Viscum album. The sequence goes on along the minus strand of OY728125.1, from coordinate 1,055,507,467 downwards.
TTTGGATTTCATTCTCAAACCTTAATGTGTTTGATTTTGGATAAGTTATAGAGGTTATCAATGTGTGAGTTCAATCTGATTTGAAATCAAGTGCGAATTAGGTATCCTCTCTTGATGGGTTTCAGATTTTATCATTAATAATATTGAGGTATAGATTTACTTGGGTTTTGGGCCCTTTTATACTCTTGTTTTCTTGATATGATTCTTATATTAGCATATATTGTTTGACCATTCTTAAAGGTGATTGTATATGGGTGTGTAAGTATCATGTGATACCCATATATGTTGTTTGATTCCATGAGTGTTCTTATATAACTTGTGATCCATTTTTTATTTTTATCACATGTACTTGTATGTTTCTAGTGATTATCATGATGACATACTATGTTTTGAATTATATTATCTTCCATATTTTATTTAATTACCATGACTTAAGAGGTACTACTTTGGTACTTAGAATAGGTGGACCATCATGATATGGATATCCTTTATAAGGATAGTTTTCATGACATGTGATGATGACAACGATGAACCTGAACACATGGTAGGGGGTGATAGCCTTGATTCTTAACCCAAGGTAGCAGCAGTTGAGGAATTATGGCCTTGTGGCTTGACCTAAGAAACAGTTCTAGGATACAATGACCTTGTGTCCTATCCCAAGGTAGTGTCAGAGTACATCATCCTTCTGGCCTGGAATTTAGTGAGATGGGGAATGGTGTTCTTGTGGCCTGACCTAAGAATATTATCCTTATGGCTATAATGGGATATATGGTGTTACCTTATAGTATACTTTGTTTCATAACTTCTAATATGACTAAATTTTTAGCATGGATCTAAGGAAGGTACGATTGGGAATCATGGTAGCTTGGTTAGCACACAAATGCTCAGATTATGATTATTATGCTTTCTTTCACATTTGTTCTTATCATAGAATATGCTTGATATACTCTTGAACACATTTTAAGGATGCATTGGTGGTATCCTACTAGGTTTTATTACTTACACCCTGAACAAGCATCTCGATACGCATATAGACTTCATGATTCGGGATCCAAGTAAGGTAAAGGGGCCATCAACAGATAACTTAGCTATAAATCATAAATTTGGTAGTGATATTATGATGGACACTAGAATATTTTTTTGTATTTATTTATTTATCTATATACACATTATATACTCTAGTTTGGCTTTCCACATTGGGATCCTTGTTTATTTATATGCATGACATAGGAAACACTTGTTATTACATTATAATACATTATCTTCCACCTTGATACTCTAAATTATTTTATTTATTCTTATGGTGTATGGATATTATTATCGAGGGTATAGTATTCTCACTGCACTCTTAGACCCTTATCACTAGTCGGAATCCTCTTCTATATCAAGAAGCATGCATGAGGTCATGTGGCCCTCCAGCTTGGACCTAATGATTCAGATCGAGGTGTTACAAAATGGTATGAGAGACTAATATTCATTTCATTTCTTCTTAGTTATTTTGGTACATTTTATAAAGGAGATAGGTTATATAGAACTCAGTTAGGGGAGTTAACATGTTTTTGGATAGCTCATGTGAAACGGACCTTTTAATTACCATTGTTGATATTATTGTTATAGTTTTATGGGATTTTAGTGTTTTAATGCATCATTAGTAGGAATGTAGGATCACATATCATATATATAATTATTGTGTGATTTTTAGTAGTTCTTTAATTTAATTTTTTAATTTTTTCTATCTATCTGGGATAGACATGTATTCTCTATTGAGTTATACATCTATGTTATCTACTGTCATGCTATATATATTTTGAAATTATTTAGGTTAAATTGATCATATTGTTATATTATGTATATATATGATTGTAAATAATGTGTATTTATGAATATCCTTGAGCATTAGTTGGTGGTTTGTGCCTTCTTTTTGTGGGTATCCTCTTAGGATAGGTTTCTATAGAAATCCCTTGAGTGTGTCTTATAATTTCTTAAGTTGTTATTGGTGGTTTAAATGTTTTTTGGAATTTTAGAAAATATCACCTCAAAGACACCTGAAAATACCATGCTAAGAGGAAGTTCCAGTTGTACCATAATCTATGTATGAGGATACACCTGTGCATGCCCCTTCACCTTCTCTAGTGGTTCAGGAATTGGATCCACTCCATCCTGGAGTATTTTGGATTATTCCTACCCATAGTGGAGTAGTAAAAAGGATCTTTGTCGACTATGATCATGACTTCTTGATATAGAATCCACCATCCATCTAGGGTATTAGGGGACCACAAGATATAGATGACTCAATAGAAATTTTCAAGGGAATATTCTACTTGGTCGAGATACTAATGAACCGATGGGTAAAGCTAGTAGAATTTATGCTTCAAGAACCTGTTAAGAGATGATGGGGTGTCATGGAACAAGAAGATAGACATGAGGGTCATTCTTGGGAGGCCTTCAATAACCTTTTATTTAGGTAATTATTTCCCTAAATGCTAAATCTAGATCATTCCTATGAATTCATGGAGCTTCAGCAAGGATCCATGATGGTATCATCATACTTCACTCATTTCACAAAGATGATTAATTTTTCTAATCTAATAGATAGAAATGATGCACAAAAGGCTAAGAAGTTCTATATATAACTTTATCCTGATATCGGATGGAGGGTTAGAAGTTTAGACCTAATTTAAAACCCAAAGGTTATGTGCAAGGCCTTGACTAATGAGAAGGGTATTGGAGGATTATCAAGTAGTTATTCTTATTCCATCCATCATTACTTAGGTAGGTTTACCTCCTACTATTGTGGTGATTGTCTCTTATGGTAAGAGAAAGAGGAAGACCTAGGATGTGAAGTGTGGTAGTGGAAAGAATGTTGAGAAAATTTTAGTTTCTTCAACCCCCACAGGATGAGTTTCATATTGCTTTGACTATAGGAAGGTTAGATATTAATGTAGGTTCTTCACAGTAACTCAGAGTAAGTGCTGGAATTATAGAAAGATGGGGTATCTCTAGTAGTTTTTCTTTAGAGTTTAGAGGCCAGGTTTCCACATGGGTATAGGACATAAATTATCTATGGCCTAGGGATCTATTTAGGTTCCTTATTAATAGGTTTAGACTCCTCATATGACATTGAATTAAGTGAGTAATGTACCTCATGGTCAGGGTCATGGAGCTGGTTGAGTGTATTTGATGGATCAGGTTATGGATGTGTGAAGAGGGTCCATACACCATTTGAGGTATGATCTTGATCACCTATCATCTTTATACCATTTTTTATACTATTTCTTCCCATTATTTTATATCTTCTCAAGTTATTATTGGTCTTGAATTACTAATTATTTTTTCTTCTAAGTTTCTTTCTCTTGATACACCATGGGGGAAGAAAGTTGATCTTATCTAGTGATGTCTAGAGTTTCCTATATTTTTTATCAACTATGGATATTCATGGGATTTCATGGTTCTTAAAATAATTATATTTTATGTGATCCTTGGAATAGAATGGCTGACTAGATTTCATGCTCACATCGACTATTATCGGAGATAGGTATCCTTTGTATCAGCTAAGGGGGAGGATTTTGTTATGACTGGTGAATGGGACGTTAAATCCAAAAGTGTGGGACTATATTTGATCTAATTAAAGTCATCATGGATTAGTTAATAGGCTTATCTCTTATAGGAGTATCGGATGAAAGGTCATCTTCTTTTCCTCATGTTGTTAATCTCTACCAAGATGTCTTTCCAAATAAATTCTTAGGTATTTCTCCTATCTAAGAGGTAGATTTTGATATAGAACTCATACCGGTAGTGAAACCTATTTCGATTCCACATTATATTATTTCACTGAAAATAATGTGGGGATATCTTAAGGATAAGAAGATTTCACTAAGGGGGAGAAGATATTTCCAAGGGTGCATTGTGTATTGTCAACAAAATTTAAAGAGGGGTATTTTTATCGATTTAAAATACCAAAGTATTTTGTTTTATTTATTGAAAGTAAGAAAAGTTGTGTGATGTAATATCAATGAAGAGGGTTGTATTTGTTGAAAATAGAATTGTTGACAAAACATTATTGAAAATGACCAAAGTGGTGAATTTGTGCTTGTGATATTTTTTATTCCCAAATGTGTTGACCAAGGTGAGTTGTTGAAAATAAGATTAATTAATATTCATGTTGGATTTTTTGAAAAGGATGTGATTAGTCAAGTAGAATAAGTCTATAGGAAAACCATAAGTGTAGCACCATGAGTGGAATTATACAAGATATAAAAATATCCAATCTAAGAAGGCCAAATCCATAGTGGAGGTAATTTTGATGTAAAGGTGCGCAATATAGGCATGACCATGGAATGTCCATAGACATAGCATGGTTAATGTTGAAGGTAGATAGCCTAAATTGGGAAATGGTAAAAGGGACCATGCCCTGGTGGTCCCCATGGTGGAATTTCAGTGCACTTGTCCAAAGTGGGTAGAGGATGGAAACCATGTATGTGGTTAAAATAACCATGGTCGGTATAGGTGTAAGACAACATGATCAGGATAATCATAGTGAATTCCATGGTGTTTTGTGTTTTGGAAGAAAATGGCCAAATTTTATGAATCATTCCATAGTGAAGAATTTGTAGTCAAGTTGTTGTTCTATATTGAAGATCTACAGTATAAGAACACCAAAATGGGTTTTACAACACCCATAGTGCAAGGAATGATACTTTTGATGTTTCCCTGTATGAAATGGGGATGCTAATCATGGGTGTAATGGTGTCTAAAGGTGTTCATGTTTAAAAGGTGATATATAAGCCAAAACATCTATAGGCAGTTGATCATGCCCATGGTGGTTGGATTTTTAGAGGGAAAACGACCAAGGAAATTTCACCAGGATATGGTGTAAGATGTGTCAATTCCTAGGATGGAAAATTGGGATAGAAACCTCGAGGTGATGCATGAGATAGTGTTTAATGTTTCATATATCATGTGTCTCATTTTTAGTCCATGATCCAAGATAACATCAAAGGTGATTTTCTACATTGATTTTTGTGAATTAATTAGGAATTAATTTATGTTGTAAGAGGAGAGATAATCTCATAAAGTAGTTATTACACTGATTGCATTTGATAAATCATGGAGGAGGATTTTTAGGAAGTTAATGGGTGGTTTTAAGGTTCCATTAAGTCATTGAAAACTGGACATTTATTATCTTGTGATCCCTCTTATTATATAAGTTATTGAATTTTTTAGTAGAAAAATTAATTGAGGGGGATTATTTGTGTATACATTGAACATCTAGAAGAATAGAAAAATATACCTGATATTTCATTGAATATATAATTATCATAGAGAATGATTCATTCCAGGTGAGGTTCTAGAAGCTTAAATAATTGGAATTCATTAAATATATATCCAAATAAGATTTATTTTTTATTATTATAGAAAAGTGGAGGTTGTTCCAAAATTATTTTGGAAATAAAAAGAGTATTTATAAGGGTGTTTTCAAAATAGGTGAAGGAACGGATCAGTGAGATTACAAAAAAACATATATCCTTGTTTGGGGATTCATTATATATTACTGTGAAGGGACCTACATGCCCATAAATAGTGTGTAAATCCTTACTGGAGTAGTGAGTAAAGAAGTAGGAAGAATAGGCAGTGAGCCTCAGGTGAAATTGAGTTGACCCTAAACCTTTTAAACCAATGATCCTAGGTAAAGAGTGATCAAACTTTAATATCTAGTGTTTTTTGTGCATAGGTACACTACCATGAATGCTCCTTGGATGTAGCTCGGTGAGGTTAAACCATGTAAAAACATAGTTTCCCCTTTAAGGGTTGATCAAGTATTGAATTAGATTTAGGTATAAGTAAAGATTAATCCAAGTGACCGTCAAGGTTTATAGGTTAAGATATTTTTTAGGAAAGAAATAATTTTTATGGAAAGTGTTTTTAATTTTCAAATACATTGCATACCTTGATTCACCCCCAGGGTAATCTCACTCTAAGACCCTTGTAAAAGCCTACATTTAGAATAGTGTAATGTAACTAGATTTATACTCCCATATCAATTGGTAATAAGTTGATCAAATATGAGGTTGGGACTAGTTTTAATCAAAGGGATTATAGAAAAATGATTGGAATCCTTCTCTACCTAACAGGTTCCAGGCCTGACATAATTTTTTTTGTGTTCCCAATTTCAAATTTATCCTAAGGAATATAAAATTTTGGTACCCAATAGAATTTTGAGATACATAGAGAATGCATTAAGTTACATCCTATTGTATAGATAAAGTTCTGATTTTACCTTTCAGGGTTTTACATATGCTCATTGGGATGGTGATTGTATTAATAGGAAGTCTACTTCAGTTTGCACATTCTTTATTAGTGATATTTGTGTAGCATGGCATAGAAAGAATCAAAGTTCAGTGGAATTGAGAATATTTTGATCTAGGTAAATAGAATCCACACATGCTTTTACACAAATAATATGAATATAGGTTCAAATACAAAACTTGAGAGTTGAGTTTGAGAAGCCGCAATCTATTTCCTCTGACAATCAAAGTTCCATATATATCTATAAGAATCCAATTAAATATTCTATATCAAATCACATTGATCTTATATATCATTTAATCAAAGATAATGTGGTATAGGGTGATGTGAAACTTGATTTTATTAGAACCAAGAAACAAGTTGTGGATATTTTAACTAAATCATTTTGAAATGATAGGTTCTTTAAGTTAAGGTTTAAACTCTATGTTTGTCCTTACCCTATCACCTAAAAATGTGTGGAAACACCCCCCCCCCAAGTTTTTGGATTGTTTATAAAATGGGGGGAGAAAAGTTTTAAAACTCTTAATTATTTTTGAAAGGGGGAGAATACATTAAAAAGAGTGTGAACTTCATTTTACAAACCATTGTTGTGGTAATTTCAAAAGGGGGAGTTTTTAAGATAGTTTTAAAGATAAATTATTTTTAATCACTTGGCCAAAATCTATTTTTCACCAAGGGGTGTATTTCTCTTAAAAAAATACATTATCTTGTGGTGTAGTGTCAAGATGTGTCACAATTAAGATAGGCTATGTTTTAATGATTCATGATTGAGTTTTATGAGATTAGTGATGGAAATTAGTATATTGAGAAATATTTGGAAAAGGTTTTCCAAGTGTAATTCTCAAACCCACCAAATCTGAGTTGGAGTCTCAAATGGCATCATCCTATTCTCCCTATATACAAGAGGTTTTCAACTAGTAGTGAGGGTTTAAATATCTTCATTGGGGAGACTATACCCTCAATATCAATAAATACAAGTATAAATAATAACATAGGATAACAAAATGGAATAAATAAGTAATTTTATAATGAATAAAATGGAAAGTATCTCAAGTGATACAAAAAGATAAACCAAGAACCCCCAAGGTGGTAGGTCAAACAATAGTATGAGTAAGACAAGTAAATAAAACAATGTGGCATCCCTCTAGAATTCATCCCAATACACCTCTAAACACCATGATCATATCCTAGCTCCCTATCCCAGGGGTCTTTCTATTTCTTGTATCCATGATCATGATGTTTGAATGTGCATTAAGATTCCCATGCATGATGTGAGTAGAAACCTGGTAGGACACCACCAATGTTTCCTTAGCATTAATGTGCATGAATAAGAGTTTATGTCATGATAATAAATAAAAACACAAGAAAACATCATAAAATCATATATCGAGCAATCATGTGATAACCAAGTTGTCAAAAACCCTCAGTCATACCTGACTAGACTCCTTAATGGAAATGTACTCATAACAGAAGTCATAAACTAAATTTTTCCACAAGGTCATTACATGCATCCCATGTTAGTCACAAGGATAAAGAATCTTACGTCAGACCATACAAGTTCATCATGATCAGTCTCTCTCATGGTCCATACCAAAATACCACTGCATTCTAACACTACCTTGATTTGGGAAACAAATCCATCATATCGTGGAACTATGTCTCAGGTTAGGTCACCAAAGACCATCATGCCCCATTGTCACCTCATGGTTAATATATCATAAGACCATCACACCCCTAGTTTAGGCCACACAAGTCCATCATACCTCATTGTATATATAAAGATCCTGACTCTAGTATCCTAGAATCGATGGTTACTTTATTACATTGGAATAAGATACAAGTATTCACATGCTAAAGGACTGAATAGTTTAGTGGTCTTGGTATGCTAGATACATACTTGAGTCTCGAATTACATTTGAAAAAATAAATTACAATAATGTGAAAGAAAATATTTTACATCCTTGAACTCATCTAATGATTGCTTCTTCATATCCTTAGGAAAATAAAAAATAAAGGGTGAGATCAAATGTTCAGAATGGGTTAGGTACATTGAAAGATATCATGAGTTAATAAGGTGTAATCAATATGAAAATATAAACAACTGAAAACACATACCATTTAATCAATAAATTGAGCGTAAAATTGATTCATGGATAGTATCAATGAAAAAAATATCATAGAAAATAATAACTAAATTCTCAATAATAGAAATTCTTAATATTGGATTTCATGATCTCAAACATCCTGATATATATATCTTCAAGAAATTATGTGAATACAATTCAATTGATGGGTAGGTATACACCAAAGACCGATTTAATACTAGCTTAAAATTTTTTCTCATGGAACCTATCAATGCATTGAGGGGATTTTTATAACTAGGCCCCACCCATCACTACATATCCAATCTATTCTTAATATATTTAATGATCAATTTAATTCATAAACTTGAATAGCCTGAAGGCCTTTATTTTTTTATTGATTTTTTATAAACCCCCTTTCAAGGGATGAGGGGGAACCCTTACAAGGCCCATAGTCTTAGAGAAATTCAATTCATAAACAATATGTATTATCAATAAATATTTGTATTGAGTAAAGAATACATATTTATCTATATTTTCCCCAGTAAATCAAATAACTTTCATAGTAAAACACCATATGAAAAAATGTAATATGGTTTAGAAATAATCATATACATGATTAAAATAATATGGATATTTAAGAGAAATGTAATTTCCAATGATCACAAGAAAGAGAATGCTTTCAAGAGAACGTTGATGACTATAAAATTAATCAAAAAAGTAAATGTATGTACTTTCTATGGTCAAACTAATCATAAAAAATCTTGGTAAAGAATAAGTATGGTATTATTATAACATATACCTAGTGTAACATAAGTAAAATAAAGGTTTTTTGTTATTTATTAATAGAAATACCATAAAAATATCATTAAAAAAATTATTTAGGAAAATACCCTTTTCACTTTTAAAATCATCTTTAAAAACTAAAAAAATCAGAATATTAGAAAAAAAAAATTCTTTAAAAATAACCTTGTAAAATTGTAAATGAATATTCGAATCAATGAGTCATAATGATGGAGGGAATATTTTGTTCATGCTAATTATATTAAAATAAAGATTCCTTTCACATTTTTAATAAAAAGTCAAAATTACCTTATTTATAAAATGAAAAGAATATTCATTTTAGACCATTTTTCAAAAATCATAACACAGGTAAAAAAATTAAAAAATCATTAGATAATTTTAAAAACATTCTTCAAAACATTATTAGGAAAATATGGATATGGATGAAAAATATTCTCAAAAATATATAAAGATAAAGTTAATTTTCCTTAAAAACGTGGTTTCAGTATCTTGAGTACTTAAAGAGAATAAAATTAAAGAGAAACATATAGTTTACATAAATAAATAGAGGATAAGTAAATATATTTGTTTTAATATAGAAATATCCAATAATTCCCGCAGCAAATACTTTAACATAAATAATCTTGGATAATGATGAGATTGTGAAATAAACTCTTAACACTTTGGTAACATTTGAATCATAACCCTCATTAAATAAATAACTTAAAATGAAACATTAAATACCATGACTATAAATAGATTCATGATATAAAATATCAAAGGTATGGTAGATGTACCTCATAAAAATAAATAGGTTCATAATACCAAATATGCCTCAATGAATTGGAAATTGAGATGAAATATCTTACGAAGATCATACCATTGAATTAAAGATTAATCAATGAATTGATTGTGTGTATCAAATATAAATCCATATAAAATAAGTGGAAATTAAATATAAAATAATAAAAAATAATTACACACATAATATTATAATGTCAAACACAATGAAGAATTAATATAACAAATGAAAAGAAATTGAGTTATGAAACTCCTTATCACTTGATAACTTTTGAGTAAAATTACCTTAGATGGATTATTTGAATTGAAACTTAAAATACCATCAATTATAAAGGATTCATGATATAACATGTAAAAGGGGTAGTATATATGTAACATCCCATCCTGAATGATCATGAAACTAGTAGCTAGACTGGTCACCACATGACCTCAAGCACATCTCCCTGAACACCAGAAGCTTCCAACTAGCAATGAGGGAATAGGGTGTGTCCATGGGAATACTATTCTCTCATATATCAGAGTATTAATAATGATAAAATCATTGTAAATCAGTATTAAATTGGCATAAGCATAGGTAATAAATGACAAATAGTAGAAAGTATGAGTAAAAGAGAACAGCAGTGGAATAACAAATGTAACAACAGAATAACAGTGGTCAAATCCAATTCCATATAATGATGCATGTAATTTCAGGTGTTACGACAAGGTATAAGTAGTAAAATATAACATAATAAAATAAAAAACCAATGGATAACTCCTTGAACATCTTGATCATGATCTCATTCTTATGCTCCCTAGCTCCCATGTACACAGCACGGCATAATAAATAAATCTAAAGACCCATGAGAAATAATATCTACTTGAGTACCAAACGGTGCCCAAGTAGGGTGTGAGATAAAAATCTCAGTAGGCTGACACCCATAGTGTCAAGCCCAATCCATCTTGTGCAATAAAATTTATGAGGTGTTCCATATATAATAAAAGCGGGTCAAATAACGAATTAAATGAAAACACCATGGTCTTGGTTCCTAAATGGGCACTCATCCCATATCACCTACTTTGGCCTATGCTAGAATTTTGAGAAGGGTACCTATGTAAGGAATAATATGCATAAAATTACAATAGTAAAAAATGAAACTTGAGAAAGGTACACCCCACAAGCTTGTGCTTCAGCATGGTGTCCAATTCACATGTCATCATTCAGTGTGCTGGTAAAAAATGGAGAAACATCACATGTACATAAGCAAGATCATAACAATAATAATAAGGTATGCATATCATAAGTAAACAATCAATCAATCAATCAATCAAATCTAGTGGTGGAGTTCGAGATTGTCCCTTGTGATCTAAACAAAATCTCAGGTATTGCTATGGTACATCCAATATAATCCAATACCACCGAGTTCATCCAAGGAAATCCTTATAGAATCATAAGTATCACTTGAGGCATGGTGACTCTAATTCCATCCCAGGTATCTCGTATAGGGGATTGATTATCACTCGAGACATGGTGTATCCATCTTTCCAATGGGTCTATCAATGGTTTCTCCCCTAGGGAACCATTATCACTCATGAGTATAATAACCATCCAGGAAGCCCTTGCCCAGAAAGCAAAAGCACCGCCCCCGGTGTGTAGGGTCACAACCCATCGAGCACGGAGAGTCCATCCATGAGTACTTAATATATAACCCAAATTCTCTCTCTGACCCATAATAAATGAACCAAAAAAGAAAGGCACGTATTGAGGTAATGCATAAATATAAAATTGCATGGAAACAAAGAAGTATTTCAATAGCACATGCTTACCATTTAATCCAACTGTGAAATTTAATCCAATCAACAATGGAAAAATTTATATAGCTAGGAAATAAGAAAAAAGGAATAGAATTTAAACAATTACATGTCATCACATGCAATTCAATAGCACAAGATAATAATATAACAAAAAAAATTAATACAGTTTGATCCATTTAAATGGATCAAGCAAATAGCACTAAACAGAATAATAGAAAGTGATCAATTTCACATGGAATAAATAATAAGAAAACACCAATTCCAAATTTCGAAAGAATTAAATCAATAATCATTAATTTTTAGATCAAAAGGTAGTGAATCTCCATTGGAGGGGTTTTATTATAAAAACATGAGTTTGTTTATCAAAAAATCATATATAATGTTTAAGCATTTCATTAAATGATCACAATTCAATTAATCAAAGAAAATCATATTTCAAATTATTTAAAGTAGAACTTTAATAAATCTTAAATTTATAGTGAAAAGTAATTGATCCTATTCATAGTTCAAATCCTATCTTAAATCAAGTGTTCAAATTGATATATTAAGCTAGAGTGAACCCCCATTAAAGGCATAAGGAAACTTAGGCTAAAATGGATGTTTCACTTAAATGGGTGGCCCAAATCCAAGGAAAGCATCCTAAAATGATTTATTTGTATTCTACGGTCACTAAGGACACTTCAATACAACTCATACAATTTAATATGTGATAAAAATCTTTTTCATAAGGTTCAGACGAGTGGCACAACAGCATGATGTCTAAAAGCAACAAATGATGGGAAAGAAGCATAGGAACCCTACTACAGGGAAGTTCACATATCATTTTTCAATTAAAGACAGTTCACCTTATCGAGGGATTTTATTATAAATCTTTACATTGTATTACAAAAAATCATTTTATTGAATTTAAAGAGTTCATTTCATCTCAAGGCCTAGGTGTATAGAGTATGGCACAAGTAAGGGTGCTAAGTGGGTATTAAATTCAAGGAGGCACATGCATAAATAATTTAAAAACTTGAAAATATTATATGGAATAATATTTAAGGAATTTTTTAAAAATATTCATAAGTTTAAGGGGAAAGGAATCCTTCCTTAAGAGAATAACCAAACCGAACACTTTGGCACTTGATGTTATAACTCGAAGCTTCTCCACACTTACACGCACATACATTACTATATATATACCCCTTAATCCAATGTACATATTACACTATCCATGATAGAATATATACAAGGAATATATATGTATATATATACACAAACCTATGTACATGAGTGCAAGCCTTCAAGGCGTCACCAAACACACTATAAAAATTACTATAGAATCAAAAACACTAAAAGGCCCTAAATAAAAATGTAAAGAAAAAATAGCTAGATGTAAAGACCTAACCTCAAGTGGAGTCAGAACCCAAAATAATCCAAAATACCTTTCCTTTGGTGGAGAATAATAAAACCCGCACAGAGAGGTCCCAGGGATGCACTATATACCCTAACATTGGAAGAAGCAATTGAAAAACATATTATCCCAAACCCTAGGTTCGGATGAAAAAAGTAGGGTGACGGGGAAGGATAAATTGGCCAAATTGAGGGGGGATAAGGGAGTTAGGTACCATAACTTGATGAATCTAAGAGAAACCATGAACAAATCGGATGAAATCGGTGCACGGGGGAACTAAGAGGGAGGCGTTGTGCGGCCTGTAGAGGAGAAGGGGAGGTGTCACACACCGTGGGTAAGGAAAGGACCCTTTGGGTTCTCTAAAAACTTAAACTAATAATAAAAAAATATTAGTAATAATAATATTATTATTATTATTAAAATAGTTATTTATTTTTATTTATTATTCAATATCATTTAATTTATTTGTATTTTAATTTTAATTAATTAATCTCATTTTTAAAAGAGGGATACCATGCATGGTTTGAGCCGCACAATTTTAGAAAAACCATTCACCTTTTCCTGACCCTCAAAACTTGATTTTACTAGACCCTTTAACTTTTGAAACTCAATGGAACTTTTATGGGACCCCTCATGCATTTACCCAGGTCCAAAAACATTACTTTAAAGGGTTCCAACTCTCTGAATTAAGTTCTGAAACTCAGATTTAAAAATGGACCATCTAGTAAATTAAAAATTAAAAATTCCCTTTTAATTTTTCATCTGGTTCTAAACACAAGATGTTACAATATACACCATAAAAAGAAATTTATGCATAATATTAAAATATGCCTCAAGGAAAGGAAATTGAGACTAAATCCCTTACCCCATGTCTGACTCATCACGTACATCATTTATCTTCTTGAATAATTAAATTATGTTAATTATTTAATTTCTTTAGAACCTTTTTAATGTTTATTATTCCTTTTATTTTATTTAATACCATGTTATATTTAACTATTTAATCAATTAAGTTCATGTTGTAAATTTTGTCGATATTCAGTTCATATGTCCAAAATGACTTCAATAGTTTGGATATGGTAGAAGAGTTAATTTTTCCATCATATCTAGAATAATAATAATGAAATAATTATCATTTTTATTTATTATTATAATTTTTCAAACCAATAATTAAATATTTTTTTGAAAAATGAACTATGTTACAATCATGGAGATGGTAAGTTGTATGTACTCATGAGTAACGTTTCTATTTTTCAATGATCATGATGGAAAGATCATAAGTATCATTTTATATTAATATAATTAGGATTATAACATAAATATCATAATATTTCTTTAAATACACTTATATATAGTATTCATGTGATGTGATTATGAAAAACTAATCACATTGCTTTGTAGAGGTGGTAATCTCCATTTGTTCACAAATGACGTTATCATTTTTCAATTAATGGAAAGTTAAAAAATTATATGATATATTATATTTGCAGAATTATAAATATTTCATGAATATAATATATATATATATATATATTAAATCCATCATTAAAACCAGTCATGAGTGGAGGTGTTGGAAAATGAATTGCATTAGTTCGCGAGGCGGTAGTCTGTTGTACACATTAATAACTGTTTTGTTTACCATTTGATGGAAGTGGAGATGGATATAGGGTAATACATAAAAATAAAAAATAATAATTTTATTATATATATTTATTTTATTTTATTATAATTGTTTAATTATATTTTAAATATGTGTAAGAATGAATAAAACAAAAACACTCGGTTAAAAACAATACATCTTCTTCAAACAACCACTTTAGTTTTACACCAAAATCCTTCCTATAAGGGTTTTATAATAAAAAAATGTATTTAGAAAATCGTAAGGGAAGTAATTAATTGATTTTTTTAGGGATTATTTGAACCAAATAGTTCTTGAAGTTTTATGAAAAGAGAATAAGAGATTCCCTTTTATGAGTGACGGGAGGGTCACTTTTAGAATTTCTTAAAGTATTAAATTTTAATAAGGCCATATTTAATTAATATAATTAAAAATGAACAAGGATTAGAATTTAGGATAGTATAAGGTTTAAATATGGCCATATTATAGGTTTTTTACAAGTTTAATTATAAAACTAACCCTTATCTCTTAGTTTAACCCCTGGTAAATTCGTGTTAACCTTATCCATGGTAACAACTTTTCCAAAATGAAAGGGTTATAATTTTACTTATAAGATAAAAATTAGATCATAAATGTAAAAGGGGAAAAAATTTAGACTATTTATCATCATAATTTTTCTATTTCATGATTTTTAGTATTTTTAAATAATTTACCAAAATATTATTTAACATGAAATATCATTAATGTCATTTTTGACACTATTATTTTAATTTGACTTTAAATACATAAATATAATAATTAATTTAAAATATAATCCATTTAACCATAAATAATCCATAATTATTAAATATAAAAATGTTTGGAACTAGAACTAATCCAAAATACATTACTTTTAATGTTTTTGAAATTATTTACCTTGTGTTTTCCATTGTTTGCATAAGCGTTGTGTCAGCTTTGTATAAGATTTTAAGGTAACTATATAATCACTAAAAAATTAAAAAAAATTAAAATCATTAATATAATTTATTATACTCAAAATAATATTTAATATTCATTCATCTCTTATTTTTATCCATATGTGAACATATAATAGATATTTAAAGGAAAGAGAATGATATTTTGTCTTTTTCTTTACTTAAATTATTATATTGGTAACTTTATTGAAAAAGTGTCCCATAAGTAATTTAATATAAATATTAAGGGGATAAGGGTAGAAATAAATTCATCCAATAATAATTAATATGAAAAATGGTGGCCTTATCACTTATTTTTAACCTAGGTTAACAAGATTTACCTTTTTACCAAGGTGATAATTTTTTTATTCTTTTTCTATTCATTATGAACAAAAATTAATTTTGAATTATTACCTAATATTAATTATTATAATTAAAAATATGGGAAAAATTATAAAATTAAATTCACATAATTTTTAGGATTTACTATAAAAATGAGCCTATAAAACATGTCAAAAAATAGTTTTTCAAGAAATGTATTTTTCAAGTATAGGATGATCTTACATTAACTCTATGGATCATAGTGATAATTATATGAATTTAAATTATTATATATAGATATATAATATATAAATTTCATTTAAATAATTTTGTTTTAGGGTTTATTTTAATTAATTAAAATGAAGAAACATTATAAACTTAAAAACAGTTTTTAGAAAATGAATTTTTAATCCAAAAAAAACTTATATAAAAATACAATATAAATATGATTAAAATGTAATAATTTATATTAAATACAGCTAAATAATAATTATGTTACTTTTAAATAAAATTCAAATCATAATATAACTTTTAAATTACATAATTCATTGAAAAGAAATAACAGTTTTACAAAAAAAAGGTAATTTTCACTATTTACTGAAAAAATCACTCTTTTAAGAAAAATCCCATAATTTCACCCTAAGTTAATTTTAACATGATGATTTAAATAATAATGTTAATTTTGAATAATAAAATTTCTAAAATTGGTCTAAATTGGTTATATTATTTTCTCATAAATATCATTACAAACATTTTTTATGAAATGTATATTTTTGAAGCATGTAAAGACTTTACTAAAAATTGAGTTCTTATTTCCCAATATATTTTCTTCAAATAAAATATTTATAAATAATTTTTAAAAATTTTTTATTCTTATTTGTACCACCCATTTTAACATTTAGGTAATTACGACCACATTTAAATAATATATTGTGGTTCATTTAGGTTTTGTGTTACATTTCATATACGTTGTTGAGTATAATGTTTTTCTTTTAAAATATTTGGGTGTTACATTATCCCCACCTTAAAAAAAATGTAATCCTCTCAATTTTAAATTTTTATTAGAAATCAAGGGTTTTACATTTTGAAATTACTTTTTGGAAAACCTACATTGTAAAAGGCTTAATAAAACTTCCTATTGAATAGAGGGAAAGAGAAATACGAAGGTCATCTAGAATAACACAAAACCATGTTTTAAAATAGAATAATGTTAGTAGTAAGTGAAAATATAGTCATGGAGGAGAAAAATAACAACCAAGGTCTAATATAGAATGATATAGAACATGTTAAAGAGAAAATTAACAACCACAAAACCATAATTTTTTATGGGTGAAAAGACCATTAATTCATAGGAAATAACTATAATTTGATGACATTTTTGTTTCAAGATCCTTTTCCTAGAGTTGAGAAATTAATTTTCCATATAGACTAAGAACATAAGGAATTATACTTACTTGATATCATTCTATTTTATAAGAATAATTTCATCATTTGGTTATGCTTCGATCAATTTCCACTTAATCACCTACTCTAAGGAATGAATATTCAATATGAATTTTTTTATACTTGAAACACTAAAATTAAATTTTAACGGATCACAAGATACATAAAATAAAAATAAGTTATTCCTCATCTATTTATATATTAACTATAATTTAAATGGTTATCACAAGGTAAATTAATAACAAAAATATATAATCCTTCATATAAATAAATTATACAGTTTACTTCAAAAATTCCACCAAAGGTTCAACTTATATTTTTTCACAAATAAATAAGCATACATCCTGGTTAACCTCAATATTATTAACATTATATAATTTTTCACCTCATAAATGA
The DNA here is from genome assembly GCA_963277665.1 of Viscum album. Taxonomy (NCBI): domain Eukaryota; kingdom Viridiplantae; phylum Streptophyta; class Magnoliopsida; order Santalales; family Viscaceae; genus Viscum; species Viscum album. The sequence continues at coordinate 1,055,489,575 of OY728125.1, read as the reverse complement.
TTTCATAGCTATAAAAATTCATCCCCAAAAAAATTAATTGCATTCTTCCCAAATAATACTTTATGTTGAGCATAATGGATATATCTACCTTAACCTAATAAAATGTCTCCCAAAATATCATTAATCATCTCAAAAAAAAATTGATCCTATAATATGTTTCCAAAATTCAAATTAATTTTTATCTATTAAACCATTTAATTAAAAAATCATACTAACTAGGACATCACACAGGCCAGTGGTTGGTATTGCACCCTTGTCTCCCTTTGGTTATGAGATCAAGCCTCACGAACTTTCCAAATATGGGAGGTTATTGCCTGACATGTGGATTATCCTTATTTTAAAACTATATTAATATAATTACTATAATGTTCACAAAAAAATGATGAATATCCTCAAAAATAATATTAGTCCTCAAACTACTTTTTTACCACAAAAGTTTTCTATATGGCTTGTCTTTTTCACAATATATAAAATTGAATTTTTATTGATAAAAGAGATCAAGAAAACAAAAAAGCATGCTCCAAATCAGGGATGACAGAAATGATGGAGACTGAGGGAATCCACAGTTACAAAAACTTTACAATCCTTAGGAAGGGATCCTATTCAAGAATATAAAGCAACGCTAACTCTTGGAGATCCTTTGTTTTCAAGATAATCTGCAGCGAAGGTCCCTTCCCTATATGTATGCTTGACGATAATACCCTATTTGATGTAGCTTCTACAATTTCTAATTAAGTAAGAAAGATTTTAAGGGGGCCTAACTTAGCCCTGAACCAATCAGACCAGCAAGGCCGAGTTAGATTCAACTTTAGAAATCTGAAAGTTCAAGCTTTTACAAAACATAAAACCGCTATCCATGGCCCTTACTTCTACTCCCAAATATATACTCGTACCATAGAATGCACTAAAACCCATAAGAACATATCCTCGGTAATCTATAACCAGACTTCCACCCCTCATCACTCCAAAATAGCAGGATACATCAATGTTAAGTTTCAAATAGGAGGTCGGAGAAATCCATTTGACCCACATCCCCTGACCGCTTCTACTACTATTCCCAGATCTTAAAATTCGTAGGAGCAATCTTCGAAGGGATATTGCTGGCCACCCTCCCTTCAGTAGCGCCCCCAAGTCAGCAATAAGAGCTAATGTTAAAACCTACATTAAATGGACTGAGTAATGTCTTCCATTCCTGATTTTATTTCTCACTTCTCAAATAATCCAGTATCACACAGCAAAAACCACCATCCAAGCCTTCAACTCCTACCCGGTTGCAACGCTCCCTGGAACCAGTTTGCCAGAAACTCCTAAACAGAGTCCCCATTGCACCGCAAACCCAACCTACTGCCCATGAAATTCTAGATACCCATATCCAATTCCCCTGAGAATAAAACATTCCACAAATACTCCTGTTTGGGCGAAATACAACATTGAAACTAAGAAGCCACAACCACACTTTTCTTTTGGATGTTCTCATCAGTAGGTAATGCACAGTTTCTTATCCTCCAAATAAAAAAGTTCATCTTGCTAGGTAACTCCTTGAACCAAATCTTAGAAGCCCACTCATCTATACCTATTCTCACATGAACCATAATATTGAAATTCCCACTGTTGAAATCCTCGTAAGATAAACCAAAAAAACCCACCTATCAGGTTTATCAATCAGTTGAATCCTCCTGTAGATTTCCTTCTACTCCTGGTTCATAATGGCGTCTATGAAACCTAGATAAAGTCTACCCTCCCTAAAGGATAAATTGGGAACTGTACAATTGGGGAAATCTATCTTCTCCCTAGACCAGTTGGAATACCAATACCATAAATTGAGGTCCCTGTTTCCCATCACCCAACGACCCTTTTCTTATAGCTCCTCAAGGCTGTCCATCATGCACTGAGAAAGTTAAGACAACCCCCTGTTCTGCTCAGACCAAACTTCCCAGTCATCCCCATAATGGTTTTTCATAAATTTATCCCAAAGGGAACCTCTCTCCATGATCTCTCATGCCATATGGACCTGTATGGCATGCATCGTCTCCTCAACACTATAGAGATTAATGCCTCCCTCATCAATAGGCCTAGCCAACCGATGCCAAGCTGCCTAGTGTAATTTTCCATCTTGATTGGTATCCCAGAAGAACTTGTTCATTAGTTTCTAAATTCTATCAATTGTCCCTTTAGGGGGTTTAATGATGGAAAGAACATGCATAGGAATCAATCCCAACATGCTGTTAATCTGAGTTATATGGCCTCTAAACAAAAGAAATTTATTCTTCCAGCTGCCTATTCTTTTGTTAATCCTACTGATGATGTCACTGAACATTGATTTTTAATCCTTCCATTTGAAATAGGGGCCCCAAGATATTCCATCAAAAGTTGGTACCTTTGAATACCAAGACACTCTTTAATTTTATTATTGCGGACTCTAGAGCATTTGTTTGAAATGAATATGTTGCTTTTTCCCTGATTAATGTGTTGACCACTCAACTTCCCATACACAGAGATTATATTCATGATACCGATAACTGGCATACGCCTTCAATTGATGAAAATGAGAATATCATCAGAAAACATCAATGAGATATCATTCCGCTACCGAACCTATTTTTGTCTTCCATAAAGGATCCATTTTCCAGGCCCCTCACGATCATCCGAGACAAGGCCTCTTATGCTAGGATGAAGAGATATAGGGAGAGGGGTCTTCATTCCTGACACCACATACCATTTTAAAGAACTCAAAACCTTTCCCCGTCAAAGATATTGAGATCCAAGGAGCGACATAGCACTTGAAGAAAAGTTCACAAAACCAATCATGAAAACAAAATTTCCTCATTACTCTAATAATAAAGTCTTATTCAAGCATATCGTAGGCTTTGATCATGTCCATCTTGATCATAATATTAGAACCCATCACTTTGAGATTCAATTCATCGACCATATCCTTAGTAATGTCTATCTTCCCTTGGATACGACGCCCCAACACAAAACCATGTTTTTCCTCTGAGATAATCTTTGGAATGAGACCACTTAGCCACCTATTCAAAACATTAGAAAGAATTTTAAAGGTGAAATTACAGAGACAGATGGTTCTAAACTGAGATATGTCGGTAGGGTATTTAAACTTAAGTAATAGGATAACTCTAGAAGCACAAATTTTCCTTGTAAGAGGACCGCCTCAAAAAAATTCCTGAACCACCTGAATCACCTAGCTTTTGATAATAATCCATGACGTGATAAAGAACAACCCAGGGAAGTCTTCTGACCAAGGGGCACTCTCCGGTTTCAAACTAAACATTGTATCTCTCATTTCTTCTTCCACAAATAACCTTTTCACTAAAACACAATTTATACCTAAGTTTTACTTATATATCAAACATATATTAAAACTCAATAAATGTTTCCAAGGTACTTCCATAATATAAAACCTCAGAAGAGGTATCTGTGCCTTTAAAATTAAAACCAATCTTATTCTTATTAACCCATTATGGTGCCTAAATATCTTAAAATATCCTCATATATTTTCATTAGAGAATTTCCTCAAAGTCATTCATAGGTTTATGTTCCCTAATCTATGTTTTTCTAAATCTAGTTTCCAAGGTTTCTACTAAACTTTATATAATACCAAATACAAAGACCCCGACTCTAGTAGCCCAAAATCGATGGTTACTTTATTTAATTAGCACAAGATACAATATCTCTAATCTCAAAGGACTAAATAGTTTATTAGTGTTGGTAAATTAGATGTATAGTTGATTCTATCATTTTATTTGAAAACATAGATTAAAATATAGTAAAAGTAAATATTCTGAATCCTTGAACTCTTATAATGATTCCTTGTTCATACCCTAGGGAAAAGAAAACAAATGAAGGGTGAGATCAAATCACTACTACAAAACAGACCTTTAATAGCGCTAAAATTAACCTTTTTGGTGTAAAAAACGCCAACTACTAGAGCATTATTAAAAGACTTAGGCTTTTGTTATCACTTTTAGAAGTACTAGTAAATGATACCTTTATTAATACATTTTTTAGTACTATTAAAGGGGAGTAATGTAATGTAGCGTTAAATTTATAGCACACTACAGCACCATAAACAGAAGAAAAATGAGGTACAAATACAGATTTTAAAAGAAATAAAATTTATAAAAAAAATAAAATAAAAATATATATATTATAGACATTTCAAACATTGGTTTATACAATTACATGAGTAAGTAAAAATTATCACAGGTATTCAAAAACATTAATGTTACTTTGTCTTTGGCCCCTGACCCCGACTCATGTTATTCTCGAACAAACCACCCCTGATTGATAAAAAGAATGAACCTATATAAGAAAAAAATTCTTATGTCAGTAAAATTATAAATAAATAAATTAAATAGATTTTTAATTTTAAACTAATCATTGAGTCAAAGAAAGATCAATGTGTATCAGATTTAGTTGTGGTTAATTCTTGCACGTTACACCATTTCTTGTTTGTTTTCAAGAATTATATCTAGGAAAATTAACTAAATTAGTATAAGATAAAATGATAAGTAAATTAATTAAGTAGTAGAAGATATAATGATGAAAAAATAATCTAGGATTGTTTTCTTAGTTTTGGTGATGTGATTCATGTTTTAAACTAAAATGACACTTATATATTGAAAACATACACTTGGAGTCATATCAGTTATACTGGGTATCGGAGTGAGGTGAGTATGGTTCCTACATGTCCCAAATGACTTATGGATATTTTTCCAAAAGTATAAAAAACAATCTAAATTCATTTTCTTGGTTTTGAGTATGTCACTAGTGTTTTTTACTAAAATTTTATTTTAAACTCAAAACACGCACTTTGAGTCACACTGATCACATCGTGTGTTGGTTTTCTATGAAACTAATTATTACATGTCACAAATTACTTATGAATCATTTTATAAAATTATTAAGACAATATGAGCATGTTTTCTCAGTTTTTAGTGAGTGGCATTTTTTATCTAAAATGTCAATTTTAAACTCATAATGGATAATTTGAGTCATAACGGGAACATCATGTATCAGATTGAGGCGTGGATGATTCCTATATATAAAAAATGAATTATGGATTGTTTTCTTAAAGTATCAAAATAATATAAATGTGTTTTCTTGGTTTTGAGTATGTCATTTTTGTTTTTTACTAAAATTAATGTCAATGTTAAATAAAAAGACACGCTTGGAGTAATACGGGTCACACAGTGAATTTGATTGAGGTGTGTCTAATTACTACACATAAAAATGACTTATGGATAATTTTAATAAAGTATAAAAACAATATGAATGTGTTTTATTAGTTTTAAGTATGTCACTTATACTTTTTAATAAAATATTATTTTAGACTAGAAACATGCACTTTGAGTCATACTTGTCACATCGTGTATACGTTTGATGTGAGACTGATTCCTTCAAATAAAAAATTACTTATGAATCATTTTCATAAATTATAAAGATAATATGATCACATTTTCTTAGTTTTTAGTGAGTGACACTTTTTGAACTAAAATGTCAATTTTAAACTGATAACAGACACTTTGAGTCATATCAGGAAAATCGTGTATTGGATTGAGGTGAGGTTGATTCTTACATATTAAAAATGACTTATTTATCATTTTTCTAAAGTAAAAAAACAATAAAAATGTGTTTTATTGGTTTTGAGTATGTCATTTTTCATTTTTACTAAAATTAATGTCAATTTTAAATAAAAAGACACACTTAGAGTCATATCGGTCACACCGTGCATCATATTGAGGTGAAGATGATTCCTACACATCCAAAATGAATTATAAATTATTTTCCTAAAGTATCAAAATAATATAAATTCATTTTCTTGGTTTTGAGTATGTCAGTTGTCTTTTTTACTAAACTTAATGCTAGTTTTAAATAAAAAGACACACTTGGAGTCATACCGGTCACACCCTGCATCATATTGAGGTGACTATGATTCCTACATGTCACGAATGATTTATGGATCATTTTACTAAATTATAAAAAACAATCCTAATTCATTTTTTCAATTTTGATCATGTTACTTTTCTTTTTTACTAAAATGTCATTTTAAACTGGAAATATGCACTTTGAGTCGTATCAGTCACATTGTATGTCGGTTTAATGTGAGACTGATTCCTACACATAAAAAATGACTTATTAATTATTTTCTTAAATTATTAAGACAATTAATGTGTGTTTTCTTGGTTTTCATTGAGTGACACTTTTTGAACTAAAATGTCAATTTTAAACTGATAATAGACAATTTGAGTCATATCGGGAACATTATGTATCGGATTGAGATGAGGCTATTAATACACATTAAAAATAACTTATGGATCATTTTATTAGAGTATTAAAACAATATGAATGTATTTTCATGATTTTTGAGTATGTCACTTTCCTTTTTTACTAAAATTGATGTCAATTTTAAATAAAAAGACTCAATTTGAGTCATACTGGTCACACCGTGAGTCGAATTGAGGTGTGGATGATTAATAAATGTCAAAAGGACTTATGGATATTTTTTATAAAGTATCAAAATGATCTGAATTGTTTTCCCAGTTTTGAGTATGTCACTTGTGTTTTTTACTAAAATGACAATTTAAGCTGGAAACACACACATCGAGTCATACCAGTCACATCATGTGTTGATTTGACATGAGATTGATTCATATATGTCAAAAATTAATTATGAATCATTTTACTAAATTATCAAGATAATATGATCACATTTTATCAGTTTTTAGTGAGTGGAACTTTTTAAACTAAAATATCAATTTTAAACTGATAATAGACCCCTTGAGTCATACCAGACATATCGTGTATCGGATTGAGTTTCAGTTGATTCCTACACATCAAAAATGACTTATAGATCATTATCCTAAAGTGTCAAAACAATTTGAATGTGATTTCTCAATTTTGAGTAAGTCGCTTTTCTTTTTTACTAAAATTAATATTAATTTTAAATAAAAAGACACACTTTGAGTCACACCGGTCACACCAAGCATCAGATTGAGGTGAGGATGATTCTTACACGTCAAAAATTATTTATGTATCATTTTCTTAAATTATCAAAACAATATAAATGTGTTTTCTTGGTTTTGAGTATGTCACTTTTATTTTTTAGTAAAATGTCATTTTAAACTATAAACACACACTTTGAGTCATACCAATCACATCATGTGTCATTTTGATGTGAGACTAATTCCTACACATCAAAAATTAATTACTAATTATTTTCATAAATTATCAATAAAATCTGAGTTCATTTTATTAGTTTTTATTTAGTGACGCTTTTTAAACTAAAATTCCAATTTTAAACTGATAACAGACACTTGGAGTCATACCGAGAACATAGTGTATCATATTGAGGTGTAGCTAATTTTTATATGTCACAAATGAATTATGGATAGTTTTTATAAATTATGAAAACATTAAAAATGTTTTTTATTGGTTTTTATTATGTCACTTGTCATTTTTACTAAAATTAATGTCGATTTAAAATTAAAAAAAACGCACTTTGAGTCATATCGATCACACCGTGCATCAGATTGAGGTGCATCTAATTCCTACATGTCACAAATAAATTATGGATAATTTTCCTAAAGTATAAAATTAATATTAATTTTTTTGATTATTTTTGAGTACGTTACTTTCTTTTTTTACTAAAATGTCATTTTAATCTGGAATCATGCACTTTGAGTCATATCGGTTACATCGTATGCTGATTTGACATGAAACTGATTCTTACACATAAAAAATGACTTAAAATGATTTAATAAATTTTCAAGACAATCTAATAATGTTTTAATAATTTTCATTGAGTGACACATTTTTAACTACAATGTCAATTTTAAACTGATAATGAACACTTTGGGTCATACCGGGCACATCATGTATCAGATTGATGTGTGGCTAATTTATACACATTAAAAATGACTTATGGATCATTTTTCTAAAGTATAAAAACAATATGAATGTTTTTCCTTGGTTTTGAGTATGTTAGTTGTCTTTTTACTAAAATTAATGTTAATTTTAAATAAAAATAAACACTTTGAGTCATATCAATCACACTGTGCATTAGATTTATATAAGGTTGATTATTACAAGTTGAAAATGATTTATGGATCATTTTCTTAAATTATCAAAATAATATAAATGTGATTTCTCAGTTTTGAGTATGTCACTTAAGTTTTTTACTAAAATGTCATTTTAAATTGGAAACGATCACTTTGATTCATACAGGTCATATCATGTCTCGGTTTGACATGATACTAATTCTCACCCATCAAAAATGACTTATGAATAATTTTATTAAATTATAAAGACAATATAAGTATGTTTTCTTTTTTTTTAGTGAGTGATACATGTTTTTAACAAAAATTTCAATTTTAAACTAATAATGGCCACTTTGAGTCAAACTGGGCACACCATGTATCGGATTGAGGTGAGTTTGATTCCTAAATGTCACAAATGACTTATGGGTCATTTTTATAAAGTATCAAAACAATACAAATTTTTTTTCTTTGTTTTTATTATTTCACTTGTCTTTTTTACTAAAATGTAAATTAAAAAAACACTTGGAGTCATACTAGCCACACAATGCATCAGATTAAGGTGTGGATGATTCCTACGCATCAAAAATTACCTATAGATTACTATATTAAATTATCAAAATAATATTAATGTGTTTTCTTAGTTTTATTATGTGGTATTTTTTTAACTAAAATGTAAATTATAAACTAAAAACATATAGTCTAAGTTATACTAAGCATATTGTGTATTGAAATGAGGTACAGATGATTGAGTATGTGATATGTGTTTTACTTTCAACTAAATGAAAAAATCAAGAAAATAGATAACATGTTACATTATAATATAATAGGAAACCACATAATACCTCAAACACTTCATGTTTTAGGTATTATAGGGTTTCCTTATACATCAAAAATAAACATGTTCTTTCTTTTCTTTCTTATTGTAGATAATTGAAAGAAAAATATGAATTCCCCAAAGATCTATGAAAAGAGATAAATAAGTAATAAATAAATTATAAATAAATTAACCTACAAATGGTAGATAAAATTATTAAAAAATAATTAAATAAGTTGTAGGAATTCACCTTTTCATGAAGTTTGTATACATTATTGACCCATTTCCTTGTTTTCATTATTTCATTTACAGCCTCGAAGTCTAATATCTCATGAGTATGACCATATTCGAATAAATCACCCCAAGTCATGAAAAGGAATCCACCTATATAATAAAAAAATTCTTATGTTAGCAATACTATAAAGAAATAAATTAAACATAAATATGAAATAATACATTAATAAAATATCAATTCTAAATTGAAACCACACAATTTGAGTCATACTGGGTAGATTGTGTATCACTTTGAGGTGTGGTTGATTCCACTATGTATTTGTATCCTAAAGTTCATGATTTTAGTATAGGAGTGAATCATCCTTATTGAAAAATTAATTTCTTTATGATTTTTAGAAAAATTAACAAAATAAGTATTAGATAAAAATGATGAAGAAATTAACTAAAAAAAGTAGATAAAATTATGATAGAATAAATTAAAAGGAAATTTATTCTAGTTATATATAATTAAACTATAATATAATTATTATTGATCATAGGAAACTAAAATAAAAAAATTAGTCAATTTTACATGACCCTAAAATAAAATACATTGGACCATTTAGTATGAAATTAAACTTCCTTAATTGGTCCTTACCACATGACCTTATACTATTTTAAATACCATCCTATGTATATGATGATTGCCTATATTATATTTATTTATTAAATAATCTAGACTATAAATGTCATCATAAAGGATTGTTTTTTTACACTACATTTTCTATATTAAAATATTGGTTCCTTCTTCACAACTTAAAATTATAACACTCATTTGTTAAAGATAATTGGAATTCCTAGTCCCGTTGTTTTAAAATATAATTCCACACTATAAAATTGTTTATTCACCCACTGTGGATATATATGATATATTTTAGAATCTCAATCCCAACAGCATGATATATTTAACAACTTTACAATAACATAAATTCACATATTACACAAAATTCCCATAAAAACTTTTATCCTTTTGGGTTTTCGTAAAACTCATATATAAAAAGTTTCCTTATTATTTTATATAAAAAAACTAACAGAACACATTATATAATATTTTATTATACTAAATATAATTTTATCCATTTTTTTATTACTATAAAACATTAACCAATCATGTAAACCTATTATCGTTCATTGATTAAATTAAAATAAATATTTACATTTGAATTTTTATAAAACATAATAAAATATATCTTTTACTTTCACCATCATAGAGAGTAAAAACTCCATGATAAACCATTTAACTTATTTGATGGAAAAAACTTCATTGTGACCCATTATTTATTTTAAGAAGACATTAAACTCCTTTATAAGTTGTTTACCCATTTTGATGGTATTAAACATAAGTATATACCTTTATAGCATCCAAATGACACTAAAATATAGCGCATCCATTAAGTCTTCTTGTATTGTGTTATAGATTAGTATATCCTTTTCAATATTCTAGGTAATTATAAAATCCAACATAACATCATCATTATTTTTTCATAAAAATGGTAATATCCCTATTCTCATGTATTTTTTATTGAGAATGATGATGAGTTTTTTATTAATAATCTTTTGAACATGAATCATTTTACATAATGAATGTGCACATGAATATTAGTGAAGAACCAGTGGACACGTTATTTTATGGTGATCTGGTGAAAAATTATCTATATGAATAATAAGGATAGGTTAAACACCTCTACTTGTGTAATGATTACGATATTATATGTGATGTAAGAGTGGTATAATTTAATTTCACATCATGTGCATTCAAAATAATTAGTTTTAGTTAATCCATTTCACTAATGTAAACTTGATATGCTACTTGTATATATTTCACAAGAATTTGTGATATTATATCATGAATTTAATTGATGATCAAATAGACCAAATAATTCCACCACCCACCAAAGTGAAACCCCTATATTGTTCTTTTTTTCTATAATTTACCACCACTCTTAATAGTAACCTAGAGAAGTAATTAAACTAATTTTATTCTAAAAATGATAAAAAAAATAATATAAAAAATAGAAAAAATGATGATAAAATTAACTAAATAAGTAATAGGAATTCACATCTTCATGATTCTTGTATACATTCTGACACCATGTTTTCTGCTTGTTTCTAAATAAACTAATTTCCTCCATTATACTTATCCTTGAGAAATAGATCAAAAATAATATATAAGCATTATGATATTAATTCTTCATGCCCCAAATATATTTCTAAGGTCATAGAACATACTATATCATAAACATATAAGGTAATCACCTAAATTTGTTTTTGAAAAACATTCTGAAACCATGTACATTACCCACTCATCTCTAAACAAATTTACATCCTCTTTTGAGTACGATGGTTGTTGTAAATATTATTAGTACAAAAAATATAGAAAAATATATTATTAATAAATATTTTCATTGAAATTGTAATTAACTTTTTAAATTGTTGGTTTGGGGCTTCTAGTATTTTCATAGTTTATGATCTCTCTTATAAATTTCCAAACATAATATCTACAATAATTGACATTATATTTCTTTAGACATTGAAAAAACATTGACCAAAATAAGTAAATTGTTTTTAAAAATGTTTTTATAGTTAAATATTTCTATATATACCTTAATATGTTTCCATTTGAAGTAATCCAAAAGATTTTTATGTTCAATCATTGACTTCATTCCATGATTTAGCCTATATTTAGAGAGCTCCCTATCATAAAAAATTCTTGTTAAAACACATACTAAAACATATAATTCAAAATTTATTTATAAAATTTTGATTTAAATGTATTAAAAATTCCCAATACACATCATTTGTAGTCATTTTATTGGATATCCATGCATTGGATCCAAAAAATAAATAATTAGGATATCTAGATTGAGTGTGATCAGCATTCAAACTTGATAATCTCATTTATACTCTCGATACCAACTAAGTCTATAATAGAAGTTCCAAATATTTCTTCTTAATATGGAATTTAAGACATATTTTCATCTTTAAATGTGGTCTATATATGAATTAGTAATGATAATATAGGGGAGAAGATACTCCTAGAAGGTCCTTTTGATTTCTTGGTCAATTAACTAGATTGTCTTGATTTGACCTTCAATTTTCCCATCACTTTATTTGTGTGTAATACCATGCCTCACTTTAGAGATTTTATAATCAATTGTTACAAGTTTTTCATTAAAAATTTGTTAAATACATACCTCATGTGTCTTTATAAGATTAGACGGCCATGATACAAAAGTTCTAATATCATTATTGGCTGTTGTAATATCCAGGTCATCAAGTGGAACAGGAAACTCAATGATTAGATCTTGAGCTACCTTAATATCTAGTCTCATGGGATATTTTGGGTGTTATTTATTTTTCATCATGTCTCCCGATATATTATACACTTTACCCCCTTACAATAAGAAGGTTCATGAGATTTTAAAAGTAAAAATCACATACAACATTACCCATCAAATTTTAGTAATATAAAGTTATCGGAAGTTGTTTAATTCACATTTAGGAGAAAGATTAATGAAAAAAATTAATTACCTCGGGTAAGGTATGCAGTTCAAGGGAATTACAAGCCTCAAAACTAGCAAGTTCATTTGGCTCATCATGTACAGATATTTGTTTCACTACCAGTTCACTTTGATCCTTTCTCATATATTGTGGTCTATGAAACCAAATTGGAAAATGATATATTGAAAATAATCTATTTGTGCATGAAATCCTTTCACCATATTATATGTATCTTCTTGTGGTTTTATATTATCAAAATATGTTCAAGGAGACACTCCAAAACCTACTCCTATAACGTGAATATATTGTTCCAGCCGCTTTAAATCTACTAAAAGTTGTTTTTCTTCCAATATGATTACTACCGATTCCTGTGTATAAACCATATAAAAAATGTGAAAATAAATAGATATTTTTATGTAATACTATTATAAACCATAAAAAACTACTATTATATCATAATTACACATGTTTCTCATATTACTTTTTTGTTTTCATCAACTAGTTTACCCTCCTTATTTATGTGAGATTCCTTCCATAACACATAAAGTGGGATAGAAGTGGATTCTGATTTTGATTCTTCAATATAAATATAAACAAAGGAACATATTTTGTTTTATATCACATAAAATTTTATTATTGATCTAAAATACATACCAATTTATTCCTAAGTGAAGTGTACCCCATCCTTGCTTTGTGATATGGGTACATTGGTTTTGATACACGTTCTTTATTTTTAGAACTCTTTTTCTATTTTATAAATTAACAATATTGAATAAAATTGGATAAAATAAATAATATAAAATAATATATTATCAACTTCAATGCACCTGAAAATATTTATTATCATGACGAATAATGAAATAATTCCATGTTTCCTACTTTATAATGTGTGCATAACTAACTATTGGGTGGGAATTCACTTTCCCCTTAGCATCCCTAAGATATAACTTAGTTAGAAGAGCTTGGAAGCCTATATGGTATTTTATAGTGGCCATTAAGACATATTTATTATGGAAATATTATAAAATAAACAAAATTTGTAATTAATAATGAAAATTAAATCAATGTTTCATTATATAATTTTTCGGTAAAAAAGATAAAGTATATCATAACATTACCTTTATATTTTTCAAAGGGTTTCTTTCATTACAAGTTGGACGTAGTGCCATGAATCTATATCAATCATCACATCCATTCTCGTTGTGACCCCAACATAACTAATAAACATTGACTTATTGGGGTCAAAAGGTTGTCCACATTGATTCCAACCAAACTAAAATTTTATACCCTTACTTATTTCCTTAATAATTTTATTCAACACTGTGATGTTGCATCATTCGTATTTTTTTCATCAAAATGTTATTGATCCCATAATGATTTTTTAGTTTTAGCATCAATAGTCTATTCTTCCCCAGGATTAGTAACATCATCATGTGTATAATACATTTTTTGTATGAGTAGTCAAACATTTAATTTAGATTATGTTAATGAAGTAGAGAACATATAATATTATGAGGAAAAGAATAGTATATTAAAAAAAATTTAACCTTCACATTGAACTCTCTTTATTTTTTTAAATGTTGAAGGGATTTGGATCCTCTATTTAGAATCCAAATCCCCTCTTTGTAGTTACCTATAATGTACAAAAAATTGTCTACATTGGGACTGCCATGAATTGATTATGATCTCCCAATAAAAGGGTCATCCTCGATTGAATTTTCATCTGACCCTACAGTTGTTTTAGTCTCCAATGGGAAAATTGACCAATTATTTTTTGTTGGATCTAAGACATAAAATTCTTTCACTATGTGTGATTCTATTATGATTGGCTCATCCTTTTCCCCTTCCACACTGAAATTCACCTTCACGAAGCCCATTTCATCAACTTTCACTAGACTCCTATTGTCAACCCATTTTCAATATAAAATCAGCACTTGAAATGTTGTATAATCAAACTCATATATCTATTATATAATGATGAAATATGACATATTCACATAAATTGTATTTTTATCCTTGGAACCCGATATGTGTATCACTTATTCCATAAGTTTAACTCTGCTATTTTGCATCGTAATACAGTCATCATTTTATTTTGTATAGAACATATAACTATTGATTAAAAAACCAGTGTAAGATATAACATTTCAATTTGGTCCCCTAGATAGCCATAAAAATTATTCAGTAATTGAATTCATATTTTCATATAACTCCTTATAAATTTGATCTTGGAACCATCCTATAAACTATTTATTATGTGTATTTGATATTCATCCTTCCGCCTTTAATGGATTCAAATCTATAATAATTAATCTTTGGGATTCAACGTATGGATAAACATCTTTACTATTATGTAAAATGTAAAGGTGTGATTGATCCCACTCTATAATGGTAATTATAATGACATCTCTTCCAAAAATCCCTTCACCCATAAGGCATCCACTATGACGAGACTTTGGGAGAGTGATGATGTCAATATCTGATAGGTGATTAGTACATAATTCAACAAATTCTTCAACAATATATCATTCTATAATATAACCTTATGGTTAACTTCAATTCTTAACATAACCCTTAAAAATATTCATATATTGTTCAATGGGGTACATCCATCTATAATGGATAGGACCACATAATTGAACTTATCTAACCAATTGAACTATCAAGTGGACTATTATATCAAATAATCATGGTGATAATAACATATATAATTCACATAATATGAATACAACCTTCTTATTCATAACTAGAAAATTCATCAGGTCTATAAATTTATTGTATATGGCTTTGAAAAAGAAGAAGATTTGGGTTGATGTATGTCATACATTTTTAGGTATAATTTAATCTAAATCAATGGGAATCAAATCTTTTATCAAAACCTAATATTTGTGTGATTTTATTCCCTATAAATTCAAATTATTCATTGATGTGACATTCTTGATATTTTATGAATACCCCTATATAAAATTTTACACAATTAAGAAAAATGAAAAATTGAAATTTTTCTTATATGGATATAGTATAATATAATAGAGGAATAAAATTATACCCTTCAACCTTCATCGGTGCCAACTCATCTCTTATCCCCATGTCAATCATGTCCAACCTAGACTTGATTTCATCTTTCATGTTTCCATGAAAATTTAGTAGTGTGCTAATAACACTATCAAATATATATTTTTACATGCATGACCTCAAGAAAATGTTTGGCATAAAAAAAATTCTAATACAGTAATTTAAAGAAATTTGATCTCTTTTTACAACCTGATTTTCTAAGTTATTTCGAAAATGGTTTACCAAAAATAGTTTCAATATCTTTTAATTTATCAAATAGTTGATCACCTATTAGTGGATATGGTAGTGTACCTTGTTCATTATTCCCATTGAATGTTGTCATCTAGGATTGGTATTTATGTTTTTGAGGTAAAAATTTCCGATGTCCTAAAAACATAGTCCTTGAGGAATTTTTCAATCAAACTGGGTGTTTTCATTATTCACAAATGGTACACCCCAAAATTCCTTTAATGTTATAGCCTGAAAAATTTCTATATGCAGGAAATTCATTTATCATCCTGTACAATATGTCCCTGAATGTGAATTATTCACTTCTATGAGTATCATAAATTGTAACACTTGTATCCCACATCAATTTCAGATCTTTAATAAATGGATCCAAATAGACATCAATATCATTACTGGGTTGCTTTGGTCTAGATATAAGAAAATACAATATAATGTATTTTTGATTCATTCATAACCATAGTGATAAGTTATAATTTACCAAAATGATGGTCCATATATAGTGAGTATTACTCTGTACACCAAAATGATTTATTCCATCTATAGATAACCCAAGATGAAAGTTTCTCATCTCATTTCCAAATTTTGGATACTCGTAATTAGTTTTATTCCACTAAAGAGAATTTGTTGGATGACGTAGGTTCCTGTCTTTAATTATTTTATCTACATTCCATGTCAATTTTCTAATGGTTTCCTAACATCAATATAGTCTTCTAAACCATGGAATGATAGGAAAGTACCATACAAATTTTGAAGGACTATATTCATTTTTCTTTTATTGATCTGCACCACATTTATTGAATTTTATGAGTGACTCATGGTCCTTGAGAAACAATATGAATCATTTGGACTAGCACATATTTTTTTTAGAGATCATATCCATTGAACGTAGCATTTTTTTAGTGTCTTCTGTTCGACAAGGAATTTTTTTTTCTTCTGGTAGTAAATTATTAAGGATACAAAGTAGTTCTATAAAATTGGTGTCTCTCCATCTGCTACTAGCTTTAAAATTATATAACTTCAATACAGCTTACCATGTTGTGAATTTAGTAAAACCAATATAAAATGGTCTCTTAGTACAACTATTTAACTTCTTAAAAAACTTTGGACAATCATGAAGGTCATCTTCAATTTCCACTATCATTTCTTCCATGTGGTCTCTATCATAATTTTCACTAGTGTTCATATAAAATGATCCATAAACTGTAGTATCATCCCAATCGGTGTTCATGTTTAGTTTTTTCCCATGTTTAGTTCAACATTTATAGTTCTAATATATTCTATGACAAATTAAATGTTTTTCTAACTCTTCTATACTGATTTTTCTTGAATAAAAACTACATAAACATGGGAAATGATTTAAGAAGGGTTGTATACATGATCTATTGAAAAATTGATGAGGTTTTTAACTCTATATTCATACTCGTTTGTCATATTATTAATGTGAATCCATTTTCATTTTATATCCATCCAATTAGGTTAATAAAATATTCATTTTGTATAATAAATAAATAAATACACATAATATATTAATTATCAAAGGTGATAGTTATAGATAATTCTAATAAGGGGAACCCAAAATTTGATTGTTTCAAATAATTTTAGTATGCCATGAAAAAAATGGTTAATTTAATTTAATAAAATAATTACTCCACTATGGTAGGTGATATCCTCTAAATTCATCCAAAATAATCACCGGTACTCGGTATAAGATGACTATTGTTTAGAGTAGTTCAAGCAACATAGGTACATGTCTAGAAAAGATGGGGTGATGAGTCTCAAGCAAAAAAATACAATAATAAATGTTTGGGAGATGAATATGATGAGGATGATAGTTATCTCTTTAAATCTAAATGTTCTCGGGCTGGGAGTTGGTGAAGAACTAGAAAAGATTTCTTAGTTTGTTGCCTAAAGTTGAAAATTTTCTCAGGCACACAATGGTTTGATAGATGAGTTGATCATACAACACATGCTCATAATTACCTTACTCTTTTACACCCTTTTCCCCATTCTAAATCGGTTTAGATACATGATCACCTTGGCTCGAGTATACAAGAACCACTATCCCTTAAATAGAAAAATTATAGCACCATGACTACAATATGCTCTCCTAGTGGAAACAGATGCATGATTTCCTAGTCCCGCTTATTTAAGACACTATGGTGAGGATACTAGTTGGTGTTAAAGGACTAAAATATAGAAATAATATTCCCTAGAATGAATGAAAGCATAAGTGGATGACTTCCAAAAAAATAGGTTTAGGGAAATATATTAATGAATAAGAAATTAATGGTCTTATGACTATGAAAATTTTATAAATTCTATATTAAAACCAAACACTTTACAAAACACTTTGTAGGAGAATAAAACATTTTAAATTACCACATCTTAATTTAAAATTTAAAATCTCATCTCAAAACCACTTTCAAAATTCAAAAGGTTGTTTTTTGAATTTTTAAAACCTCACTTTAACTCTATTTTCTTAATTCCACATGAAAATCAACCTTTTTTTTTTGAAACACTTAATGGGATATGAACCATATTTCATATAAATACTATTATAATTAAGTGAAAAATATTAAAATCATATTCAAAAACCATTGATAATAAATTAAAATTTTAAAACCATTTATAATGAAATATGTACACTTTGAAATGTTTAGAACTTTATAGGTTCACTTTAAAATCACTTCATGAGTTTCAAAAAACTGAATCCATTTTAGTTCCTTTTAAGATAAAACCTCATTTTTTCATTTCAAAACCCACTTTAACATTTAAAAACAATTTTACTTTTTTAAAACTAAAATTTAAAATAGGAATAACCATAAAAATGCTAAGTAGTACACCACCCTAAATCAAAGCATTTTTTCATCGCAAGGTTTGTAGAATCATGTACCAACCATGTAACATCCTCTAAAGAGTTCTCAATACCATGAACATGGGTTATAAATTATTTTCAAGACATGAAGGTAATGATTTTACTCTAATTTTTCTTCCACTATTACTCAAAAACTAAAGAAACCACCAAAATATCTGATTCAACTAAATGGGGATAAAAATATTATCACCTCATGTCAAAATCCATAAAGAATAAAAATAGACTACAATTAAAGAATTAATCATCATTAATCATGTAAAATCATTTATTATCATAAAATATAGTGATCTATAGCCTACAAATATCATAACTCGTGATTTTTTAATTCCTAGATCCATACAATAATTATCATAAAATAAAAAGAGTTCTTTGCTACCATTTTGTAATGAATATGCTAGGATCAACCAGCTAAATCACTTAAACTATTCCTCCACAAGATCTGAAGATTTTTCCCGATTTCTAAGAGCTCAGGGAAAGAACCGTTGTATTAATATATATATAATTGGGATTTATTTCACACTTTAATAACATTAAACAAGAATTTTAAATGTTTCTGAGTATCCATCATGGTGTTTCTATACATTAGAAATCCATGGATATAAACTAAATAGTTGATAAAACACTATTTTATTGAATATTTTATTGATAATAAATGATATAATTTCCTCACATTGTGTTAAATATGTTTAATTAGAAATTATTTGGGATTAGATCATTCATTTGAATATTTGATGAAAATTCCAGTTTTACCCTTTATAGTTCACTGTAGTATTTCGAAGATAAATATTTTTATATTTATTATTTGAATTTTAAATTTTTTAAAAGTGTTCTTGACATAATTATCTACAACTTTTATTCAGGACACTAAAGCTAAAGAGTGCATTTTGTTGTTGAAAATGGGCCATTAAGTCAAAGTTGGGCTGGACTCGACAGAATGGAGAAGCTTCTGTATTTCTGCCATAACTCCTTCATCTGGGCCCGGATGAAGCCCAAATTTTTAGAGGAGATATAGGACCCATATCCCCACATATTATACTTCTGGAAGGCCGGACAATTCACGCGTTTTGGTGGTCAAATGGGTGGAGAAATTGGAATTAAAATATTTGGCCGAATTTCCACATTCACACTTGAAACCACTTGTAACCTCTCCTCTCCTCCCCTATATAAATTAGAGTTTTTCCCATTTGGAGGGGTTGGGACGTGAATTTGGAATTTTAGGGCAGAGGATAAGTGGATACACTCCAATTATCCAACCATTTCAATAAGGGTAGCTCTTGAAGCAAGGATCCCTTCGACGAAGCCTTCTTCTTCTCCTTCATGTTGTAATGATTTTGTTTGTGTAATAAACTTATTTGTTCTTCTTTTATTTCTTCTCTTTTCATCTGTTTTGTTTAAATTTATTCTTATATTAATCTTCCTATTTGGTCTGGAATTCTTGAGTAGAAGCATTATTGGGTTATACCCATTATAAACCTTTGCACATGCAAAACGCTTCTACGATGATTACGCCACCCATGGAAGAGTAGTCTTTTAGTAATCGATCTATCTTCTACCCTATTCATTTAATTATTTTGAATCAATGAGCTACTATAATTCACATAATATGATCCATGAATTGTGTTTTTAAATTACAAGAAACTAAGCAAGCAATTGAACAATTAACACAAAAAACACGCGAGGTCGGGATTTTGTGTAAATTGTGAGAGCGTAATCTTAATCGGTAATACAAGACCACACGGGATAAATTTGTAGAGTTCAAATATAATCCCTAAACACAATTAATCCTCATTTAAATAATGGATATGTGCTCTAATTAACCACTTACCATAATCTATCCTTAGAACAACAATCAAAGCAGGGTGCTGCGATTGCGTGTTCCGAAGCTAGCCTAGGGTTTAAGTAATTTCATCTTTGTGGTTAAGTTAACTCTCGTAGGGTTCGAGGGATAACAAATTATGGGATCATAATTAAGTATATATTGATTTAAATGATAATGATTAATAATTTAATGAATAGTTAGAGTTAGATCGATTACTCCTTTTAAAATAGATTTCTAAAAAAACATCTTTTTTTTGTGTCATTTCAATCGAACTTCATTTCAAAACTAAAAACAAAAAAAAATACAATCTTCTTCCAGAAAACTCATTCTAGATTCATAAACTATAAAAAAACCCCAATACTTTAAATTAGTGTTTTTATTTTATTCTCTTTTATTTTATTTTTAGAATACCTTTAATAAGTTGTTAAATTCACTTCCTCCTTTGAGAGACGACCTTGGTCAGCCACTCTGATGCACCTAAGTACCCCAAAATCACATTAATCATTTGAGGGCACCCACGACAGCGCTTTATCAAATTGGTGCCGTTTCCGGGGAGGCAAGTAATTATTTCAACCAATTATAGGTATTTATTTTATTTTACATTTTAATTATCTTCCTCTCTTCTTTCTTCCATCTTTACCCAATCTGATTTTTTTTCCTTCTTCTTTTATTTCCTTCTACTTCTTTTTGGACCATCAACTCAAACTTCTAATTTTTATTTTACTATGGTCCACTTTATTTCTTTTCATTTTTATTTGATTTATGACACGAACTAATCCCGAAGATCTCTTAGATCTTGACCCTAAGATTGAACGCAGCCTTAGGGCACGAATCAGACACTCTCAGTCTGCGGAAAGTTTCAATATTCAACCAGTTGTTGAATTCCTCTCTTCTGGAAACATTGAAATTGGAAGAAATTAAAATTAAAACATAAAAGAGGAACCAATGGCTGGAAATAATTGAAATTAAATTAATAAAACCATTCGAGAATTGGTTGCACCTGGTATTAACTATCCGCCAAATTGTATTGCATACCCAAATCTCGAATCGGACTTTGAACTGAAATCTGGGTTAATTCACTTACTTCCAAAGTTTCATGGCCTCTCTAGTGAGGATCCTAATAAACATTTGAAAGAATTTAATGTGGTTTTCTCAACTTTAAAACCAATAAATGTTTCTGAAGATCAAATTAAATTAAGAGCATTCCCATTCTCACTTGATGGAGCTGCAAAAGATTGGATGTATTATTTGCAACCTAAAGATGTAACATGTTGGAATGATTTGAAACGTCTTTTCTTGCAAAGATTTTTTCCAGAATCAAGGACAACATCCATTCGAAAGGAGATATCGGGGATCAAGCAAGCCCAAGGAGAGTCAATGTATGATTATTGGGAGAGATTCAAGAAGTTGTGCATAAGCTGCCCACATCACCAAATCAGTGAGCAATTACTCATCAAGTACTTCTATGAAGGACTCACACCAATGGAGAGAAGCATGATGGATGCTGCAGTAGGAGGGTCATTGGTGGAAAAGACACCAGTAGCTTCACGAGCGTTGATTGACAAGATGGCCCAAAACTCCCAACAATTTGGTGATAGAGGTACACCACATGTCAGGGGAGTGCATCAGGTAAGTCCTTCTTCTCTTGAAAGTCATTTGATTGATACTAAGTTGGAAGAATTGACCACTATGGTGAGGAAAATTGATTTGGCACAAAAGACATCTCTACCCCCTCCTTTAAGGCCTTATGGTATTTGCACTGAGACAAGCCACCCAACTGATTGTTGCCCACAACTCCAAGAAACAGAAGATTGTGCAGCAGTGTTCCCTGGGAGACCATATCAGCAGCAACAACAACAACCATATCCCCAAAAGAAGTTTGATCCATCATACAACCAAGGGTGGAAAGATCAGTCGGACATGACGTATGGCTCTGGACAACAACAAAGGCCCCCTTTTCAACCAAACTTCTAGCAGCCTCCACCTTACCAACAGGGTTTCCAAAAACCCCAAAGGAGATTCGAAGCTGAAACATCAATGAGTCAGCAACAAGGGAATCTTTAACACAAGGTAGACTCTAACACTAATGATATTTTGAAACAAATTATTCTTAATCAACAGAATGAGCTAAAGAGTCAAGGTTCGAAGCTAAGGGAGTTAAAGACTCAAATGAGCCAGATTGCCACCACCCTCCATGAACTTGTAAGTAAGAATTATGGAAATCTACCTTCCCAACCCACTCCAACTCCAAAGGGGAATTTCAGTGCCATCACATTGAGATGTGGGAAGCAAATGAACGATACATATGTACCTACCATTCCACTGGGATTCACCTCAACTCCAGAGAATCCGCATTCCATACCAACTGATGAGCAATCCAAGGAGAAAGATAAAGGTAAGAAAAAGATTGATGATGTTCCTCCTAAACCCCTTCCTTTTCCAAACAGGGTTGTTCAAACCAAGAATATGGCTGAAGAATCAATTCAAAAGGAGGTTTTGGACACATTCAAGCGTGTGGAGATCAACATTCCTCTACTTGAAGCCATTAAGAAAATACCAAGGTATGCCAAATTCTTAAAAGAACTCTGCACCAATCGAAGAGGGCTCAAGGGAAATGAGAGGATAAATATTGGAAGGAATGTGTCAGCACTCATTACACCAACTCTAGCAATGCCGACAAAGTGCAAGGATCCAGAAATATTCACCATCCCATGTACCATAGGGGAGTTGCACTTATCTGATGCTCTTTGTGATTTAGGAGATTCAATAAATTTGATGTCTCACTCTGTATTCTCTTCCTTGCAGGTTGGTGAGTTGAATCCAACAAGAGTAGTGGTGCAATTGGAAAATAGAGCTATGGAATATCCAGAGGGAGTCCTTGAGGATGTACTTGTCCGAGTAAGAGACATGATCTTCCCAGCATATTTCTACGTGCTTAACATGGAGGAAGATCAGGTAAGTTCTCATGCCCCCATAATCTTAGGTAGACCCTTCCTCAAAACTGCAAAAACTATCATAAATGTCAATAAGGGTACACTTTCCATGGAATTTGGAGATGAAGTTGTGATATTTAATGTTATGGATTCTATGAAGTACCCCTCAGAGGACCATTCTGCTTTTGTTATCTCTCATTTTGAACCACCAAGTAAAAACCCCATGGAATTGGATTGTCCTATGCTTAGGGAGATTATGAGTATTGGTTCTAGTTTGATGACTAAGAGTACTTCTACACCCGTTTTTAAGGAACACGACTCTCTAAGATTTGATTTTTAAATGGAATCATATTCTGATTTTGATCATGTGAACTCTGATTATGACATGGCTATTGAGTATGCTGATGGATTTGGTGCTTTATTCCTTGATTATGATGATTTCTATTCTGATACTGATGTTCATTGTGTAGATATGTCTGTTGCGTCAATTTATCCATCCATACATCACCCCCCTACATTGGAACTCAAGCCATTTCCCCCAAATCTTAAATATGCATACTTACTGAGTGGTGATAGATTACCTGTTATCATTGCTAACAATATCTCTTTTGAACATGAAGAAAAACTTTTGAATCTATTGAGAGATAACATTAGGGAAATTGGTTGGACCTTGGCTGACATATCAGGTATTAGCCCCTCCATTTGCATGCATAGGATTCTCTTGGAGGATGGGGCTAAACCGGTGAGACAGCCACAAAGGAGACTCAATCCCACCCTCCTGGAAGTTGTTAAAAAATAAGTTGAGAAATTGATCGAGGAAGGTATAATATTTCCCATTTCAGATTCTCAGTGGGTAAGTCCAATTCAGGTTGTGCCTAAGAAGAGTGGTGTTACTGTTGTTAAAAATGAGAAAGATGAGTTAGTTTCAATGAGGGTGCACAATAGTTGGCGTGTGTGTATTGATTATAGGAAACTAAATCATTCCACTCGCAAGGACCATTTCCCCCTCCTGTTTATTGATCATATTCTTGAGAGACTAGCTGGGACGACACACTATTGTTTCTTGGATGGATTTTCTGGATATTTTTATGTTCCTATAGCTCCGGAGGACCAGGAGAAGACGACATTAACCTGCCCATTCAGTACCTTTGCTTACTGAAGGATGCCATTTGGACTTTTCAATGCCCCAGGTACCTTCCAGAGATGCATGGTGAGTATTTTTTATGATTTTATTGAGACTTTCATGGAGGTATTTATGGATGATTTTACAGTTTATGGGTCTTCATTTGATGAATTTCTAAGTAGTTTGGGAAAGGTGTTGAATCGTTGTATTGAAAAGAATCTGGTCCTGAACTTTGAAAAGTGTCATTTTATGGTAGAGCATGGCATTGTCTTAGGGCATGTAGTGTCAAAACATGGGATAGAGGTTGATAGATCTAAGGTAGACATTATTCCATCCTTACCCTATCCTTCATGTGTGCATGATGTTAGATCATTCCTAGGGCATGCAAGATTTTATCGGCGCTTCATCAAAGATTTTAGTAATATCGCTCTTCCTATGTCACGATTACTTCAAAAAGATTCTGATTTTGTGTTTGACGATTCTTTTAGGACTTCCTTTGATGAGCTAAAGAAGTGTTTGACCACTCCACCTATCATACAGCCCCCACGGTGGGAGATTCCTTTTGAGTTTATGTGTGACACCTCCAACTTCGTGGTTGGAGCAGTCTTATCTCAGAGGGTGGAGGGACGTTCACATGTGATCGCCTATGCATCGAGGACACTGGATTCAGCCCAATCAAATTACACAACCACAGAAAAGGAGTTTCTTTCTGTCATATTTTCTTTAGATAAATTCCGTTCATATTTATTGGGCTCTAAAGTAGTTGTTTTTTCTAACCATGCAGCTTTGAGGTACCTCCTGAAGAAGCCAGATGCAAAGCCACGACTTATCCATTGGATGCTCCTTCTTTAAGAGTTTGACCTTGAGATAAAGGACAAGAAGGGATCATAGAATTTGGTGGCAGACTACATGAGTAGGCTTACTCACACACTAGAGGATGACACCTTGTACTAGGTACCACTTCAGGACACTTTCCCCGATGAGCATCTCTATACCATCTCAGGTACGCATCCTTGGTATGCTGATTTAGTTAATTACATTGTTTCCTCTTAAATCCCAGCAAATTTGAAGAAGCATCAAGTCCAAAAAATAAAAAGTGAGTCTAGGTATTATGTGTGGGATGATCCTTACCTCTGGCGCATGTGTAGTGACCAAGTCATTAGGAGGTGTGTTCTCGATCATGAGTTTGAGTCTGTTTTTCATTTCTGTCATACACTTTCTTGTGGTGGACACTTTGGACCCCAACGGACATCTAGGAAGGTTTTGGACTCTCGATTATATTGGCCTATCTTGTTCCATGATGCCCATGTGTTTTGTAAGTCATGCTCTCGTTGCCAACACACTGGGAATATTTCTAGGAGACATGAGATGCCCCAACAACCCATACTATTCTGTGAGATTTTTGATGTATGGGGCATTGATTTTATGGGTCCTTTTCCTAGTCCTCTTGTATTTTTGTATATTTTGGTTGCTGTTGATTATGTGAGTAAATGGGTGGAGGCCAAGGCCACCAGGACTGACGATTCTCATGTTGTAGTGGATTTTGTCAAGGCTAAAATTTTCTGTAGGTTTGGAGTACCAAAGGTCATCATCAGTGACCAAGGGACACACTTTTTCAATAGGAATTTTTCTTCCCTCTTTAGGAAGTATGGGGTGACACACAAAACATCAACACTATACCACCCCCAAACAAATGGCCAGGCTGAGGTTTCAAATCGTGAGTTGAAACAAATTTTGGAGAAAACTGTGCAGCCAAATAGGAAGGATTGGAGCAAGCACTTGGATGATGCATTGTGGGCTTATAGGACAGCTTACAAGACCCCCATTGGTATTTCCCCATTTCGAATTGTTTTTGGGAAAGTATATCATCTCCCAGTGGAAGTCGAGCATCGGGCATATTGGGCTATAAAGAAATGCAACATGGATTTGGCCCAAGCTAGAATTCAAAGGAAGTTGCAAATTTAAGAGCTTGAGGAGATTCGACTGTCATCATATGAGAACTCAAGGCTCTACAAGGAAATATCAAAAGCAGCTCATGACAAAATGATCCAATAAAGGTATTTTAATGTTGGAGAGAAAGTCCTTCTCTACAGTTCACGACTGAAGCTGATGCCTGGTAAGTTGTGTTCCAGATGGTTAGGTCCTTATATTGTATCTAATTTTTTTCCTTATGGTGCAGTGGAGATCACACAAGAGGACACTGGAAGGAGCTTTACAGTCAATGGGAAAAGTTTGAAGAGATACAGTGAGGGACTTCCTACTGATGCAGTGGATTTTATCACATTGCATGACCCCATCATCACTTGATCACATCAGGCTGTTCCTAACCCTTTCACTTTTATATTATTTTTCCTATTTAAAAATTCTGAATTTCATGTGAATATATCATCTCATAGGTTCACATTGAGGAAAATGAAATATTTTAAGTGTGGGGGAGGGAACCTTTTAGTTTATTAATTTCAATTGTTTTCCTGTTAAAAAAAACCAAAAAAAATTGTGTGTTTTTCAAATTTTGTGTGTTTATTTTTTTCAGTTTTCTTTGTGTTTTTAAAATTTTTGAGCTAAAATGATTCTCATCACAATTTTGAAATGCATATCAATGAGTGAAACAATTTATCCCATGAAACTAATCTTAAATGAATACTGAAAATGACTTTGTTTCAAGTTCAAATATTTAGTAATTTCATGAAAAGTACACTGAATTTTGAATCCCATGCCACATCTCACTATCTTTATATTTGAAATCACTTTCCTGTGAGGCTTCTAAACCATTATTTTCATATTCTTTACATTCACCTCACTTCTTGAGAGAACCAAACCATGCTTGATTTAACCAGAATTTGATTTATTCCTGTCAAAACTTGAGGGTTTGAGGTACTTATGTTTAAATGATTGAGGCATTTGTTTGGTATTAAAGCCCCTATTTCAAAGAATCCTTTTTTTTAATGGCCTACCTTGAATATTTAATCCTTGTAGCCCTTATAATCCATGCACAACCTGTTATGTTAGCCACATTACAAGCCAATTTTCCCTATCCAACCAAGTCTTGAAGTGAAATTTCATAATCTACTTGAACTTAAGTTTGGGGGAAGCTATGTTGTGTTGTGCTACCACATTCTGTGAAACTTTGGGTGGAAAAATAAATTCTGAAGAGATGTGTTTTCTGCTGAGGAAAATAATTATATTGAAAGTTGTTCCTTTTCTGGATCTTTCATGACAAGTGAAGTTGTGCCTTTTCTGAAGCTTTTAATTGAGGTGGAAAGTTGTGCCCATCTGGAGCTTTCAAGAAAATCATGTTTGAGAAGATTGACATTTTTTATGCTGAAATGATGAGTGGTGTAAACTTTTCATGACTTTTCATGATGATGGACCTGAATTTATACTATGGGGATTAAGGAGAAGACCATATTTAAGTGAAAATTAGATTAATGCAATTTTGCTTCAAAAAAAGAGTCAAGCCCTCCTTATTCAGCCTCAGAATTTTTCACATCTAAATCCTACCAACCGAAAGCCATAGAACAGCCCTCAAAAGTCCTCATGATAAACATATGTCCTTGAATCACATTGGGTATCGATGTAGGAATTTATCAAGCCTATGGTGACCCTTGTATGAGTTTGTATGAGAAAGACATTGCAAAAAAAATTGATATTTGAGTGATGAGAGAAAATTCAAGTGAGGTAAGTGTTTTGTGCATGGGAGGATAAATAAAGTGGAAATATATTGAATGATATAAATGAAGAACTTGAAATAATGGTTTTTTATGAGGCATGATATCTTTTTTTTCTTGGTGTTTAATTGTTTGATCTCAAGGATATGTGTTTTAAAATTGGTTTTGATTTGATATTAATGTTTACTTGATATGAGGTTTTGCTCATGAGTGCAAAAGGGTAAGTGTGGGGGAGTTGATAAAACACTATTTTATTGAATATTTTATTGATAATAAATGATATAATTTCCTCACATTATGTTAAATATGTTTAATTATAAAGTATTTGGGATTATATCATTCATTTGAATATTTGATGAAAATTCCAGTTTTACCCTTTATAGTTCACTGTAGTATTTCGAAGATAAATATTTTTATATTTATTATTTGAATTTTAAATTTTGTAAAAATGTTCCTGACATAATTATATACAACTGTTATTCATGACACTAAAGCTAAAGAGTGCATTTGGTTGTTTAAAATGGGTCATGAAGTCAAAGTTGGGCCGGACTCGCCAGAATGGAGAAGCTTCTGTATTTCTACCATAACTCTTTAATCTGGGGCTGGATTAAGCCCAAATGTTTAGAGGAGATAGAGGACCCATATCCTCACATATTATCCTTCTGTAAGGCCGTCCAATTCACGCGTTTTGTGGTCAAATGGGCGGTGCAATTTTCATTAAAATATTTGGCCGAATTTCCACATTCACACTTGAAACCACTTGTAACATCTCCTCTCCTCCCCTCTATAAATTAGAGTTTTTCTCATTTGGAGGGGTTGGGACGTGCATTGGGAAGTTTAGGAAATACTATAAGTGGATACACTCCAATTCTCCAACCATTTCAATAAGGTTATCTCTTGAAGCAAGGATCCCTTCGACGAAGCCTTCTTCTCCTTCATGTTGTAATGATTTTGTTTGTGTAATAAACTTCTTTGTTCTTCTTTTATTTATTCTCTTTTATTCTATTTTGTTTAAATTTCTTCTTCTCTTAATCTTACTCTTTGGTCTGTAATTCTTGAGTAGAAGCGTTATTGGGTTATACCCATTATAAACCTTTGCACATGCAAAACGCTTCTATGATGATTACGCCACCCATGGAAGAGTAGTCTTTTAATAATCGATCTATCTTATACCCTCTTCATTTAATTATTTTGAATAAATGAGCTAATTTAATTCACATAATATGATCCATGAATTGTGTTTTTAAATTACAAGAAACTAAGAAATAAATTGAACAATTAACACAAAAACACGCGAGGTCGGGATTTTGTGTAAATTGTGAGAGCGTAATCTTAATCGGTAATACAAGACCACATGGGATAAATTTGTAGAGTTCAAATATAATCCCTAAACACAATTCATCCTCATTTCCAGAATGGATATGTTCTCTAATTAACCACTTACCATAAGCTATCCTTAGAACAATAATCAAAGCAGGGTGTTTCGATTGCGTGTTCCGAAGCTAGCCTAGGGTTTAAGTAATTTCATCTTTGTGGTTAAGTTAACTCTCGTAGGGTTCGAGGGATAAAAAATTAGGGGATCATAATTAAGTGGATATTGATTTAAATGATAATGATTAATAAGTGAATGAAGAGGTAGAGTTATATCGATTACGCCTTTTAAAATAGATTCCTAAAAAACATCTTTTTGTTGTGTCATTTCAATAGAACTTCATTTCAAAACTAAAAACAAAAAAAAATATACAGTCTTCTTCCAGCAAACTCCTTCTAGATTCATAAACTATAAAAAAAACACCAATCCTTTAAAGTAGTGTTTTTATTTTATTCTCTTTTATTTTATTTTTAGAATACCTTTAATAAGTTGTTAAATTCACTTCCTCCTTCGAGAGACGACCTTGGTCAGCCACTCTGCTGCACCTAAGTACCCCAAAATCACATTAATCATTTGAGGGCGCCCACGACAGCGCTTTATCAATAGTTAAAAATAAATAATAAAAACAAATGATTCATAATAAAAACAACTAAAAATTCACTTATTATATAAAAAATAAGAGTAATATATAATCAGGTCTCTTTGTAAAGGAAAATAAAATTCAAATATAAAAGATTTCCAAATTTTCCAATAAAATAACGTCACAAAATAAACCGAAAACTAATACATTTGAACATCTCTATGTGACCCATGGTCACTTACCTCCACTAAAATGTACACAAATGGACTACATGAATGACATCCAAATTGAGATAATCAACTCATGACATATATGAAGATATAAAATCTATATATACCCATATGGTTATACATATAGGGTGTGAGCTAAATAGTCCTAGTAAGATTTCACCAAATAGTCAATTAAATTTAATTTATAAAATATCTCACAAAAAATGGTCTGAACACCATTTAAAAAAATGTTTCAAAAAAGGAAAGTATAAAGGAATTAAATATCATACATTTATCTATTTTCAAAATCCAAAGGTAAAATATTTTTGGAAAATAAAATACAACCATGATTAAGATCAATACATTTATACTCTTCTGGATTAAAAATCATTTAAAATAATTCTTTCAAAATCAAATTTTTACCAACCAATGGATGGAATCATAGATTTAAAAGTGAAAACACTTTAAAATATTAAAAATTTGGACTTCAGAGCTTATGGAAATAAATCAAAATAAATTTTATTCATTCAAAACATTTCTTAAAACACATTTTCTTATAAAAACAAAAATGTAAACTCAAACATAAATTAAATATGGAATATAGATCAAATGAGATCCATTATAACAATTATGTATAATAATAATAAAAATAAATAATTTGTTGCAATATGTTAAAGAAATATAAAAAGGTATAAAAAAATGTGTGTAGTGGGGATCTCTAAGTTAATATCATCAAATGAAAAATCATTATGGGAATATCACTACCCCCGAATGGCCCGAAGGCCTTCATTTTTATTGATTTTTGATAACCCTAATTTCAAGGGATGAGGGGGAACCCTTACAAGGCTCGTAGGCTCAGAGATTACATGGTCTGTAGGCTTAGGAGATTACATGACCCAAAGGTCTTAGGGAATTTAACCAGACAATCTACAAGGAACTATCCCTCCCCAGAATATACTAGTAGAATCAACAACCTAAGGGTTCCCATCTATAAAAATACCATCAGCATAGAAATAAGTCTATCACATCCCTAAAACTATAGGTGAAGAAACATTGATATTACATCACTAACAGTATGAGAAAAGAAATAAGGACATCATGTACAGACTCTATGACACACAAAATATCACTAACATAGTTACCCTGGGTTATCATGGCATAGTAAAAGTGGAGGTGAGAAAAAAATGTGAATGTGATCAATTTATAAATTGATAATAAAACATAGGCAATAAACTTTGTCTCACCACCAATACCTTCTCATTAAATATCCACTTATCACATCATAAAATCATCACATAATAATAATCAATACACATCCCATAAAAGGGAAATATCCTATATAAAACACTAACCCAAGGTTTTCCTGATAAGGGTG
Organism: Viscum album; assembly: GCA_963277665.1. Classification (NCBI taxonomy): domain Eukaryota; kingdom Viridiplantae; phylum Streptophyta; class Magnoliopsida; order Santalales; family Viscaceae; genus Viscum; species Viscum album. The sequence continues at coordinate 1,055,457,673 of OY728125.1, read as the reverse complement.
ATAAAATCATAATGAAACTTTTTTTAATAGTGACAATAGGCCTTTAATAACTAGATGGGTGAAAATATTTTTACAAAACCATCCATGTTATAAACTAAGGATACCATTTATCAATTACCAAAAGGATAAAAAATCATCATGTAAACCCATGTTACAAATATCCTTTAAAAATATAATAGGTATCAACACATTGAAAACAAATCATTCCTCTTATTGGATTCAACTAATAATCATAAAAATTATTCTTTTAACCCTTAAACTATTGGTTATATCATTTGGAACTCAAAATAGGGCCAAAACCATTTTTCATTCATCCTATTCATTTAATATATCCTCTTATAAATTTACAAAAACACTTCATAAATCAATAGTTTTATAAATAAGATTTTAATCCCCATGAAAACCCTTTATTCCCTATATAGGAAACATCAAAAAAAATATGAACCCATAATGGGTAACAAATATATGAATATATAATGAATCCCTTATACCTTAGAGAATCCATTTAAATAAATGGGAGGAATATATATAAAAATGGAGAAAAAATGGAGGAAGTTATAAGATATATCTTCTACATTGGTCATGTGATATAGGGTGTAAAGGAGATCCAAATTGAGCTAAATCAAGTGGAAGAAATCAGAAAGCGGTTGTTGAAGAAGAAGGGAAAGCAGTGCACACATTGAAGTAGTAAAAGGGAATTAAGATTTCTTAAAATGGAACCATAGTAGAAAAAAGGTAATGAATAGAAAGATAGAATAAATAAAAGAATGAAAAAAGAAATGAAAATGGTGAAACTCCTAAATCTCCTGGCTACTATAAAATATATAGGCAAAAGCACCTTATGTGGAATGAAAACAAGCAATCAATGTGTAAGGAGAAGAAAATAACATACCTTGTATTCAAGCCTTGATTCTTCTAAGAGTAAGTAGAGGAGGAACACCAGTAGTAGGGGACTTCTGTGAAATCTTGAGAATCGTGACTGAATCAGTCAAGATTAGAGTTCTTTTAAATGGATTGGGAGATTTTTATCAGCGCTTCCAAATAAGCGTTGATAAAGATACTTTTTATCAGTTCTAAATTAATAAGCACTGATAAAATATATATTTATCAGTGCTAAAAAAGCGATGATATAAGCCATCTTTATCAGTTTGAAAACTTTAGTGCTCATAATGGATTTATAATTATAATTATAAATAAAAAAATGTAAACATATTTATAAATATTTTTATATGATTATAAATATATTTATATCATTATATATATTCATATAATTATATATATATATATATTAAATATATTCATTATATAAATATATTTATTATAATTATTTAAATATATAATTATTTATTTATAACTATATAAATATTTTTTTTAAATGTATTTTTTTACTTATAATTACAAAATATATAATTTTAAAAATATAGTAACTATACATTTATAAATATATTTATAAATAAATATATTTATATCATTATATATATTCATATAATTATATATATTTATATAAATATAGTATATATATTTTTATTTAAATATATTTATTATAATTTTATAATTATAAATATATTTATATCATTATATATATTTATTTATTTAATAAATATATATATATATATTATATATATATATATTCATTATTTAAATATATTTATTATAATTTTATAATTATTTATTTAAGATTATATAATTAATTTTTTTAAAAATATTATTTATATATTTATATCATCATATATATTTATATATATTTATTTATTTATTTAATAAATATAAATATAAATATAGTAAATATATTTATTATTTAAATAAATTTATTTTATTTGTATAATTATTTAAATATATATAATTATTTATTTATAATTATATAATTTCTTTTTTTAAAAAAATATTTTTTTATAATTATAAATTTATAAATATAGTAAATAAATATTTATAAATATTTTTATCTTTAAATATTTTTATTTATAAATATTTATTTACAAATATATTTTTAACATTATTAATGAATATATAACCTTAAATTCATGCATGTTAAAAATGAGTGAAATTGAATAATTAAAAATGAGTACACTTTAAAAATATTGAAAAAATAGATAAGTTTTATTAATTAAATATAAATTATTAAAAAATATATGGATATATATTGAAATAAAGATGAATACATATTGAAAATATTAAAACATAATAAATAAATATAAAAAAATAAATATTAGAAAATGATTAACTTCAAAAAAATATTGAAATTGAATAAATAATACCTACCTATAATAATATTAAAAATAAAAAAAATAAAATTTACTGATTAAAAATATAATATATTAAATGTATCATGTTATAATGAAATTATAAAATGAATACTAAAATTTGAATAAATTACATGAATATTATGTATATGTGTTTCTATATAAGATTTCATTAATTGTGTAAATATTCATGTGTGTATATGCATTGTATATAAAAATGTATTAATTATATATATGTATGTGTCAAATCAATGTAACACATGTTTGATATATGTTAAATTGAAAAGTCAAATGACATTCAATTATGTCTGTTGCTCGATGCAATTAGTCAATATTTTTAATTAATATTAATTTTTAATTATAAATCATTCTTCACTAAATATATGACTTATTTAATGTAATCGTAAATATTTTTTTATTATATAAATCATATATTAGGAAATATTATATATATTGATATATATAAGTGTATAGAAATATATATATGAATAGATTTCTATATTAAATTTATTAATGAATAATTATGCATAAAAAACATTTTAAATGAATAATAAATTAATATGTTTTTAATTATTACATTTTTTCATTTTCTATATTTAAATTTAATATAAATTATTTATTAATATTTCTAAATAGTATATAAATATATATATTAAACTTATTTATTTTTATTAAAAATTGGTTCCTTAATAATTTTTTTAATGATTTTGTAATTTATTCATTTTTTTTTGTTTAATTATTACAATTTATTCATTTTTAATTTTTTTTTACTTATTACAATTTATTCATTTTATATATCTATATTTAATATATATTATTTATTAATTTTTATAATCTATATATATGTATATGAAATTTATTCATATTTATTAATAATTATTTAATTAATAAAATGTTTAATATTTTTCTTAATTTACTCATTTTAAATTTTTATTTGTTTAATTATTTTATTTTTTCATTTTATATATTTATATATTTAATTTATACTATTTATTAATATTTATAATTTATATATATGTATATTAAAGTTTTTCATTTTTATCAATAATTATTTAATAAATAGAATTTTTAATATTTTTTTAATTTACTCATGTTTAATTTTTATTTGTTTGATTATTTCATTTTATTCTATATTTTTATCAGCGTTAAAAATAAATCATTGATAAAGGGTACCCTTTATCAGTGCTAAAAGTAAACCACTGATTAAGGGAACCTTTATCAACACTCTTTTATAGCACTAATAAAGATCAGTACTATTAAATACCTATTTTGTAGTAGTGGATGTTCAATAAGGATTACATTTAGTGAAATATGTCATGAGTAAATAAAGCATAATCAATATGAAAAGATAAACAACTAAAAACACATGTCATGTAATCAATAACTTGATCACGAAATGCATTCATAGATAATATCAATCAAAAATATCATGGATAATAATAACTAAATTATCAATGAAGGAAATGCTTAATATTGGACATCATGATCTCTGACATCATGAAATCTATACCTTGTGCCAATATAGTTTAATTAATGGGTAGGTATACACCAAAAAACCATTTAATGTTAGCTTATTGATTTGTCTTATGTGACCTATCGATGCATCATGGGGCTATCTATTACCAAGTCCCAACCCTTAGTGCATATCCAATGTATTCCTCATATATTAAATGATCAATTCAATTCATAAACAATATTCCCTATCAATAAATTTCTGTATTGAGTAAACAATACAAATTTATTAATATTTTCCCTAGTCGATCAAATAACTTTCATAGTAAAACACTATATGTAAAAATGGTATATGGTTTAGGCAATAATCATATCCATGATACAAAAAAAATATGGATATTTAATAGAAATGCAATATCCAATAATCATAAGAAACTGAATGTTTCAAAAGAAAATTAATGACTACATAATTAATCAAGAGAGTGAATTTCAATACTTTCTCTGGTCAAATTGATCATAAAACCATATAGAGAAATAATAAGGATGTTATAATTACAACGTATCCCTAGAGTAATATAATTAAAATAAAGGTTTATTATCATTGTTGAATATAAATTCCATAAAAATATTATTAAAAATTTTCTAGAGTAAAATAACCTTTTCAATTTAAAAATAAATTTTAAAAATTAAAAATTTCTAAAATATAAGGAAAAAAATCTTTGAAAAAACCTTGTAAACTTGTAAATGAAGTTTCAAATCAATGAGTGTTCATGATAAAGTGAATATTCCATTCATGCTGAGTTTGTTAAAACAAAGATTCCTTTTAAATTTTTGGTAAAAATTCAAAAAAGTACCTTGTTTGAAAAATGATAAGAATATTCCTTTTAAAACATTTTTTAAAAATTAAAACATGGGTTAAAATTTCTTTAATAAATCATTATAGAATAATATAAACATTATTTAAAACATTTTAAGTAAAATATATATATGGATGAAAAAGATTCTCATTTGAGTAAAAAACAGTCATTTTTCCTTAAAAACATGGTTTTAGTATCTTGAGTACTTGTAATTTCCATAAATGACCAGATAAGAATAAAATATATTAGTTTTAAGATAGAAATATCAAATAATTCCCCCAATGTTGACTTTAATATAAACAATCTCGAATAATGATGAGATTGTGAAATAAACCCTTACTACTTTGGTAACTTTTGAATCATAACCCCCGTGAAAGAAATAACTTCAAATGAATCATTAAATACCATGAATATAATGATATTAATGATATAAAATATCAAAGGGGTAGTAGATAAGCATCATAAAAATAAATAGGTGCATAATACCAAATATTTCTCAATAGAGTGGAAATTGAGACGAAATCTCTTACAAATATCATACCGTTGAAGTGAGGGTTAATCAATGAATAGATTATGTGTATAAAATGTAAATCTATATAAAAAAATTATTTACAACATAAAATAATAAAAATTCATTGCACACATAATCTTATAATATCAAAGATAATGAAGAAGTAATATAACCTAATGAAAGACATTAAATTGTGAAATCCCTTACCACCTGGTAACTTTTAAGACAAATACCCATGGATGAAATAATTTAAATTGAAACATAAAATACTATTAAATATGAAGGATTCATGATATAATGTTTAAAATGGTCATTATATACACCATATAAAATAAATTAGTGCATAATATTAAAATATGCCCCGATGAAAGGAAATTGAGACGAAATCCATTACCTCGGGTCCAACTCATCACATACGCACTTTATCTTCCTAAATAATAAAATTATGTTAAAATTTTAATTTATTAAGAATATTTTTCATTTTTTATTACTCATTTTATTTTATTTAATACCATGTTATATTTAGTTTCTTAATTAATTAAGTTCACATCGGGCATTTTATTGATATTCAATTCATATATCCGAAATGACTTCAGTATTTTGACTATGGTAAAAGAGATAATTATTCCATAATCTATAAACTAATAATAATGAAATAATTATTATTTTTTACATCAATTATACTTTTTAAACCAACCATGAAATATGTTTATGACTAATGAACTATGTTACAATCATGGAGGTGATAAGTCGTACGTACGCATGAGTAACGTTTCCATTTTTCAACAATCATGATGGAAAGAAGATAAGAATTATTTTATATTTATATAATTATAATTATAAAATAAATATTATATTATTTATTTAAATAAACTTATATATAGTATTCATGTGATGTGGTTATGAAAAATTAATCACGTCACTTTGTGGATGTGGTAATCAACACATACGCACGAACGACATTGTCATTTGTAAATGAATGAAAATGTAAGAAATTATATGATATATTATCATTATATAATAATAAATTTTTCATTAATATCATATATATATATATATGTTAAATACATCATTAAACCCACCCATGAGTGGTGGTTATAGAAAATGAATTACATCAGTTCGTGAGGCAGTAGTCCGTTGTACACCCAAATGACAGTTTCATTTCCCATTTGATAGAAGAGGAGATGGAGATAGGGTATGACATTAAAATAAAATAATATAATTATATTCTATATATTTATTTTATAATATTATCATGGTTGAATAATATTTTAATGAGGTATAAGAAGAAATAAAACAAAAATGCTCGGTTAAGAACGATATCTCTTCTTCAGGCAACCTCTTTTGGTTTACACCAAAATCCTTACTATGAGGGTTTAATAATAAAATAAATGAATATATTACATGTTAAGGCAATTAATTAAGTTATTTTTTTATCTCTTTTCTAATCAAAATATTTCTTCAAGTGTAATGAAAATATAATGAGGGGTTCCCTTTTATAAGTGAGGATAGGGGCACTTTTGGAACTTTTTAAAGTATTAAATTATAATAAGGTCATATTCAATTAAAATACTTAAAAATGGATAGGTATTCAAATTTGGGATATTATAAGGTTTAAATATGGCTATAAAATATAATTTTTACAAGTTTAATTATCAAACTAACCCTTATCTCTGGGTTTAACCCCCCCTGGTAAACTCGTTTCAACCTTAACTTTGGTTACAACTTTTCCAAATTGAAAGGGTAATAATTTTACATATAAGATAAAAAGTGGATCATAAATTTAAAATAGATGAAATTTTAGAGCATTTATCAAAATAATTTTTATCTTATGTGAGTTTTAGTAATTTTTAATTAATTTAATAAAATATTATTTAACATAAAATATCATTAATGTCATTTTTTATATTGTTCTATCTAATTTGACTTTAAAGGAATAAAGATAATAATTAATTTCAAATAAAATGAATTTAAACATCAATAATACATAATTATTAAATATAAAATTCTTTTTTAACCAGAACTCATCCCAACTACATTACTTTAAATGTTTTTAAAATTATTTACCTTGAGTTTTCCACTATTTGCACAGGCGATGTGTCAGTGTTGTATAAGAGTTTAAGGTAACTATATAATCACTAAAAAATAATAATAAATCAAAATCATGAAAATAATTTTATTATACTAAAAATAACCTTCAATATTCATTCACCACTTATTTTAATCCCTATGTGAACATATAATATATATTTAAAGGAAAGAGAGTGACACTTTGTCTTTTTCTTTACTTAAATTATTATATAGATCAATTTCATGGAAAAGTGTGCCATAAATAATTGAATCTAGAGACTTAAGTGTTTATTTTTGAAATATATTCATCTAATAGAAATTAAAATGAAAAATAGTGGCCTTATTACTTAGTTTTAATCTAGGTTAACTCGATTTACCCTTTTTCCATGGTGATAAATTTTTACTATTTTTACTATTCATTATGACCAAAAAATAAGTTGAACTTATTTCCTAATATTAATTATGTTTATTCAAAATGTGGAACTAATTTTATCAAATTCAATTCACATAATTGGCATAATTTATTTTAAAAATGAACCCACAAAACATGTCGAAAAATGGTTTTTCAAGAAATGTACTTTTCAAGCATAAGATGATCTTATATTAACTCTGTGACTAGTAATAATTATTATATGAATTTTAATTATTATATATATATATAATCTATAAATTTCACTTAAATAATTTATAATTAGGGTTTATTTTAATTAATTAAAATAGATAAGCATTATGCACTTAAAAACTGTTTTCATAAAAATGTGCTTTTAAGCCTAAAAATAAACGTATACCAAAATTTAATATAAAGATGATTAGAATGTAATTAATTAGATTAAATAAAACTAAATTATAATTATTTTAATTTTAAATAAAATTAAAAAATATAATGATACTTTTAAATTACATAATTTATTGAAAAGAAATGACGGTTTTACTAAATACTGTATTTTTCATTATTCACTAAAAAATATCTCCTTTTATAAAATATCAAAATTTCACTCAAAGTTAATTTTGATATAGTGATTTAAAAAATAAAGGTGATTTTTTAAAATATAATTTATAAAATTGTCAAAAATTAATTATATTATTTTCTTGTAAAAAAGTATTAAAAAAATTTGATGAAAAATATAATTTTAAATCATGTAAAGACTTTACTAAAAATTGTGACCTTATTTACCAATATATTTTCTTCATTTAAATATTTATACATAATTTTAAAAAAATTAGTATCCCTATTCATACCGCCAATTTTAACGACTATATTATAATGGTAACATTTAAATAGTATATTGTGGTTTATTTAGGCTCAGTGTTTCTTGTTGTATATGCTATCAAACATAATGTTCTTCTTTTAAAATCTCGAGGTATTATAGACTTTCTAGGTCTTATCATCATATCACATGTAACATCTGAGTACACTCTCCCTCTAGGACTACCAAGCCATGATGGGTTCATTAGTCACTTGGTATCAAACACAGAACAAAAATAGTATATCATATATCAAATACATCACATAGAAACAAGACATAACATATAGAGGCACAATATAGCATATCAAGGGTGATAAATAGTATCCAAACATGTACACATGTGATCAAACTCAAAAATAGTCTCATGGTTACACACACACATGCATATGATCAAACTCAATAATGGTCTAAAGTATATTCATAAAACATCATATCATGCTGAAAATCATATGCATGGCCTCTATATGGTAAGAAACTTCCTACCTAAATTGTTTTGGCATAAAAATCAAGTTTCGTCAAGAGTTTCATCACATAAACCATGTTCTCACAGCAACCAAAACAAGATCACACACCAAGAGTTCTTAGAACTAATTCCAAAAAAACACAGTAGTTCTAGAATGAGACTAGGGAAGGAAGAAAGGAAAGGGGTAGATATAACACTTAACCACATTAAAATATCAACAACTATAGAATTTGAATCTAGTTAAGGAAGGAGAAATATTTCACTTAATGAATATCAAACAAAGGAGAAGTGGTGAGGCTCCTATAGTTCTGATTCAATATGAACATCCTCTATCTTCCATGGTTTGATTATTATACCGAGAACCATAAATGGGGTTCAGAGAATCAAAACTATCCAAAGCAGTAACCTCAGTGTAGGAAGGGTTGATCAAGTCACCAAAGGTTCATTCGAATAGCATCTGTAAAATGTTTGGATCAAAGGAATCAAAAATTAAGAGGGTTCAATAAATTAATATAGGAAAGGAACCTATTAATATTACCTTAAATCCCCCCCTGTTATGATCATATGTGTTTCCCCTTTTAACTATTCAAGAACTGAGGAAGAAGGTGGTTGTTTCAGCCGTTTCAAGTTGCAGCCTGACCATTGCCATATCATCCAACAGGGTATGGCTATAGTCATGGTGCCCTTGATCACACTAACCTAGGTATCCTGAAATAGATACCCCTACAGTGTGTCACATGAATCTCAACATTTTTCCTCACCACATCCTCCATTATGGGCATGGTGAAGTTGTTATGGTCATGCTTTACAGGCGCTTCCCCAGTGCTTCACACCTACAACCATGACATGGCCTCCCCATTTCCTCCTTATTTCTTTACATAGGAATACACTAGATACTAACATGATTTTAACCATGATTTTGGTGTATCCTTTGTTGAATAAATAAGTCTTTAAAACACTCAAAAACATCTCAAAATCCCATAAGGTTCCACCCAAACATGGCACAACATGGATACTCATAAGGAAAAGATGGAGGCATGGTTTTTCATATATGAAAAGGTTCTGGGGATTCAAAATATACCCCTATAATGACTTCTCATCCTCAAAAAGAATATTTATAGGTATAACTCAAATAACATAGGCCATTGTGCTCAAATATCAGACTACTACTCCCATGTTTCCTCCCAAATCCATCCATACTGCCATATAACTTGAAAAAGTGGTGTAATTTTATCCTTTATCACATTATCTATCTATTCCATGATCCAAACTTATTTATATATAAAACATGTGTCTAGTTCCTACTCAAAATCCTCAAAGTTGATCACATGCGCAAGATCAGGCATGTACCTCTGAAGCTGAGAAATGTGGGACACATCATGCATGCCTCGATGATATGGAGGAAGGCCTAGTCAATAAGAAACTAATATGATACATTTGGTGATATCCAATGGTCCCATAAATTATGGTTCTAGCCACTCTTACTTTTTCAAATGATGATTCCCTAACTGAGGTGACACCCACAAGAAAACTCAATCACCAATACAAAACTCCAAATGTCGCCTCCTCTAGTAAGTATATGATCCTTTCCTACTATGAGTGGTCTCCAACTACCTCCTAATAAATTTCACTCTCTCAAAGGTATCCTACACCATATTTGTCCCACAAACTATTGGCTCACCCACCTCATGCTAATGCAGTGGTGAGAGGCATGGCTATCCATAGTGAGCCTCAAAAGGTTTCATTTGAATTTAATCCTAGAAAATATTTTTTTAAGTGAAGTCTATCAAGTATAGGTTCTAATACCATGATCCATCGAAGTACAATATGTATTACCAAAGAATATCTTCAAGGATTTGAATCTTCCTCTCCGAACATCCATAGGTCTGTTGATGTAACACCATACTCAGGTTCAACTAAGTCCCCTAAGCCTTCTGCAAGAATTTCCAAAACTCTGATGTGAAATGTGAATCCATGTATGATATTATAATGGAAGGTACTCTATGTAGTTATACGATCTCTCATACATATATATTTCTCAACTCATTAATAGAGTGAGTCTCTCATATCGATAAGAAATGGGATACTTTTTTAATCAATCGATTATCACTCAAATGGAATCATGACTCCTTGGGGTTCTAGGTAACCCCATTATGATGTTCATCATAATGTCATCCCACTTTTACATAGGCATTGAAAGTGGTTGAATAAACCCACTAGGATTATGTTGATTGGCCTTTACCCTCTGTTAGTTAAGGCATCATGAAACAAAACCAACAATTTTTGTCTTCATAACTGGCCAAAAAAATTGATGTCGGATGTCATGGTATATCTTCATCAACCCTAGATTCACTACCCAGTTTGAAGCATGAGAATATCTCATCAGATCCTCTCTCATGGAAGTTGTAACTATTAACCTATCATGAAATTTGATCATATTTTTATCATCTACTGACCACCCATAAACTGAATCATTCCCTACTAATCATTCTCACATCACCTCACACTCAGGATCTGACTCTTGGCTCACTCTCATATGGTCCACCAACTATGACATGACAACAAAAGGTGCACAAGTTATAAATCCATAATCCCATGATTCATCCACAAGTAACTCATCCATCAAAATCATCATACACCATTCATCATATAAATTCTTCTCTCCAATCTTCCACATCTATGATGTTTTCCTACTAAGATAATTTGCAATGACATTACCCTTACCCATAGCATAAATTATCTTGAAGTAAAATTTATATAGATATTCCACCCAACACATCTAACTTAAGTTCAAATATCACTAATAGAAGATATATCAGAGGCTCTTGTGGTACTTATAAACAACAAACATCTCACTAATGATATAATGTCACCAACACTTTAGAGTGTGGACCACAACTTCCAAACCCAAATCATGTGTTGGGTGGTTCTAATCATGGGTTCATAGATGATGTAACATGTAAGATATTACCAAATCCCTATGTATCTACACAGATCCCAAACCAATACCTGAGGCATCATGGTAAGTTGTGTAGCCAATCCCAAGCTCTAGTAATGTCAGAATCAAGGTTGTCATCAATATTCACTTCAACTCTAGGAAGACTTCTTCGCACTATTATATCCACTCAAACTTCACTCCTTTATTTTTAAGACCAGTTATAGGTACGGAAAAACTAGAGTAGTCATGTATGAACCATCTATAGTACCTAGCTAAACTAAGGAAGCTCTTAATCTTAGAAAAATTCATAGGGTGTTCCCAATACATCATCTCCCTAAACTTATATATTTCTATAGAAATTCCTACCTCGAAGATAAAATGCCTAAGTAACCGCACCTCCTAAGTAAAAAAGTGACACTTTGACAGTTTGGAAGGTTTTTCATTCATTTTTGAGGTATGTGAGTATATGAGGATATTTTCAACAAAAACCACAATGAAGGAGTTGAGATACAAATGGAAGATTTTATTCATGAGAGTTAAAAACACTACTGGAGAATTTTTCAGCCAGGAAGGCATAATAATATTCTCATATAGTCTGTATTTACTCTTGAATGTTGTCTTAGGAATATCCTCCTCTCTAACCCAAAGATAGCAGTATCATGGTCATAAGTCAAACTTGGAGAACCACCAGGATCCCCACATCTAGTCAAATAAGTAATCGATTCTCAATAATAGGCATCAATTCTTCAGGATCACTCAGTTCAAATTCTTTTAGTCCACGCACAATTAAATAATACCATTTTTCTTAGAAAACAACTCGAATCACCCCAAGGTGATGATCTCGTTATTATGAAACCTTTTACCTCCAAATCCTTGAGCTATAATTTGAGTTCCTTTAACTCATATAGGTATATAATATATAATGGAATTGATATAGGTTGTTCCCCTAACATTATTTTGATCTAAAATTCAATTACCCTCTCAAAATGGAGACCTAAAAAGTCATATGGGAAGACATCCAGATAAAGGTACTCTACTAGAGGAAAGGAAGAGTCTATTGTTGGTTCCACCATAAAAACCATGAAATATACTTGCAATATAATAGATCTAACCTGGGTCAGGTCTAGTCCCACTCTTCATGCTCTATCATCACCATTCAACACAAACTTCTCCACCTTAGGTCTAGTAAATGATACATGTCTCATGTATTAGTCGATGTGTGCCTGATAGATAGTCAACCAGTCCATGAAGAATATCACATAAAATCTATTCATCTCAAGGATCATGAAATATCACATATTTCCATAGAAAAAAATAACTAATAGACACTTTTGGTTCCTTTGGAGACACTCAAATTTCTTTCCCAAGGGTGTGTCAAGAGAAAGAAACTTAGAAGATAACTTGACTAGAAAGTCAATCCCAAAAAAATCATAGATATAAATGAATGTGAATAAATTTGATAGAGTTAATATTTTCATTATTTTTAATGTGTGTTTAAATTATTTAATCCCTTCCAATTAATCAATTTGAGCTGATTTGCATCATTTTAGTATTTTTGGTGAATTTTGGGCTTAATTCTAGAAATTTAGTGGGTTTTTGGAGCTTCTATTTTTCAAGCATAACTTTTAAAATTTTGATCCAATTTAATTGATTATTTTTTTTATTATTACATTGTTTGTGGTATTAAAATTTATCTTCTATACCCATGTCCAATGTGAAACACACTGTCCCAAAAAATCAATCAAGTGGAGAAATTTTTCTGGCCGACAGAATGGACCCCACATCAGTAATCAAGGCATATCTCAGTCTAGAGGCATCCAAATGAAGTGATTATATATTTAGGAGAAATAGAACTCTGAGACTCATTTTTTACATTAAATTTCATAAAGAATTTAGATCATTAAGAAATCCATTTAATGCTCAAAATTATAGTTATTCGATAATTATTCTGAGATAGAAAAAGTATTCTTTAGTAATTCAAGCATAAATGTTTTTAAACATGTCCAAAAAAGTTTATATTTCTTGGGAGAATGAATAAGAGATATGGGAACAACTTTTATGAATAAATATTTCAAATATTATTACATTTATTATTTTAAATAGACTCAATATTTCTAAGTAATGAATCTAGAGGGAAAATTTTCCACCCCTCAAGCCTATAAATATGAGTGTACATTCCATTCAAAGGTGTTGAAGAAGGAAAAAATAGGGGTTGTACTGGAGTATTGAAACCTTGATGTTTAGTGGTATTTCTCTTTTTGTTTTATTAGTTTCATAATTCTCTCTTCTTCCCCTTTTAGCTCCATTATCCTTCACATGGAGGGCAAAATATTTTGAGTGATTAGGGAAGGGGGTTTCTTTTTTAATGTCAAATTATTATAATTTAATTTAAAACTCTGTTTTTCTATTGAATGATTTATATTTTCAGTGTTTACAAATTCTATTAATGTGATCTTATTTTGTCTTTTGGTGTAATTCATTGTTAATAAGTTTTTTTAAAGATCCTTGAACTCCCTCTACCTAGTCTAGTTTGTCTCGATCGAGAAAATTGTGTTAGGAAGTGAGTGTCTAGAAATTTTTGGCACATGTGTGGAATAAGGGAATTATTTATAGATTTATAAGGATAAAAAATTACTGTTTTTTACTTTTCTTAGTTTTTTGGGAATGGTTTATGAATTTTCATGCACACAGGAGTGATTTCCATTTCTCCATTCAACCAATGGTGATAGAAAACTCATTCAAGGAATGTTTCATTTTTCATTCAATGGGAAGAGAGGGGGACTAATTTTTAAAACCCTGATGACATTGAAAATGGTGATCCTACCCTGACCTCATCACTCTCTTCATAAATTTTGTTTCAAAAATCATTTCAACTTCTTGTATTTCTTTTTAAAATCAATAAATTTAAAAAAAATCACTTCTTTCTCAAATTTCAAGTGAAAAATGCAGTTTTTGTGTGCTCCTATCTAGAGACAGCCTACGTTAACCACAATAATAAATTTTAAATTATGAATTTTTTTTTTCAAACCCCATGATAGTCATGTTTTAAAACTTGGTGTCATTGTCAAGTAGGTGGTTTCAACAATTTTTTTTCTCTTTTCTTCTTTTCTCTTAAAAAAATACATGACTAGAACCTCAAACACTGACCTTTTTCCCCTATATCCTAAAATTAAAATAACCTTGTTGAATACAGTTAGAAACTTTAATTTTAAATATAAATTTTAGGAAAATTTTCTTGAATATTTGAGTGAAACTTAAAGTGTTCACTCAGAGCCTATCATTATGACTGTAAATCAGAACTCAACCCTTAGAGACCTCTGCGTACCATAATTCCTAATCAAAGCAATCAACTTTCAATGCTAGTTTTACAAAATGATTTCAAGATGAAATATAACATGATTCCATTACTCCCTAAATTTCATTTATTGATAGGATAAGACTCAAAAAAACATATTAAAGGGTTCACACATGTCTGCTCTACTTTTAGACCCTAAGGATTAGCTGAGAAGTAGGTAAATTGAAAGGCATTCCCATTTTCATTATAAGGAGCTTCCAAAGAATGGTTATATGGGATACAACTAAGATATGAAAATTATTGGAATTAATTAGTGATATGATTCATGAAAATATTATTCCCCACCTCTAGAATAATATTCATTAGGAAATAAATATATATTATTAGATAGTCATGTGGAGAAACCCTTTTCGAGTACTGGGAAAGGTTTAAAAAGTTATGTGTTAGCTACCCGCATCAAGAAACTAAGTAGCATCACTTTATTTTCTTCTTTTATCAAGGCTAACTATACAATGATAGAAACCTTCTGGATGCATTATCTATAGGCACATTGATTTAAAAGTCACCAAAAGAAGCCAAGGGCCTGATTGAGAAGATTTCCTAGAACTCACAACAGTTTGGTACAAGAGGTACTAGAAGAAGAGGAATTCATGAGGTAAGAAATTATTATATATCACCATTATGGGAAACTAATATTGATGAGATAACCAGTATGGTGAGACAAATGGACCTAAAATAAGTGGATGACCAGCAAGCACCTGTTAAGGTATGTGGTTTATGCTCACCACCTGATCATTTCACTGACCAATGTGTTGAAATACAGGGAATGGAAATTTGTGTAGCAGCCTTTAATCTGAGGTAGTTCCAACAAAATAAAGGATGTAGAGAGCCTAAAAAAGTTTTATATGGATTTTTAAATTATTATAATCAAGATATACCCCCATACCAAAACTAGTTCCAAAACCAACCCTCATTCTAGTAACAATTTCAAAACCCACAACCATTTCAAAAAAAATCTTATAACCATCCTTCTTACCACCAACCACCCACTCTCCAAAGACCCTATGAGAATCCATCCAATAATTAATAATCTCCAATTTAAAACCAACAACATATATCTAATATTGAGAGGCTGAAATACACCATAAAATATTTTTCCAACAAGTTCTAAATTCTCATGAACTACCTAACCAAAAATATAGGGAAACTCCCATACCAAAAAATCCCAAAACAAAATAGAATGTTAGAATTATAACAACAAGAAGTGAAAAATAACTCTCACCACCAGTATCCCATGAACCTAAAACAATACTACCTTATCTGAGGGAGAATGAAGTTGGAAATTAAGAAAATTCGGTGAAAATACACACCAAGAAGAAGAAATGAAAGAGGAGGAGCATAAGGATAGGCTGAGGAAGAAGAGAAAAGAAAAACCATTTAAAATTTAAAAAAAGGATAATAAATAAATACCCCTACCATTTACATTAAGGATGATTTAATTAAAGAGATTGCAGGAATAAGCACTTCAAAAAGAAATTATTGACACCTTCTAGAAAGTGGAAATTAATATCCCCTTGCTTGAAGCACTCAAAAAAATCCAAAGTATGATAAATTTTTTAATTATATTTTCACCATGAAGAGGATACTTCAAGGGAATTAAAGGATCAACTTGGGAAGAAGTGTCTCAGCCCTTATCACACCATAGTTTCCAACCAAATCTCAATATCTAGGGATGTTTTACATTCCATCCACCACTGGTTATTTAAATTTCCCTAATGATTTGTGTGATCTAGGTGATTCAATTAGTTTATTTCCTCACTCAATATACACTTATTTTTAGATGGGATATTTTAATCCCACAAGAGTGTTGGTTCATCTTGTAAAGAGATCCACCATTTCCCAACAGGAGTTATGGTGGATGACCTTGTGAAAGTCAAATATCTCTTATTCTTAGCTGACTTCTATGTGTTGAATATGGAAGAATATAGGAACCCATCACACTCACCTGTAATTTTTGGGAGACCTTTCTTAAAGATGGAAAAAACCATCATCAATGTCTATTAAGGGACACTCACCATGGAATTTGTAGATTGCACTATACACTTCAATATTTTCGAATCCATGAGGAACCCATCATATGATCACTCACTCTTCGAACTATACCATGAATTTTGTACCAATAACATTTAAGAATCAGGTATGTGCCGTGAATTATTATCCTTATAAGAGAATTTTTTCATTGAAAATATCACTACACATGTGGATACACAAAACATTGTCGATTATTATTTTATGTGGGAAGAAGAGTTAAAATATGATTTATTTAATGATTTTTTAAATGATGAGTAAGATGATATGGTTTCTTGTGTATAGAAGTTCCAAACTTTGGAAGTGTGGAATGTTAGTTTAATTCCATCTCTTAATTATCCCCCTAATCTAGAATTAAAACCAATCCCCACTGATTTTAAATATGTGTACCTTGGGGAGGGAGAAAAATTACAAGTTATAATTACTAATAATCTGTATGAAACCCAAAAAAATACTTGATTGAGATTTTGAGAGAGAATTTCCAAGAAATAGGGTGGATCTTAGGTGATATCCTAGGAATAAACCCAAAAATATTCTCACATATAATTTTTCTTCAGGGAGATTCCAAACCTATCAAAAAACCTTAAAGGAGGTTTAATCCCACCTTGATAGAGTTTGTGAAGAAGGATATCAAGAATCTATTGGAATATATGATCATCTATCCCATTTTAGATTCATAATTGGTTAGCCCCATTCATGTAATTCCAAATAAATTGGCCTAACCACTATGAGGAATAAAAAGAATGAATCAATCCCTATGAGAATTCATAATATATGGAGAGTGTGCATTGATTTTAGGAAGTTGAATCGGGTCACTCAGAAAGATCATTTCCCCATACCCTTCATTGATGATATGTTATATATATTTTTAGGTAGAACTCATTATTACTCTTTGGATGGATTTTCATGTTATTTTTAGGTACCTATTGCTTCTGAGGATCAAGATAAGAAAACCATTACTTGTCCCTTCAACACTTTTTCATATAAAAGGATTCCATTTGGATTATTTAATGCTCTAGTTACATTTCAAATGCATATGGTAAGTATTTTTCTAATCACATTGAATATTTCTTGGAGTTTTTCTTGGATGATTTCATAGTTTTTAGAAATTATTTTGACCATTGTTTGAAAATTATGGAAAAAATTTTGAAAACCTGTATTGAAAAGAATTTTGTTTTAAATTTTGAAAAGTTACATGTTATGGTTGAGAGAGGAATTTTCCTTGGACATGTCATTTCAAAAAAAGTTATTTAAGTGGATAAATAAAAAATTGAAGTGATAAATTCATTGCCTTACCCAACTTGTGTGAAACATGTTAGATCAGTTTTAGGACATGCAGGATTATACAACAGGTTTATCAAAGATTTCAGTAATATTTCTCTCCCTCTATCTATATTTCTTTTCAAAATGATAATTTTGATTTCAATGGTGCATTTAGGTAATCCTTTTATGAGATGAAGAGGATATTTTTTACACCACCAATGATACAGCCACCAAATTGGGAAGAACCATTTGAGCTACTTTGTGATGCTTCCAACCAAGTAGTTGGAGCAGTACTTTCTCAAAAAATTGATTCCAAGCCACAAGTCATTTTCTATGCCTCTATAACCTTAGATCCATCTCAATTCAATTACACAACCACAAAAAAAAATTAGTGGTTTTTTGTCTTTAGAAATATTTGGATCATATTTGCTTAGAACTAAAGTCATTGTGTTTTCTGATCATGAAGCTCTTAGGTACTTGATGAAGAAGGATGAAGCTAAACCAAGGATAGTGAGATGGATGTTACTACTATAGGAGTCCAACATAGAAATCAATTACAATAAGTGTGTTGAGAACCAAGTGGCTGGTCATTTAAGCAGACTTTCCAACAATTCTAATCCTAAAATTCCAAAAAAATAATTATTGAATGATCACCTTATAGGAGGTAAGTTGTACTTGGTTGATGTTATGTCCACTAGATTAGATACCGTGAGAGGGGGTGAATGAGGGTATGAAAGATTAAAACAAATACCCCTATTGATCTTGTTTTGTTGTTAGAAAAAACTCTCTTCTCTCTCCTCCCCATTATAGATTATGAACAAGTCTTAAAGAAAGCACAAAACACAACAATTTTACCTGGTTCACCCTCACTGGGATACGTCTAAGGATTATACACTGGCGATGTGCCGATATACCAAATCCACTAAAAGCACACTACTTTTTATAAAGTTCGGAGTGGACTCACTATCCCTCTTAGTTTACAACCACTCACAATATGAAAGCTCACTGCTCTCTCAACTGAAGTGTGCTCACTACTTCTTCAGAAGATCCACTCACAGTTTAAATATGTGTAGGTCCCTTCAATATCATAAATAAATTCATATTCTTCTATATGTAGATACTCTTTTGAAGTTCCACTTTCATTCTCTGATGAATACAACTTTACTACAGGTGTACTGGGAAACTTATAACTTCTGCTCAGCCTTATAATGATTGGTGTGCTTCTTTATTCCTGGTGCACAAGTGTTACCTAAATAATTTAACAACACTCCCTTTTCCAACTCAAAACTTGGGTTAATCACACCCTTTTACACCTAAACCAATATTTCCATGTAACTATCAACTTGAGCACAACTTCTGAATATCTTTATACTTGTGCAACCAAACCACCACTTGTGCGACCAAACCTACTTGCATGACCAGAGCTCAAAAATTTTCTAAGTGTTTAGTTTCCTACAAAATAAGGAGGGTATCCCTCTATTTATAGTCATTTTGGGCACCTTGAGTGTTGCACGCAAGTTTCCTCCCAGCGTGCAAGTCCATCCACCTTAGCCTCTGTCGCCCTAGTCACCATGCACACCCAAACCAAAACATGGGAACCCCTCTTTCCTTTTCCATATTTTGATGTTATAATCTTGAAAAAAATATGGCACAAAAATTTCAAATCCTCCAAGAACCTAGAATGCAAGTCACTTTTCTAAAAGAACTTTTCTCCATTTATCGATTTTAGGGCCCAAAATTTTGGAAAACACTAGAAAATGGCGTCACCTTGTACTTGCTCTTTTTTTACCACCTTCATATCATAAATTCCTTTTTCTAGGTTCTTATATCAGCCATGAATTGTAAACAACATCTATTAAACTTTAAAAACCACCATGAAAACCCCATTTATCAAAAAACTGAACATCGAGACCTGCTTTGTCAACAAACACAATTACCTCAAAAATGATTCAATGATACCTTGAGGGATTTTTTTCCAACAATATCCCCCTTTGGGTTTGTTGAAAAATATTCTCATAACAATTCTATACACTTTGATACCTCACTAAATATCCTTCCATCATCTACCACCATTTGCTTCATGATATTCAGATAGAAACCAAATATTCACTCAACACATACTCTAATCCCACATGAGAAAATCTCGGCATGAGAAACAAGAGTAAATGAAAAGTTCATCAATGAATCACTTCATTTATGATACAAATTGTTGATACAAAACTAATACCAATTACTGATCACTGGAAACCTTCTGACACCATTCCAACGTCACTCTTCTACTTTTGTCACGATCCTCAACTGTCGTGATATCTATTCTTTGATCAATCACTTCTATCATTGTCAGATTTAAAACTCCTCCTTCTACACTTCTTGTGTTCTTGTGTTATCCAAGCTAAGATCTGGATGATCACTTCGAACACCACATACTCTCATCATAGTGATTCCTCTATCAGCTTCTTCACCTATCTTGATAAACTCCCCCAATCTTGATGCACTACCTGTCAAATTCTCCCCATGTCATTGAAAAATTTATTGTCTTCCTTATTTAGCCATAGTTTCTCACCCTTTAGGAGTCACTCTTTCTCCCCCTTTTTCAATTAACCCAAAGATCACTCGTTTGTGTTCTGCAACAGAGTAGATTTTACATATTAGTATAGTAAGAAAAACACACCATACCTCAGGGAGAGGGGGTTTCTACATCCACACTCTTTCAAGTACGAGGAGTCGACTTAACTCCCAGAGCCATTCAATGCCTCTCAAACGCTTCCTTGGGTAAGGCCTTCATCAAAATATCTGCAACATGTAGCTCTGTAGGCACATACTCCAACTTCACTAGTCCTTTCTCCACCTTCTCCTTTATAAAATGATATTTGATATCAATGTGCTTTGACCTTGAGTGATGGACTATATTTTTGCTAAGATTGATAGCACTTGAGTTATCACACTGAATTTCGATCAGAGACTACACGGCCACGCCCATGTCATCAAGCTGCTTCTTCATCCATAATAGTTGCATTCATTCTTGTGTGGATGCAATATACTCAGCTTCTACAGTGCTCAAAAAATTCAATATTGTTTCTTGCTTAACCAAGAAATACACAATCCACCAAGATAAAAAATTACCTCCAAACATTGATTTCCTATCGTCTACTGAACCGGCCCAATCTATATCTGTATATACCAAAAGCTCTAGCTAATATTTTTTGTAGGACCCCGGGACACCTTGAGAGGGGAGGGGTGAATCAGAGTGTCAAATTTTTCTTCTTAAAGTTGTGGATCATGTTCCCACATTGGTAGGAACTACTTAAACCTGTATGATGGATATGATCAGCAATGAAACATTCACATGCAAAGAGATAACACAGCAATTTTACTTAATTCTCCACTGAGGGCTACTTCCAAGGAGCATATGCCGACAAGTTTCTGATCGTACCAAATTCCACCAATCTTCACTAGTGGTGGATTACAATGGTTTGGGAACAGTCACTTTGTCCCAGGCTCACTGCCTTTACAATTGTTCAGGGATAGCTCACTGCATCCCTTGGGTCACTCCCGTTGACTCCCCCTGGCTCACTACCGTTGGTGAAGTCCCACTCAGTTTATAGACATGAAGGTCTCTTCAATAGATTTGCATTGAAATCTTTGTCTCCTGTTCAGCATGAGACTTTTCTTGCATCACGGTTCAGAGTTGATGCTCTTTTTAGTTCAAACCTTCTTCTTTAGTGAAATGACTAATACACTATATCCTCTTGTCTTCGTTTTCCTGAATCACAACCACTGATGTGATTACTCAATAAGTGAAGCTCATCTTACTTGGCATTGTCAGAATCAGTTCTCCATGTATGCATGAGATCATGCATTTATCATTTAGATTTCCTCTTTAATCTCACTATACACCAAAAGTATCAGGAAATCTTTCAGCTCTCGTGTAGCTCCAGAAAGGCGGGCGCACTCCAACAACACCTGGCGCTCTTTTTCAAGCCCCGACGTGCAAGTATCAATATGGCGCGCAAGTCCCAATACGGCGCGCAAGTCTTCGGCACGCAATTCCAAACTGGCGCGTAAGTGTCACCAAAGAACCTATGCGACACTTCCTTCTTGAACATCAAACCTACGCGACTCACTTCCTTTCTTTCCCAAATCACCTTGGGCGCGCAGCCATCAATCGGCACGCAACTTCTAAGAGCTGGTGTGCAAGTCTCTTCAAACCACTTACGTGACCACTCACCACTTGCACGACTCCTACACCTGCGCGATGAGAACTCTGATTTTCTCTAAGGGTTTAGCTCATCGGAAATGAGGAGGGGTGGTCCTCTATTTATAGGAAAACTAGTCAACCTGCACGGCGGCGTGTAAGTCACCCCTCGGCGTGCAAGTCTCGGCGTGCAGCTCATCACCCCTAGCCTCTGTTGTGCAACTCACTTGCGTGACCCAACCAATAATTGTGCGACCTTCTTTCATTTTCCATATTTTGAAGTTGTTTTCTTGAAAAAAAATAGGCGCGCAAGTTTCTGATCCTTCTAGGCACTGGCGCGCAAGTCTCTTCATGGGGCACAGGTCACTTGCGCGACCAACCCAACACTTGTGCGACCCTCTTTCCTTTTCCATTTTTTCATGTTCTAATCTTGAATTTCATATGGCATGCAAATTTCCTCTCCATCAAGTACACGGAGTGCAAGTCTCTTTTCCAAAAACACTTTTCTCCATTTGTCGATTTTCAGGCCCAAAAATTTGGCAAACACAGGGAAACAGTGCGATCTTGTATCTGCTATTTTTGTACCGCCTCCAGATCATCCATTCCTTTGTCGACATTCTTGAATAAAACATGGATCATTAACCACAGCCCTTGAACTCGACATTCCACCATGGAATCTCCTTTGTCAACAAATTTGTATTTCGTTTGTTTGCTTTGTCAACAAGAACAATCACCTCAAAAACAATTCTTCTCGGTGATTTGAATCCTTCAGCAACTCTTCTTCTTTCATCAAAAACTCCAATATCATGATATATATCCTTAAACTTTAGCATCATCATATTCTGAGATAATGTGATGTGCATGGCCATCTCAGAATTCCAATCCCTTGCACATTGTATTCTTCTTCAACCATCATTATCTACTTCATGCAAAACATATGATTCAATTCTTCATGAAGTCTCTTGCATGGTTCTCATGCAATCATGAGGAATTGAAAGGGTCTTAATCAAAACCCCATTCTTCTTTAATCATCCTCAGATGGATTATACCTCACATTCTTCATTTTTGTAAACAATGTGTCACCTTTGACACATGTTCTTTGAACTTATGATCAGTACAACAATCGTCTGAATTCCCATTCCTCCATTTAATTGGAGTACTTCTTGATCTCCTTAATTTTTATATTCATTGACAACTATTGACAAAAAATACAACCTTATACACAAAGTGGTTCCAACAATCTCCCCCTTTGTATTTTGTTGTCAATACCTTATACATCTTCTGAAATGAATTCATCAATGTCAAAATGAGAATCTTCTCTTCAATCAACTTTTCTTTTCAAACTTTTATTTCACGTTCTCTCCCCCTTATTGACAAGAAATACAAAGATCATCGTATGGAGAGTATCAATACCTACTTAATAAATGTTTCATTAATCATTTCACACTAAGTCTAATTGAGAAATTATCGATGTAAAAAACAAGAGGATTTGATTTAGACAACAAGGTTGTCCATAATTCACAGATCATGATACCGCATGAGATGAGAACAAATGTAAATTGTATTTAAGGGTTTACCACTTTTATTTAAGGTAGAAGAAAATCAAATGTGATAGGGAATAATCAACTTGAAACTCCTATACTCACATCAGCAAACAGATCAAAAACATTCAAGTGTTATCGGCAGGATAAGTGACCTTGGGGCACATCCATTATTCTTATGTCACTGATCAATTTAGTTACTCCCCCTTTGTAGAATGATCTTTGATCTGAGTAACCAAGGGATAGATATTGAGAAATGGAATACCTTCTCCATTGACATGTTCTTCAATAAATTCACAGAGTAACTGCATTTGAGTCCAGCTGGAGTTGATATTGATTGAAACAGTGATTTTGGAAGCTTCTTCATTTTTCTCCCCCTCAAGGGAAACACTCCTCATCATCTTCATAAAGAGTGATCCTTTATCATCTTAATATTTGAATATCAATTGAAGAATATTCCAAGGATGGAAACATCTTTATCTTAGCTACCAAGAGTTGACAGCATTCACTACTTCTCAGGTTCTCCCCCTGAGAGCATTCTTCACCTTCAATTCCCTGCATTATTAGCACAAATACAATACACAAATTATTAAGGGAATAAGGTGGTTCCTCCTTACTTCATCAACATGAGATGCATGGTTGAGGTTCTTTTCTCAACCAAGTTCCTATGTTCACCCCAGTCTTCATGCATGCACATTTGAACATATGTTCTGACATCTGTTGATGTGGCATGGATTTCTTCACATTGTCTTCTACTTTGTGTGGGGAATCGTTCTACTTAACAGCCATCATGAATGGTACATTATTACTCCTTTTAAGGACTAATTCTTTCTCTGGTATTAAGGTTAGGCAACCTTTTGTAATGTGACAATATTTCTTGCATCTCTCACACATAACTTCTTTGACACGTGTGTTTCTCTTGGTTTGAAATCTCTCCTTAACTTTGTATTCATCACGTGAAAGTTTTTCTTTTCCTTTAGCACTCTAGCCTTGGCCTTTTCATCTTCAAGTTTCCTCATTATTTTCAAATATTCTAGCCAGATGACCAATATATCATTAGGAACTATTGCATCAAGTTTGGATCTTCCACATGGGTTCATCTGAGTTTCATCCCACTTAGTTTTTCTTTTGGATGAATGGCCTTTCAATTTCGTGGATCTAAAATCCTGGGTCTTCTCAGCTTCCCTTCTTGAGATCCTCATGGGGAAATGTGTGTTTGCACTGTTCTTCTGATCTCCTCCCAAGGTACTCGCTTCATACTTAGACGGCATCGGAGGTCTTCTATTCATATCAACTCTGGATATCTGTTGACATAGGCATGCACAATTCTTGTGACCATTGTCGCTGCATACATCACAGATGTTATCAAGAATTCCAAATCTGTTTACTGTAAACAGATGCTTCTAGACCTGCAGATGTTGCTTCTTCTTCTCTGTATTTCTTACCTTTGATACAGGCTTTCTTTGTGCTTTTACATTAAAGGGATTGTACCAACAATCTAGTGCACAATTCCCAAATCTATTGCAGCACCAACATTGACCCACAAATCTTTTCTTCTTTGTATCTTCTGTATGAGGTTTTGGGCCATCTTCTTAATCTTTTGTGCTCTATTTGAGGAACCAACTTCCTATTTTCTCTTCCCATCCACCCTAGCCATGGTGGTAGGATTCTTCTTCTCACCTTTCCTCGTCCATACATGTTTAGAATTTTTCTTCCAGCCTGCACTGATTATGGGAACACATTTAGAAACCTGAGTACAAGATGGTTTTGATGGTACCTTCACTTCCTCAGTTGCTTGTGATAGATCAATGAGTGAAGTAATGATCTTATTATCACATGTTGGAGGTATTTTGACAATAGAATCCTCCAATGAGCATTGAGTACCAGTAGCAACTGATTCTTGATTTGGATAATCAAGAGTTTTCATAATCTTCGTGTCACATGTTGGAGGTATTTTAGCTTTAGATTCCTCCAACAAACATTTAGTACAAGAATCACTCATTTCATTCTTTTTTGAAGTCTCAATATGTGTATTCTCAATCTTGGTCAACTGGGCTTCCAATTTTTGACTCTCAATATTGAGGATGATCTTCTGATCTTCAATCATGGTCATCTTCTCTTCACAAGTCTTCTTCAATATTTCAACCTCATCTTCATGCATCATAACTTTTTTTTGTAACAATGAGTCAAGTTCCCCGAATTTCATGGAAGTTTCTTCCAAACACGAACTCTTGACTTCTTTACTCTTTTTCAGCTCAGCTTCAAATGCATGGATCTTTTATTTTAGAGTCTTATTGAATTCCCCTTTTTCTTCAAAGACTTTAACCTATTTGGTGAGCTTCATACTTTCCAGAACTTTTCTTTCCAACCCATTTTCCATATTTTCATCTTCCCTTTCTAATCGAGTGATCTCAACCTGCATATATTGGAATAGTCTATAAATAATAGCAACCCTTTCTTTAGGAATATCATGCGGATATGTTTTGATTTTTTCCTGAAAGCTTGAATTAGGGGTTTCATCCTTTCCTCTGGAAGAATTCTGGGCCACCTGCTCGATACTTTCCAAGCCTGATGTTTCTTCATTATTGGAATGGCATGGAGAACAAGACACAGTAACTTCTTTGGTCATGAGTGACTTCTTTATCAGCTTCTTCTATTTCTTTTTCCTATTTTTCAAAGTCTTTGTGGATATAGATTTCTGCTCTGAATCTTCATCAAAACTACTCTTCATGGTTGACTTTAGGAAAGTAACTCAAATCCTCTTATCAATATAATTACTGGATAATATCCAACATACGTCAACCTCCCTCTGATACCATTTGTAGGACCTTGGGACACCCTAAGAGGGGAGGGGTGAATCAGGGTGTCAACTTTTTCTTCTTAAAGTTGTGGATATTGTTCCCAAATTGGTAGGAACTACTTAAACCTGTATGATGGATATGATCAGCAATGAAACATTCACATGCAAAGAGATAACACAGCAATTTTACTTGGTTCACCACTGAGGACTACATCCAAGGAGCATACACCGATAAGTTTTCAGTCGTACTAAATTCCACTAATCTTCACTAGTTGTGGATTACAATGGTTCGGGCACAGTCACTCTGTCCCAAGCTCACTGCCTTTACAATTGTTCAGGGATAGCTCACTGCGTCCCTCGGGTCACTCCCGTTGACTCCCCCTGGCTCACTACCATTGGTGAAGTCCCACTCAGTTTATAGACATGAAGGTCTCTTCAATAGATTTGCATTGAAGTCTTTGTCTCCTGATCAGCATGAGACTTTTCTTGCATCAGGGTTCAGAGTTGATGCTCTTTTTAGTTCAAACCTTCTTCTTTAGTGAAATGACTAATACACTAGATCCTCTTATCTTCGTTTTCCTGAATCACAACCACTGGTGTGATTACTCAATAAGTGAAGCTCAACTTACTTGGCATTTTCAGATTCAGTTCTCAATGTATGCATGAGATCATGCATTTATCATTTAGATTTCCTCTTTAATCTCACTTTTCACCGAAAGTATTAGGCAATCTTTCAGCTCTCGTGCAGCTCCAAAAAGGCGGGCATGCTCCAACAACACCTGGCACTCCTTTTCAAGCCCCGGCGCGCAAGTCTCAATACGGTGTGCAAGTCCCAATACGGCGCACAAGTCTTCGGTGTGCAAGTCCAAATTGGCGTCCAAGTGTCACCAAAGCACCTGCGTGACACTACCTTCTTAAACATCAAACCTGCGTGATTCACTTCCTTTCTCGCCCAAATCACCTTGGGCGCGCAGCCATCAACCGGCGCGCAACTTCTAAGAGCTGGCACGCAAGTCTCTCCAAACCACTTGTGCGACCACTCACCACTTGCGCGACTCCTACACCTACGCAATGAGAGATATGATTTTCTCTAAGGGTTGATCTCATCAGAGATGAGGAGGGTGGTCCTCTATTTATAGGCAAACTGGTCAACTTGTACAGCGGTGTGCAAGTCACCCCTCAGCGCGCAAGTCTCGGCACGCAGCTCATCACCCCTAGCCTGTGTCGCGCAACTCACTTGCACGACCCAACCAATACTTGCGCGATCTTCTTTCCTTTTTCATATTTTGAAGTTGTGTTCTTGAAAAACGATAGGCGCGCAAGTTTCCGATCCTTCTAGGCACTGGCGCGCAAGTCTCTTCACGACGCGTAGGTCACTTGCGCGACCAACCCAACACTTGTGTGACCCTCTTCCCTTTTCCATTTTTCCATGTTCTGATATTGAATTTCATATGGCGTGTAATTTTCCTCTCCGTCAAGTACATGGCATGCAAGTATCTTTTCCAAAAACACTTTTCTCCATTTGTCGATTTTCAGGCCCAAAAATTTGGCAAACACTGGGAAACGGCGCGACCTTGTATCTGCTATTTTTGTACCGCCTCCAGATCATCCATTCCTTTGTCGACGTTCTTGAATAAAACATGGATCATTAACCACAGCCCTTGAACTCGACATGCCACCATGGAATCTCTTTTGTCAATAAATTTGTATGTCGTTTGTTTGCTTTGTCAACAAGAACAATCATCTCAAAAACACTTCTTCTCGGTGATTTGAATCCTTCAGCAACTCTTCTGCTTTCATCACAAACTCCAATATCGTGATATATATCCTTTATATTTATCATCATCATATTCTGAGATAATGTGATGTACATGGCCATCTCAGAATTCAAATCCCTTGAACATTGCCTTCTTCTTCAACTGGCATTATCTACTTCATGCAAAACATATGATTCAATTCGTCATGAAGTCTCTTGCATGGTTCTCATCCAATAATGAAGAATTTCAAGGGTCTTCATCAAAACCCCATTCTTCTTTAATCATCCTCAGATGGATTATACCTCACATTCTTCATTGTTGTAAACAATGTGTCACCTTTGACACATGTTCTTTAAACTTATGATCAGTACAACAATCGTCTGAATTTCTATTCCTCCATTTCATTGGAGTACTTCTTGATCTCCTTCATTTTGATCTTCATTGACAACTATTGACAATAAATACAACCTTATACACAAAGTGGTTCCAACATTTTTCACTATACATTAATCCAAAATCAATTGTTCCCTTAATATACTGAAGTATTCTTTTCACTGTAATCATGTGTATTTTCTTGGGATTTCTTTGATATATCACTTCTTGGAATGTGGAGAATACAATTTCTGGCCTTATCGTGGTTAAGTACAATAAACTTATAATAATTTTTCTATATTTTGTGATATTAACTACCTTTCCTTCATCATTATTTGACAATTTCATCTGGTTAGTAACTGGAGTCCTCATTTCCTTGGAATTTTCCATTCCAAATTTTCTCAGAACCTCCTTGGCATATTTGGATTGAGAAATAAAGGTGTCATTCCTTCCTTGTGTCACCTTTAAACTAAGGAAAAACATCAACTCTCCAATCATTGACATTTTGAACTCACTTTTCAGGAATTCGGAAAACTGTCTGCACTAAGCTTCATCTAATTCACCCAATATTATGTCATCAATATAAACTAGCACCATCATCCTTTGATTACTATCATTGTTGAAATAGATATTATAATCAACTCCACCACACTGAAATATGATCTTCTTAAAATACTGATCAATCCTCGAGTACCATGATCTTGGTGCTTGTTTCAGCCCATATAGTGCTTTCCTCAATCGAAAAACTTTGTTCTCATATTCATGAATGAGAAAACTATCTGAATTCTCAATATAAACTTCCTCCTCTAAAACCCCATTCAAAAATGCAGATTTGATATCCATATGGAACACTTTGAACTTTCATTTCACTGTAATGGTTATGAATAATCAGATTGTTTCTAGCCTTGTAATCTATGCAAATGTCTCATCAACATCTATACCCTCTATTTGGGTGTATACTTTTCATACTAGTTGTGATTTTTTTCGAATCACTGAGCCATCTTCATTCATCTTTTTGCGAAAAAACCATTTAATCCTGATGACATTTTTATCTGATGGCTTCAAAACAATCTCCCATGTATGATTCTTCTCAATCTGGTCTAGCTCTTTATTCATATCCTTAACCCAGCTCTCATCTTTAGCTGCATCAGCAAAACATTTAGGTTCAACTTGAGATAAGAAAGATGTCTATTGTAGTTAATTAATTCTTCTCTTCTAAACTAGCATTATCTGATCAACAGTAATATTTTTCATGTCAATTTTAGCTCGATTATTTGTCTTCTTTATAGATATAGACTTGAATTATTCTTGTTCATCATTAGTCTCTTCTTCTGAGTCAGCATCTGCTACTTCTACTCCCCATGTGTTACTTTCCTCTTCATCACTTTCGTCAAGAAACTGTTCAATATGTTGTTGATTATTCTCTTCACTTTCAACAATAGTGACATCATTGCTATCAATTAATTTTTCCAGCCTCTTGTTAAATCATTTTTATGATTTTATTTTTCTTGAGTAGCCAAGGAATATCCCTTCATCTCTACATGACTCAAATTTTCTATATTTTTCTTTTTTGAGAATAAAACACTTAATTCCAAATATTCTAAAGTATTTCACTATTGGTTTCTTTCCATACCACATCTCATACAAAGTATTTCCTTCTTTAGGACACAATAGATCCCTTTTAGAAATGTAGACCGATGTCAATACTGTTTCCTTCCAAAATTTCTCTAGTAGGTCTTTTTCTATAAGCATCGTTCTAGCCATGTTGTTGATGATTCAATTTCTCCTCTAAACTGCTCAATTCTATTGGGGATTTATCACTAAATAAACTTGATTCCTTATCCCTTATTTCTCAAGATATTCTTTCACCTATCTGTTCGTAAATTCCATACCATTGTCAGTACGAAACTTCAGAATTTCCTGCCTAAGAATCCTTTCTAATTACCTATGATACTGTTTAAGTAGCTAAAAACATCGGACTTATGGGAAATGACAAATACCCATGCCATTCTACTATATTCATCAATGAAAAGAACATAATATATCTTTATGTTAATGTTTATTGGTGATATAGGCATAAAAACATCAGCATGCACCAATTTGATCACTCTTGTTCACTTATTTTCCTTTTCTTTGTACATATTTCTAATGATCTTACCCTGTTGAAAAGAATCGCATGTATGTGTACGATCATGTGATAGATTGGGCAGATCTCCAGCTACATCACATTTTACCAGATCTTCTAGGGATGGTTGGCATAGATGACCAAGTCATTTATTCCACAGCTTGTTTTCTTCCTCTCTAGATAGAAAGAAGATATCTTCTTCTCCACTTACCAGGTAAAGATTTCCCTTTGTTCTTTTTACTTGTAGAACCATTTCATCGTCTTTTCCTTTGATGATTCACATCTTATTAGTAAAAATTATAGAATACCCTAAGTCACATAGTTGTCTGACATTAAGCAAATTGTGACTAAGACATTTTACTACTAAGATATCAACATGTCTCATCTCTTTGCCCCCAAACCTGGCCTTCCTTGATCCAATAATCTCTAGGAATTCATCATTTCCAAACTTGAAAAGTCCTTCTTTGTCACATTTTATGCCTATAATAAGATCCTTATTACCTATCATATGGGATGTGCATCCACTGTCAAGGATCCATACACCAAAACTTTCTGATGCTTTAAGGGAAATTTCAGCAACCACTGCCTTCTCATCTCTTTTCTTATTAATCCATATTTTTGTCTTCACACTTGTAAAAGAGTGATAATATTTATATTTCTCGAATTATGATGGATCATATTCATCTATCAAGACTGCAAATTTGTTCTGTATTTTCAGCTCACCTACTAGTTTATTGATCTACTGCTTGTGATTAGTTTGGTTCTACTTTGGTAAATTCCTCTACATGAATGATGTACAATATCTTTCCATATGTCCAAATCCTTCATACAAAAAACAATTTCCCTCAAAATATATTCTAGAGTATCGACCTCTGTTTGGTTTCCACTGTTTCTATTATGATATTTTGTACCTATTAGCTATGGAACACACATTTTTTGAGTGTCCCATCTTTCCATAGCAATAGAACCTGATATAGGGTGCATTCCTGTGCATCACTTCTGCACCACTGGGACTCCCTTAGGTTATCTTAATCTTAGAATTCTCTTTCATACCCAAACCTACCTTTAATATCAGAACAAGTGCTTGCGGTCTGACTTCAATTTTCACAGATTTTTGTTTTAGGTCAGGCCCCACATCAACCTTAACATCTGAACAAAATTGTTGCTTCTTTTCTACTTGGATACTATTTTCCACTTTTAACTTTTTAGTCTTCTAAAAGGTTTAATTTGCTGGTATCGTATTAGGAGTCAAGATTTTTTCTTGATCTTTAGCATTCTTCTGCAAACTGAAAACTTACACTTCAAGTTATTAGATATACTTGATTTGATCTTTCATTGTGTTATTAAATCCATCGATATAACTTCTCTATTATTCAACCTTGATTTCATACTCACTAACTGATTCTGAGTTCTCTGGTGCTAATGACTTGAGTTTCTCAATTTCTTTTACCAGCTCAGACTTCTCTTCTTCCTGTTGTTGCATGTAGAGTTTATAATCATGTACCTCCTTGTTGGATTTCTTTATTTTTTCTCTCCAAACATCTATCTCTTTAAGAGATTCTTCTAATTCATCTTCTATCACAACTCTTCCTTCAATTTCTTCCTCTTCTTCATCAGTGTATGTTTCTTACTTTTTCTGAGGACTACCAACAACTTCCACCATGGAATTCTCTCCACGATCTATGCAGTTCTCTATCACTTCAACCTCTTCATCCTCAAACTCATCTGAACTTCCACATTCTTGTGAAATAAGTTTCTTTTTCTTAAATAAATTCCTCTTGAATTGTTTCTTTCCTTTTACATAGAATGAAGTCTTATTCTTGGGAATTTATATTTCATCCTCCACATCTTCTTGAAACTTCTTGGGGAACCTTTCTATAAGGTGACCAACTTTTCCACATCTAAAGCAAGTAAGTGGAAGTTTCCATTTGAACTTTCTTTTTTCTCTTTGAAGATTTCAGGAAAGAAATGACATAACCTTGTCTATCTCTTCTTATTCATGAGAATCTTCAATGGTGAGATTCTTCATGGCCTTGAATGGAACCTCTATAGATTCCCCCTTTTCCATAGAATCATTATCATCATTTCTCATTTTATATGAAATAAGGGCGTTTTATAAGTTATCCAATGTCAACTCTTTCAAATATTTATCTTCCAAAACTGAAACTTTCATATTGAATCAAGGTGGAAGTTTCCTCAAAATGCGCTTCATAGTCTTTATGTCTTCAATAACTTCTCCAAGACCTCGCATGTATTCAAATACAACATTTACCTTATCAAATAATGCATCAACAGACTCATTTGGGTTCATTCTTAGATCTTCATACTTATTCCACAACACTTGCAGCTTTGCCTCTCTAACCTTTGAATCTCCTTCATATATGTTCAATAGATTTTTTCACATATCATGTGATGTTTTACATGACATCACCTTCATATAGATAGCATTGGATAGGGCTCCCCCTAAGTAATTTATTCCCTTAGTGTCAGCATCCAGTTCCCTTCTTTTAGCCTCTGATAATGCACCACTATTGATGTCGGCTAAGATACCATGCATCGCTGCCGTAAACACATCCATTCCCAAAGATCGGAAGTAGTGTTTCATCCGATTATTCCATAATTGAAAGTTGTTCCCATCAAAGATTAGAATCCCTTTTATGATTGGTGACCTCTATTAAGAGAGAAACACTAAAATCAACCTTTCCCTCTGATACCAATTGTTAGGTCCATTAGATTAGATACCCTAAGATGGGGGCTGAATCAGGGTATGACAGATTAAAATAACTGCCCCTATTGATCTTGTTTCGTTGTAAGACAAAACTCTCTTCCCTCTTCTTCCCATTACAAAGTATGAACAAGTCTTAAAGTAAGCATAGAACACAAAAATTTTACTTGGTTCACCCTCACTGATCTACATTCAAGGAGAATACACTGGTGATGTGCCAATGTACCAAATATACTAAAAGTGCATTGTTATTTACAAAGTTAGGAGCAGACTCACTGTCCCTCCAAGTTTACAACTACTCACAATGTGAAATCTCACTGCTCTCTCAACTAAAGTGTGCTCACTAATTCTTTAGATGATCCACTCATGGTTTAAAGATTTGTAGGTCCCTTCAATATCACAAATGAATGCATCTTCTTCTGTATGTAAATGCTCTATTGAAGTTCCAATTTCATTCATTGATGAATACAACTTTACCATAGGTGCACTGAGAAAACTTCCAACATTCACGCAGCCTTAGAATGACTAGCGTGCTTATCTATGCTTGGTGCTCTTCTATATGTCTGGCATGCAAGTGTCACCTAACTACCTGTTCAACACTCCCTTTGGCAACTTAGAACCTGGGAAACTCACACCCTTTTACACCCACACCAATATTGGCCTGAAACTATCAACTAGTGCGTAACTTCTGAATATCTTTATATTTGCATGACCAAACCACCATTTGCACTCCCAAACCTACTTGTGTGACCGAAGCTCGAAAATTATCTAAGTGTTAAGCTTCCTAAAAATGGGGAGGGGTATCCCTCTATTTATATACATTTTGGGAACTTTGAGTGCCACGTGCAAGTTTCCTCCTGGCACACAAGTCCAGCCACCTTAGCCTATTTCACCCTAGTCACCTTGCATGCCCAAACTAAAACTTGGTATCCCCTCTTTACTTTACCATATTTTGATATTCTGATCTTGAAAAAACATATGGCGTGCAACTTTAAAAACCTACAAGAACCTGG
Source organism: Viscum album (assembly GCA_963277665.1). Classification (NCBI taxonomy): domain Eukaryota; kingdom Viridiplantae; phylum Streptophyta; class Magnoliopsida; order Santalales; family Viscaceae; genus Viscum; species Viscum album. The sequence goes on along the minus strand of OY728125.1, from coordinate 1,055,422,721 downwards.
TGTGCAAGTCCCTTTGTCAAAAACACTTTTCTCCATTTGTCGATTTTGAGGCCCAAAAATTTAGCAAACACTAGAAAACAACGCCACCTTGTACCTGCTCTTTTTGTATCACCTACAGATCATCCATTCCTTTATCAAGGTTCTTCTGTAAATCATATATTGTAAAAAACATTTATTGAACTCTACAAACCACCATGCAAACCCATTTTTCAACAAACTAAACATCAAGACCTGCTTTTTCAACAAACACAATTACCTAAAAAAAGATTCAATGATACCTTAAGGGATTTTTTCCCAACAGTTGAAGGAGAAGTACCTTGGTATAATAACATGGTCAATTATCTGGTAACATCTCAGGTCGCATGTCATTTCAATTCCCACCAAATTCAAAAACTAAAATTTGAGTCTAGATATTACATCTATAATGATCCATTTCTTTGGAATATTTTCAATGACTAAGTAATAAGAAGATGTTTTTCTGAGAGTGAAATTGGTTCTATTTTTAATTTTTGTCACACTTTAGCTTGTGGAGGACACTTTGGACCTCAAAGGACAGCAATAAAGATTTTATAATCTAGACTTTATTGGCCCACCCTTTTTAAATATTCTCATAAATTTTGAAAAAGGTGTGAAAATTTTCATTTTTCTAGAAACATTTCAAAGAGATAAGAAATGTACCAACAACCACTTAATTTTTGTGAGATTTTTGAAGTCTGGGGGATAGATTTTATAAGACCTTTCCCAGTGTCATTTGGAAATTCTTATATCTTTCTTTCAGTTTATTATGTTTCCAAATGGGTGGAATTAAAAGTAACCAAGGCTTATGATGCTAAATTTTTTTGTGAATTTATCAGGGATAACATATTTTATAGGTTTGGAGTATCTAGATCCATCATCATTAATTATAGGAATCACTTTTTCAATAGGTGAATGGAGGATTTTTTGAAGTGTGGGATGCATCATAAAACATCAACTCCCTATCATCCATAGAAAAATGTTCAAGATAAAGTTTCCAATATGAAAATCAAAGGAATTTTGGAAAATATTATTAAATAAAATAGGAAGGATTAGAGACAAAGGTTGGATGAAACATTACGGGCTCATAGAATTGAATAAAAAACCTTAATTAGAATGAGTCTATATAAGTTTATTTATGGGGAAAGTTTTCATCTTTCAGTGGAATTGGAGATAGCGCATATTGGGCTATGAAGAAGATTAATTTCAATCGTGAAAGAACTGAGAAAGAGAGGAGATTTCAGTTGCAGGAGATAGAGTAAATTTGAAGGTAATATTTTTAAAATTACAATATTTACAAATAGATAATAATATTGGCTAATGATAAGATGATCCAACCAAAATACTTCTATCCTGGATACAAAGTACTGTTATTCAACTCAAGACTCAAGCTGATGCTAGGTAAACTTTATTCTAGATGGGAAGTTCCATTTATAATTACTCATGTATATAATTTAGATGTTGTGAATATTATTAAGGATGGATATTAGGAACCATTCACTGTTAATGGAAATAGGCTAAAGAAATTCCAAGGGACCATTCCATTATATCTAATGGAGGAGATTACACTCCTCCAACTGGTTTATCAATAAAATCCACCAAGTTGTACCTATCCTTTACACTTTATTTCTTATTATGATTCATTTTAAAATATGTTTACATGTTAAATCCATTTGAATATGTTGAGAAAACTACATCATTTAAGTGTGGTGGATGGAACCTTTATATTTTAGGATTTTCAATTTTTGTTTTGTTTTTCTATTTTTCAAAAAAGATTGTGTGTTTTTAAATTTGTGTGCATTTATTTTTCAGTTTTTGTGTGTTTTTGAAACTTATTATCTGAAATTATTATAATTTACATTTTTGAAATCCATGTTAATGATTGAAACAATTTATTACATGTAACTGAGCTTAAATGAATGTTGAAAATGACTTTGTTTCTAGTTCAAATCTTTGGGAATTTCATGAAAAGTAATCTAATTTTTTAATCTCATGCCACATGTAACTATATTAATATTTAAAATAACTTTCATATGAGGATAATAAACCATTTTTTCATATTATATTAATTCACCTCACTTCTTGAGAGAATCAAACCATGCTTTCTTTAACCATAATTTTATTTATTCATATAAAAACTTAAGGGTTTGAGGTACTTGTGTTTTAAATGGTTGAGGAATTTCTATAGTTTTTTAAGCCCTATTTTCATGAGAATATTTTTTATTCTGGCCTAACTTGTACATTTAATACTTGTTTTCAATAGAATCCATGGACTACATGTTAGGTTATCCACTTTACAAGACAATTTTCCCTATCCATCCTACTCTTGAAATGAAATTGCATACTCTAATTGAACTTAAGTGTGGGGGAGTTGTATTGTGTTGTGATGCCTCATTTGGTGATAATTTGGATGAAAAATAAAATGATTAATATATATTTTTATGGTAAAAAATCACTCTATTGAAATATGTTCCTTTTTTGAGCTTTTATGATAAGATAATTTGTGCCTTTCTAGATCTTCCAATAGAGAAAGAAAGTTGTGCTTGTCTGGAGCTTTCAAGAAAAATTATTTTTTAGAATATTGACATTTTTCTGCTAAAATTATGAATGGTGTGCAATTTCCTTGAGTTTTCATGATGATGGACTTGATTTTCTACTAAGGGGTGAGTAGGAGACCACACTTTAGTGAAAATTAGAATCTTATAATTTTTCTTTAAAAAGAGACAAGCCCTCCTATTCAGCCTCATAATTTTTTGACATCTAAATCCTACCAACCAAAATCCACAGAATAACCCTAAAAAATATTAAGGATAAACATGTGTCCTTGAATCACACTAGGTAGAGATATAGGAATTTATCAAGCCTAGGGTGATCCTTTCATGAGTTTGGATGAGAAAATCCTTATTAAAAATTGACATTTTTGAGATGAGATAAAATTCATGTGAGGTGGGTCTCTTGAATGTATGGGAGGAGAAATAAAGAGGAAATTTATTGAATTATATGATATTAGAATTTTAAATTTTTTTTATGAGTCATGATATTTTTTTTCTTGGTGTGTAATTGGTGGATCTCATGGGTATGTGTTTTGAATTTGCTTTGATTTTATTTTGATGCTTACTTGTCCAGGAGTCCATGTGATAAGTGTGGGAATTCATAAAGTTAATATTTTAATTATTTTTCATGTGTGTTTCAATGATTTAATCCCTTCCAATTAATCAATTTAATATGATTTTCATCATTTTATTATTTTTTGTGAATTTTGGGCTTAATTGTGGAAATTTCTTAATTCTGGAAATTTAAAATTTTTCTGGAGCTTCTATTTTTCAAGAATAACTTCTAAAATATTGATCCAATTGAAGTGATTCCTTTTTTTAGGATTCCTTTATTCTTTTTATCTGACTTTTTCTTCTGGACCTAGATCCAATTCGAAACACACTGTCCTAGAAAAATCAATCAATTGGAAAAAAAATAGCCGATAGAATGGACCCTACATCAGTAATTAAGGCATATCTTAGTATAGATGTGTAAAAATTATGTTATTTCAGCTAGAGTATAAAATAACAAAGAGAATCGTTTTTAAATTAAATTTTATGGAGAATTTTGGTCATTAAGGCATCTATTTAATGCATAAAATTGGAGGGATTTGAGAAATCTGCTCGGTCAGAAAAATTAGCCTTCATTAATTCTAGCATAAATTTTTTGAAACTTGTACAAATAAGTTTTCATGTTTTGGACTCATTAAAAAGAGATATAGGAACAAATTTTATTAAGGAAACTTCCCAATATTCATCCATTTATTATGCTAAATAGAATAAAACTTTTGGAGGAATGAATCTAGAGGGAAAATTTTCCACCCCTCAAGCCTATAAATATGAGTGTTCACATCCATTCAAAGGGGTTAGAGAAGGATAATGATGGACTATGATATATTATTGGAACCCTGAAGTGCTATGGAATTTATCTTTTTCTTTTATTAGTTTCATAATGCTCTATTCTTCCCCTTTCAACTCTATTACCCTTCCCATGGAGAGGTAAATATTTTGAGTGATCGAGAAAGGGAGAGTTTTCCTTTTTTAATGCTGGAGTATTGTTCTTTAATTAAAACTCTATTTTTCTACTGAATTATTTCAATTTTTATTTTTTTTATAATTATCTTAATGTGATTTTATTTTGCGTTTTGTTGTAATTCATTGTTAATAGCTTTGGTTAAAGATCCTTGAACTCCCTCTACCTAGTGTAGTTGTTTTGATCAAGAAGATTGTATTAGGTGGTGAGTATATAGTGATCATTGGAACATTTTTGGGATAAGTAAATAATTTCTAGATTTTTAAGGAGAAAAAAATCTTGATCAGTGCTTACCTTAGTTTTTTTTGGAATGGTTTATGAATTTTCATTCACACAGGAGTGATTTCCATTGCTTCCTTCAACTAAGGGTGATAGAAAACTAGAATGAGGAATCTTTCATTTGTCATTCAATAGGAAGAGAGGGGAGAAAAATTTTATAACCATGATGAAATTGAAAAAGGTGATCCTACCCTGAACTCACCACTCTCTTTATCAATTTTGTTTTAAACATCATTTCAATTGCTTTCTTTCTTTTATAAATCAAACAATCTCAAAAATAATCTCACTTTTTTCTCTAATTTCAAGTGACAAATGTGATTTTTATGTGATTCTCTCTAGAGACAACCTAGGTTAACCTCTATGTAGCATTTTAACTTATTAAATATTTGTCTTTTCCATACCCCATGACAGGAATGTGTTACACTTGTAACAAACATGGTTGTAGAAAGCATAGATGTAATCAAGATTGTGCCTCTAATAGTTGATGGCCCCTCACCACCATCAACTGGAACCTGGTATACCACATACGTTTGGCCTACATTAGTTCCACAGAACTATCCCTGATATGCATGAATCACCTATTTCATCATCATTTGAGGGGTCTGAACCTACTATTGAGGATCCCGACCAGTCTCATGGATCACCTATGCCTAACTCAAACCACCGTGAGACCTCATTCATGATGTCTTCAATAAAAACATTTTATATGTCATGTATTTATGAACTTTTTACACTTAACATGTAGCTTTGGGAAAAATTATGATAATTCACACTTTTTCCACAGTTGAAACGTTAAGTCCCTCCTTATCCCATGGAAGGTGCTAAAAACCTCTTCTATGCTCTGGTTGACTTCTTCCACTCTAGAATGAATCATTAACCTTCCTATTCCTACTAATAGAAATTTCACTAGAAATTCCATAGAAGGCTGAAAGAAAACCCGCAACTTTTTCCTCCTTCAGACCCTTCTCAATCGTTAGGGCCTTGAAAAGTACCTTTGTATATGTCGTCAAGTAGAAGCTCCTGGCCTGATACCTCAACTCTATTCAGAGGACAGTCTTTAACTTCTTAACCTTCTATTCCTCATTCCCATCCAAGAGAGGAGAAAATTTAAGTAACTCCATGAAACTTTTTATGTAATAATACACCATCATAATCCTCTAATGAAGCTCCATGAACTCCAGTGCTTGGTCCATCTTCATCATACCCAGAATGAACTCCTCAAAGAAAATTTCTTTGAAGATTGTTCAAGTTAAACCTTTATGTCTTCCTTCCTAGTTCATAACACCCCACAACCTCCTAGTGAGTTCGTGAAGCATGAATATAACTAGATTCACTTGACGGTCATCTGGATTATCTATAAGATCAAAGATCCCCTCAATGACAAGAATCCATTCCTTAGTATCCTAAGGGACTCCAGTTCCCTAAAAGGATGGAGGGTGTGGGAGTTGAAAGTCTTGAGCATAGTCGAACGTAGTCTTGGAAACTCATCTGCCTTGAATAGACACTAATAAAAAGACTCCTTAATAAAGTTTCTCTACCTCCTAAACCAATGGAGTGGGTATGAGATCATGCTCAGCTATATTCTCCTACACACCTTGTGGTAGAACTGGAATGTCCCCCCTTTCATGAGCATTTTGTAGTGCTTCACCAAGCGGTCCAATCAAGAATATCTGAGGTGGAATTTTCTAAAATTCCAAAAGAACATTCATAACACTTGTAACAACTTGTTTAAGTAGTTTTTAGGATTATATAATGGATTTATATGGAAACCTATTATAGGAGGCTACCCGCAATAAGAAGGTACAACTCTCCTAGTATACTCAAGGCTCTTCATAACTTCACATTAGTCACATTAATATTATATATATATATATATATAAATGCAACAACATTCTCAGGTTCAACTAACTAATGTCAGGAAATATATATCACAACAGCAGTTAAAACAGATATATCACTAAATGGATAGCACATATCAAGAAACTTAATTAAATAATTACCATGCATCACTCAATATGTATATATATATATATATTATGATCCTAATTTTCTATTCATGATGCATGAATATACCCAAATCCCATAAAATAGTAACAACACAATACACTCAGGATCATCATGAAACCATAAAAACATAACTGTAACAATAATCACAATAATGGAAAATCAGAGGTTTGTTACTCATGTGCTGGTTAGGCACACATGCAACTCCTCTACTTAAGTCACACACAGCCTAACTCCTTTCTACCTTTACCCCAAAAAATGTTCAAGAAGAAATAAAAAAAGAAAACTTCCTTTGATACCACTTTGTAACACCCCAAAATGAATCATTGAATCTGATCCAGAGTGCCACATGGCCTCATGCATGTCTCCCCATAAGCAAGAGGTTTTTGACTAACCACAAGAATCTGAATGCCATTAGTATGGAGACTATACCATTAGTATTAGTAAAGAAAAATATAAATAATATTATTGGATAACACAATAGAATAAATAAACAATGTTATACCAAATATAATGGAAATTATCTCAATTCATACAAAAATATAAACCAAGGACCCATAATTTGGAAAGTAAAAGAAGAGTACAAAAATGAAAGGTAAGTAAATAAAACATTGGAGAATCTATATAGAGTCCATCCTAATACCACCTATGAACACCATGCTTTGTCTCTTAGATTCTTATTGTTAGAGAATTCTCATTTCTTATATCCTTGATCATAATGTTTGTACACGCATCGAGATACCCATGCAGGGTGTGAGTATAAACTTAGTAGAAATTTAGAAATGTGTACTTATCATGAGTGCACATTAATAAGAGTGTATTTCATGATAATAAATAAATTCACAAGCAAACATCATACAGTTCTATACTATCGTGTGCTAACCAAACTACTACAAACCCCCGACCGTACCCTCTTTGGCTCCTTGTCTAAAACATAGTCATAAAAAAAGTTGTGAAATGAAGTTGGCCACAAGGTCACCACATGTATCCTAAGATATTCACAAGTATAATATGTCTCAAGTTAGACCACACAAGGTCACCATGCCTCATCTCTATAATGGGACCTACCACAAGGACTCCACATATTGACACTACCTCAGGTCAGGCTACAAGGATATTGTATCCCGACACCATGTCTCAGATCATGTCACTAAATATCATCATATACCACTATCACCTCATGGTTTAGATCTCATAAGACCATCACGCACCCAAGTTAGGCCACAAAATCGCATCGTTCCCTATCATCTATCTTGACCTTGTCATTATATCACATGCAGTGTCTAAACACACTCCCCCTATAGGGCTATCAAGCCATGATAGATCCACCTGTCACTTTGGTACCATGCACAGAACAAAAAAAATCATATACTAAATACATCACAAATAAATAGGGCATAGAATATAAAGTCACAAAATAACATATCAAGAGTGAGAAATAGTATCCAAACATACACACTTCTGATCAAACTCAAACATGGTCTCATAGATACACACTCACACACATGTGATCAAACTAAAGCATAGTATAAATCATATAATCACACAATTTAATATCATTATAACAATCAGAAACATGTCCTCTATATGGTGAGAAACTTTCTACCTCAAGTGTATCGACATCAACATCAAGGTTTGTCAAGAGTTTCATCACCCAAACCATGTTCACACATTAACCAAAAAAAGATCGTACACCAAGAGTTCCTAGAACCAATTCCAAAAAGGCTTCACAATAGTTATATAAATATACTTGAGAAGGAAATAATCCAGTGGGTAGATATAACACTTACCCAATGTCAAATATCGACAATGGTAGAATTAAAATTTGGTCGATATTTCAAAAATTCATAGCTCAAGGAATGATGAAAAAAGTAGAATAGGTGAGTCTTACATAGTTCTGATTCAATAAGAATAGTATATGCCTTCACTAATTCAATTATTCCATAAAGATCAATCAAATAGTTTGAGAGGATCGAGACTGTCTAAAGCATCAACCTCAATGCAAGAAGGGTCAAGCAACTCACCCTAGTTTTATCTAAAGAGTCTGGAAAAATTTAGGATCAAAGGAATCAACAAGGAGGAGGGTTGAATCGATTAATAGAGGAAAGGAATCGATTAATATCACCTTAAATACCCCCCCCCCATTATTATCACATGTGTTTCCCCATTTAAATCATTCAAGATATGAGGATGAAGGTGATCATTTCGTCCATTTGAAACTGAAGCTCAATCATCGTCACGACCTCCATCATGGCCTTGCCATGGCTATGGTGGCCTCAAGCACACTGACCGAGATAGACTAAAATGGATACCCCCTTATAGTGTGTTACATAAATTTTATCTATTTTTTCTCACCATGACATCCACCATGGGTGTGGTGAGGTTTCTATGGTCATGGTCGATAAGTGATTCCTTGGTGTTCTATGCCCTAGCCTCCCTATTTACTATTTCCCATTTTATATATAACCAAGAAAGGGACAACCACATATTTCACCACAGATATGGTGTATATTTTGTTGAACAAAGGGTTCTCCAAAACACTCAAAAACATCTCAAAATACCATAGGTTCTATCCAAACATGGCATAACTCATATAATTATAAGAAAAGGATAGAGAAAATGTATTTTATACATGAAAAAAATTGGGGACTTTACACTAAAAAATAAAAAGGGGAGATTAAAGTTCCCCTTAGAATTTTTGATGGTTTTATTTATCGTTAACCTAACTTGAAATAATCATTGTAATTTTTTGTGGCTAAGCTTGGAGTTTTTGGATGTGTTTGAAGTGTTTTTGAGAAGGTTTAAGAAGGTATGAGATTAATTTGAATAGGTTATATTCTTATTTCATGAATTATAGATTTCTTGTGTTCGAAGTTAAAAAATGTTTAAGTCTGTTTTGTATGACTTCAGAGGTGTTTTCATATGAAATTTTTATTTTCATAAAACTTTATGAACTTTTTTATGACTTCGGTGGATTTTGTATGACTTTTTGAGGCTGTCTATATGACTTTAATATTTTCATAAGACTTAACAAGTATTATGAAATACCATTTTTCCTAAAAAAGGCATGAAAAGTGAAAGTATTCAATATTCTTATGAAATGTGTTCTTTTGAAAACTGTAAGAATTCAACACTTAGTGAAGTTTGAGAAATCGACAAATCAAAAAATATGTGTTTCTAAAATTATCTTCTAAAGAAGAAAATAAAATGTGAGATATAAAGGTTGTACTTATATAATAAAAATATCACATTTAAAATGTGATTTAAATAGTATGAAGTATCGGTGATCTTAATTCCATGAAGAACAAGATCAAACATGAGATCAGTTGGATAAGAATTACTCAAAATGAAACTAATTTTATTTTAAAAAAATTATTTTAAAAAACAATGTAGATTTTTAAATGGGGTTATGATTTATTATTATTCATATCCTTAATCTCATTTTAATTAATATTTTATTCTAGTTGAGATTTTTTAAAATCATATCCATTTTGAAGCTAAGTTTGAATGAGTTTTTGAGCTGTGAAATATCTATTATGTCGCGATTTTGGGTTTGTTGGGTACTTATGCATGCAGAAATGAAATAAGATTCTGGTTGAGTCTTGTGGAGTTTAAATGAGTTGTAAAAGTTTAAATATTTTTATTAGGGAATAATATGAGTAGGAGATTAGTTATAGAACATTTTTTTTAGTAAGTAGACCAATGTGATGGATTTGGTGAGTAATCCACAAAAAATCATGGGGAATCAAAATGAAAATTGTATAATTATTCTTTTGGATGATGGCTCATAAAGACTTCTCAATATTCCATTTTTTTATCTTAAAAATGAAATGATAAGTTTAATTCTCTCATTTTTAGAGACTTTTAAACATATAGGCTAGTTAAAAAAATTAGATAGAGAGAAAATAATAAAATAACAATCCTATTTTTGTACACTACTGAGCTAGTGCACAAGACTGAGAGGTAAAGAATAAGAAGAAGTGATTGAAGTTGAGGTTGAGCGTGTTGTCTAAAAATATTCATAAATGATAATTATATATGAGAATAATAAGAATAATATGAAGAATAAGAAATATGAAATTATATAGCTGAGGTAGTATTCATAAAAAAAAAATTGTTTCCTAAACTTGCAGTGTTGAGTTTGAGGAAAAAAGTAGAATCAGATCTTCAAAGGGTTTTGTATGTAGTGAGTTTAGAAAATCGAGACATTAATTTTTATTCACCAAGTATATTTGAAGCATTTTTTATTGAAGAAGTTGATTTGTATTCACTGGATAATATTGTGTTGGATCAAAGAGTAAGACCATTTATTTGTTATTGAAGAAACCTACAGTTAAAGGAATATCTCTCTTATATAGTGCTACTTGTATTTCATTATAATTGTTATGATACAATGGATGTAACATCTCGTTACTTGTTTTTATGTTTTTTTGACCCAGTGATTTTAGTATCCAATGTTTTTATCTCTTTGTGGGTTGTTTTTAGTATTTTATCAAAGCCTTTTTAAAGGTTTTCTAGGCCTTTCTGTGGTTTGTGCATGGTTAAACAAAGTGTGCAATCTGGGTTGCATGGTTTTCGCATGGTTTGCATATGGTTAAACAAAGTGTGGAGCCTATTTCAAAGTTTGTGCATGGTTTGCGCATGGTTAAACTAAGTGTGTAGCTCGGTCGCATAGTTTGTGCATGGTTAAACTAAGTGCGCAATGTTGTACGGTTAAGGCGCATGGTTAGTACTAACCGTGTGACTTGGCCTAGGAAATCATGATAGCGGTAATTAAAGTTATGAAAATTTTAATTAAAGTCTTAAAACCTCCCTAATTAACCACAAACTCCTCCCACTGATCATATTCTGATCCTTAGGGTTTTGGGATCCCTCCTAAGGCATTTTGGCTCTCCCAAACTCATTTTTTGGCAGATTGAAGTGCCAATTAAATCATAGATCTTCTATTTTGGTGAGTTATTATCTTATTTATCTTTGATCTCCCTTCTTCTCTTGATTCCTTCTTCTAAAGGTTATTATGGACTTTTTTTGTTGGATATTGGTTGATTTAGGTGGGATTGTAGATCTAAGATCTCTTCTCCCTTCTTTCGAGATCTATCTTCCTAGATCTAGTGATCGCCATCAAAGGCAACACATCTTAGATCTATTGCAGTTGGATTCCAAATATTCCAAGTAGGTGTTTCTATTATTTTCATTCATTTTTTAATTCATTATTTGTAACAACCTAGGTACTTATAAAATAATCAGTTTCCATTCTATAATTAAAAGGTTAAATTCATTATAAATGTATAATGAAATAAGTAGTATTTATAGAAACTAAGGAATCTATACTAAGTGAATAGTAACCTCGTCTATGAGAGTATAAATAAAATTTTTGTATCTTACAAGTGAAATTATGATATATATATATATATATCATGTATTAAGTAAATAAATAGTTTTAAAATGATAAATTAAGTGTTGGTATTTTTGTGACACATAAATTTTAATTTACAATTTTATATATAATATAATGATTTAAAAGAAAATTTATCTTTAAAAAATAGATTCATAAATTAAATATTTTTTTGTCTTGTGATTATAAGATAATTTTATAAGACCTTAATTAATTTTTCAAAGTGTTATAAAATCAGTTATAATTTTAAAATTGGTATTTTTTTAACAAAAAATTATTTTAATTAAAAATTAAATTTCTAATATTTAGAAAATTATTTTCATAAAATGGAGTTAATTTTTGAATTCTAAATTTCAAAAAATGGTTGGTATTAATTTTTGGTATTTTTCTGAAATACTTGAATTTTGGTGAATAGTGAAATATGGTAATTTACAATATTTAACAAATTCGTGAATTATTGAGTCATAGATGATTTAAGGATGATGTAAGCCCAAAATCTTGAACTCTACTTCATTATTTTAATATATTTGGTGATTATTATCAAACTATTCATAGTCTTGATCCAAAATAATAAACTAATGAATAAATAATTAAAAAACATTTATCTCCTGCATTATAAATACCACATATTCTCCTTGCACCTCAAATCCTTATAAATTATTTAATTTCTACCCAATTATATTAATAATCTTCTTCCCAAAATCAAAGACCTATTGGTATCACTAAAATTCCAAATCCATGTACCTTAAGAAGGTTCTCAAGGACAATAATTTGAGAGTTAAAATCTTCTTTCATTTTCTTTTATTTTCTTTTCAATTTATTTTCTTTTCTTATTTTCTCCTCACCTACTTTAATTTTATTGTCTTGATGTAATATCCATCATAAAACCTCTTCTCTTCTCCTCTTATTCTAGAAAATGAAAGCATTTTCCATGATGTGTCGATCCACAACCTTCGTGGATGTTGAATTTTCTTTTTCTTTTACCATATTCAAGGCTGGTCATAAAACCATTATTATGGTTAAATAATATTTTATTATACATATTATAAGTTATATAAGGTTATAGAACCAATATATAAACATGATAGTAAATAAAATGATATAAGTTCATGATATTCGTAAAAACTGCCAAAATAAATTAAATCATTTTCATTAATTTTGTATCTAATGATTAATACTCATATAAAAATGATATATGGTATAATTTAAAATTATAGAAAAATATTAATACCATTTCATTTCACTTTTTTAGTTTTTCTTCTATTTTATAAGAAAATCCATAATGAACCAACCATGGAAACCATGAAATAAACGCACCCGAAACAATGAAAATAACAAAATATTATTAATAAATTGGTGGAATTATGTTATAAAAAGATCGTAAAAGGTATTATAAATATTAATATAGTTATTTAATAAATTAATAATACTATTTAAACCATTTATATTAGTTTCGAACACATTTAAATGAATTCAAACCCAAGGTAAAGGACTTTTCTTTAAAAATATAGTTATAAGTTTCTATTTTTACAAAATTCAGAAGGAATATCTTTATGATGCAAGTATTATTATTTTATGATTATGTTATGGTTTTTGGGAATTGTTTATTAATAATAGTGGGATCTATATCTACCTCCAATTCATTGGGTATGTTTATGTTGGAAGTTGACTGTAATGGTTATTCCAAATGTAACTACGATGGTTACATTATAAGTTAGTCGTGAGTGTTTCATTATAAGGTAGTTGTGAGGGTTAAAAATCATACGGTATCCAAAAGGGTTAAAATTTTAAGTAATTAATTCCCCAAGTTACATATATGGTTTTATTTATTTTTTCTATATTTTATAGAAATCTCATGTTTTTACAAAGTATATGATGCTTTAAGGGTGAGAAGTATATCTTGTGAAAATGATTTCATATGTTTATAAGTATTAATGAACTAATGATTTATTTTCTTTTATGTACCTCACTAAGATTTTTTTTCTCATACTAAGTTTTAAAATTTTTTTCACGGGGTTTAAGGATGGGTGAGATAAAAGAAGAATCCAAGCTGAATGTTGTGAATATTTTTCATGAAAATATTTTATGTTTTTTTTAAAAAAAAAACTTTTTTATTATGGAAGAGATAGATACTATTTTAGTAGTACCCACTTTTTATACTTGTAGGTAGATATGTATTAAGTATTTCATAATTATCTAAAGCTCTAAACTAAAATTATCTTTGGGAATTTAAGAAAGTGAATTATAAAATAATTTACTAGATTATGTAATGTTTAAGGTCGGGTCCTTATAGTTGGTATCAGAGAATGGTTTAGATAACTTTTGAGGTTATGATGATGTTAATAGAATACCATAAATTATTTTTACCTTATGATATATAATTTTATGGTTACTATGTTGCTTCATCTAAGATATGATTATTCAGAATGGTTTTCCGCAGAAGAAATAGGGAATCTAAAGTTGAAAGGCACCGAGAGGATGATATCTTTATGAATCCAAAACCTAGAATGGTGGGAATTAGAACTAAATAGTTTTTTACAGTAATGGATCAGTTGACATAGGATATAAATTGCGGTGTAATCCATGAAAGAGAATAGTCAGATCTACCACAAAGGAACATGAATATAATGGAACATTTTATGACGCAACACCCTCCTATTTTCAGTGGATCTTCTGACCCATTGGCAAGTGAAGGGTGGATTAAATCCCTTAAAAATATATTAAATTTCATAGGGTGTTTAGATAATCAAAAGGTTAGTCTTTTTATTTATTGTTTTTAAGGTGAATATGATCAGTGGTGGTCAATGGTAAAAAATATCAAGGATAATGAGGAGATTTATGTCTCAGAATGGGATGAATTTAAGAATATTTTCCTTGAAAAATATTTTCCTAAGGTGGTTTGACTTAGGATGGAAAATAAATTACTTGAATTGAAACAAAAATATGAAGATTTGATGGATGTGTATGAATAAAATTTCACCCTATTGGCAAGGTTTTCTCCAAATTTTATTTGGGATCTTGATAGTAAAATCAATCATTTTTACTCAGTATTAAAGCCAATATATAAAAGGGTATTGGATTACCATAAATTCAAAAGTTATGAGAAACTTGTTTGATGTGCTGAGAGGGTGGAAATATAATTTTTTGATGATCATGTGTACTTTGAAAATAAGCAGAATAAAAGTTCTAAATGGAAAGCAATGGATAAGATTAAATCAAATAAATTTGAAGGTAATAAAGTCTAGTTCCCAATTTGTGGGAAGTGTGGTAAAAATAACCCTGGGGAATGCCTTAATAGAACTCAGAAGTGTTTTTGATGTGGTAATTTTGGCCATATGTCTTGAGATTTCAATTAAAAGGATCTTAGTATTGATGTGTTTAATTATAATAAGAAATCTATAAAGTGTTTCAAATGTGGTGAGATGAGGCATTATGAAAATACCTGCCCAAAGAAAGATATGAATGATAGAAAGTAGTTAGATTATAAGAAAAAATGTGTAGTGAAATCCTTTGTGACTAAAATAGCAGATGTTGGTCCATCCAATGAATTGGTATTAGGTACATTGTTTTTTTACTCAGATTTTTCTAATGTCTTATTTGATATAAGGTCTATACATTTCTTTATTTCTGAGAAATTTTATAGTGAATTGTAAATTTCATCTCAAGAAATGAAATCAAAACTTATGGTAAAAAAACCAAGGGGAAATATTAAGGAAAAATAGCCTTATAATAATCTTCCTATTGTTTTCTGTGAAAATACATTACCTGAAAACCTTTGTTTTCTTCCCATAGTATATTTTGATGTTATTCTGGGTATAGAATAGATTTCTATTTATCATGCTAAGATTGATTGTAGAGATAAAGAAGTTGTTTTTTATAAAAAAAAATAGTTTGTATACAAGAATGAACCCATACCATTTATAACATATCATAAAGATGAGAAACTATTAAAAGATAGAAACAAAAGTTATCTTGCACATATTGTTGAAAAAAGGGAATTGTTCATATTAATGATGTGTCGGTGGTAAATGAATACCTGGATGTTTTTTTTTGATGACTTACTAAGTTCTATATCTGATTAGGAAGTTGAATTTATTATTGACTTAGTTCCTAATGCTAATACAATCTAAAAACCCCCTTATCAAATGGCTCAAATGGAACTTTTAGAGTTGAAAATGTAGTTACAAGAGTTTCTTGATAGAGTTTTCATTCATCTTTATATCATCACACCTTTTTATCACATAAACATTCATTACATTTTACAAAACCGAGGATCTTTAAGGTTTAGTGTCTTGGAAACCAGGAACTTAAAACATGAAAACATAAAACATTCTTCTTAAACACTTGAAATGATTCTTCTTATGTTCATCCTAGTTTCATTACTGCATCTCATAACCTGGGGACATACATCAAAATAAAGGGTGAGAAGAAGGCCCAGTAAGGGAAACAAGGGAAAACATTTAACATGTGAACTTGAGATACATCAACAATGTCATGAAAAAGAACTTTAAGGCATGAGAAAGAAATCATGAGGCATATCATAATAAAAAACGTATTTCATAACTTGAAGATGTGGATAAAACATTTAATATTGACAATCATTTCCGTTTCACCAAGGTCCATCCCCAAGGTGTCATTAAAAATTACCAAGGTTATTCACCAAGGCGTCGTTAAAAATGGTCATCTCTAGAGATTAAGTCTTTACCCAATGCATTGGAGCTCTATGAGGGCGCAACCTTAAATTTGTCTTTATTATCATGTGAGCCACATATATCATCATCAAACATTTCATAAATATCTCATATAGCATAAAAGAAATGGGTTTCATTTCATAATCATAACGTTTTAAAAACTGCTTTAAAGACATGATCTTTATGTCACTTTAAACCCACAGAAAAGGAAAGAGGGTTTCATGTATGTAAATACCAAAATTAAAATAGAAAATTTTGATATATATATATAAATACCCATGTAGAAGAAATATATTTGAGTATTCACTTAATAAAATAAAATAATTTGAAAAGACATTTTGAGATGAAAATTATGCAGCATAACGGCTATGTTACAGGGTTTTAGAAAACATTGAAAAGAGAGGGGACATGGGTCACCCACTCATAAATGATCCATAAAATAGTAGAGGGACAGAATATTAAGTATATAATAACATGGTAATGAAATTTGAAAGACATTCCATATGAAATGAAAAACATGGAAGGAAGACAAAAATAAGATCTCTCTTATGAAAATTCGGTAGCCTAATGGCGTCACTTAAAACTTAAAAAAGGGAATTGATGAGATCAAATAGGGTATCTCGTCATATGAACATAAAATATCAGTATGATAGATATATAGATCATACCCCAACATAATAAAAAGGAATTTTAAAGACTTTACATGAAAAAATAACTTGAAAACGAGAAGGGTGAAAGAATCCCTTAAAAATTTGGCACCCTAACTGCGTCACTTAAAACTTCAAAAAATGAATTGATGAGATCAAACAGGTTCTCTCATCATATGATCATAAAATATAAGTATTATAGATATAGAGATCATACCCCAACATAATAAAAAGGAACTTTAAAGACTTGACAAGAAAATAGAACTTGAAAATGAGAAGGGTGAAAGAATCTGTTACAAAAAATTCGGCAGCCTAACGGCACCACTTAAACATTCATAAAACAAAATGATGAGAGTAAGAGGGGATATCTCATCATATGAACATGAAAAGGGAAGTAAGAGTAATATAAAATAACATCCTCCAACAAAAGAACATGGATCATAAAAGAAATGACTTAAAAGAAAGTATTTGAAAAGAGAGAGAGAGGTTGGATCCCTTACCTTAAAACGTAACTCTTAAAACTCAAAGGTTGGGACCTTGAGGGCTTGGGGCACGTTGGGAGGACTCCTTGGGAGGTAATAAGACCAGATCTTTGTTGGGGGAGATTTGGGAGTCGAATGGATGAGAGTATGGCTTGGTATTTATAGGGAAAGTGAGGGGACAAGGCATTAATGGCCAAGGGACACCTCATTGATGGTTTTGGAAAAACCATGGGCTTGCCCATGGTATTTTCCCATGGTATTGGCCACTTGGGACACTTCATACCTTATATTACTATTCATAAGTCGACCTTATTGATTACATACTTAATACATAATTTAATTATGTCATTAAACACCCGTAACTTAAAAACTGTATTTTCACTATTCATCGAAAATTCAACTTTCTCAGAAAAATCTCAAAATTTCACCTTTACCAAATATAGATGCTCTGATTTCAAAAATAAACTTTACTTTATAAAAATAATTTTCTAAATATTTTTAATTAAATTTTTAAATAAATACACTATTCACTGAAATTAATTTTTTTCAGAAAAATCCCCAAAAATTACCTTAACATAATATCGATGCTCTGAGTTCAAAAATGAAATCCATTTTATAAAAATAATTTTCTAAATATTTTTAATTTAATTTTTAATTAAAAAACACTATTCACTCGAAAAAACTAATACTTTACTAATAATTTATGAAACCGTTATTTAACCATTTTATTGAATCACATTACTTAATCAAGGTGCCTAGATTATATTAATACTTTCTTTAAGTGAGATTACTAATCCATTTGGTCACATTACTAATCCTAAGCATAAAATCACTATTCATAATTTACTATTCATCAAAAATTAATTTGATCTTATTTGACTCTAAATTTCGTACTGAACATAATTTTAGAAGACCATTTTTTGAAAATCATTACACATTTTTAATTATTTAAGGTTTACATAAACATTTTTTAAAATATCCTTTCTCTAAAATTCACCAAAAATATGCATACTATATTTATTCAGACATTTGAAAATTCATAAACTTCATCATAAGAAGAAATAAAAAAAATTTATTTAAAACAAAGGATTACACAAGGCAGTTACGGTCTCCTTACATATCCCCTTATCACACCAGCATAGGACCTAAGTGTAAGGTGTGCTAAGGTGAGAGAATCCGAGGGAGGCTCAGCCAACATTGCACGAGTAGTAATTTCTATCAGTTTGAACTTCTCGTGAAGACGATTCTGTTCTAGCTTCACACGATGAAGTTCGGCTTGGGTTTGGTCCAGAGCAAAGCCCAGTGGTGCTACCTCCTTACCAAGTTCTGTTAGATGGGCTTCGATCGGTCCAAGACTACTGGGTGAGGCCATCGAATCTTCTTTCTATATTAATTAACCAAGATCACTTGTATTTAGAGACAATAATTGAAACTTTTAGTTTCCAGCAGTCATATTGACCAATGGTCATATAACAGTCAAAACCCAACGGTCTCATTTTAATTATACTCATGTTATAAAATGAAACAGTTTTGTTGAGTATAAAAAATAAAATAACACACAAAATTAGGAAACAGGATTTATTCAAAATTTCGGGTTGTTACAATCTTCCCCCCCTTAAGAAATTACATCCTCGCAATTTTTAAAATTGGGTTTTGAAATTTCATTAAAAGTCCCACATCAGAAAAGGAGTCAGTAAAACTATTACTTTAAAAGAAAGAAAGGTAAGTACAAAGGTCACCCGAGTTAACCCACACTAGGATTCCATGTAGGAAAACATGGACATGGGGGAGAAAACAAAGGGTCAAGTTCTGAGGGAGAGTGATAGAAAACATGATTAGGAGAAAGTTAACCACGATAAAATGACAAACTTATGATGTGTGTAAACGGTCATTGATTACCTAGTAGGAAACGTAAACCAACAACGTTTTTCTTTTACGTTCCTTTCCATAATTTTGAGGAATTCATTTACTACATAGAACAAAAACATAAGGAAATATACCTACTTTCAAGTAGAGTTTCATCCTTTAATAAGTTTCTACCAAAAATAATCTTTTCTCCAAATGATGAGCATTCAAAAACACTTGGTCTCATCAAAACACAAGAATCATCTTCCTGAGAGTCACGTAATCCACAAAATATTAACTATCAATTTCTTCTATCTTTAAACATTATCCCAAAAACATAAAGGGTAAGATAAAACAACTCTTCAAAAAGAAAAAATCCCATAGGAAGAAAAACTACTTTAAATCTTCAAATTTCCATGGTACTACCCAAAGTTCATCATAGACCATTCCATAAATAATTGTCCTTAAAATTCCTCAAAATAAACCAAAATAAGATTGAAACCCAATTATAAGAACGATCTCATAACATAGTCTTCCAAGATAGACTTTATCATTCATCTTCAAACAACATCAACCACTCTTATCATCTTATAACAAAAGTAACTAACCTAATCACATTTTCCCCAAGATAGGTTAATCATTTCCATATGTAACCTAAATTACTATAAGTCCACCTTAAATTCATTGATTTTTCAAAATATAAGTCAACCTTTACTCCTAAAATAAAATACCGTAGTAATCTATTTAACTCAATCAAATAGGGTTTCCAAAATAGTGAACGTCTTCCAAAATAATAATCATCTTTTAATCCCCTAATCACCCTTTTTTTAAGAATAACATCTTCAGTACATCAACATGTGGTACATAATAATAGATTTTTTCCTTAATGATATAAAATCATCTTAGGTAGTGACACGATGATCTTATAAAACATAAAAGATATGCTCATAGAGCACGAACTAAAATACAACATGACATAGACAATTATTGCGAAGAAGTTACATGTACTTCAGTCATCATGATCCATCTCAGCATAGGACTTGCATTGTTCCCTTGTCCTCGAAGATTTTTGATGCTCATCATGCTTCTCATCCATTCCAAGAGATAATTTCCTTGGATAATGTCTAACTTCTCCACATTTACGACATCGAAATGTATAAGGTACATTAGATCGAACCTTATCTCTATTCATCACATTGTCCATTTTTTTAAAGAAATTGGATACTTTATGCCCTATCTTACCACACTTAAAACATCTCTCGGTTCCTTTGTGACATTCTCCTTGGTGCTTCTTCCAACACTTTTTGTAAAAAAGAAATTGGGTCTTCTTTCCCTTATCAACTTTATTAGATGAACATCCTTGAGACTTTTTCTTCTTCTTCCTTGATGAATTTGGGCATTAAACTAGGTACCAATTATTAATTGTGATTTTTGATAGCTGGTTTGGCATAATCACAATATGTTCAACTTGATCTTTCTTCATCTCTATCACATTAATAGGGAAATCGTCACATTTCCCATCACATTGGTTGTTGGGACATGCTCTTCCATTTCCCGCCATTAATTAAGAAAAGAACGTATAATTAGGGGGATTAAATACTTAGACAATAATCATGAAAAGGAAACTTAAAGCATAGAAGGATAAACTTGTAGAAGAAAAGTATACCCTAACTTGTGATCCCCTAGGTCCCAATCTAGGTTATCCATGATCATATATTCTTATGTGAATCTTTATTTTATTTTATCTTTGTTCCTTTAATAATGGTTCATACTAAGCTTATGAATTTACCAAAGCATATCCCCCGGGAGTGTCGTAACCAAGAGTGCAGCAAGGCCCGTTGTCGTGTACCAATTCTCATTAGAGTCTAGCTCAAAGCGGTGTTTTTGGGTTTTACCCCTATGTACATCTGTTCCAGAGCCACCTCTACCTGCTCGTATCCAGACAAGGATGTATTTTCTTGGAAACTCCTTACTCAATACTCACCAAAATACCAGGAAGATTTCCTATATTTAAACTTTTCTATAGGGTTCTTCCTAAAGTTTTCATATCCTAATTTCTACAAATAACTAAACCATCCTTTGATACTAACTATAGAATCCTGCCTTTTTATCACATAAACTTTCATTACATTTTACAAAACCGAGGATCTGTAAGGTTTAGTGTCTTGGAAACCAGGAACTTAAAACATGAAAACATAAAACATTCTTCTTAAACACTTGAAAGGCTTCTCCTTATGTTCATACTAGGTTCATTACTGTATCTCATAACCTGGGGACATACATCAAAAGAAAGGGTGAGCAGAAGGCCCAGTAAGGGAAACAAGGGGAAACATTTAACATGTGAACTTGAGATACATCAACAATGTCATGAAAAAGAACTTTAAGGCATGAGAAAGAAATCATGAGGCATATCATAATAAAAATAACGTATTTCATAACTTGAATATGTGTCTAAAACATTTAATATTGACAACATTTCCATTTCACCAAGGTCCATCCCCAAGGTATCATTAAAATTTACCAAGGTTATTCACCAAGGCGTCGTTAAAAATGGTCATCTCTAGAGATTAAGTCTTTGCCCAATGCATTGGAGCGCTATCAGGTCACACCCTTAAATTTTTCTTTATTATCATGTGATCCACATATATAGTCATCAAAAATTTCATAAATAGCCCATATAGCATAAAATAAATGGGTTTCATTTCATAATCATAACGTCTTAAAAAATGCTTTAAAGACATGATCTTTATGTCACTTTAAACCCACAGAAAAGGAAAGAGGGTTTCATGTATGTAAATCCCAGAATTAAAATAGAACATTTTGATATATATATATATATATATATATATATGAATACCCCTATATAAGAAATATCTTTGAGTATTCACTTAATAAAATAAAATAATTTGAAAAAAAAGGACATTTTGAGATGAAAATTCTGCAGCATAACGGCTATGTTACAGGGTTTTAGAAAACATTGAAAAGAGAGGGGAAATGGGTCACCCACTCATAAATGATTCATAAAATAGTATAAGAACAGAATATAAAGTATATAAGAACATGTTAATGAAATTTTAAAGACATTCCATATGAAATGAAAAACATGGAAGGAAGACAAAAATAAGATTTCTCTTATGAAAATTCGGCAGCCTAACGGTGTCACTTAAAACTTCAAAAGGGAATTGATGAGATCAAATAGGGTCTCTCATCATATGAACATAAAATATCAGTATGATAGATATAGATATCATACCCCAACATAATAAAAAGTAACTTGAAAGACTAGACATGAAAATAGAACTTGAAAACGAGAAGGGTGAAAGAATCCCTTAAAAATTCGGCACCCTAACGGTGTCACTTAAAACTTCAAAAAATGTATTGACGAGATCAAATAGGGTATCTCATAATATGATCATAAAATATCAGTATGATAGATATAGATATCATACCCCAACATAATAAAAAGGAACTTGAAATACTTGACAATAAAATAGAACTTGAAAATGAGAAGGGTGAAAGAATCCGTTAAAAAAATTTCGGCAGCCTAACGGCGCCACTTAAACATTCATAAAACGAAATGATGAGAGTAAGAGGGGATCTCTCATCATATGAACATGATAAGGGTAGTAAGAGTAATATAAAAGAACATCCTACAACATAAGAACATGGAGCATAAAATAAATGACTTAAAAGAAAGTATTTGAAAAGAAAGAGAGAGGTTGGATCCCTTACCTTAAAACGTAACTCTTAAAACTCAAAGGTTGGGACCTTGAGGGCTTGGGGCACCTTGGGAGGACTCCTTAGGAGTTAATGAGACTAGATCTTCGTTGGGGGAGAGTTGGGAGTCGAATGGATGAGAGTATGGCTTGGTATTTATAGGGAAAGTGAGGGGACAAGACATTAATGGCCAAGGGACACCTCATTGGTGGTTTTGGAAAAACCATGGGCTTGCCCATGGTATTGGCCACTTGGGACACCTCATACCTTATATTACTATTCATAAGTCGACCATATTTATTACATACTCAATACATCATTTAATGATGCCATTAAATACTCGTAACTTAAAAACTGTATTTTCACTATTCATCGAAAATTCAACTTTCTCAGAAAAATCCCAAAATTTCACCTTAAAAAAATATCTATGCTATGATTTCAAAAATAAACTCCATTTTATAAAAATAATTTTCTAAATATTTTTAATTTAATTTTTAAATAAATACACTATTCACTAAAAATTCATTTTTTCAGAAAAATCCCCAAAAATTCCCTTAACATAATATCGATGCTCTGAGTTCAAAAATGAAATCCATTTTATAAAAATAATTTTCTAAATATTTTTAATTTAATTTTTAATTAAAAAACACTATTCACTCAAAAAAACTAATACTTGACTAATAATTTATGAAACCGTTATTTAACCATTTTATTGAATCACATTACTTAATCAAGGTGCCTAGAATATATTAATACTTTCTTTAAGTGAGATTACTAATCCATTTGGTCACATTACTAATCCTAAGCATAAAATCACTATTCATAATTTACTATTCATCAAAAATTAATTTGATCTTATTAGACTCTAAATTTCGTACTGAACATAATTGTAGAAGACCATTTTTTGAAAATCATTACACATTTTTAATTATTTAAGGTTTATATAAACATTTTTTAAAATATCCTTTCTCTAAAATTCACCAAAAATATGCATACTATATTTATCCGGACATTTGAAAATTCATAAACTTCATCATAAGAAGAAATCAAAATTTTTATTTAAAACAAAGGATTACACAAGGCAGTTACGGTCTCCTTACATAGCCCCTTATCACACCAGCATAGGACCTAAGTGTAAGGTGTGTTAAGGTGAGAGAATCCAAGGGAGGCCCAGCCAACATCGCACGATTAGTAATTTCTATCAGTTTGAACTTCTCGTGAAGGTGATTCCATTCTAGCTTCACACGATGAAGTTCGGATTGGGTTTGGTCCAGAGCAAAGCCCAGTGGTGCTACCTCCTTCCCAAGTTCTGTTAGATGGGCTTCGATCGGTCCAAGACTACTGGGTGAGGCCATCGAATCTTCTTTCTATATTAATTAACCAAGATCACTTGTATTTAGAAACAATAATCGAAACGTTTAGTTTCCAGCGGTCATATTGACCAATGGTCATATAACAGTCAAAACCCAACGGTCTCATTTTAATTATACTCATGTTATAAAATGAAACAGTTTTGTTGAGTATAAAAAATAAAATAAATCACAAAATTAGGAAACAAGATTTATTCAAAATTTCGGGTTGTTACAATATTAGTACTTCACCATGGGGTTCTCCTATTTTTTCATTAAAAATAAATATGGTTACATGAGATTTTGTGTTGATTATAAATCTTTGAATAACATTACTATTAAGAATAATTATCCATTGCCTCATATTGATGACATGTTTGATCAACTCTAGGGAGCTCAGTATTTTTCCAAGATTGACTTGAGATCCGAGTACCATCAGATGAAGGTGAAGGGGGATGACATTCTGAAAATAGCATTCTAAACTAGATATGAGCACTATGATTTTTTTTTTTTCCTTTGTTTTGAAAAATTCCCTTGTTGTATTTATGGATCTTATGAATATAATCCTCCATGAATATTTGGATAAGTTTGTTGTTGTTTTTATTGATGATATTTTTTTATTCAAAATTTTATGAGGAATATGAAAAACATCTAAGGATTGTTCTACAAGCAATCAAAAAAAAGAATTTATGCGGGAAATTTAGAAAATGGGATTTTTGGTTGCAAAAAAATTCTTTTCTTGGGAACATTGTAAATAAGGATGACATAACAATTAATCCTTCCAAAATAAAAGTAGTTTATGAATGGCCAAGTCCTACAAATGTTACTTAGATTTATATTTTTCTTGGATTAGTAGACTATTACTGGTGATTTGTTAAGAACTTTTCATGGTTATCTAGACTGCTAACTAAGTTAACACAAAAAGGGGTTAAATTTATTTGGACAGAAGATTATGATGTTTCTTTTCAGGAACTAAAAATAATATTTTTGAATGCTTCGGTTTTGGCCCTACCTTATAAAAATGGTAATTTTTTCATCTACAGTGATTCTTCATTGAAGGGACGTGGTTTTGTTCTAATACTAAATGATCAGGTAATTGATTATGCTTCAAGACAACTAAAACATCATGAGTTAAATTATCCCACACATGATCTGGAATTATCAGATGTGGTTTTCTCTTTAAAAATATGGAGAATTCATTTATATGGATCCAAATGTGAAATATATACTGACTATAAAAGTTTGAAGTATATATTCACTCAGAAGGAATTGAACGTGAGGAAGAGAAGATGGATTGAACTAATAAATTATTATGATTTCATGATCAATTACCATTATAAAAAAGAAAACAAAGTGGCAAATTCCTTGAGTCAAAAACATCACTATACATTAACCGTGTTACATTTGGAATATGACCCCTTGATTAATGATTTGATGAATTTTGGATTGGAAGTTTTTTGGTGCAGTAAATTCTTTAATTTTGTTTGAGGTGATAGTGCAATTGTCTCTATCAGACAGAATTAAGCAAGTATAGAAGGAAGATCATGAGTTATAGAAAAAGGTATAATTGGTGAAAAAGGGTAAGTTTCTAGAATTTAACATTGATAAAGACTGTATTTTGAGATTTGGGAATAGATTATGTGTGCCTTTCGATTCATAGTTTAAGAAAGAGTTATTAAGTAAAGCTCATAGTTCTCCATTTTTAGTTTATCCTGAAAGCACTAAGATGTATAGAGACCTTCAGGAGTATTATTGGTGGTATGGAATGAAAATATATATTGCTGATTTTATTATAAAATGTTTGGATTTTCAGTAGGTTAAAGTAAAGCGATAACTACCAAAGGGTATTCTTCATCCTTTTCCTGTTCTATAGTGAAAATAGGAAAATATATCCATGGACTTCATGGTGGGACTACCAGAGACTCAAGGTAATAATGTGATTTGGGTTATTGTTGTTCGAGTGACTAAATCTGCACATTCCCTTCTTATTCAAGATACATTTTCTTTAGATAAACTTTCTCAGTTGTACCTCAAATAGATTCTCAGGTTACATGGTATTTCTCTCTCCATTATATCTGGTCGTTATCCTGAGTTCACTTATAACTTTTTGAAAGGCCTTCAGAAGTCATTGGGAGATAAATTAAATTTCAAAACTACTTTTCATCATCAATGTGATGGATATTCATAGAAAAAGAATCATACATTAGATGATATGCTTTGAGATTGTTTAATGGATTACTAGGGAAGTTGGTATCAGCATCATTCTTTAGTTTATTTTTCTTATAATAACAGCTTTCATTCTAGTATACAGTTGACACATTTTGAGTCATTATATGGTAAGTGGTGTCAAACTCCAGCATTTTGGGATGAAGTTAGGTAGAAGAAGTTTATTGGACTAGAATTAGTAGATGAAGTGGCTGGTAAAGTGAATATGATCCAGCAACACATGAGGATAGCTCAGAGCAAGCAGAAAATTTATGCAGATAACAGGAGGAAAGACTTTTCTTTCGAGGTAGGTGATTATGTTTTCCTTAAAATATCTCTTTGGAAAAGTGTTATGTGTTTTTGTAAGAAAGAAAATCTAAGTCCATGGTTCATTGGACCTTATGAAATCCTAGATAAAGTTAGACCATTTTCTTACTGATTAGCATTTCCTCCAAGTTTATCTCAGGTTCACAATTTTTTTCATGTTTAGATGTTAAGAAACTATGTTCCAGATTCATCTCATGTTTTGAGCTCAAAAGTAGTTCATATGGAAGAAAACATTTCTTATGAAGAGAAACCTATTCAGATTCTTGATCATATAGAGCAAGTATTGAGGAATATAGTAATTCACTAGGTTAAGGTTTTGTGGAGAAACCACATGGTTGAAGAAGCAACATGGGAATCTGAAAATGCTATGAAAAAAAGGTATCCTCGCTTATTTAATAAGTGAATAAAAATTGTGAGGATGAAATTTTCAAAATGAGGGGAGAATTTAACAACCAAGGTACTTATAAAATAATTTATTTCCATTCTAGAATTAAAAAGTTAAATTCATTTTAAATGTATAATTAAAGAAGTATTTATAGAAATTAAGGAATCTATACTAATAGAATGGTAACCTCATCTATGACAGTATAAATAAAATTTATGTATCATATAAGTGAAAATATGATATATTTATGTCATGGATTAAGTAAATAAATGGTTTGAAAATGATAAATTAATTGTTGGTATTTTTATGACACGTAAATTTTTATTTAAAATTGTACAATTAATATAATGATTTAAAAGAAAATTTATCTTCATAAAATAGATTCATAAATTAATATTTTGATGTCTTATAATTATAAGATAATTTTATGAGACCTTAATTAATTTTTCAAAGTGATATAAAATCAGTTATAATTTTAAAATTTGTGTTTTTCGAATAAATAATGATTTTAATTAAAAATTCAATATCTCATATTTGTAAAATTATTTTCATAAAACAGAGTTTATTTTTTAATTCTACACATTGAAAAATGGTTGGGGTGAATTTTTGGTATTTTTCTAAAATACTTGAATTTTTAGTGAATAGTGAAATACGATAATTTACGGTATTTAACAAATTCATGAATTGTTGAGTCATGGATGATGTAAAGATTGTGTAAGCCTAAAATCTAAAACTATCCTTTATTATTTTAATATATTTCTTTATAATTCTCAAACTATTCATAGTCTTGATCTAAAATAATAAACTAAAGAATAAAATAATCAAAAAACATTCATCTCCTTCACTATAAATATCACCCCTCACCACCTCTTCTCCTCACACCTCAAAGCCTTGTAGATTTTTTATTTTCTACCCAATCCCATTCCTAAGCCTCTTTCCCATATCCAAGACCTATTGGTTTCACCAAAAGGCCAAAATCCAAGTGCCTTAAGGAGGTTCTCAATGAGAAGAATTCAAGATGTAAAATCCTCTTTCATTTTCTTTTATTTTCTTTTCAATTTATTTTCATTACTTATTCTCTCCTAAATTACACTATTCGAATGGAAATGATAACTCCATTATCTTACATATAATGTAATTTTGTTATTTTAATGTAATATCCATCACCAAACCTCTCCTCTTCTCCTCTTATTCTATAAAATGAATCCATTGTCCATGATGTGTCGATCTACTGCCTTCGTGGATGTCAAATTTTAATTTTCTTTTACCACCTTCAAGGCTAGTCATAAAACCATTATTATGGTTAAATAATATTTTATTATGAATATTATAAGTTGTATAATGTTCTAGAACCAATATATAAAAATGATATTAAATAAAATGATATAAGTTCATGGTGGTCGTAAAAACCACAAAAATAAATTAAATCATTTTCATTAATGTTTTATTTAATGAATCATACTCAAATCAAAAAACAAAATTATATATGGTATCATTTAAAATTATGGAAACATATTAATACTATTTCATTCCACTTCTGTAGTTTTTCTTCCATTCGACACGAAAATCCATAATGAACCAACCATGGAAACCATGAAATAAACGCACACAAAAAAATGAAAATAACAAAATATTATTAACAAATAGGTGGAATGATGTTATAAAAAGATAATATAAGGTATTATAAATATGAATATATTTCTTTAATAAATTAATTACACTCTTTAAACCATTATACAATAGGTTTGAACACATTTTAAGGAAGTCAAACTCAATGTAAGGGACTTTGCTTTAAAAATCCTCTTTTAAATTTCTATTTATACAAAATTCAAAAGGAATGTTTTTATGATGCAAGTATTATTGTTTTGTGATTATTTTCTGGTTCTTGGAAATTATTTATGATTAAGGGTGGTACCTATGTCTCCCTCTAATTCATTGGGTGTGTTTATGATGGAAATTGGTCGTAATGGTTATTCCAAGTGTAACTGTGATGCTTACACCATAAGGTAGTTGTGAGGGTTACATTGTAAGGTATTTGTGAGGGTTAAAAATCATATGGTATCCATTAGGGTTAAAATATTAAGTAATTAGTTCCCCAAGTTACATAAATGGTTTTATTTATGTTTTATATGTTTTATGGAAATATCATGTTTTCAAGAAGTAAGTATATGATACTTTAAGGGTGAGAAGTATATCTTGTGAAAATGATTTCATATGTTTATAAGTATTCATGGAATAATGATTTCCTTTCTTTTATGTACCTTACTGAGATTTATATTCTCATCCTAAGTTTTAAAATATTTTTCACAATGTTTAAGGATGGGTAAGAGAGAAGAAGAATCCAAGATGAATGTTGTGAATATTTTTCATGAAAATTTTTCATGTTTTTTAAAAACAAATATATTATGGAAGAAATGGATATTTCTTTAGTAGTACCCACTTTGTATTCTTGTGGGTTGATATTTATGAATTATATCCTAATTCTTTAAAACTATAAACTAAAAGGATCTTTAAGAATGTAATAAAGTTAATTCTAAAATAATTTACTAGATTATGTAATATTTAAGGTCAGTTTCTTATATTGTTTCTTGATAATTCATAGATACATGTTTCCTAATTTATAACACATATTCTATGAAATTTGTTCATTTAATTCCTCATAAAATATTCTTTGACCAATTTTCCTTTGAATTGAACATGGAATGAATTAAATGGATATAATCATGATTTCTCTTACCTTTTTGTGAATTGATAAATGCCATGTTTGTTTTAGTTTATTTTTAAAGAACTTTTAAATGATTTTTTGGTCAAATTGAGTGCTTTGGCCCATATTTTTATTTATTAAATGAATTTTATTTATTTGAATTAAATTAATTGAACTATTTGATGTTTTATAAATAGTTTAAAATGCTTGAATTTATTAAATGAACAAGAACCCCCTTTGAATTATTTTACCCTTTTTTTGGAATTGGTGTTCTTGGGTTATTTGAAATAAATGAATTATCTGCATGGAAAGCGGGTGTAAACCCATGTTTTGAAATGTATTTAATCCTTTTTAAAATTTTAATGCTTCCTTTAAACTCTTTAGGGTTGATTTTAAATAAATGATTGCTTTAAAGGCCCATTTTTTATTTTAAATGATGAATTATGAAAGGAAGCAGTCATTATTACCCTTTTGAATATTGAATTGTATAAAAGGTTTTGAATTGACATTGATGATGCTTGACAGACCAGTTGGAACTTTATGATCATTATCCCATGTGATAATCTCTTAATTGTAACTTTTTTATTCTTATAATTCTCATTATTGTGGGGTTTTAAAAATGAATTGTGTACTTTGAGAGATTTTGGGGTGAGAGTGAGTTATTTTCGATAAGGATCATTGTGTAATCCTCATAACTTTTTTATCTTACCCCTTCTTTTTACTAGTCATGGGAACCTGGATAGTTATATGGGATGACCTAGATATATTATTAACTAGTATACTCACATTCTTCTAGTGGATCCATAGAGAATGTGAAAGGTTCAAGTTATGGACTCGTGGCTAGGAAAGCGGGTGTGCATGGAACTGGTTTTCTTTAGACCTGTGAGACTAGATGTAAGCCCAGTAATTAGTCATGTTGTAATTTGATTATCTATTCTAAGGTGGACTCACTATCATAACTAGGTTATACCCATGACATCCATATACTTTATCTCAATACATGACAGTGTTGGTTGTCACCATTTAGCATCGGAGCTTCCTTTCTTACTTCATTTATTACTATTCTACACCTTGAATCTATTGTATTAACTCTTATTCATCTTTCCATATCAGGTTCATATTCTCATCTTTTCTTGATTATCTGGATTTAGCTTATAAAATGGTTTTCAATGATTTTCAAGAAAATGTTTTGTTTTTTAAAAGGTGAAATGGCATGTTTTACAAGTTTAGTTTAATAAATGAATTTTAAAAGTTTAAAAATATATTTTTAAACTAATACTTATAATATATTATTTTTAATCCTCTTTTAGCATATTTGAATTGTATTATGAAGTAATTTCATATAATCTTTGGTGGAATCCTACTGTGCTCTTTAACTCACACCCTACTTGTACCTTTTGGTGTTTGCAGCCCTTTATTATTTTATAGCAGGTGTTAGTGCTCTTTCCTTCCTTTGTGGTTTTTGAGTTAGGGTGACCAAGGGTGGGTGAATTGGGACATGGTGGGTGGTTGTGGACCACCAGTAGGTGGGTTTTGGTTGTTGTGTTCCTCTTTTAGTTTTCTTAGTGTATATTTGTACTTTTATATGTGTGTATTGATTGATATAAATTTGATTATTTTTTTGCATTATACTCTTTTATTGTAATCTTCTAAGGGAGAAATCATTCCCAATGGTTATTTTTTGATGCCCAAGTGATTGTCATCAGCCCGTGGATATCGGGACCGCTCTTCGGGTTAGTGGTGAATCAACTCAGGTATTGGTTTAGATGGTATTCTGGGTTGGTTCATTACAAATAGTATCATAGCTAGATTTTTTCTTAAAGTTAAATACTTGAATTTGAAATCCATATGTTATTTGGGGTGAGTCATGGTATAAAAGAGATTAAGAATGTTTTGGGACTCAATAGGTAGTCCATGAGTGGGTACTTGATCACCACCCCTTCATGTGATACTTGAGTTACCATGGATGTTGGGTCTTGAGTCTTTCTTTTGAGTTATTGGTTTTTTTTATAATAAATTATATTTAGATTCCCAATGAGAATATATTTTATTTTTGGAATATATTATGAGTTTTTTAACCATAGTGGAATAATGGCCACAGTGGCACCATGTTTTCACAGTCTGGTAAACTATGAGGAATCGGTGTGGGTGATTTGGAAATCCAACCATGAATAGTTATAAGGTTGGTGTGTGGTTTACTAGCCTATATGAACAATCCTTTTACAGCTCTAACTTGGTTCTAAACTTTAAACCTTATCCATTATCTTACAAGTGACTTCACTTATGTGAGGTTGGTTATATGGGTTATGGATTTGTATTTTTTTTCATGCTCTTGTTTGGTTGTTTCAAATTTAATCCCTTGTTAATAATTTTAAATCCATTGTGAGAACTAAATTGTGTCTTAAAACATGTTTTGTTAAGTTATTTGGGAATTTTTTTCAATGACCAAAAAAGTGAGTTTTATGAAATGTTTGGTTTGAAAACTAATTATCAAAGACACTTATGTGATGTGATAAATGAATGTTTTAAGACGTAATTTTTGTTTTGTAATGGATTTAAAATGTAAATGGTTTTGATAATTGGAAAATGGGATTAATTCTTCTGAAACCTTGGAATAATTTACATGTGTTGGTAAAGGTTTTTTGAAACCATGATTGATTTATAACAAGATTTATCGTTTTGAAAGGAAAGAGTAATGTTTTATAAATGGTGGTGTTATGAAATCAATGTTGTTTTGATTAAAGTGGGTTGTGAATTTGTTTAAAAAAATTGTTATGTTTGAGTGTTCTTTGATGCTTGAGTTGATATTCCCATGCTTTGTGATGTTCATAAATGTCTCCTAAAAAGTTCTTTAAAAAAAAGATAGAATGTTGGTCCAATGGTTCAGTCCTTGGGGTAATTCTTCACATTTTATAGAAGTAGAATCTCTTGTCAACGACTCTACCAAGACTTTATACTGATTGGTGGATCTAGAGACCTTCCATCCATTGAATCCCATCCTAGAATTACTATATTGTCATCCACCATCTTATAAAAGTGAAAAATTCTCTCTTGAGGAAGTGTGGTGGCTTGAAGAAGTTTATGGTATCTTCAATTATCTTAAGAATTGTGAATCTCTAAAGCTCAATTCTATCAAATCCACATTTAAGGGACCTGGATAGGAGTGGTGGTAAGTTTTGATTACCTATGGTATGTATGAATCAATGTCTTGGTAATCCTTTAAGTCAGTCTTCATTCTATGGCAGTATCCTGAGGAAGTGAAGAAGGAGAAATTTTTTGAGTTCTTGAGTTTCAGTCAAGATTATCTATTAGTTTCAAAGTATGCCAAGAATTTATCATGTTTGTTGTGTTTCATACCTGGACTTTTTGTTAATGAATTTAGTAAGGCAGTCTCTTTTAGAAAATCTCTTCACTCGGAACTTGTAACTGACATGCCTACAGAATGGTTGATATCTTATCCAGAGATGGTTGAAAGGTACTTTTAAGCTGAAGTAGAGCTAGAAAAACAACATGAATGGCTAAATGCCACATTTACAATTAAGGAAGTTCAGTCTCCTTAGGAAAATAAGAGAACTATCGTGTGCTTCCAGTGTGGAACACCTGGTCATTCTAAGAATTTGTGTTCTAAATCTATGAGAGTTTGTAAATGGTGTGTTCACTTAGGTTACTTTATGAGGTTCTATGAGTTGGGTGACATGAAAGGGAAATTTAGGTTGGGAATATCAGCTCCTAACTATGGGGAAGCAGATGATTGATGATAATGGGGCTCCAGCTATAGGAATTGGAGTGAATCTTTTCATGCTTGGAGGAGCTTCTAGTTGCTAATGTTAAATGTTGATCCAGCTTTTTGTTTCTAATGTGGAAGTGGAAACTTTTGAGTTTTTCCTTCTTGTGGCTAGTCTATTTTTGAAAACCTCTTATTTTTATATAATGTGGACCTTAGTAGCAGTCATTTGTGTATTGGTGATATGATAATGGTTTCGTTTCTTGATATCTTGTTTGTTGTTCCTTGGTGTTCCTATTGTTTTGACTTGATGGTTAGAGCTCAATTTTGAAATATTGGATGATCTCCCTTGTGAGAGTGTAGTACCATGTTGTGCACTGACATGTATATTTGATCTCTTTCTAGTTGGACTTGGATAGACCTTGGAAATGTACTTGGTTAACTAGTACGATGTGGTTTTTTATATACTAGGAACACGGTGGTGCTAGAATTTGATTTAATGAGCTCATCGAGGTATGAGGGTTAGTTTAAAAAATACTAGGTTACTGTCGAGTACTTACCCAAGGTAGAAAACCTTTCCAGTTATTTACCATGATTATGGATACTTGATTATAGATGTTTCTCCTTATAGAATAGTTGAAGTATCTTTTTTGGGTCTAAGGGACGTGATTCTCTTATGGTACACCACTTTGGTGAATCTTTAAATGGTGGGGAGACCTATGTTAGGTCAACAGTGTTTATCTGGTTTGGAGATGTGTGATGATCATGGTGTTTTGATATTAGAGACATATGTGTATTTTTAAACTTTGGGTGAGTCTTTCTTTTGGACCATGGACCGTTTACCTCATAGGTTGAGTGATTGATTTCTTCTTTTGTCACCATGTTCTATATTTTGAACTAGGTTCTTTCTGGGGATATAAAATCCTATGGTGGGGAGGTTGTAACATCTCGTTACTTTTTTGTATGTGTTTTGACCCATTGATTTGAGTACCCAATGTTTGTATCTCTTTGCGGTTTGTTTTGGTATTTTACCAAATCCTTTTTGAAGGTTTATGGGTCTTTTCATGGTTTATGCGTGGTTTACGCATGGTTAAAAAAAGTGTACAGCCTAACTTTCATTTTTTGTTCATGGTTTGTGCATGGTTAAACAAAGTGTGTAACACGTTGCATATATTTATCATGGTTAAACTAAGTTTGTATCCTAGTTACATGGTTTGCACATGGTTAAAATAAGTATGCAGCTTGAGTGTGCAATGTTTCATGTTTAAAGTGCATGGTTAGTACTAACTGCACGACTTATCCCAGGAAACCGTGATAAAGGTAATTAAAGTTATGAAAAATGTAATTAAAGTCCTAAAACTCCCTAATTAACCCCAAACTCCTCCCAGTCGATCATAATCCGGTCCTTAGGGTTTTGGGAGCCCTCTGGAGGCATTTTTGCTCTCCCAAACTCATTTCTTGGTGGATTGAAGTGCCAATCGAAGTGGAAATATTCTCTTTTGATGAGTTATTCTCTTCTTGATCTTTGATCTCCCAACTTATCTTGATTCCTTATTCCTAAAGGTTATGATGGTCTTGTGTTTTGTTGGATCTTGGTTGATTTATGTGGGATTGTAGATCTAGGATCTCTTCTCTCTTCTTTCGAGATCCATCTTCCAAGATCTGGTGATCGCCATCGGAGGTGACATGTCTTAAATCCATTTTGTTTGGATTCCAAATATTCCAAGTAGGTGTTTCTATGATTTTGCTTCATTTTTTGATTCACTGTTGCTTCATAATTCATAGATACATGTTTCTTAATTTCTAACACATGTTCTATGAAATTTGTTCATTTAATTCCTCATAAAATATTATTTGACCAATTTTTCATTGTATTGGACATGGGATAAATTAAATGGATATAATCATGATTTCTCTCACCTTTTTTGTATTGATAAATTCCATGTTTATTTTGATTTATTTTTAAAGAGATTTTAAAGGATTTTTTGGTGAAATTGAGAGCTTTGGCCTAAGTTTTTATTTATTAAATGAACTTCCTTAATTTAGATTAAATTAATTGAACTGTTTTATGTTTTCTAAATAGTTTAAAATTCTTGAATTTATTAAATGAACAAGAACCCACTTTGAATAATTTTACCATTTTTTTGTGTCACGACCTGCCTTCACCAAGATGAGGGAAGGGACAAAAAACTACTAGACCTTCCTTCTTCAAGTTGAAGGAGAGATAGTGACCCTTGAGTCCTGCCTTCAATAGGCCTCAGAGTAGCGAATAGAACCAAGGGTATAGAATCCCACATAAAATGGAAGGTATTACCCTTTTTATTTAATAATATTGAGAGATAAGATGGTAAATCCCAAATAAATCCAAAAAACTGAAAGTAAGAGTAAATCCAAAAATCCATTCTCATATGCATGCTTAAAATAAACTGATACAAGGTACAAGAAAACTCTGATGAAAAGTACCAAAAGAGAGAAAAGTAGCAACGACAACTCTCGAAGCCCGAGCTAGTAAGGTATGGCACGGTCCTCAAATTCCTCCTAAAAACCTGAAATCAGTTTTATATATGTAGGGTGAGTATACAGGTATACTCAGCAGGGAAAACCAAAATATCTTGTGCACAAGTGGGGAGGAATTATAATACCCCGTGAGAAATAGAGATAATCAAAACACCTAGCAAGGAAACTATCCACCCAGCCTCACTATGGAACACTCCCCAAATAATGCAAGTCAGGTAAAGTAATAGAAATAGCACATCAATATTTGGGTACCCCCACCACTTTACCACTGGTTACTTAGGACATCCTACACATCAAACCTCCCATGCGAGTTCCATTGCAGTCCCACTACCGCCCCAACAATAACCATATGGGCCACCACAACCACACATCCTGCCTGCAGACACCTGGGCCACCACAACCACGCATAACCATGCCCACATACACCTTGTCCAGAACAAAGACCGCCACACCCGAAGACACCTAGGTCAGAACAACCACTACTATGCCCGAAGACACATGGGCCTCATCCCAAAGACACTTGTGAAACAAACATGCCCGCACACACCTGGGTCAAACACCACAACACAGCCTGCCTGAAGAGTCTAGGTCTATAATGAACCTTAGGCCATCACAACCTACACGAAGATTCTAGGGCCATAATGAACCTTAGGCTATCATAGCCAGCCCGAATAATCTTGGGCTACTTGGGAGAGGGAGTAGAAAGGAGAAAATAACCAACCACTCATAATAATGTTGGGAAAAATGCCCTCCCCCATGAGATGGAGGTGTTTTTCACGAAGTGCTCAACATGG
This sequence comes from Viscum album, assembly GCA_963277665.1. Lineage (NCBI taxonomy): Eukaryota > Viridiplantae > Streptophyta > Magnoliopsida > Santalales > Viscaceae > Viscum > Viscum album. The sequence continues at coordinate 1,055,385,576 of OY728125.1, read as the reverse complement.
GTAGGGTGCGTATAAGAAACACAAGAACTAAATATGATACATATAGGTAAACAAGCACTCATCCCAACCTAAGGGTCCTAAAGAAGACAACCAGCCCATACACAACCACTCTTGCTGTTATCCCTACATGCACAAATACACCATATCCACAATCAGAACACAATCCATTCTGGGAAAACAATTCCCCCATTGTACCCATTCTCGTTCATGTTTAAGTGATTCTGTTTAAAAAAATCCTTCACTATTGGGAAACTAACATGCGCAACTACAATCCAAAACAACAACTAAAGGAAGAACAGACAAGTGACAATTTAAGCATTCACACCCGGTTTTCTTGTAAAGTCACAACAACAAAAGGTATTAGTGAGATCCCTCAAATTACTAGAACCAAACCAAGCCTCAACATACCATCTCCAAACAGCCTCAGATTTACAAGCCAACAACTTCTCAACCAGAGAAAAATTCCATCCCCCCTCTACGTCACCCCACAAGGCATCAAATAGAACAACTATACACATCACCAGAATAGATCGAGGGAGTTTTTATATTTATCCAACACCATTCATTAAGTCCCATCCTTCCATTTTGTTAATCAGGGTGATCACACAGGGGATTTTACTCATTGGGAATCCATTTAATCAACCAAGTTTACATGATTAACCAATTTCCATGATACAGTCATTCAATCACAATATTATCCAGAAAACATAGGTTCATTGGTGCGCAAGGGCCACCAATGGCCACGATTTTCAGTGGACATAAGCCCATAAAATTCACAACATAAAATGAAGGTAAAACACAGCAACATCAACATCATCATTCCCATCCCTTCATTCTTTAAAATTATGTTTATTATCTTCATTAAGGTTTGGTTTCATCCACGTCCCAAGGGAAACATTATCACACCCACCCCGCAATATGCACAGTAAAGAGAGATGAAGGAAAAACCCCTACTTGGATGATCAACAATCAAAGTTTTCTCTTTGCACCAAGAACTGGGGATGTGTGACTTGCAGAGGAAGAACTCTGAGGAATCTAAGGCTAAGTGGTAAGGGCTCCATCATGGGCACACGATTCATCTCAGAAGGAAGTCTCAAGGTGCACTAAGAGAGACTAGAAGGAAAAAAGGAAAAGAGGATGTCAGATTAAGAAAAGTCCAGATCCTAAAATCAGGGAGACGATTTCAAAGTACTTAAAAGTTGGATCATGGCTCGACCGCATGGTTGGGTGGTTTCACACATTGGGATAAATTGAGATTTATTAATTCTCCTCATAGATGGTGGATATAACGGTTGTGAGTTAATAAATTTCCTTTAAACGGAGAAAAATGTGTAACAAGGGAGAAACTGTAAAACACGTCAAAGGTGTGACACCAAGGAAAAGGGCCACACATTTTAGTAACTCAAGGTTCTACCGACTATTGGGGGTTTAAAACATCTTTTAATGGGTTTAAATGTCTTTGAAATGGGTATCAAAACATTTTTACATCAAAAGATACGTTACTGGGGAAAACTTGAAGGTTATGGGAAAACTGGGAATGACTCACCGTTAGGTGAGGCACTGTCGCCCTGGCACCGTCTCTCCGGCACCATCGCTGATTGGTGTTACAGATGACCCATCGGTGCCACCGACGCCCGTCGATGCCACTGTTCGTTCGACCAAAATTTTGGAAAACTCCTTAATGAGTCAACGATGGTCCCCAGGTTTCCCCAATCACCAGAAATTTTTCAAAGTAATGGATCAAGAGGGTCCATGCCATTACATTTTGGAATTGGTTTTCTTGGGTTATTTGAAATAAATGATTTATCTGCATGGAAAGAAGGTTTAAATCCATGTTTTGAAATGTGTCCAATCCTTTTTAAAATTGTACTACTTACTTTAAACGCTCTAGGGTTGTTTTGAAATAAATGATTATTTTAAAGGCCCATTTGGAATTTTAAATGATGAATTGTGAAAGGAAGCGGGTATTATTACCCTTTTGAATATTGAATTGTATAAAAGGTTTTGAATTGAGATTGATGATGCTTGACGGCCTGGTTGGCACTTTATGATAATTCTCCCATGTGATAATCCCTTAATTATAACTTGTTTGATTCTTACACTTCCCATTGTTGTGGTGGTTGATAAGGGAATTATTTACTTTGAGAGAGTTTGGGGGTGAGAGTGAAATGTTGTCGATAAGGATCCATGTGTGATCCTCGTAACTTGTTTATCTCACCCCTTATTTTGACTAGTCATGGGAACCTGGATAGTTAGATGGGATGGCCTAGATATATGCTTCACTAGAGGACTCACACCCTTCTAGTGGATCCATAGAGAATGTGAAAGGTTCGGGCTATGGAATTGCAGCTAGGAAAGTGGTTGTGTGTGGAACCGGTTTTCTTTAGACCCGTGAGACTAGATGTAATCTCAACAGTTAGTCACATTGTAATTTAATTAGTTATTCTAAGGTGGACTCACTATCATACCTAGTTGTACCCATGACATCCATATACCTGATCTCGATACATGATAGAATTGGTTGTCACCGTTTGGCACCAGAGTTGCCTTGTTTGCTTCATTTATTACTATTATGTACCTTGACTCTATTATATTTACTCTTTTTTGTCTTTCCATATCAGGTGAATATTCACATATTTTCTTGATTATCCGACTTTAGCTTGTGAAATGGTTTTCAAAGATTTTCAAGAAAATATTTTGTTTTTTTAAGGTGAAATGGCATGTTTTGCAGGTTTAGATTAATAAATAAATTTTAAATGTTTAAAACTCTATTGTTAAACTAATCCTCATACTCTCTTATTTTTACTCCTCTTTTATCATATTTGAATTTCCTTATGAAGTAATTGCATAGAATCTTTGGTGGAATCCTACTCAGATCTTTATCTCACACCCTGCTTGTACCTTTTGGTGTTTACATCCCTTAATTATCTTATAGCATGTGTTCGTGCTCTCACCTTCCTTTATGGTTTTTGAGTTATGGTGACCAAGGGTGGGTGACTTGGGTCGTGGTGGGTGGTTGTGGACCACCAGGAGGCGGGTTTTTGTTGTTATGTTCCGCTTTTAGTTTTCTTAGTATCTCTTTGTACTTTGATATGTATATATTGATTAATATATATCTGATGATGTTTCTGCATTATAATCTATTATTGTAATATTTTGAGGGTGAAATTGTTCTCAACGGTTATTTGTTGATGCCCAAGTGCTTGTTGCCGACCCATAAAGATTGGAAATGCTCTTTGAGTTAGTGGCGAATCAGCTCGGATATCAGTTTAGATGGTATTTTGGGTTGGTTCATTACAGTGGAACCTGCGGAAGGTAATGTATATGCTAGGAAGCATGGGTCCAAGATAATAAGTGACCTAACCACTTGTATTTATAACAAGATATTAGTGGAAAATATATAGCACGGGATAACAACTGGTTGCAGCAAGGAATGGGCTCACACATTGTGGTCGAACCTTACAAAAATGTTGTGTGGCTTGCTCTTATTTACTTTCATATCATCTGGGTGAGGCTGAGTTTTATTTACTCAATAGGATCATGTCCTAACCGACCACAGAAGTTAATTTCAAATAAATAAATTGCATTAAGAGACATACACTGATTCACCCCTCCCATCTTAGTGTAGCCATTCGATCCACTGGGACTTTCAACCTAGGAATTATATGTTGATCCAATGTACTAGGTAGACACCATTGTTAGTTGTTATAGTGCATCGTGGATGCCTATTGGGTAGTTTCTTCATTTCTCAATGCCCAAAGAACAGCCTATGTTGATACCCGACATCAGTAGGTTGCAGTAATGAGGTAGACCAAAGTACAACATAATTCAGAATGAGATGGGCTGACTTCAAGAGCAATGCATGTGTTTGAGAAGCAGCACCTGTCACAGGGAAGCTCATAACATGAAGTGTTGCCCTAAAACTTCTGGAATGAGTTCTCATTCTCAATGATAGCACAACATGTAAGGTCATGGGTAATTAAAAAAAATGGGTTGGACCTCTGGTCGGGCTTTTGGGTGTTTTCCTAAAAGTTTTAAGTTTTGAAATTTTGGCTAAGTCTTGGGATGTGTGTGTGTTATGTATTACAATGGCGGAAAACAAATATATTGCGTATGAATTTACAAATGTTATGCTTGAAGGAAAAATGGCTAAGTACTGTATATTATGCATTGATGAAATATGTTACGTATTAGAGCTTTCACAATGCCAAGAATATTATGTATGAAAAATATATTATGTGTGCAAGAAAAGATATTACACATTGTATTTTCACTAAGGTAAATATCATATTAAGTATGAGATTCTATCTAAGGAGAATATGTTACGTATTGAAAATATATATTACGTATTGGGAATTCTACTATATTAGGGGGGAATAGGGTTCTTCATCAATCTTGGTACTTATTTCATAATTAACATAATTGTTATATCCTAAATTCTACTAACTGTGACATTATAATTATATTTTTCACTTACTTAATAGTTATGTTATTTTTATGCGTAGAGATGGAGGATGCTACTCTGCTCACTAAGAAGTATAGACATGTTTCACATGAGGTGTTAGCGGGGTGTGATGGTCGACGGGTCAAAGTATGTAAGGCGTACCACTATCATCATATTTTGCCTCCACCTATTATTATACCATACCTATGGCGTGCTGGTTTTTATGGCATCGCTATATCATATTTCACATTTATTGATCATCATCTCTTTACTGCCCTCACTGAGAGATGGCAACTTAAGACTCACACTTTCCATTTGCTTGGGAGAGAGATGAGCATCCCCATAGAGGATGTGATATTTATGTTTGATCTTCCTATTCAGGGTGTTGTGGTTATAGGACCAACCCATAGAGACCGGTCTATGCTTGTACATCGATTACTCGACCTATACATTGAGGGAGATGAGGCACCTACAGATGGTGGTCGACTATCTGTGGGATGGATTGACATGCACTTCACACATTTACCTAATGATGTTGATGAGTAGATTAGCATGCGTCACGCGCGTGGATATATTTTGCGGCTCATCGGAGGGATAATGTGTGTTGATCACTCGAGAATGTATGTCTGCATGATGTATTTGGATATCCTAGAGGACTTCGATTAGACTGGGAGATATAGCTGGGCATCTACGTGCTTTCCATAAACATATAGATCATTATTCATTGTATGCCGATCAGATCTCAATGATGTTGGGGGATTTGACATCCTCTTTCAAGTGTGAAAATGGGAATGAATCCCTCCCATGGCACCTATTATTATTGATCCAGAGAGCTTCCCATGGATGTGCTCTATAACGCTCTGCATGGAGGCTGGTATGATCACTTATCTTTACTATTTTCGGATGCTAATATGAGTTATATTATAGCGAATTAGTGTAGGGTTTTTGTTGTATTCCTCCCCCCTCCTTGGAACTGTTGTATATTATAGCGAATTTCTTATTATTTATCACTTTTTACATTATATGTTACAAGTGGAGGCAAGTACACCATTATGTCAGGACACCGAGACATAATTTGGAAACATATCGTCTCATGTTGGATAGTCTTCTACCTACTTATGTAAGTATATACATTCTTATATTAAGTAATAAATTTCAAAATATTATAGTTTTTAGAAATTAGTGACAAAATCTTTTAACAATTGTCATCTATCATTTCAAATTTCATGGTAGCTGCATTAGGATCTCTTTGACCAACTTCCTGCATACTACACTGTTGGGATTGACGATGTCAGGGTTGTAGTGTCTCTCATAGACTTTCATATTATTGAGTGCCACTGACCCGATAGAGTTATGCATTAGTTTGGATGTGTTCAGCATATTCCATCAACATTGAGACAATTACCAATGCTCTATTCACTGAAGTTGACAAGGAGGCGGGATATCAACTAAAGGCGACATCATGCACGATATATCGATATATGAGGCAGACGTGCAACGTTTCATATCAAGTGCGCACCTACGATGCGACTTCATCTATCATAGCATCATGAGTATTCACCATGGTATATACTAAAATCTATATTGCATCTTATGTGACACGATAGAGGGATCCCGGATCTAGTAAGTTGACAACTTTACCTTATCTTGTTTGTTGTAGAATTTTTTTTAGTTCATTTTGATATTTTTTATAGCATAATCGAGTACATATTATCTGGATGTCTGATCCCGAGGAGGAAGTGGTATTCAGTCAGGCAGCGTATTGTCCTACTGTGCAGGACATGTTACATTCGCTTGGTGTTATGCATGATAGTATATTTGATCATTCACCTGAGGGTATGGATGTTCCTGCTCAGGAACCTAAGGGAGAGGATGTTTCAGCTAAGGAACCTCCTCTAGTGATGCTAATGTTGACGAGTCGTGACGATGATGAAGTAGACCACATTGGGCTGCACATGACGCTTCGTCTGTTCCTCCGGAAGAGGAACCACTTTCAGCAGAAGAGCCTCAGTCAGTTGTTGATGGGTACCAACATGCACCAGATCCACTTCTTTTATCAAGATATCCACAGTATTCGCCTAGTGTCGCGGAACTGAACTCATATCAGACGTCATTTCTCTTTTCTTTATCTTTTATGACTAGGCCTTAACAGGTCGAATGGATTCCTTATGAGATGTCAGGTACTTCCACTTACACAATGAGAGAAGGATCAGGTAGCTCATTAACACATCTCAACATCCCAAAGACGGATGAAAATTAATTGTACTCATTAATTTTATATGTTTTCTATGACTTAAATCATTTGAGATTTCATTGACTACTCTATATTAATGATAATGTTCAAATTATTCTAGACCTTATTTAACTAATTAAATGTCATAAATATATTTCAAGTAAATGCACTTCCATAGAACATTGAAATTATAATTAATAGTCCTAATTTTTATCTATATATTTTCCTTAATACTATAATTTTTTATTTAAACCATTTATTTATAAATAAAATTTTGAATATATGTAAATAAATTTCTTTTTTTATAATTACTGTAATGATTTTTAAGTTGGGTTTTTTTAAAAGCGTTAAATGCTTCTAACACATGTATTTTTGTTTCCTAAAGAAATGCCTTAAAAACTTCACACCACATAACTGAAAATATTTAAAACCTAAACCCATTAGCGTTTATTAAAACCCCACTTGAAAAAAACTCTTAATAACTATATATATATATATAGCTTATATTTATGTTATATGTATCTTATATAACATTATATTTATGTTATATCCATGTTAATAAATATTATATCTACATTTAAAAATGTTATGTGCATTATAATGTTAACATAATTATAACATTAATTTGATATTATTTAGTGTCAATTTTTTTTCATTGGTGTTAAGCGTCTTTTTTATTGTTATTTATTACTAATTGTTGTTAATTATTAATAACTACTATTTATTATTACAAATTATTAATAAATACTAAATAATTAAAATTAGTAATGTATTAATTATCATTACTTATTTCTAAATTATTATTAATAATTTTTTATAACTTATTATTTGTCATGGTATTTATTTAAAACCCACAAAACCCATAAGGAAACTGAAGGAGGCCCCTTCCTCCACACTATACATGCATTATCTAGAGATGAAGATGAGAAAAAATAACATACTTCTAATACGTTACTGATATGAAACATTCATTAATGATCGCAGACATAATTTACAGAAGATGTGCATCTGCCATTAGGGTACAGGCCAACACATACACAACAAAATCATAGCACCCGGGGTGAAGAATGTAAACACATTCAAATGAAGAACCACACCACCGCACAATAAGGGGAGCTCCATCCTCAAGCTCTGAACTTGGTGATTTTTCCCAACCTCATGTGAGATGCTTTGCCATTACCCAACAGCTTACCTATAGTTTATCATCCTTCCATTTCCAATGTGGGACTTCACACTCTTTGAAGCACTTGTACAGAAGTACCTATCATAAATTGTAAGTGCTGATAAGAACAAAACTTTAGTGTCATTCAACAACTTATTTAAACTGTTTCCCTCTGAAAATTAATGGCCCATTTGACAACATTTACAGTATGTTCAGTAAAAAATTTAGAAATAGAAAAGAAATGATTTGTTAATACATAAAAGAAAAGAAAAGAAAATATTATAATTTCCCCTTTGGATGGAGTTGGTGAAAGAACAGAAATGATTTATCATCAAATCATTCCATTTTAGAGGTGATTTGAAATGGGTTGTTGGAAAGAAAACCATTCTCTACATGTCATTTCTTTCCATCTAATTTTACAAAACGAAACAAGGAGAAAAAATTCATATCTGCCTTTTTTTTTCCTTTCATTTCTCCCCAAATCAACTAACCAAATGCACCGTTAATAAACACTGCATAACACATCACTTTTGATAATCAGTTCAAAAAAAATAAAAAACTTCCAGGAAAAAAAAACAGTAAGTGGCTAAAAGGGACCTTTTCAATAACCAATCTCGAAACATTTATACAGAAGCACTAATCATAAGTGATCAGTGCTTAAGTAGTTTTCAAGTGTTGTCAAAAGGACAGCAAGTGCGAGAGTTTTTTTTATTTTTTCAAACACCTTCGCTTATCATAAATGATAAGTACTGTAGAAAGAGAAGTCACGGAATCCATTCTTCTCGAATAAGGATGGAACACTATTTATAGACAGATGATGAGATACAACTCCAGATAGACATGAAATACTAAATTCAAACTAGAGAAGAGGAGGATATGATAGACTTGGTCAATACACATCTTAAACATCTTAAATATCTAAACACTCTAACAAATACGATAATCAGTTTTCAGTAAGTGTTGTTAAAAGAGCCTGAATGAGCATGCAACTATTAAACTCTAAATCTTGAACAGGAAAATGATTTGTTTTTGCAAGAATGTACCTGTGTGATTCATCCATCCAAACCGTCACTCTAATTCCGACGCCTCTTCCGAGTCAGACAGGGGCAACAACGCACAGCTGCCCAGCATATGCCCATTGAGGCAGACAAAATACTCGATGAAATCCTCATAAGCACCCAACCTGCAGCTTGCACTCTGTGGGATCATTTTAGCTTGGAACATGTTCCACAGCTTCGCCTTGCAGTAAGGGCAAACCTCTTTCGGATGGAATGGAGCATCCCTTCTGATCAGCATTCTCCGAACCTTCGATGTCGAGAACGACTTGAAAATCCCACGGAAAAACCCAACATCCTCCTCATCTCCCTTGCCCAGATGCTCGCAAGGATCAGACACGTACAAAATATCCGTTCTGCATTGGGGCAGAAGAAAGCTTCGCCCGGAAGTCCTTGAGAATCTGGTCCGATAAACGAAGTGTCCAGGGATTTGGATGCTGTTGAACAAGCCACCTTTGCTGCATCCAGAACAGAAAATGAGCAACTTTGCGAGTGCCCTCCAGTTGCCATCAACACTGTGGCTGCCACTAGATTGCAGATCTAACATCATCTTGGGGGCTCTTGTGCGGCAAAACTCCTTCCACAGTACTCTTTTAGCGAGATCGTCGAACCATTTGCATACACATGACAAGGTGGCGATCAATTTAGGGTTCCAGTTCAGTTGCTGGTACACTAGGAAGATCAAGTCTTCACTGAGGTGCCCTTTTGTGCATGAGCAGCTTGACGAATGGATGCAACGATACTGCTTTGTTAAAATCATTCCCCCCGCCTTCTTTGGTACTGTCAAAACAGCATCGAAAAACAGATTTATGAAAACAATTTACGCAAGTAATGCAGGTATGGCATCAAATGAAACTGAGAATAAGAAACAGAAATTCCTTCAAGACAATTCCTAGGGATAAATTGACAGAGACCCAAGCATAAGGGAGTAAAGGGAATAAGAAGGAATACTCTAGAAGGAGCATACGAGTCATAACAGGGGGTGCGAGTACAGCTGGACATAGCTGTACATTCTAGAAGATATTTCTGTTAGAGGTCACGTGGGGGAAGAAATTATAAGTAGAGGGGAGAGGCTGGAGAGAGGGCATCGGGAGAATCTTTCAGTTGAGAGGTCAGCCTGTTGGCTTGGGCGAGTGGTCCTCGGGCACGCGCAGCTTGCTATTGACTTGCGGAACTTCGCACGGAGGAGACGACGCACTGCCGGTGCTGTTCTTTTCGGCCGGACAGTTTCTACCCTGGGCGAACCGCTTTGGATCCTTTGCACGCTCAGACGCGCGACGACCGCTACAGGAAACACTCCCGCCCTCGACAGCAACTCATGTTTCCAGCTCGCAAGCGCTGCCGGTCACGCGACCTACTGTACATCCTTTGTCATAGGGGCACCTTACCGGAACTCCAGCAGAGGTGCCACACGCTGCCTACTACTGCTCCCGGCCAAAGGATACGCTGCACTGTTCGTCTCTTTCTTCCCAGGAGTTGTTCGATGGTCACTGGAGCGAGGCACGCTTTTTGTTGTTCGGCGAAGGAGTAGTCAGCGGGATCGCAATCCCCATCCGTCAAAAACAACACGGGAGTAAGCGAGCAATGAGCCCGACTTTTCTTTTGGGAGGAAAACCAAAAAAAAAAAGAGGCGAGTTGTTGCCAACTGTTCTCGCACAAGAGGAGGCGCAGCTGGACGTCTACATTGTAGGAGAGTTTTTTTTCGGGGAGGAAATCGTGTTGCGGTTTTTTATCACCGGGGGGATGGGTGCTCTGGTGGAGGAAACAACGACGCTCGTCTTGATAGAGCGGAGCATCGCCTGGCCCGCATCGACACGGCGATGGCAGAATTGAAAGCTTTTGTCGATAAAATCGCCTTGCGGATGGAGGCCCTCAAGGAGCAGCACCGTTACTGGGAACAAAACACACAAGAGCATAAGGAATTTCATACGTTCCTCACTGGAGCTATGCTACACCCTGAAACACGGTCGTGCCACACAGAAGACCCATCACCTTTGCTCATGGCGGACTCAGGTGCGCTATTGCACGATAACAGCGATGCGGAAAAATCAGACATGAGGTTCCTACAGCTAGCAGTACTTCCACTTTCGCCACAAGAGGCGGCCTCTGAGGCAATTGGAGCCGGCGACGCCAAGGGAGAAACAAGACCGCTGGACCACAATGTTGTCATGGTGCTTGGGTCGACACTTGAATACCCCGTGGATTTGATGGCAAAACGAAAAAAAGGCAACAAGCTTATCGACGCTGCAGACGCCAAGGAGCCGCACAAGGAACACACAACTACTGCTGAATACACTGCCGACTTCCTGGGAGGAGATTTGCCAGAGTCATATGGCGGTGGGGGAAGTAGGGTGATGCGATCATTACAGAGGGTGCCTCCTTCTGACAAGATGGCCCTGTCGGAACAATATCAGCAAACTTCGGCACATTTAGAGATGAGTGGGGAATTGAAGGTGTTGCGTTTGCACACAAGAGCGTCGATGGATTTCACTGAAATCGTGCAGGGCAAGCGGTCAGATGGATTTGAAGAAGGGGATGTTCCACGACTTTGGCAGGAGCAACAAGCTGAGTCATGCATACTAGTTGGTGGTGTGGGTCATGGGGGCGGCCCACGTAGCTCTTTCAGGCATGATGAGGTCACTCGGAGGCGAACCTCGCACCTTAGTTGGCACCAGCACACATGGTCAGTCCATCGCGCGAGAAGAACCATTTGGGAGGACCATTTGGCATATTGCATGGCACTTTTGTGCACAAAGGGGAACCCACATTCAGTTTCTTTTTCCTCAATCTTGAGGACAAAACTGGTTTTCAAGACGGTGCGAGTGATAGAGACCCAAGCATAAGAGAGTAAAGGGAATAAGAAGGAATACTCTAGAAGGGGCATAAGAGTCATAACAGGGGGTGCAAGTACAGCTGGACATAGCTATACATTCTAGAAGAATATTTCTGTTAGAGGTCACGTGGGAGAAGAAGTTATAAGTAGAGGAGAGAGGGGAGAGGGGAGAGGGGAGAGGCTGGAGAAAGGGCATCCGGAGAATCTTTTAGTTGAGGGGTCGGCCTGTTGGCTTGGGCAAGTGGTCCCGAGGGCCCTCGATTCTTCTTCCTTCTCACTTCTTCTTCTTCATCTTCTTCTGGTTTCTCCACCTGCTGCATAATTCTGTCTGTAATTCTGCTTTTAATTCATAGTAGTTCATTCGAGAGGCGCTGATACTTTTATAAATACTATCAGTAAACAAAGCTATTCAAATCCTATGCAAAAAGAGGTGGCAATTTTGAACTTGAAAAGAGTTAAACAGGTTTGGGTCAGGCGTAAATGTCATTGGGTTGGGTAATCTAACATGAATAATATTCAGTCCCGGTTCAGGTAGACCATTTCCAACTTGTCTAACCTGTGTTATGTGATTAAAAATATAATGATAATATAAAAAATTAAAAATATAATAATAATGAATTTTATAATGTATTTTATTATTATTATCTACTTAATTTGAAATAATTCAACATGTTTATAACACGGAATATATTTTAAATGGTTTAAGAGGGTCAAGTTGCAACATGGATAACATATGTTTCACATTAATTATGTTATTTTTAGTCTAAATGGGATAATTCAATTTGTTTAGGTCGTTTTGTTTATGTGATATTAACTAGATGGACATGTCATGATGCGGTCTATGTCATATATTAAAAGTAAAAAAAAATTGGCGGGTCGGGTTAGGGATGACCCATTCATAAATGGGCTGCACCGGGTCAATCCATTTAATTAAATGGGTCGGATTGGGGTTGAGCTTAAATGGGTTCATAGGACAGCCAGCTCAACATGAACCCAACCCATGAACCAGAATTCCCACCTCTACCAATATGTAATTACAATAAATCCAGAACCAGCTGGATTTTCATTTTCCATAAAAAATGAAAACATTTTTTTCCTAAAAATATTTTGGATAGTAAGAAAAATAAGAAAGCGTGTGATTTGACCTTTATTGCATTTTCATTTTCCTTAAAACATAAAAACATTTTCTTCATAAAAATAAATCATTTTCACTTTCATTTCATAAAAAAGTTTTCCATCTACATGTTCTAATACATTTTCTGACATATTTTTGTAAAATGAAAACATACACCATACAAAGCCTAAATTAGCTAGTAAACAGCCTACAGTTTCATCATATTGAATTAATAGATTTGACTACTTTAGAACTTTATGAGGTTTACTAAGTTGTTCATATTAAGCAACGATAAGCTTTCTGTGTTGCACATTTTCATGTACTGCGCCACTAACTCTTAATCTGCTTATGTTCGTTTAGAGTTCTTTGATTTGAATTTTATATCCTCAATCACAGAAAACTCAACAAATGATTTAAGTTTCATCAAAGTATTTGATGCAAGCAAAATACAAATTATTATTATTATTATCACAGTGATTGGATTCCAAATAAATTATATGATGAAAGGGTTGCGAGTAACAGAAATAATACATCCCATAAAAAAGTGACAAAGTTCAATTAAACTCAATATGGACTGGGCAAAATTAAAAAAAAAAAAAAAAAAAACAACCACAGATGCATTTTCATCCTTAAAATGAAATAAGAATCAACCGAATGTATAAACAAGAAGCCAAATAATTTATGCTTCGAACAATCTGAAGGCTCTTAGCGTTCCAGAAGATAGAGCAACTACGACATGTTAATGTTGAACCAGTAAAAGACGCATCATTCCATTCATCAGGGATCACAGACAGAAAACTTCAAAGGGATATTCTCTCGACAACACCTACTTTTTTGGAACTGAAAGTTTGTTTTCGTGCAAACCATAACCAGTCACTCAAACAGAAGAAAGTTTATAACTATATCCGGAATCTACGAGAAGATATCGTGATTTAACAACAGCGCAGTGACAGCCCCTAACAATTCCCAGGCGGGAAAATCCCGAATAAGTAAACGACTGACCTAACCCCAGCTCATATCTAAATCGAAGAGAACAGTTTGGCTATGGACCAACAATCGTAAAGAAAATGAATTCAGAAATCCAAACCGAAACCGAAACCTCATAGTTTCACCTCAGCTGAACCCAGAGGAGACAGCCTTGAAGAAGAGAGACAAACCTCTATTAAGAATATCAGTGGGTGGATAAGTTGGGCAGCGCGGGAGTCGAGGAATTTACTGCAGGGAAGGTGGGGATCTTCTTGAGCTTCGACAATCAGAAGGTTTAAGGGTTATCTTTGGTCAAGACAAGCTGGGACACAGGCCTCGGAAGCAGGCAACGGCCATTGGAGGGCTCAGATAGCGAATGACGTAGTAAATGCTGCACAGCTTGACTACAGACCCGCTCATCCAAAAAATATATAATTTTCCATCGATGCTCCGCGGCGAAAACCAACTAATCACGTGATGCCACGCCTTCTCCCCTTGTATGGGTTTGAAATATCAACGAGAGGGGACAACTGAATATTATTCCACCACTTGATGAAATAAAATTATGTCACGTTTTATTTTTTATTTATTTTTGTATCAAAATCAAATATATTAAGAACCAATATACTTGAGAAGATGATTGATAGATAGCCGAACACACCCCATCCAAATATGTTCATCATGGGAGGAATTAAACCATGTCAATGGATGAACAACTTGGTTTTCAACTCTTCGAATAAAAGAAAACTGACAACAGTCAAATGCCACATACACATCCCATATTTCATCTAATAGAAGTCCAACCAAGCTAATAACTAGTGCACCATAAATGATAATTGTAACCAATGTTCGACAATTCGCTTCAAAAATAATTTTTTTCCATTCATTGGCTCCTACAAATTTTAAAACAGAACATATAGCATAATCATTAACAATATGAGGCTTCTGTAAAGGCCTGCATCTTACGATTTGTGAAAATTCTGAGGGAATATGGATTTTGATCTCAGAGTAGGGGGCGTTTTGATAATCGAGATTCAAATTGGAATTCTGAGAATTGGAGCATCTTAAGGCGATGTTTTTCATATGATTAGAGTCTTGAGAGAGATCTTGGGTGTCCGAGTGAATATCGGTATAGATTTCGAATGCAACAGAAGCGCCTATTGGGCATATGACCATCTTGGTTTTTAGCAAATTCAACGAATAATCAGCAATGTACATGACGATAAACGTCGTGACCAACAAATTAATTTAAAGAATATTGACATAAGATGCCATAACTAAGCGAGAGGACCTTTCACATAAATTTATAATTAATTTAAATTGCATAATTGTCTTGATCTTAGGAATTCTTTCTTCATAGAAGTTTTTTATCGATCGTCTCTTGTTTGGGTTACGTCGTCATTGCACTAAAAGGATTCAAGAGTATAATGTTTCCAGCGGTGATCCACACATGTTGCTTTGATCTCAGAACGTCACTATCGGAACACCAAATGCTAGCGCATAAACAATCGTTTTGTGTCGTTCGTGTTGATCACAAAACAATACTTCATTGCCGAAGGATTGTTATTGTCTCTCATTCTCGAGAGAGTGGAGGAATTGGTGATGAAATCCTCTCGAGTTGGAGAGAAAAATCTCTAGAGCGTTCTTTGTTAGAGTGAAATCTCTAAGGGGAGGATTCGTTGGTTAACACTAGAAAATGGTATATGAATATAATATATAGAGTTAGGGTTATAATATAGATAATTTCACATAAGGTCCTTATCCAATGTTATACTCTAAATATTCCTCATGCTAGCAACAAGGACAACAACATCATCATCATCATCATTCACATATCATTATTGTCACTAGGCCCAACTTGGTCTGTCCACCTTCCTCGGTATTCACCGAAGCTCAAATAATAAATATTATCCTTTCAATAGGTAAATAAATATTATATTCACGGTATTGCGAATAAATATTTATTTTAATATTTGTGTAATTAAATAAATATTATTTATTACCTTGCGAATAAATTTATGCAATCAATAAATCTTGAATAAACATTATTTCTTAGTGAGAATAATATTTATTCCAATCATTAAGTATCAATAATATTTAACTGAAATCATAGGAAACACTAATTGTGTGACCCTCTAGGCTTATTCCTCAGCGACATTAAATGAGTTAGTCTAAAGTCCAATATCAGTGTTTAGCAACACACAAATATACTAAATAGGAAGAAGTTAATGTCGCAATGATAACAACCACATAGTGTAATATAATCTCTTTATATCAACATATCATCAAGTAGGTTGCGTACCTGTGTCATCAACCTATACCCTTTATATGTCGTTCTTTGACTGCCTGAAACGAATCCGTCAATACACCATGACCATGTAATTTAGTTCGATAGTTTCGTTCCAATCAAAGTGTCGATGTGAGATACCGTTTTTTCATATATGTACAGATCCTTTGGTTTCCAGTCTAAACCTATTATTTTATCTAAATGGAAGTGTGTAAAGGGGTCATGGAGGTTTCAGGAGTGTTCGAGCTTGGTTCGGGGCCCGAAGTCCCACTTTTTGGAGAAATGGGGTGAGGTGCATGGTTAGTACTAACTGTTCCCCTCAACCGTGCAACCTAGGAAGAGTGGAGCACGGTTTGTCCAACCATTCAATAGAGGTTGCACGACCATGCAAAACATGTAATTTATTGCAGAGGTAACTCCCACGGTTTGCGCACGGTTTGACTAACTGTGCACCTAGACCATGCGGGATGCAAACACATGGATAGTGGCTATCGCACGATTGGCTCATGGTTAGCAAAACCGTGCAACCAAATCATGCGCCCCTTAAAAAGTGAGAATTTACCTTTTTTCCCTCAAAGGGTTTAACCTTATTTCCTCCTTTCCTGTTCTCTAATTGCGCACAACATCCCGTGGGAGCTCTCCCTCACCCCTCTTTGGAGATTTTGGTGGATCTCCTTCATCCAGACCTTCACCATCAACTACGTTGGATCCCCCTTGGTAAGTCTAACACTCCACTTACTTCATTTCCCGATTTTCTTCACCATCTTCGACGTTATTTCCATGTGACCTAATATACCATATTTTCAAGGAGTTTGTTTGGTTTTCCATTTTCTCTTTTTCCAGCCCAAATCTAAGGTTGATACTGGATGAAGATTCTACTATTAGGTTAAAGGTAGGTGGTCTATAACTTTTCCCTAAAAGTCTATGTGTTTATAAATTGCGCCGTTGTGCCGCACGATAGACTTTCCAGGATTTTCTCCTAAAATCATCAAACTTTTAAATTGTTGTCTAAACTTTGGTCTAGACATGACATGAGACCCTTTGACATCATTGGAGGTTGTTGACCTCAACTTGAACCACCCCTTAGGATGTGTGTAATTAAATGACCTTGATAACCATACTTCTGTTGCAACTAAAACACCCCATGGGTCACTACTACAGATAATGCTTTTATCAGCACTAGAAAACTCTTTTAACAGTGCTAGAAAAGCATTATTAATCTCAGTGAATATAGGGGGGTCCCCTTTAACAGTACGAAAAAAGCACTGATAAAGGGTGTCCTTTATCGGTGCTAAAAAAACGCTGATAAAGGCCCCCATTTATCAACGCTATTTTAAGAGCTGATAAAATCCAATTTATCAGCACTTTAATTAGCGCTAATAAATGGCGCTTTTATTAGCACTTGAAATAGAGATGATAAAGGCCTAGCTACCTATGGTGTGCTGTTTATATACCAACACACCCACCAGCAACACTTGCACCTGCACAATACACACACCGCCTACACAAAACATCACATGCACAGCGCACACAAGAACAAAGCAACGCACACAAGGGTTTTTCAAACAATGCTATATACATTTCAAACAATGTTTTATATAATTACATTTACAATTATCCAACAAACAGTTAAAAACATTAATGTTTTATCCTTTGACATCCATGATTCCCTCTCAAAAATTTCCACCCATGGTATTAGTTGCCGAACAAATCATCCCAACTCAAGAAAAATGTTCCACCTATATAAAAAAACAAATATTATGTTAGCAATACTATAAAGAAATAAATTAATCATTAATATGAAATAATACATTAATAAAATGCCAATTTTTAATAAAAAAGACACATTTGGAGTTATAGAGATCACACTGTGTGTCGTATTGAGGTGTGGTTGATTCCTACACGTTGCAAGTGAGTTATAGATCATTGACCTAAAATATCAAAACAATATGAATGAGTTTGCTTGGTTTTGAGTATGTCCCTTGTTTTTTTACTAAAATTAATATCAAATTTAAATGACATACTTGGATTTATATCAATCAAATCGTTCGTCAGATTGATGTGTAGTTGATTCCTACACATCACAAATGACTCATGTATCGTTTTTCTAAAGTATCAAAACATTTAGAATGGGTTTGCTCAGTTTTCAGTCTGACAATTGTGTTTTTTTACTGAAATATCATTTCAAATCGGAAACACCTATTTTGAGTCACACCGGTCACATCATGCATCGGTTTGAGGTGAGACTGCTTCATACACATCACAAAGGACCTATGAATCACTCTCCTAAATTATGAAGAAAATCAGAGGGTGTTTTCTTGGTTTTCAGTGAGTAAAATGTTTTCCACTAAAATGACAATTTTAAACTGATAACAAACACTTTTAGTCACACTGGTCACACCGTGCATCAGATTGAGGTGAAGTTGATTCCTACACATCACAAATGACTTATGGATCATTATCTTAAAGTATCAAAATAATCTGAATGTGTTTGCTCGGTTTTCAATATGTCACTTGTTCTTTTTTACTTAAATTAATGTCAATTTTAAATAAAAACACATTTGGATTTATACTGGTCACATCGTTCATCAAATTGATGTGTGGTTGATTCTTACACATCATATACGACTCATGAATCATTTTTCTATGGCATAAAAACAATTAAAATGCATTTTCTTGGTTTTCAGTATGTTAGTTGTGTTTTTTTACTAAAATACCATTTCAAACCGGAAACATGCTTTTTGAGTCATACCAGTCACATCATGCATTGATTTGATGTGATACTCCTTCATACACGTCAAAAAGGACTTAAGAATCACTTTCCTAAATTATAAAGACAATAAAAAATTGTTTGCTTGGTTTTTAGTGAGTGACACATTTTGAGCTAAAATATAATTTTTAAACTGATAACAGACACTTTTAGTCATACTGATCACACCATGCATCAGATTGAGGTGTTGTTGATTCCTACACATCACAAATGACTCATGTATCATTTTCCTAAATCATCAAAACAATCCCAATGTTTTTTTAGTTTTCAGTCTGACAGTTGTTCTTTTTTACTTAAATTAATGTCAATTTTAAATAAAAAGACACATTTAGATTTATACCAGCCACACCGTTCATTGTATTGAGGTGGAGTTGATTCATACATGTCACAAATGACTCATATATTGTTTTCCTAAATTATAAAACAATCCAAATGCGTTTGTCCAATTTTTAGTATACCAGTTGTGTTTTTTTACTAAAATTAATGTCAATTTTAAATAAAAAGAGACACTTTGAGTCATACCGGTCACACCGTGTGTCTAATTGAGGTGCGATTGATTCCTACATGTCAAAAATGACTTATAGATCATTTTACTAAAGTATAAAAACAATATTAATGCGTTTGATCAATTTTTAGTAGGTAAGTTGTGTTTTTTTACTAAAATATCATTTCAAACTGGAAACACGCATTTTGAGTCATATCGGTCACATAGTGCATCGGTTTGACATGAGACTACTTCATACACATCACAAAGAACATATAAATCATTTTCCTAAATTATAAAGATAATCGGAGCGAGTTTTCTTGGTTTTTAGTGAGTGACATGTTTTGAGCTAAAATGTCAATTTTAAACTGATAACAAACACTTCTAGTCATATTGGTCACACCATTCATCGGATTGAGGTGTGGTTGATTCCTAAACATCAAAAATGAATGATGGACCATTTTACCAAAGTATCATAACAATACGAATGTGCTTTCTTGGTTTTCAGTATGTCACTTGTTCTTTTTGCTAAATTTATTATTAATTTATTATTAATTTATTATAAAAATACACTTAAAGTCATAATAGTCACATCATGTGTTAGATTTAGGTGTGGTTGATTCCTACATGTCACAAATGACTTATGGATCATTTTTACAAAGCATCAAAACAATCCTAATTCATTTTCTTAGTTTTTAGTATAACAATAGTTCTTTTTACTAAAAATAGTGACAATTTTAAATAAAAATAAACACCTCGAGTCACACTGGTCACATCTTCATGCTATTTCTGTACATTCTTCCATCAGGTATGCTACACATTTATTTCTAAAAAAAATATATCTCATATTTTGAATAGGATTATTTTCAACAATCATGGTAGTACTGAAAAAATATAAATACACAAAGGGTTAATAAGTATTTTAAATGAAATAGTAATTATCTTCGAAAATACCTCTTCAAGGATGCTGACTTGTTCATTGAATACGATCTATTTTATAAATTTAAAAACATAATAACCACAGTCTTTATCATTTTTTTGTTTCAGGCACAACAAAAAAATTGAGAAAAATAAGTAATTTTTTTTATATGTGTTTGGATAGTGAAATCTTATTATATATTCCCTGATTTTTATCCAGTCGTAGTAATTGTGATGTTTCTTGTCCTTTCCCTTTGGCCTCATTCCATGATGTAGATGATAGTCATGCAACACCCTATCATAAAATAATCCTCATTAAAAGATAATATAAATTATACAACTATATGTTTAGTTCTAAAATGTTGGATGTATTGTATTACAATTTGACAAATGCGATCATTTGTGGTCAATTTGTTGGATATCCATTCATTGAATCCAAGAAATAAATCTTCGGAGTATCCAAAATGACTGCAATGAGTATCCAATGCTACCTAAAAACACAGAAAGGAATAAGTAATCTAAGAAATTAAAATATATTTGATATGATTAAATTGTACAGTTTTACCCCTGCATCATTGGTATTAAGAAGAGTCTGTCATCCGTAATTTTTCTATTAAACAATTTGAGTAGGCATGCCACTATTTCACCCTCTTTCTCGGATTCTATATCTATTTTTGCTGTAGAGGTGACGTGAGGACTAACAAGTCCAAATTTTTGTTCATGGGGAAATCCCTTCAATTTTTTTTTTCATATATACGCCTGTGAGAAATATGAAATATATTTAGTCATAATTGTCATAGTATATCATATTTTGGAAAATCAAATCATGAAAATATACCTCATGTAAACATTTAAAACTGAGCCGCCTAACCAACTATACTCTAGGATTTCACTTACATTGTCAACACTAATCAAATCTAGATCTTCCCTACTGTAAATATTTTCATCAAAAAGAATTATGTGAACCACATTGTCTTTCAACTTCATATTCACATGAGTCTACAATGACTATAAATTTGGATATAGAACAAGAATTTTTAAAGTGATTTTGGTAGATTGTTTTGATCGGTTGGTTGATCCTTGAGATGGTTTTGAGCTATTCTTTCTTTTCACCCCTTCCCTGTGTTCGTCTGTAATAACATTCATCGATTCATACCTTTTTTCATTAAATTTTAATGGTTTATCTTGAAAAAAAAATTTAAATGAATACCATGCAATGAATTTTCCAAGAGCTTGTTCGACCCTATGAATAACTTCATCATCAATTGGAATAAATAGCTCAGTTCTCGGCTCATGGGATACGTTAATCATCACTTTGACATGACCTGTTGGAAGTGGCCTGTTGTGTAGCATGATGTTCTAGATATTGAACACCGTAGCCCTCACTACAAGGTAATGGGTGAGTGTTGATAGATATAAATCATAGTCATTTTTACCTTGTACAATATTAGTACAGGAAAGGTATTTGTGTCTATATGATTCACAATTCACAGAAAAAACTATTAGAACATTAATTACCTCAACTAAGACAAGTTTTTGAGGGGAATGGCTCGCCTCAAAGCTAGTGGGGGGGGGGCAGGATCTTAATGCACTGTTTGTTCTTGATTTTTTTCTTCTCTTTGCCCCCACCATTATATTTTTCATGAAATCTCTCTACAATTGCATATGTTCTTCAAGGATTGATATTATTTCTCCCATCATTTTGATTTCTTCACTTTGATCCTCCTCTTGTTTTTTTTCTCAAAAAATGTTTGGGGTGTCACCCCAAAACCCACACCTCTGACGTGACCATACTTTTCTGGCTGCTTCAAGGCCATCGAAAGTATATCCGCATCTAGTTTGGGTGTTTCTGATTCCTGCGACTATGTCAGATAAAAAATATAGAAAAATAAGTAATCATTATTATGTAATATCGATTTAAAGCAAAACAAATATTTATTATGTCATACTTACACATATTTTCTACACTTTTTGTGTGTTTTCATCTATTAGTATCTCATCTTTATTTACATGTTCCCCCTTCCATATCACATGGCGTGAGATGAAAGTGACATTGGATTTAGATTCATAAATTTTCATATAAATAGAGGAACATAGTTATGATGTTGTTTTATGTTGCATAAACGTATTATGGTAGATTTAAAATACGTATCAATTTTTTTTTCAAGTGAAGTGTACCCCATTCTTGATTTACGGTATGTGTACACTGGTTTTGTTGCTCGTTCCTTATTTTCAGCACTCATTTTCTATTTCATAAATAAAAAATTACCAATCAAATTGATGAATACATGTATCGTGAAAAAATGTATTACCAAACATAATGTACCTGAAAAGACTGCTCCTCATGATGGCTAGTAAATGCATCCCACGCTCCTTGGGTTATCAGGTGTGCATAAATAGGTGGTGGGTGTAGGTTTATTTTCCCTTCAGTATCTTTAAGATAACATTTCGTTAAAATTGTGCAAAACCCTCTATGAATCATTCCAGAAACCCTTAATACATAGTCCTTTTGTGATTCATCCACTATAAATGCACTCTATAAGGGATGATATGAAGAGTAAGTCAATGTTTCATTATTTTATTTTTTAGTAAATCAAAGAAATGATATATCATAATGTTATAGTAATATCTCCCCACATCAGTGTCTTAATCCCGATGACAACATGGTACCATGACTGTACATCAATCGACACGCGTTACCGAGTGACGATTCCAATGTAACTACTGAACATGGCCTTGTTGGGGTTAACATGTTGACCCCGCTTATTCCATCCGACCTTGTATTTGATGCCTTTCACTTTTGTCTTAAGGATTTTTGATAACACCGTCAAACTATGACACTCCTATTTTTTCTACGGCGCCAGTGTTTCGGTGCCTACCATTTCCTCAGTTTCAACATTATCAATATGTTCCTTTTTAGAGCGCTAGCATCGGCATGTGAAGATGGTGGTTGTACCTCTGCACTGGGAGAAGTAGCAACAACAGGTTGAGAAGCTTATTAGTCCTATGTAATGCGAGCGATAGTAGGTTGAGAGACCTGTTATGCCTCGGGATTAGAAGCATCATCACATGAAAAAGTCATTATCTGTAGAAGTAGTTCAATATTTAATTTAGATTACATAAAAGCAGCAGCGAATAGATAATAACATAAGGTAACATGATGTATATTACAAAAAAATATAACCTGATTATTAAACTCTCTTTTTTTAAAGGCTGAAGGGATTTTACCCCTCTATCAACTATCTAAATCCCTTTATTGTGGTCTCCTCTAACATACAAAACATCATCTACATTGGGTCTTCTGTGAAATGATTATGACGTCCCAGTGAAAGGGTCATCCTCCGTTGAATTTTCATCTGACCCTTTAGTGGTTTTGGTGGATAACAAAACAATTGACCAGTTTCAATTTATAGGATCTAAAACATAAAATACTTGTATTGCCTGTGATTCCATTATAAATGGTTCTTCTTTGTACCCTTCCTTATTGAAATCAACTTTCATTGATCCCAACTCATCTATTTTAACAATACTCATGTTATCAACCCACTTTTATTAAAAAATCAACACTTGGAAGTTCGTATAATCCAATTCCCATATTTTTTTGATGATTCGTGACATATTCACATAAATTAGATTTATGTCCTTAGCACTAGAAACATGAATCACTTCAACCACAAGTGTAACTCCACTATTTTACACATCACTATCTTTATCATGTTCATTAGTATAGAATGAATAAACGTTAATTACATAAGAATTATAAGATAATACATACATACTTGGTCCTTTAGTTATCCATCAAAGTCATTCTGAAATTGAGTCTGAATTTTCATTTGACTCCTTAAATATATGGTCCCAAAACCATCCTATAAACTGTCGATTATGTGTATTTGATATCCATTTTTATTCCCTTTATGGATTCAAATGCCTAATAATTTCTTTGTGGGTTTCGATATATGGGTCAACCTATAAACTGTTATGTAAAATGTAAAGGTGGGCCTACTCTTGATATGTAATATTGATTGTGAAAACCTATCTTCCATAAATTCCTTCACCATCAAGACGCCCAGTGTGAAATAATTTTGTTAGACCAATACTTTCCACACTGGATATGTATTCGTTATAGAATTCAATGGCTTCCTCAACAATATATCGCTCCACAATATAATCCTCTGGCCAACTTTGTTTTTTGACATACCCTTTATAAATCTTCTTATACCATTCAATGGGGTACATCCATCTATAGTGTACATGGCCACATATTCGAATCTATCTCACCAAGTGAACCATAAAATGAACCATCATATCAAAGAATATTTATGGGAAGAACATTTCTAAATCACATAATATGACGAAAATTTATCTTTCCATACTCAGCAATTTGTTTGGGTCTATAACTTTTCTGCATATAGCTTTGAAGAATAAATAGTGCTTCATTAATTTATAATGAAAATTCTTGGAAAAAATGAAATATAAAGCTATAGGAATTAGATCTTACATCAAAACGTGGAATTCATGTGATTTCAGACCCTTTAACTTTAAATCGGTCATTAACACGATGTTCTTGATATTTGATGAATACC
Organism: Viscum album; assembly: GCA_963277665.1. NCBI lineage: Eukaryota > Viridiplantae > Streptophyta > Magnoliopsida > Santalales > Viscaceae > Viscum > Viscum album. The sequence continues at coordinate 1,055,360,727 of OY728125.1, read as the reverse complement.
CATTTAGAACCTTTACATCATTCAAGAAGTTGAAAAACTGATATCTCTCCTTCCTGGAAAGAGTGTAAGCACTTGGAGGAAGAAAAGTTCATTTTTCACCCTTCACTGGTGCCAACTGTTCTCGCATTTCCATATCAACCATGCCCAAATTAGCCTTAATTCTATCCTTTGTTTTTCCAGGTACATTTAGCAATGTGCCAATGAAACTTTCACATACATTTTTTTAAACATGCATAACATTAAGAAAGTGTCTAACGTACAGACAATTCCAGTATGGTAATTCAAAAAAAAACTGATCGCTTCTTCCAACTGGTTTTTGTAAGGTTTTTCAAAAATGGTTTACCAAAAGCAGTGTCCACATCTTTTACTTTCTCAAATAGTTGATCACAAGTTAGTGTATACGGTGTTTTATGTTCTTCTGAACTTCCATTGAATGATGTTGTCCAAGATTGGTACTCATGTCGTTGGGGTATAAATCTGTGATTTCCTAGAAGCATAGTTTTTGATGAATGTTTCAACCCAATTGACTGTGTACCTTGTTTGCAAACAGGACACCCATAACTTCCTTTAATTTTATATCTTGAAAAATTCCCATAAACAGGAAATTCATTTATCATCTCATACAATATGGCTCTCAGCATTAAATCTTCATTTCTATAAGCATCATACAATGTAACACCTGAATCCCAAAATAATTTCAAATCCTTGATCAATGGATCCAAATAAACATCAATATCATTACCCATTTGTTTCGGTCCTGATATAAGCATATATAGCATGATGTGTTTTCATTTCATTCATAACTACGATGACAAGTTATAATTTACCAACATAATTATCCATGTACTGTGAGTACTTATTTGAAAACCAAAAGGATTCAATCCATCTGTATATAACGCAAGACGAAGGTTTCTCATCTCATTTCTAAAATATGGATACTCATGATCAATTCTCTTCCACTGAGGAGAGTCTGTCAGGTGACATAGTTTCTCATCTTTATTTCTTCTTTATATATTTCATGTTAATTTCCCTGTGGTCTCCTCACTTCCATATAAGTGCTTAAACCTTAGAATGATTGGAAAGTACCATACAACTTTCATAGGACCAGATTCATCTTTCTTATATCAAGAAGCACCACACTTTGGGCATCCTCTAAGTTATTTATGGTCCTTGAGAAATATTATATAATCATTCAAGCATACGTGTATTCATTTAGAGATCATACCCATTGAACGTAACATTAGTTTGGCGTCGTATGTTCAGCTCGGGAGTTCATTATCTTCTGGGAGCATGTCACTCAAGAGAGAAAGTAATTCTGTAAAACTTGCATCACTCCACATGTTGCCTGCTTTCAAATTATACAGCTTCAGTACAGTTGAAAATGTTGTATATTTAGTGCAACCACCATACAAGGGCGTCTTTGCACAACTATTTAACTGCTCAAACAATTTTGGGCAATCAATAAGTTCATCTTCAACTGTACTTGTCATTTCCTCAATACGATTTTCATCATAATTCACATCTATAATCACATCCTCGATACGGTCTTCTTCATTATCCACACTTTTAATCATATCAGATGATCCATAAAATTCACTGTTATCCCATCCACTAGCTACATTCTCTTTTTCCTCGTATTTATTCCAATATTTATAACTTTGATCTATTCTATGACAAATCAAGTGTTCTTACAACTCCTCTAGACTAACTTGTATTGAATAACAATAGTGTAAACATGGAAAAAGGATTTGAGAAGGGTCATATGCATGATATTTTTCAAACCTGATGAAATCTTTCACTCCATCTTCATACTCTCTTGTCAAATGATTTACATCCATCTAATCTTTATTCATATCCATACCATTTGATTCAGTGATATTAATATTTAACAAAATAAATAGAAAAAACATTGATATAAAAATTAACCAAGTCTAAAAAAATTTATAGACTTTAAGTCTCCTTTGAAAATTATTTATAAAATCATAGTTGAAATCCCATTAAAAAAACCAACCATTTTCACAAATTCCTCTTTAAAATAACACGCCCTTTTTAAAATAAACCAATCAGTTTCAAAAACTCTTTCTCAAAACCCTAATTCCTTTTTTATAAATCATTCAGGGCAACTTCATGACCCAATAATGTTAATTGTTTAAAATAAGCGACAACCCTCTATATTTTACAAATTTTCATTTAAAGCTTCACACACACCTTGTTAAAATAAAACTAGCATTACATACGCTTTCAAAACATTCACACCCCTTTATTAAATCTAATCAGGTGAGTTTAGAAACACTTCTCATGAAACCTAAGTCCATGAAAAGTGTTTAAATCATTTTAAAGTTATTTAAAACAAAAAAAGGTATGTTGAACACATTTTTCAAACACTTTTTTTAGTGTATTCCCATAACACCTCATAGAAAGCACCACTATTTACAAATCTAGAAAAGGATTTGGGAAGTTTCTCTTATGTGTTCTTAACTATCTGGACCCATAAGCAACCGCATGACCATCATGGACTGAAATAGTTAAAATCCCGACTCCTGATACATCACAATATAAGCCATGCTCATTACCCAGCTCATTTATGGTTAATATTGGCATTTTCATCAATCTCCCATTAAGATCTTATAAGGACCACTCATGAACATATAAATACTCATATTGAGCTACAAAACTTAGGTCGGGTCTCGTATAATTCCATGCCTATTTCAATGGTATTATAATAGATGAAAATTTGAAGTTATTAGTTAATCCCTATCTCATATAATTCAAATCTCATCATAGTTACCTCCACCATCTCACATAGAGACTTATCTACTACCACACCTTATCTAGACCATCAATGCAGGGAGTATAACTATCCTATGGAAATTTAAGCGTCATTACAAAGGATAGTGATTAAGAACCCACTCTAGACCAATCACTTGATTCCTAAAAAAATCATAACTCATTCTTACTAAAACATCCTAAAAGGAAAGTTAAAAGGGAATAAAAACCCAAATAACTCTAACATTAAAACTAGTGACCATCGACAACTCATCACATCCCATCATTCAACCATGACCAATCTGAGCATCAAGAACAAAACAAAATAAGGCACTGAAAAAGGAGATATAAGAGCGCCATACACTCCTATACACCAGTTCATATGTAGGGTGTGAGCAAAAAATTATTTGTATGATCTCATAAAGAATTCTCTTTTAATCCCTTCATAATATAGTTCATAAAGTGCTAGTTTGAACATAAAGTATAAAATATATTTTTACATGAATTATAAAACAAGCGTAAAAACAATAAACTTACATATTTTCAAACAACCACCCTTTTTATAATATAAAAACAAGGATAACTAAAAATTTGAAATAAAAATATCAAAAAATGGAAAGAGGTCCTTTAAAACCATATAAGACATGTCAAATCACAGTTTATCCCTCTTTTAGAACATTTTCTAAAAAACTATTTTTCATAAATAACCACAATGAAAATCCATTTTCTTAAAACTCATTTAACAAATAACCAATTTTTTCCTTTTTAAATAAAACATTTTAACCATTTAAATCAACCTATTTTAAAGTAATAAAATACACACTCGAAGAGAAACAATGATCATACATAGGCACTAAGGAAACAAGGAAACATAATCCAAAAAATAACCAAACGATGGTGCCACATAATAAAATAAACTAGGGGAATATAATCCAACCAATAAAATAAATCCTCTAAAGTGTCCTAAGAATGATGTAACCATCATTTGAAACTTGCTAAGACTCATGTATTTGGATCTTGAATTGAAGATGAGGAACCTAGGTCAATACTATTTAACTTTTCATATCCAAGTAGTCCAATATAACTCACTAGGCTCTATCATGACCAGGGGATCAAAAGAAACCCTGGTCCCTTCTAGTACATTCTACGGACACTAAAACATCTCAGAAACTCACTCATTCTAGCTGGTTCCTTACACTAGGAAACTCACACCACACTAGGGATTTCACTTATCTGGATCCCTACTCGTCTCTTAAGACACCCATGACATTTCAATAGTGGAAGTGAGCAACCAGTGAAAAATAATATATCATCACATAAATATAATTTCAATAATTTGAAATTTAACCTCACCCCACCTTCTATACCCTCACAAGAAATAACCCCTTTAACACCCTTTTATAAGCTTCAGAATAAGAATAAGAATATAAAGGATCCCCCATGGGATCATGAGCCACAATTGGAATAATAAATTCATGGATCTCAATTGAGGGTCTCTCATATTTATAAAATAACTTCCTTTAAATTACCAACCAGGATTTTACAAATGTTCTTGAGAAGCCAATCCATTTTCACCCCATTTAAGAACAAAATTTAAAATTTCATCTAAAACCCACTTATCAAAATGAAATAGAAATCCCATTTGAAAACCCAACCATTTTCTATAAATAAAATTTTAAAATAATAAACCCTTTTATTTTTGAAGGAAATACGTGCTAAGAACTCTTTTATTAAACTTCACTATCCTTTTGAAAACATCTTAATCCACCATGAGAGTTAAGGGTCTCAAAAACATTTAAATAGGTTGAATGTCAATTCCATTCGTTTATCAAAACATGACTTTAAAATATTTCATATTCACTTTAAAGATAAAAATATTATGACCAAACTTTTAAAATATTTAAATTACTTTAAAAAATCCACTTGGGCCTTTTACAAAACACTTGGCATGTGACATAAGTCTATAAAACTCTTGAAACCATTTTCTAGCCAATTGAAACCCATAAAAGTCATAAAATAGGATTATAATTTCATAAGAAATCATTTAAAAACATCCAAGAAATTTATAACATGTATTACAAGAAAGTTTCAAAGAAACACCTACCTCACTCAACAAAAATCAAAGCTAAAGCTTGTCAACATTAATGGAGAACACATAAATATGTCAAGTGACATACTACTAAACCCCTAACGACATAAATCCTCATCATTAAAAATCAATTACACTATAATATAGTGGCATCACACTTCAAATTCATAACTGAGTCACACAAAATCAAAGCAAAAAATATAAAGAGCACCAACCAACATGCAATTAATTTAGTGCGTAAACAAGGACCACCAACAACCATGATTTTCATAGGGACGTTTAACACATACATTTAATAGTATACCATCAATATCAAACTATAATTACATGCAAATAAGACGAAACAAATGACAAAGAGGAGAAAATTCACCGGTATAGGAGAGGCGCACAACGAAGGAGAGGTGCACGACGGAGGTGTGGCGCATGATGAAGGTGTGATGTGCGGTAGAGGAGAGGCACACGATGGATGGTTCACATACGATGGAAGAGACTGTTAGGGTAGAGGAGACGCACAATGGTGTGGCACACGGTGGAGGTGACAACGCATGGTAGAGGTGTGGTTCACGGTCGAGGAGAAGCGGCAGGAGACGAGGAGGAGGAGGAGTCACGACGCATGGGTCATCTTCCGCGAGAACTTGAGGGGTGTAAGAATGAAGGAGACTATTAGGTTTTTTTATAAAACTCGATGAACATTTTATCAACACTAGCAAAAAAGTGCTGATAAAGGTGCATTTTATCAGCGCTAAAATAAAAAGTGTCGATAAAATGCACCTCTATCAGCGATTTTTTAGCGCTGATAAAAATATTATGTTAACAATTTATTTATATTAATATATATATTTATAAAATTATATATATGATAAATATATATATTTATTTATAATTATAACTATAACTACATATTTATATTTATAAAATTATAATTTAAATAATTATAAAATTATAAGAAACATGCTTATTATATTTATAATCTTAGAATATATATAATAAATATATAAATTATATATATTTATAAGATTATAAATACATACAACTATATTTCTTCTAATTTTATATTTATTTATATGAATATATATATATATTTATAATTATATTTATAAATGAATATATATATATATATATATATATTTAAATAATTATAAAATTATAGTAAATTAATATTTCTAATTTTATAATTTTATTAATATATATATTTAATATATTTATTATAATTTTATAATTATTTAAATATATCTGTATTTATTTATAACTATAACTATAAATATTTTTATTTATTTATCAATATTTCGATATATTTATTTAATTATATATAACATTATATATGGAAATAATAAATATATTTTTTATAAATTAATAATTATTTAAATATATATATATATATATTTAAGTAATTATAAAATTATAAAAAATATATTTATAATTTTTTAAATATATATAAATATATTTATTATAATTTTTTAATTATTTAAATATATCTACATTTATTTAGAATTATATTTATAACTATTTGTATTAATTTATAAATATTGGTATATAAATAGATATAGTTAATATATTTATTATAATTTTTTAATTATTTAAATACATCTATATTCATTTAGGAATTATAATTATAAATATTTTTATTTATTTATAAATATTTTTATATATTTATAAATACATTTATTTAATTATATTAGAACTTTATAAGTCGTATAATAAATATATTTATTATAATTTTATAATTATTTACATATATATAGTTATTTATAGTTATAATTATAACTATAAATAAATAAATAAATATATATATATATATATATAAATATTTGTATATAATTATATATATATCTATCTATATATATATAATTATAATATATGTATTTATTGTAATTTTATAATTATTTAAATATATATATAGTTGTAATTATAATTACAAATAAATATATTTAAAAAGTATTTATATATAATTAAAATTTAGTAATTATAAATATATAATAAGTATATTTATTATTTAAATATATTTAATGTAATTTTATAAGTATTTTTGAGAACATAATAGTATATATGGGTAACATGAATTAATCATATACCTAGTAAATTTACATAATAAAAAACAAGGAATCAATGGACAACATGAATAATAAGAAAAAGTGTAATGTATAAATGAACATTATGATACATAACATATGCACACATGATCAATATATTTATTGACCAAATTCATTAGAACATATATATTTAATAATTAATATAAATATAAATATATATATATTTATTTAAAAATATATTTATATATATTAATTATAAATGAAATAAATATATTAAATATAACAAATATAATAAATAAAATAATCTAATAAATCTATTAATCTAATAATCTAATAAATCTAATAAATCTAAAAAATCTAATTAATTAATCTAATAAATCTAATAAATCAAATAAATCAAATAAATCAAATAAATCAAATAAATCAAATAAATATATTTATTATTTAATGAAATTTATTATAATCTTATAATTATTTAAATATATATATATATAATTATAATCTTAGAAATACTTTTTAAAAAAACATTATATATATATTTGAATTATTAAAAAAAATATTAATTATAAACATACATTTTTTAGTTAATGTATCCAAATAAACATTATTTTTGAATATAAATTATTAAAAACTTTTATCAGCGCTAAAAATAGCATTGATAAATGAATCCTTTATCAACACTAAGAAAAGCACTGATAAAGGTGTACCTTTTATCAATGCTTTTCTTAGCCCCGATAAAGGATACATGTATCCGTGCTTTTATCTAGCGCTGATAAATGCTCCCCCTTTATTAGCACTTTCTTCTTAGCGCTGATAAAATGAGGTGCTTCCCTTGCCCTATTTTGTGGTAGTGGGTGTGTTTGTTTTGTCACTTGTAAGAGGAATGAATAAAATGAATAAAATGATTTGTGATATGGCATGTATACTTCATTTGTCCCTTTTATCACTTATAAGGGAGATTACTAAAAGGAGTGAATTGAATTGATGAATGTCATTGATATTTACATGGCCCTTTGATCACTTATATATTATACTTGATTATGGTTATGGACTTGGATAACTACAAAAGTGCGACCTGCATTGAGTAAGACTTGGATTCCCAATTTGGAATGCCTTGAGCGAACTCATATGATGCCAGTCGATTCATTGATGCGACTACCAAATGGCACACCAACCTTGGACTTGATCAATGTATTAGATACATAAATGCCTCAGTCTAACACTAATGATTCACCTACATACTTCAGAAATTAGAATAACTTGGATTATCTCCTTGGATTCATATTAATATCCTCATACACAGACCACCTTGGATTATCTTTGTAACATCTTGAGATTTTTAAAAGGAAAAACTATGTTCGATAGTGTAAAAGACACACCGCATCGAGCTTAAATGAACAACTAAATATCATTATTTAAATGTGATTATTATAAATTAGCTGCTAATGGTGGATATGAATAAGAATAAATCATTTATGAAATAAATATAAAGTTCTAACTCAATATTAATTTATTGGTAAATGATTAGAAAATAATAATATAATAAAGTAATTTTAATCTCCAGAAATACATTTTCTTCAAAAATGGGGTTTATTTCTTTTCATGAATGAATATTATAATTAATTTTAGGATATTTTAGAAAATTTATTTGAAAAAATTTAATTTTATTTTTTGTTTTTAGCATGTCAAAATTATTTTATGATGAATTTTTAAGATTTTTCTAAAAATATTAATTTTTCAATGAATAGTAAAAAATACTAGTTTTATTTTGAAAATTGTATTTTATTTACATGTGAAATTATGATTTGGATTAGTTTTAAAATTTCATCAGTTACTTTTAATTTAAAATAATCTAATTATTTTTTTTTAAAATGGATTTTATACTTAAATTTAGTATAAAAACATTTTATATTTAAAAATGACATTTTTTTTGAAAAACTGGTTTTTGTTTCATTTTACTGGTTTAATTTTAAATTAGATTATGCCAGTTATATGTTTTGAATTTTGAAAAACGGATTCTATATTTGGAATCATAAGGTCTAAATTTAGTGAATAGGTCCCTTTTATTTATGGACAATATGAATAATAAATTTAGTAATTTTTATTATCAAGGTTAAGGGTAAATCGAGTAATTAAGGGTAAAAAAATATGACAAAGATTAGTAAATTACCCTAACACTTGTCAAAATTTTATTGGATGAGTATTTTTGTCCAAAATCATCCATGGGTTAAATTTATGACCCTTTGGAGCCACTTGGTTAACATTAAGTCCCTTATATTATTTTATTTTAAGAAAAGTCAAAATTATCACACTATGGTTTTTAATAAGTATAACATTTTAAATATGTGGTCATCCAGAATGTATGTTTGATAATAAATAGTATTTTGGAATCTAAAATATTTATCTTCATCATGGTAATTTATTTTTAATTTTTAGGGAAGAAATAATTATCTTAAAGGTTTGCATAACAATAATGTAATAATTATTTAATTAATGGAAAAATCAATAAAATGATTTTAATTAAAATAATAAGAACCATTAAATTACACAAACACTTGAATAAATTTTATTTTATGAGTAAATTTTGTCCATAATCATTCAAGGTTTGGATTTATAACCATTTTTTCTATTAGGAAGTGGTTATGACCCTTATAGTATTTTATTTAATTAAAAGTCAAACATGTCATACTCTTATTTTTAATAAGTATAATATTTACTCTAATATGGTGTTATCCATAATATTTATTTGACTATATATAGTCTTTGGAAATCTAAAATATTTATCTACATCATAGTAATTTATTTGTAATTTTTAGTGAAGAAATAATTACTTAAAATAATTAAACAACGACGATGAAGTAATTATTCAATTAATAGAAAAGTCAAATAAATTATATTAAAAATATTAAAATTAATATAATTATAATTAATCAAGGTACTATATGAATTTTATAGATGCATATGACATATTATAGATGCATCTAATGTCTTTTTTCAAAAATATCTTGTTATCTGAATATTCTTAATTTCAAAGTAATGAATAGTGTCAAAATTGAAAATAATGATATTTCATGAATATAATATTTTATTAAATTATTTAAAAATCACAAAAATATTAAATAATTATAATTTGGATAATATATGGTCGAAAATTTCACCCCTATTCATTTATAATCAATTTGGAAGTCTTTATCTCTAGAATGGTTTTAATATATTTTAATATTTTGAGAAATTCCTAAAGCGTCCATCAACTCAATTATAAAAAATAATCTTTTATTATCAATCTAACACACTTAAAAAAAATTTGGTTCAGAAAATATCTAATCAAATCCTTTCTTATAATCTATCCCCCCATTCCAAAGGCCTTAATTTAGGCAGAACACCATCCTTAGCAGTCTTAAAGTGTTAAGGAAAGAAGTTTGTCAGAAAAATATACATAATTTTTAATCAAGTGTTTATATTTTTTTATTCTACCACATCCATAAAACCTTTTTCAACCCTACTATAATGATCCTTGTTGGACCCCACAACACACCTTAATCATCCATGTCATCAGGCTTACACGTGGCAACCAAACACCTCTCTAAACGCCACACTTTTAATCATGTGTTTCTATTTTTTTTATTCTTCTACATCAATAAAACCTTATTCAACCATATTTTAAGGATCCTCAGTTGTCCCCACACCCCACCTTAATCAACCACATCATCAGGCTTACACGTGTCCACCACGTGTAATCCTGATGACCTGGATGATTAAGGTGCGGCGTGGGGGCCATAGAGGATCGTTATATGACTATCCCTACCAGCAGAATGTGTCACATGCTTGGGGATATCCACTCAAGGAGGATGTGTTGAGCTGGTTACTGATGTTCCATATGACATCGCGCTGAAATAGGTATGTTTATCCCAACATGGTGTCAAATCAGGTACAGTCGGTCCTCAAGGACCCGACACATGTTTGGTACTAGTGTGATATATTATTGTTATATATATACCCTGTATACATTCATGACATACGATTACATATTTTATGAAATGATGTTAAGGTCTATTGGTGGTGTCTTACCGAGTCTTGTAATCACACCCTACTTAGGCATTTCAATGCACTTGTAGATAACATGCATAAGGATCCGATGAAGGGCAAGGGCCCAGTGATGGATGGTTGAGCATGTGGAACAAGAGGATGCTGATGATGCCATACAATGTTTGAGAAAGACATCAGTTACTATTTTTATTTTACTGGCTTACCTCATACCCAGGATCCATGTTTCACTAGTGGAAAAGCTAGCTATACCAATGAACCTATACCAATAGTTTCTGAAAACTATTGGTATAGGTCATTCTATACCAACGATTTGTGATAACTATTGGTGTATTATCATTTGATGAAGGTTATACCAATAGTTTCATAAAACCGTTTGTATAAATTATGGATATACCAATGGTTATGAATAACCATTGGCATAGGGTAAATGGGAAGAAGGTGTACCAACTATTTTTAAAACTATTGGTATACCTTCTCTATACCAAAAATTTTAAAAACCCGTTGGTATAGAGTACCCCAAATACCATCAGGAAACAACCCTCTTCATTTCCCAGTTCGATCCAGATTCATCCCTAAGTGCGGTTCTTCCCAGGCATGGTGATAAATCTTCTTCAGGAATGGAGATCTATCCCCAACATCTCTTTTATTTCAGTCGTTCTCCAACATAAAATTGGTTAGTTGCTTATCAATAATCATTTTCTATGACATTCAATTTTCTTTCCCATACACAAAAGTCTCTTATCCTTTAAGTTTTTCATTCAATTCTTCTTGAATATAAAATTGGTAAGTTCCAAATACTTAATATCTTATATAAACCATAATTTTCAATTATTTTATAGGTCTGAAAGAATTACCAATATTTTTTTGTTCATATCCAGATTCATTGAATGAAGGTTAATTTTAATTATATTTTTTAGTTAATTTCATAATAAATCTGATTATGTGTGTTGCATTTTTTTTAATTTTGTTACTCTATACTTATATATAAGTCTAAAATGAACCTATTTTTTATATGTTTAAATATGCTTGTGGGTATTGAAACAATGGTTTTCCAAACTTATATTGAAGGAGAATTTGTTAATTTTCTAGTTCTTCATTCTTTATTTTTCTTGTTTTCTACATGGTAAGATGAGGGTTTAATAAATTTTGGTTTTTTTTTATTTTGGGACTTCATGGATCATTTGTAAGGAATATTTTTTATAATCTTGGTTTATATTTTATGATGATATTAATCAAGGTAGTATAAAAATCCATCCATCATGGGAAAAAATATGGATTTATTTATGAGTTGACATTGTACCAAACACAAAGGAATTCTTATCATCACCCTTACACTACACTTATCTACTTGAAATCATGAAAAACATTATAAAAGGGAGTACATTACATGTTGAAGGCCAATAAGGGTCAAACTTCCATTCGTTCACTTTAGCACAAAGTGCTGGAGAAAAGTGAAACCTATAATAATATACGATGTCCTAGGGTTGATCTCAAAAACAGGACACTAACAAATGTTGAGTTTGTATTAACACTATTATTTATTTATATAAAATAATGTTAAGTACATGGAAGGATTGGGGGATGAAATTGAAAACATATGATATATGTATTAAAATAAATAAATACAATGTGAAATGGAACATAATGAATAATGATGACCAATATATTTTTGTTAATGAGGAAACTGCTGCATGTATGTGATTCCAGTGATATTAATCATTGTTTTGAAAATTTTAATCAATAATAATATATGTAATCATTATAATGTTCAATTAAAACCTCAAAAAACATATCTGATCTAACAAAAATTAACTAGCACTTAGGACCAAAATATAATTGAGAACTTGGTAAGGGGGTTAGAAGCTATAACTCTCCACTTTTCTAGCAGAAGGAAGAGGTTCTTGATCAGACCCTATGTAAATAAATTGTATCAAACCAAACTAACTAGGCTTGAAAATAAATGAACCACACTAATCAACCCTTTAAATAATGAAACCTAACCGAACTAACAAATCCTATCTATATCATAACCAAACCGACTCGACCAAACCAACTAAATTAAATTAAAATGACTTGATCTGACCCAAGTAGAATTAAGTGGGCCTTAACTATACTAAATTACATCAAATTGAACTAAAATAAAAATAATTGGACTAAATTGAACCTAAAAAAAATAAATTTAATAGCAATGATAAAAAATTAATTGAATTGAACAATATTAAATAAAACCCTAATAGGTATGAAACGACCCAAAAAAAATAAAAAAACCAAACCCAACCAAACTAAATTGACCGAAACTAAACTAATAATAAAAAAAACAAACCAAAACTGATCCGAATTAAATACAAAACATAGAACCGAATAGAATAAATGTATCGAATTATCCCAACCCAACCCAAAACAAACCAAACAAATAGAATTGATTTGAACCAAAGTAAATTTAACCAATTTGAACCAAACTAACCTACTTTGAATCAAACTATCCCAAATTTAAACAAATGTAATTTCACTTAAACTAAAGATACACAACCCCAATTGAGTCAAACCAGACCAAATCAATAAAAACCAACCTAACCTAACCTAAATAAAACCAAATTTAAATGAACCTAATTAAATTTAATTAACAAAAACAAAACAAACCTGAATCAAATAAACATAAATAGGACCAAATTAAAGGGGAGAGTCAATAAGGCACCCATCTGAAGTTCCTTTATGCCTCATAAATTTATCCACTCAATTATATCTCATTTAAATAACACCCCTAGGTATTTATATTCCATAAGACACATTATCATAATTAAATCATTGACCCTTGATGAATTTAACACATTATTACCCATTGATATAATTTTTTAGTGGAAATTGAGATCTTTTCCAAAAGGACAAGCCCCCTTTATTAAAAAGAAACAAGGTTACACCAAATGAAAGAAATATTTTTTATAAAATTAAATTTGTAAGAATGAAAAAAGATACTATGGGACATCATTGGGAAGTGTTGGAATAGAAGTAGACATCCCTTTGTTGGAAATCCCATCCGCTAAGTAATTTTCTTCATGGTAGGCATGAGTGATGATGTAATTCATATATGAGAGAGAATCCAATCAATTTCTCTATCAATCGGTGAGCTTCCAAGAAATATGAATTGTACCATTCCTGACTTCTTGCACAACGATGGTAGAATAAAACTCAATACATAAGTTGAACTAGCCATGTTGCTTTTCCATATCGACCGCATTGATGATACCAAGAATTTTAGTCTCTAAAGAAGTGGAGATCCTATAGGGGACATAAAGGCATTTCATTGCATCACTAAGATAGTTTCTGAACAATTATCATTTCCTTAAATATATTTTCGATTAAACTTAAATCTTAATCAATTTCTTTTATGACATGAAATAAAACATTTTTTTTACCAAATGAATAGAAGTTGGATGTATGAAATTGATAAGATATCAAGATATTTTCAAAACAAAGTGGAGAGATTTTTTGATTTTTCATTTAATAATGCTTCAGATAATGTTTACATACATTGACTATGTTATAATTATGTTGGAAGACCTTATTTGAGTCATGAAGAAGTTAGATACCATATAGACACAAATGGTTTAAAAAAACTACTATGTGTGGCATCATAATGGGGATAAAATTGAATCTAAAAATGTTCATGATCTAAATGAGAGGACTGGATTGGAGAATTTATTAGATGACTAGTTTCCATTTATTTTTCATCATGAGAAGAAAATTATGCCTACCCAATAAGAATTCAATACGAGAAAAAATGATTCATGTAATAAAATGATGATGTTGACAAGGTGAAATAATTGAATGATACTTCCATGACTCCAATATATTGGCAATGTGGTAAAATGAAAAAGTTGTAATTTTTAACATGATTGTTTCATAGGAAAAACATATATGATATTTCTAATACTACCATAAATTGAATTGTTAACTTTTTGAAGGACTTAATTCCAGATGATTTATATATTCCCTCAAACCATTACATAGAATGTAAGTTAGTTAAAGAACTTGTATTTTCAAAAAACAAAATCCATGCCTGTCTGAAATATTGGAGCTTATTCTAGGAGAAAACTACTAAACAAAATGATTTTATATAATGGGTCACATCCTGATGGAAGCCAAAATCCCATGGAACACCATCTTGTGTTCCAAATAAAGTAATGTGGCACTTTCTATTAATCCCCAGACTCTAGAACCTTTTCATTTCTCATGAAATATATATCAATAAAAATCTCATGTCATGATACCGATCTAAAGAATAATAATGATGAGTTGGTTCACCCTACATATGGATTTTCATGAAAAAAATTTGATGCTCTATATCCCATTTTCACATTTGGCATGCATAATGTGAGGTTGTCTTTCATGTGATGGTTTTAATCTGTTTGGAAAGATGCTTACTTCACACAACATATGGCTGATTTTCATACACATTATAACCTTCCTCTATGGATGTGTATGGAAAAACCTTTCACTTTCATAAGTATACTCATATATGGACCTTCTAATCCTAGAAATTATATATTTTTATACATGAAACCTTTAATAAAAGAGTTGAAACATCTTTTGAATATGAGTATGCACACATATGATGCATGTTTGAAAGACATATTTCAGATGCATGCTGTGCTTATGTGGATGGTCAATGATTTTTCTAATTATGCAATGATGTCTAGATGGAGAATGAAATGAAAATCCCCATGTCCTATTTATATGAATAATTCACAATAGACAAGACTTAAATATCACAATAGTTTCAGTTTTTTGGGACATTGATGATTCTTTCCAATGGACCATCCATATAGGAATACTCTTCAAAGATTTGAAAATACCATGGAGACGGAAAATCTACCTCAACTATGATTAGAACTGATGTGCTTAATAAATTTCAAGATTTTAGTTTTTTATTCAGGAAGGGTTAGATGAAATATAGAAAGAGAAATAATGTTTTCATTGAAACTAGTTAAAATTGGAAGAAGAGAAGTATCTTCTTTGAGTTTCCTTATTGATCAACTAATTTGTTACATGATGACAAGGGTGAAACACATACCACTAGCCTACGTGATGTCCTAGTTTGTATGAAATAGTTTTTCTTTATTTAAACTATATGATAGATAAAGGTTAAGTTTATTTTTGGAATGTATGTTTTATCTAATATGTAACCATGGGATTGTAAAGTGATTTGGTGATTATGT
Source organism: Viscum album (assembly GCA_963277665.1). Lineage (NCBI taxonomy): Eukaryota > Viridiplantae > Streptophyta > Magnoliopsida > Santalales > Viscaceae > Viscum > Viscum album. The sequence goes on along the minus strand of OY728125.1, from coordinate 1,055,344,579 downwards.
GATTAATGTTATTTTGGAAGATGTTCACTATTTTGGGAACCCTATATGATTAAGGTAAAAAAAATACCATGGGATTTTATTTGAGGTATAATGGTTGATTTATATTCAGGAAGAATATATTATTTTATTATGGATTTAAGGTGGTTTAGGTTATTTATATAAATTATTTACATATCTTGGAGATTATATGATTAGGGAAATTACATTTTGGTTTGAGACTTTAAGATTCACTAATGTTATTTGGGGATAAATTTCAATATTATCATGGAAGTCTAACCTTCTAATTTTTGGGCTTTAATATTAGTCTACAATATTTTTGAGGAATTTAAAGGATAGTTATTTTTTGAATGATCTATGTTGAACTTTGAGTATTACTTTGAATTTTAGAGATTAAAGTAATTTTTTCATCATATAAAGGTTTATTATTTTTGGAGAATTATATTATCTTGTACTAACCATTTTGGTTTTGATTAATTTCTAAATATAATAGGAATATATAGTTATAATTTTGTGGATTTTGTGATTTGTAGAATTTGATTCTAATGCTTCAGTCATAAAAAATTCATACTCATCATTTGGAGAAAAAGGATGAGTTGTGGTGGAAATTCTTCTTATCAAGTAAGTAAATTTCCTCATGTTCTTAGACCAGGTAGTAAAGTTATCTTTAAATAAGAAACATTATTTTTATACTTTTTTTACCTAGAAATCAATTACCTTTTAACCCATCATAGATTTATGGTTTTGTGATGGTTAAATTTCCAATAACCATGTTCTTTATCACTCTCTATCAGAATTTGATAGTTATAATTCTCTTCCATGTCCATATTTTCATTTTTAATAAATTTTTTCCTAATTAGAATTCTAGTTTTTTGGTGACCTTTACATTTTTTCTTTCTCTCTTTTAAGAGGAAGGTTTATTGACCCTTTTTTTATGTGAGATTTCAACAAAGGTATTTTGAAAATTCAAACCCTTAGTTTTTTATCCCAAGTTCAAATTAAGAGGTCACAATTTATTAAAGGGGGGATAATGTAACATCCTAATATTTTAAAATGAAAATCTATATTTAGTAGCGTACAATATATTCCACATCGAACTTAAACGAACAAATAAATATCATTATTTAAATATGACCGTTATAACCTAGCCGTTAAATTGATGGGTATGAATACGAATAATTGATTTAAGAAATAATAAGAATAACTAATTTATAAAATAAATATAAAGGCCTAACTCAATATTAATGTATTATTAAATTATTAGAAAATAGTAATATAATAAAGTAATTTTTATCTTCAGAAATACATTTTCTTCAAAAAAGGGTTTTATTGCTTTTTATGATTGAATATTATAATTAATTTATGGATGTTTTAGAAAATTTATTTGGAAAAATTTATTTCATTTTAGGGTTCATCATGTCAAAATTATATTAGGATGAATTTTTGAGAAATTTCTGAAAATATTAATTTTTAATGAATAGTGAAAAATACTTGTTTTATTTTGAAAACTGTATTTTATTTACATGATGAAATTATGTTTTGTATTAGTTTTAAAATTTAATTAGTTACTTTTAATTTAAAATAATCTAAATATGGTTTTTGAAATGCATTTTATACTTAAATTTAGTATAAAAACATTTTATATTTAAAAAGGGATTTTTTTTTTCCGAAAAACTAGTTTTCGTTTTATTTTTCCATTTTAATTTTAAATTAAATTCTACTAATTCTGTGTTTTGAAATTTTATAAATGGATTCCATATTTGGAATAATAATTTTAAAATTTAGTAAATCAGTATATTTTATTTTTGGACAATATGAATAGTAAACTTAGTATTTTTTATTACCATGGTTAAGGTAAATCAGGTAATTAAGGGTAAAAATAATATGATAAGGATTAGTAAATTACCTTAAAACTTGTAAAAATTTTATTGGATGAGTAATTTTTGACCAAAATAATCCATGAGTTGAATTTATAACCCTTTGGATCCACTTGGTTGACATTAAGTCCCTTATAGTATTTTATTTTAAGGAAAGTCAAACTTGTCACACTATGGTTTTTAATAAGTACAAAATTTTTAATATGTGGTTATCCAGAAGATATGTTTGATCATAAATAGTATTTTGAAATCTAAAATATTTATCTTCATCATGGTAATTTATTTTTAATTTTTAGGGAAGAAATAATCACCTTAAAGGCTTGCACAATAATGATGTAATAATTATTTAATTAATAGAAAAATCAATAAAATGATTTTAATTAAAATGAAAAGAACCATTAAATTAAACAAAACATGAATTTATTGGATGATTATTTTTTTTCACAGTCGTTCAAGGTTCATATTTATGAACATATTTTTTCATTAGGAAGTGGTTATGACCCTTATAATATTTTTTTAATTAAAACTAAAACATGTCATACTCTTACTTTTAACAAGTATAATATTTCTAACATGGTGTTATCCAGAATATTTGGTTGACTATAAATAGTATTTTTAAATCTAAAATATTTATCTATATCATAGTATTTTATTTTTAATTTTTAGTGAATAAATTATTACTTTAAATAATCATACAATGACGATGAAGTAATTATTCAATTAATGGAAAAGTCAATTAGATTATATTAAAAATATTAAAAGTAATATAATTTTAATTAATTAATGTTATATATGAATTTTATAGATGAATATGACATATTAAGGATTTATTAAAAGTATTGTTTTGAATATATATTTTTATCTTGATATTCTTAATGTCAAAGTAATGAATAGTCTCAAAACTGAAAATAATGATATTTCATGAATATAATATTTTATTAAATTATTTAAAAATCAAAAAAATATTAAATTATTACAATGGGGATAATATATGGTCAAAAATATCATCCCCTATTCATTTATAGTCAATTTTAAAGTCTTTGTCTCTATAATGGTCTTAATACATTTTAATATTTTGAGAAATTATTAAAGTTCCCCTTACCTCAATTAAAAAAGGACACATCTTCTTATAAATATATCACACTTATAAAAAATTTTGTTTTATACAATATCTGATAAAATACTTTCTTTTAATCCTTAACTTTATTCTATAGGCCTTATTTTAGGCAGAACACCATCCTTAGTGGTCTTAATGTGTTAAGAAAATGAGTTTGTCCGAAGAAGAGCTATCATTTTTAATCAAGTGTTTCTATTTTGTTTATTCTTAAACATCTATAAAACCTTCTTTAAACATTATAAAATAATAAATATTGTATCCTAAATTTATTTATATGTTATTATTTTAGTGTAATTACCTATATCCATCTCCACTTATGTCAAATGAGAAAAGAATTTATCGTTCGCGTGTACGGCGGACTACCGCCTCGCGAATTAATATAATTCATTTTCTATAACTGTATCTCAAGAATGGTTATGGAATTAATATTTATATATTATATTCATTAAATATTTATCATTATGAAAATATAATATATCATTTAAATACTTATCTTTTCATACATATAAAAATGATAATGTCGTTCGTGCGTACGTGTGAATTATCACCTCCACAAAGTAATGTGATTCATTTTTAATCCCCACATAACATGATATAAATAAGTATTTTTAAATTATTAATATTATATTTATGATATTATTATCATTTTGGAAAAATAAAATGACACTTAAACTCTGTAACGGCCCGAAATTTTGAATAAATCTTGTTTCCTAATTTTGTGTGTTATTTTATTTTTTATACTCAACAAAACTGTTTTATTTGATAACATGAGTATTATTAAAATGAGACCTTTGGGTTTTGACTGTTATATACTAAATGTTTCTATTATTGTCTCTAAATACAAGTGATCATGGTTAATTAATATAGAAATAAGTTTCGATGGCCTCACCTAGTAGTCTTGGACCGATCGAAGCCCATCTAATAGAACTTGGGAAGGAGGTAGCACCACTGGACTTTGCTCTGGACCAAACCCAAACCAAACTTCATCGTGTAAAGCTAGAATGGAATTGCCTTCGCGAGAAGTTCAAACTGATAGAAATTACTACTCGTGCGATGTTGGCCGAGCCTCCCTTGGATTCTCTCACCTTAGCACACCTTACACTTAGGTTTTATGCTGGTGTGATAAGGGGCTATGTAAGGAGACCGTAACTGCCTTGTGTAATCCTTTGTTTTAAATAATTTTTTTGATTTATTCTTATGATGAAGTTTATGAATTTTCAAATGTCCGGATAAATATAGTATGCATATTTTTGGTGAATTTTAGAGAAAGGATATTTTAAAAAATGTTTATGTAAACCTTAAATAATTAAAAATATGTAATGATTTTAAGGTCATCTACAATTATGTTCAGTATGAAATTTAGAGTCTAATAAGGTCAACTTATTTTTTGATTAATATTAAATTATGAATAGTGATTTTATGCTTAGGATTAGTAATGTGACCAAATGGATTAGTAATCTCACTTAAAGAAAGTATTAATATAATCTAGGCACCTTGATTAAGTAAAGTGATTCAATAAAATGGTTAAATAACGGTTTCATAAATTATTAGTCAAGTATTAGTTTTTTCAGGTGAATAGTGTTTTTTAATTAAAAATTAAATTAAAAATATTTATAAAATTATTTTTATAAAATGGATTTCATTTTTGAACTCAGAGCATCGATATTATGTTAAGGTAATTTTTGGGGTTTTTTCTGAAAAAAATGAATTTTCGGTGAATAGTGTATTTATTTAAAAATTAAATTAAAAATATTTAGAAATTTTTTTTTATAAAATGGATTTCATTTTTGAAACCAGAGCATCGATATTTGGTTAAGGTAAAATTTTGGGATTTTTCTGAGAAAGTTGAATTTTCGATGAATAGTGAAAATACAGTTTTTAAGTTACGAGTGTTTAATGACATCATTAAATGATGTATTAAGTATGTAATCAATATGATCGACTTATTAATAGTAATATAAGATATGAGGTGTCCCAAGTGGCCAATACCATGGGCAAGCCCATGGTTTTTCCAAAACCACCAATGAGGCGTCCCTTGGCCATTAATGCCTTGTCCCCTCACTTTCCCTATAAATACCAAGCCATCCTCTCATCCATTCAACTCCCAACTCTCCCCCACTGACGCTATGGTCTCATTACCTCCCAAGTAGTCCTCAAAAGGTATCCCCAAGCCATCAAGGTCCCAACCTTTGAGTTTTAAGAGTTACGTTTTAAGGTAAGGGATCCTACCTTTCTCTTTCTTTTCAAGTAATCTCTTTTATGTCATTTATTTTATGCTCCATGATCTTATGTTGGAGGATGTTATTTTATATTCCTCTTACTGCAATTTTCATGTTCATATGATGAGATAAACCCTATTTCTCTCATCAATTAATTTTAATAAAGTTTAAGTGGCGTCGTTAGGCTGCCAAATTTTTAAGGGATTCGTTTACCTTTCTCATTTTTCAAAGTTCTACTTTCATGTCAAGTCTTTCAAGTCCCTTTTTATTATGTTGGGGTATGATATCTATATCTATCATACTGATATTTTATTTTCATATGATGAGATACCCTATTTGATCTCATCAATTCATTTTTAAGAAAGTTTATGTGGCGCTGTTAGGCTGCCGAATTTTTAAGGGATTCGTTCACCTTTCTCATTTTTCAAAGTTCTACTTTCATGTCAAGTCTTTAAAGTTACTTTTTATTATGTTGGGGTATGATATATATATATATATATATCATACTGATCTTTTATGTTCATATTATGAGATACCCTATTTGATCTCATCAATTCATTTTTGTTGAAGTTTAAGTGATGCCGTTAGGCTGCCGAATTTTTAAGGGATTCTTTCACCTTTCTCCTTTTTCATGTCAAGTATTTCAAGTTCCTTTTTATTATGTTGGGGTATGATATCTATATCTATCATACTTATCTTTTATGTTCATATGATGAGAGACCCTATTTGATCTCATCAATTCATTGTTGTTGAAGTTTAAGTGACACCGTTAGGCTGCCGAATTTTCATAAGAGAAATCTTATTTGTGTCCTCCTTCTATATTTTTCATTTCATATGGTATATCTTTCAAATTTCATTACCATGTTCTTATAAACTTTATATTCTATCCCTATACTGTTTTATGTATCATTTATGACTGGTTAACCCATGTCCCCTCTCTTTTCAATGTTTTCTAAAACCCCGAAAGATAGCCGTTATGCTGCAGAATTTCCGTCTCAAAATGTCTCTCTCTTATCCTCAAATTCATTTTATTAAGTGAATACTCAAAGCTATTTCTTCTAAATGGGTATTCACATATATACCAAAATGTTCTATTTTAAAGTCTGGGATTTACATACATGAGACCCGCTTCCCCTTTCCATGGGTTTAAAGTGACATAAAGATCATGTCTTTAAAGCAGTTTTTAAAACGTTATGATTATGAAATGAAACCCATTTATTTTATTCTATATGGGTTGTTTATGAAATGATTGATGATGATATATGTGGATCACATGATAATAAAGTAAAATTAAGGGTGCGCCCTAATAGCACTCCAATGCATTGGGTAAAGACTTAATCTCTAGAGATGACCATTTTTAATGATGCCTTGGTGAATAACCTTGGTAATTTTTAATGACACCTTGGGGATGGAACTTGGTGAAACAGAAATGATTTTCAATATTAAATGTTGTAGCCACATATTCAAGTTATGAAATATGTTATTTTTATTATGATATGCCTCATGATTTCTTTCTCATGCCTTAAAGTTATTTTTTCATGACATTGTTGATGTATCTCAAGTTCACATGTTAAATGTTTTCCCTTGTTTCCCTTACTGGGCCTTCTGCTCACCCTTTCATTTGATGTATGTCCCCAAGTTATGAAATGCAGTAGTGAACCTAGGATGAACATAAGGATAAGCCTTTCAAGTGTTTAAGAATAATGTTTTATGTTTTCATGTTTTAAGTTCCTGGTTTCCAAGACACTAAAGCTTAAATATCCTCAGTTTTGTATAATGTAATGAAAGTTTATGTGATAAAAAGGTGGGATGCCATAGTTGGTATAAAAGGATGGTTTAGTTATTTGTGGAAATTAGGATATGAAAAATTTAGGAAGAACCCTATAGAAATGTTTAAATATAGGAAATCTTCCTGGTATTTTGCTGAGTATTGAGTAAGGGGTTGCCAAGAAAATACATCCCTGTCTGGATACGAGCAGGTAGAGGTGGCTCTGGCACAGATGTACATAGGGGTAAAACCTGAAAACACCGCTTTGAGCTAGACTCTAATGGGAACTGGTACACGACAACGGGCCTTGCTGTACTCTTGGTTACGACACTCCCGGGGGATATGCTTTGGTAAATTCATAAGCTTAGTATGAACCATTATTAAAGGAACAAAGATAAAATAAAATAAAGATTAACATAAGAATATATGATCATGGATAACCTAGATTGGGACCTAGGGGATCACAAGTTAGGGTATACTTTTCTTCTTCAAGTTTATCCTTCTATGCTTTAATTTTCCTTTTCATGATTATTGGCTAAGTATTTAAGCCCCCTAATTATATGTTATTTTCTTAGTTAATGGTGGTAAATGGAAGAGCATGTCCCAACAACCAATGTGATAGGAAATGTGACAATTGCCCTATTAATGTGATAGAGATGACGAAAGATCAAGTTGAACATATTGTGATTATGCCAAACCAGCTATCAAAAATCACAATTAATAATTGGTACCTAATTGAATGCCCAATTCATCAAGGAAGAAGAAGACAAAGTCTCAGGGATGTTCATCTGATAAAGTTGATAAGGGAAAGAAGACCCAATTTATTTTTTTGCAACAATTGTGGGAAGAGGCACCAAGGATAATGTCACAAAGGATCCGGGAGATGTTTTAAGTGTGGGAAGATAGGGCATAAAGTAGCCAATTGCTTTAAAAAAATGGATAATGTGATGAATGGAGATAAGGTTCGATATAATTTACATTATACATTTTGATGTCGTAAATGTGGAGAAGTTAGACATTATCCAAGGAAATTCTCTCTTGGAATAGATGAGAAGCATGATGAGCATCAACAATAATCGAGGACAAGGGAACAATGCAAGTCCTATGCTGAGATGGATCACGATGACTGAAGTACATGTAACTTCTTCGCAATAATTGTCTATGTCATGTTGTATTTTAGTTTGTGCTCTATGAGCATATCTTTTATGTTTTCTAAGATCATCGAGTCACTACCTAAGATGATTTTATATCATTAAGAAAAAAATATATTGTTATGTACCACATGTTGATGTAGTGAAGTTGTTCTTCTAAAAAAGGGTGGTTAGGGGATTAAAAGATGATTATTATTTTGGAGGAAGTTCACTATTTTGGGAACCCTATATGATCGAGGTAAATATATTACTTAAATATTTTCTTTGAGGAGTAAAATTTGACTTATATTTTGAAGAATCGATGAATTAAAGGTGAAATTATAGTAATTTAGGTTACATATGGAAATGATTAACCTATCTTGGAGAAAATATGTTTAGGTTAGTTACTTTATTATAAGATGTTAGGAGTGGTTGATGTTGTTTGGAGATGAATGATAAAGTTTATCTTGGAAGACTATGTTATCAAATCCTTCTTGTAATTGGGTTTAAATATTATTTTGATATATTTTGAGGAATTTTAAGGATAGTTATTTATGGAATGGTCTATGATGAACTTTGGGTAGTACCATGGAACTTTGAATATTTAAAAGTAGTTTCCCTTCCTATGGGATTATTTATTTTTGAAGAGTTGTTTTATCTTACCCTTTATGTTTTTCGGATAATGTTTAAGGATAGAAGAAATTTATAGTTAATATTTTGTGGATTACGTGACTCTCAAGAAGATGATTCTTGTGTTTTGATGAGACCAAGTGTTTTTGAATGCTCATCGTTTGGAGAAAAGATTAGTTTTGGTAGAAACTTATTAAAGGATGAAACTCTACTTGAAGGTAGGTATATTACCTTATGTTTTTTTTATTTAGTAAATGAATTCCTCAAAATTATGAAAAGGAACGTAAAACAAAAATGTTGTTGGTTTATGTTTCCTACTAGGTAATCAAAGACTGTTTACACACATCATAAGTTTGGGATTTTCTCATGGTTAACTTTCTCCTAATCATGTTTTCTATCACTCTCCCTTAGAACTTGACCCTTTGTTTTCTCCTCCATGTCCATGTTTTCCTACATGGAATCCTAGTGTCGGTTAACTCGGGTGAACTTTATACTTCCCTTTCTTTCTTTTAAAGTAATAGTTTTACTGACTCCTTTTCTGATGTGGGACTTTCAATGAAATTTCAAGACCTAATTTTAAAAATTGTGAGGATGCAATTTCTTAAGGGGGGAAGATTGCAACGACCCGAAATTTTGAATAAATCTTGTTTCCTAATTTGTGTGTTATTTTATTTTTTATACTCAATAAAACTGTTTAATTTGATAACATGAGTATAATTAAAACGAGACCTTTGGGTTTTGACTGTTATATGACCATTAGTCAATATGACCGCTGGAAACTAAACATTTCGATTATTGTCTCTAAATACAAGTGATCTTGGTTAATTAATATAAAAATAATTTTCGATGGCCTCACCCAGTAGTCTTGGACCAATCGAAGCCCATCTAACAGAACTTGGGAAGGAGGTAGCACCACTAGACTTTGCTCTGGACCAAACCCAAGCCGAACTTCATCGTGTGAAGCTAGAACGGAATCACCTTTGTGAGAAGTTCAAACTGATAGAAATTACTACTCGTGCGATGTTGGCCGAGCCTCCCTCAGATTCTCTCACCTTAGCACACCTTACACTTAGGTCCTATGCTGGTGTGATAAGGGGATATGTAAGGAGACTGTAACTGCCTTGTGTAATCCTTTGTTTTAAATTAAAATTTTTATTTCTTCTTATGATGAAGTTTATGAATTTTCAAATGTCCAGATAAATATAGTATGCATATTTTTGGTGAATTTTAGATAAATGATATTTTAAAAAAATTTTATGTAAACCTTAAATAATTAAAAATGTGTAATGATTTTAAGGTCTTCTACAATTATGTTCAGTATGAAATTTAGAGTCTAATAAGATCAACTTAATTTTTGATGAATAGTAAATTATGAATAGTGATTTTATGCTTAGGATTAGTAATGTGACCAAATGGATTATCAATCTCACTTAAAGAATGTATTAATATATTCTAGGAAAATTATTAGTCAAGTATTAGTTTTTTCAGGTGAATAATGTTTTTAATTAAAAATTAAATTAAAAATATTTAGAAAATTATTTTTATAAAATGGATTTCATTTTTGAACTCAGAGCATCGATATTATGTTAAGGTAATTTTTGGGGTTTTTTCTGAAAAAAATGAATTTTCAGTGAATAGTGTATTTATTTAAAAATTAAATTAAAAATATTTAGAAAAATATTTTTATAAAATAGAGTTTATTTTTGAAATCAGAGCATCGATATTTGGTTAAGGTGAAATTTTGGGATTTTTCTGTGAAAGTTGAATTTTCGATGAATAGTGAAAATACAGTTTTTAAGTTACGGGTGTTTAATGACATCATTAAATGATGTATTAAGTATGTAATAAATATGGTCGACTTATGAATAGTAAGATAAGATATGAGGTGTCCCAAGTGGACAATACCATGGGAAAATACCATGGGCAAGCCCATGGTTTTTCCAAAACCACCAATGAGGTGTCCCTTAGCCATTAATGCCCTGTCCCCTCACTTTCCCTATAAATACCAAGCCATTCTCTCATCCATTCGACTCAAAACTCTCCCCCAACAAAGATATGGTCTCATTACCTCCCAAGGAGTCCTCCAAAGGTGCCCCCAAGCCCTCAAGGTCCCAACCTTTGAGTTTTAAGAGTTACGTTTTAAGGTAAGGGATCGTACCTCTCTCTTTCTTTTCAAGTAATCTCTTTTATGTAATTTCTTTTATGCTCCATGATCTTATGTTGGAGGATGTTATTTTATATTCCTCTTACTTCCCTTTTCATTTTCATATGATTAAAGACCTCATATTTCTCTAATCAATTCATTTTAAGAAAGTTTAAGTGGCGCCGTTAGGCTGCCGAATTTTTAAGGGATTCGTTCACCTTTCTCATTTTTCAAAGTTCTACTTTCATGTCAAGTATTTAAAGTTCCTTTTTATTATGTTGGGTTATGATATATCTATATATCATAATGATATTTTATGTTCATATGATGAGATACCCTATTTTATCTCATCAATTCATTTTTAAGAAAGTTTAAGTGGCGCCGTTAGGCTGCCGAATTTTTAAGGGATTCGTTCACCTTTCTCATTTTTCAAAGTTCTAATTTCATGTAAAGTCTTTCAAGTTCCTTTTTATTATGTTGGGATATTATCTATATATATATCATACTGATATTTTATGTTCATATGATGAGATACCCTATTTGATCTCATGAATTCATTTTTGTTGAAGTTTAAGTGACGCCGTTAGGCTGCCGAATATTTAAGGGATTCTTTCACCTTTCTCCTTTTTCATGTCAAGTCTTTAAATTTCCTTTTTATTATGTTGGGGTATGATATCTATATCTATCATACTAATATTTTATGTTCATATGATGAGATACTCTATTTGATTTCGTCAATTCATTGTTGTTGAAGTTTAAGTGATGCTGTTAGGCTGCCAAATTTTCATAAGAGAAATATTATTTTTGTCCTCCTTCTATATTTTTCATTTCATATGGTATATCTTTCAAATTTCATTACCATGTTCTTATAAACTTTATATTCTATCCCTATACTGTTTTATTTATCATTTATGAGTGGGTGACCCATTTCCCATCTCTTTTCAATGTTTTTTAAAACCCCGAAACATAGCCGTTATGCTGCAGAATTTCCATCTCAAAATGTCTCTCTCTTATCCTCAAATTTATTTTATTAAGTGAATACTCAAAGCTATTTCTTCTAAATTGGTATTCACATATATAACAAAATGTTCTATTTTAAAGTTTGGGATTTACATACATGAGACTCACTTTCCCATTCCGTGGGTTTAAAGTGACATAAAGATCATGTCTTTAAAGCAGTTTTTAAAACGTTATGATTATGAAATGAAACCCATTTATTTTATGATATATGGGTTGTTTATGAAATGATTGATGATGATATATATGGCTCACATGATAATAAAGACAAGTTAAGGGTGCGCTATGATAGTGCTCCAATGCATTGAGTAAAGACTTAATCTCTAGAGATGACCATTTTTAACGATGCCTTGGTGAATAACCTTGGTAATTTTTAATGACACCTTGGGGATGGATCTTGGTGAAATGGAAATTATTGTCAATATTAAATGTTTTAGCCACATCTTCAAGTTATGAAATACATTATTTTTATTATGATATGCCTCATTATTTATTTCTCATGCCTTAAAGTTCTTTTTTCATGACATTGTTGATGTATCTCAAGTTCACATGTTAAATGTTTCCCCTTGTTTCCCCTACTAGGCCTTCTGATCATCCTTTCTTTTGATGTATGTCCCCAGGTTATGAGATGCAGTAATGAACCTAGGATGAACATAAGGAGAATCCTTTCAAGTGTTTAAGAATAATGTTTTATGTTTTCATGTTTTACGTTCCTGGTTTCCAAGACACTAAACCTTAAAGATCCTCAGTTTTGTATAATGTAATGAAAGTTTATGTGATAAAAAGGTGGGATGCCATAAACTATCTCCATAATGATCATTGAAAAATAGAAACGTTCTCCTCCAATGGCCCAAATGCCTTCATTTTTTATTGATTTTGATAATCCACCTTTCAAGGGGTGAGGTGGAACCCTTACAAGGCCTGTAGGTGTAAGTATTACATGGCCCATAGGCCTTAGAGGAATTCATTTCCCATAGGCTTTAAACATTACATACAACACAAACTAACTACTTGGAACTGCTCCTCCCCATCATCTTCATCGTAAAATTAGCTCTTCACTTTCGCATGGATGTTCGGCTAGGCTTTCCCGTGCATGCACAGGCTTGTCCCGATGGTAGGTGCCATACCCTTTAATTCTTGAAATCCTTTTAGCTTCTGCTATGCTGAAAGCTCCTTGCTCCTTCTTCGGAAGCTTGTTCCTTGTAGGTTGTCTGGTTTGCATCTACACTTAAAGTGGCCCGGAGGCCTTGAGGTGGATCGAAGGCCTTACTGACCCGAAGGCCTGGGTTCCCGAAGGCCTTAAAGGACTCAGGAACCAAATCGGTGGCCCGAAGGCCCAAACAGGGTAATATTCCCAGCTGCTACAGTGCCAAACAGTGCCTGCTACATTTCCCGCTACAGTACCTGCTACAGTTCTGAACAGTTCCTGGTACAGTACCTACTATATTACTGCTACAGTACCTGAGAAATTAGCCTCTACCTGAATTTGATCCTGGGTCTCTTGGATGCACTTAAAGAGTCCTCACCAACTGGGCTGAGGCTCATGTGCATTGAAAAATAGAAACGTTACTTATGCATACGTACGACCTACCATCTACTTGATTATAATGTAGTTCATTTTTCAAAACCATATTTAATGGATGGATTTAAAAGTATAATTTTTATATAATAATAATAATAATTTCATGAATATTATTCTGGAGATTATGTAATAATGACCACTTTTACTAAATACATTATACCAAATTCATTTTGGACTAAAGTACCAAAAATCATCAAAGCGTCCAGTGTGAACTTAAATAATTAAATAATTTTTATAACATGATAAATTGGTGAAATAAAAGGAATTGAAAATTTGAAAAATGTTATCAATAAAGTAAATAATTAATCTAAATTTATTATTTAGAAAGATAAATAATGTACGTGATGGATCCAACTCAAGGTAAGAGACTCTTTAACTAAAAAACCCCATTTTAAATGTTTTAAAGATTTACTTTCTAAATATTTATATTTTATGTAGATGTTTTTAAAATGATTTTATGTATGTATTTATATAGATATGAATGTTTTAAAATAATATTTTTTTAATTTCTCTCAAATGTTTTCAAAAAGGAATCTTTTTAAGGTTTTATGTAAGTGACTTTCCTTAAAAAATATTCTTTAATGTCTCTTTTTACAAAACTAAAAAAGAATATTCTTTAACATATGCAACATTAATGGAATTTATCGATTTAATGTCACCTTAATATTTTGAATCTTACTTTACAACTTTATATATTTACTTTCAAAGAAAATGTTTTCCATTGTTCGTGCGTAGTTTTTCAAAATGAGTGATTTTCAAAATAGAAATTTTATTTTCTTCAAAATGTGTTTTATAATGAATGCTTTCATGATTTATATTAATGTTATGGTTCTTGGGAATTGTTTATGAGGATGGGTGGTTTTTTTATAAACCAATTATGTGTGGTTCCATGATAAACCAAGAAAAGTTCGTTAAATTATTAACCAATGACGGGTAGTTCCATGATAAACCAAGGATTAGTGGTTAAGTTATAACTTCTAATTAATTGGGTAATCCGAATATAGAATTCGACCGTATGGTTATTCCATTTGTAAGGGTGATTGTAAGAGTGATATAGAAATGATGTCCCAAGACACCTACATGACTTTTCTATGATTGTTAATTAGTTTTCATGGAAATCATTTGATTTTCCAAAAGGTAAGATAATGATATTGTTGAAATGATTATTCCCTTTTCATGGTTAAAGGTATGTTTTTAAGAAAATGTTTTTATGGGTTTTCATTGTACTAATGGTTTCCTTTCCTTTATATCACTTATTAAGATTTGTGTGCTCATCCCAAGTTTTAAAATGTTTTTCACAGGATTTAAGGAAGAGTTGGGATAATGATGAGATTAAGGGAAAATTGTGAATGTTTGTCATAAAGAGAAACCATGATCTATTTTAATGAATTTTATTTTACAGGAAAAAAATAGATACTAAGTATAAGAATACACTCATAATGTATGTGTTTACTTTGTAATAATTTTTCCTAATTTTCTAAAACTCTAAAGATAAAAGATATTTGGGAATATAAGAAAGTGAATTCCAATTAAATTCACCAGAATATGAAATTATTAAGGTCAGGTACTTATAATCTCCTTGGACTCTAATCAAGTATTTACTGAGGTCACCTTGTACTTCATCACCAGACTCGATAAGGATGCCTTGGCTATGAGCCTTGGGTTCTTGGACTACTGAAAGGTATTACATATAGAGATATCTGATGTAAGACAAAGATAGTGGTATTTAACTATTTCATTTTCATTTTATAGTTTTCTCCATTTAAATATTGATCACTTGTTGGTGCCTAATTTCAGTTAAGGCCATGAAGGCCCATTGTTAAGAAAACCAAAGGCATATTTTGAATCAACAGACAATCCTGAGATGCCCCAAAGTGGTGCGCACAAAATCCAAGGGCTGCGTGCAAGATTGATAATTGCATACAAGATCCTACATGACCAATGCGATGTCAAATAGAATCTTCCACGTTAACCTTTTGAAAAATAGCCAAGTTAGTGGAGTGAAGAAAAATTAGCCGTCGTGCAAGATTGGAAACTTGCATGCAAGATCTTTCATGCCCAATAGGATTTCAAAAGGGCACTTGTGTGCATCTCACCTTGCATGCTGCCACCAAAGTTTCCGAATATAAATAGAAATGTACCCCCACACTTTGGGGGATGATTATAGAAGAAAAACTGATGCTCTACTACACAAAAGGAATCCCTTCCACGACCGTACGAAAGACATGGACTTAAGGTACTAGATCTTGCGCAAAAGGTATCCTAGGGGTCCTCTTTTGGGTAGGACCACTAGGGCTTGATCCTCTCCCATTTCCTTTTACTCCAAGGAATTTGCGCATAAAATATTTCTCTTACATGCAAGTTTTCCCTTATTATGTGATGATCTTGTGCGCAGGGTCTCCCCTTGCATGTATCTTCTCATTTTACATGCAACCGCCCAATCTTGTGTGCAACCCCTTGTCTTGAGTGCATCCCTTAAATCTTTCATGCTCCCCTCCTTGTGCGCTCTATGTGTCTTCCTTACCCTAAGGAACCATGTCCAAGCTACTCTTACGTGTGACACCCCTTTCATGCACATACATCTCTCGTATGAACCTCCATGTTTGTACAAAGTGATTTCAAGGTCTCTTGGGCGGTGATTCATGTTGCGTTTCCTAGCCGTATGCTTCTTCTCATAGGAACACTAATGACTATTTCTTCTTCTCATAACCATGCTAACATGCCCCCTTCAATGGATAACTCCACAACCCCATCCCCATGTGGCATTGCTGGTTCCTTCCCTTCACTAAGGGTTGAAGTACAGTGGTTATGTAAGTCCTAGGAGTGAGGAGTGTATCCTCACTGTCTGAGCTGCAGGATGTTAAACTGTCAAGAACCTGTATCCTCAACACAAAATATTGAAATGTGATGGCCGCATGTGTGGTAAATCTAAGAGGATCATAGAGGGGATAGAAATGGGTTCCCTCCCTCCCTCTCTCTTTCCCTTTGAGCTTTGTCACCATGCGAACCTCAGGCAGTCTCCACATAAGCCCCAACACCCTTTGATGGGGTATTTTAGGTACGGTGGCCATATCCTCCCCATATGTATGGACACCCTCCTTTCTCAATAGGGCTCCATCCTGAAGTAAGTACCAATCTATATCTCCCAAGGACACTAACCATGCGTAAGACCCACTCCATTCCTCACAGACACACTTTTCATGAAGCGACTGTCAGGTCTTTGTTGCCTCTTATTTATCACACTGAGCATGACTCACGTGAGCTTAGAGTAAATAGTGACCATGAAACCCTCTCCGAGCCACCTTTAGTGTGTAATCCCCATTCCCCTTTATACTGAACTACTTGGACTTTGATCTTTGTCTATTCCAGGTAAGGTACATAGGATGCCTCTCTGAGGTTCAAGCCCATCACCCATCAGTCCTGACCATTTCACATCGATTTACCCTCATCCCGCATGATGTTAAACTGTATGATTATTTCTTCCCACATGATGTTAATTTTTATACATTCAAAGTACATGGTTTTTGATCCCTGTCTCCTAGGTAGTGTATGTAGGAAACCTACCTGAGGTTTAACCCCTAACACTGGTAAACTTCGGTGTCCCCTTTGTAGGGACCCATATCCTTGGTCCGCCCCTTAGTGGTGTTATACTAGCTCCCGGGAATCTAACCATGTGTAATCCCCACACTTGATCCATATTACTCCAACTAATAGTGTCCCTCTTGCGATGGGCTACTAACCATGCGTAATCCCCAACATGTCTCTGGGTCTCTATCCTTTGTGTACGCCCCGATTCTATGTCCCATCCTGAACTATATGGACTTTGATTCCCCGTCATGGGGATACGTAGGAAGCCTATATGAGGTTCAATCCCATCACCCATATCCCATACCAATCTCTCCCTTGATCCTTTATGTTTCGGGAAGGTCATACCCCAACCCGAAGGTTCTACTTTGGGTCTCATCCATGCATCCATTATCACGAGAAGCCTCCTTAGGTGACTCATCACCTATTCCAGAACTACGTGGACTTTGATTACTTACCATAGGGATACGTAGGAAACCTCTTTGAGGTTCAATACCAACACTGCCACCTTCACACCGATCCTTAGTTCCATCCCCAATCATCCCATCCTTCGACACTCCATCTATATCCATCCTTATTCCTCCTAGGCCACCACATACTGGTGAAATCATGACATCCTCGGGCATCTAATCATGTGCAAGCCTCATTCATCTCATTGCTACTTTGTAACACTTGGGCCTCTATCCATGCGTAAGCCCCATCATGTCTCCAGGTCGTTGTCCTTTGTGTACACCCCTATTCCATGTCTCACCCTTCAAACTACATGGGTTTTGATCCCTGTCGTCTATACAAGGTATGTAGGAAACCTCATTGAGTTTCAATCCCAGACAATGGTAAACCTCGATGTCCCCCTTTCTGTGGTGCACTTTCCCTGATATGCCCTTAGTGGTGTCTAGACTATCCTTCATGGTGTGATATCTTCCCTTTATGGGACACTCTACCCTAGGTCCTCTCTTATTGGGTGTCCTAATCCATCGATCTAGTAAACCTTCCAAGAACTCCCTCCTAGGGATATACCAATCTAATCTGCCTCCATGGGGCATTCTGATCACCCTCATTCCATCTCCACAAGATGTTAAACTCATGGCCAACCCTGTGTTGAACATGGGATGTCTGAGGAAAACCTTAGAAACCACACCTTTAGCGTGACCGTCTCTTCAAGACATTAAACTCATGGAATAACCCATGTTAAACATGGGAATATGGGGGAAAACTCAGAGACATGCCTCTATCATAAGACACCCCACGATCGACGTGGGATTCCTTGGGTTCTGCACCCTTAAGATTCCCTTTTATGAGGAAGAATATAGTTGATCAATGTCCATGCATCCAGAGATTCCCCGACATGAATAATGTTACCATCTACTCCGACTAAAGGTTTATTCTCTTTCAATACCCCTTGGAATGTCTTGATGGAAGTAGCATAATTAACTAGCGTCCACAAAGATATGGGACCAGAAATAAGATTCATGATCCATGACTCAAATATATAAGGGAGACCTGGACTAGGTGACGAATTCTGAGGAGGAATCCATGGAAGGAGAGACCAAAATCCCATCATCCTATTTCAATTGAGAATAAAAAATCCTTGAATAAGTGATGGATGCTAACCACCTTTGGAAAGTGGGAATGCAGGGAAACATCGAGCGCATCGCAGCACGATGATGCGCACCCCGACAAAAGCATAAGAAACATCACTGTTACAACTTATACTCTAAGACTAGATTGTATTATAATTTCATCTTATAGATTTTCCTTATTTATATAATACAAACTGTTACAACTTATATTCATAGAATGGATTTGTTTTAGACACTTTTGGTGGTGTCCTACTTAGTTTTACTCACACCCTGTTTGGGATGCCATTTAGTAACCAGGAAGACTTCATGGATATAGGTAAGGATAAATGGATGTTCCTGACTATGGATTCTTGATTTTGTTTTAGGATTGGAGTTTTAGAGAAGATGATCGAGCTAGTTTCCAATATTCCCCAGAGATAGTTATTTTGGCCTTTTGTGTTTCCTTTTTGTATATGTTGTATTACTCTATGCTTGATTCCATGTTTTCCTATTTATATTTATGTTTTATCTCATGAAATCACCATCTATATATGATACTATTTTAGTTTATGTCCATCTATTATTATGAGATGGTTTATTACTTTCGATGCCCTATTAGTTACTTCCCTCGTTTCATTTTCATTTACTATTGTGTTACACTCTAATAAAGAGGGTATAGTATTTCCACCATACTACCATAGACCCTCGCTACTACATAACAGCCTCTAGTATATGGGGAGGTGTGATTGAGTCAATGTGGCCAACCGGGCTCAGTTACTTATGAGTGAACCGAACCCGAGATGTCAAAAAGTGGTATTAGAGGTTTCTTTTCCTTTGTATTACTATTTTGGGTTGGTAAATAGGATACTAGGATGTTTCATAACCTGGTAATAAGACATTCTTGGGAGTAGTTGACCCATGTTCAGGGGAAATTCAAGCTACCAGATATGGGAATTTTTGTTATAGATATCACCTTTTATAGCTGTATTATTTCACCATTAGGGGACACACTTGAATTATGACATTTACTATGATTATTGATCATTATCCTTAGGAAAGTATGGAAAGTGATCATTGTATCATGCTTCATTATAGGCATGTAGATATTTATACACCATGCATATTTCACTGCCTGTTACTTATCATATGTTCCTCAATTGCTATAATTATAATTATCTAAAATTTCTTATAGGAAAAAGAAGAAAAATAATTGGTTTCTTAAAGTATTTTCATCAACCTAAATAGTGTTTTCTCCATATATTTTGATGGTGTAACCTTATCTAACCAATTTTAACATTATTGAGTTATGGAATCTTGGTTTCTTATGCTGCAACTTTTAGTTGGTTGTGATTAAATGGATTCCAATTGAAAATTATATTATTATACCAACATAAATTAGGAATGGTGCTCCATATAATTGAACTATATTGTATGGTCTTATTACATCATAATACACAATGTAGAAGGCTAGTTTCAATTACATGAAATTCCAATTGTAACTTATAGAGATTATGTATTTATAACTTGGCAATGATAATACATATAACAGAACCATTATGTGTAAATTTTATAAACTATAATCTTTATAGGAAACGGTTTCTGCCAAATGGGTATGCCAATTTCAAATTAATAAGTTTTTCCTCTATAACTTGGAATTAAAACTCCATATAATAGAACCATTAAGATTAAAAGTTGAATCTACCCTTGAACTAACTTTAGTAGAAGGTTGTTAGGTCGGTAAATTTATTGTGTAATGAGGATTTGTACCCGTATTATTCCCTATAAGTAATCCTTTATTTATAGTACCTGTTGTGAGGTATATGCTTGGAATTATAAATATATGCCACCATAAAGGCCTTAGGTTGATTTTCAGAAATTTGGAGATGACCATGCTCTTAAGGTCGTGGGACTTGAACCACCTGTAGTTCCACCCATGAAACCTCACGTAGTACCACTTATTATTCCCAATCTGGTAATTGATGCTCATATTCAAGATATTTTTCTATGACAAGTGTATTATATGGAGAGAGTTCCATGACTTGCATCGTCTATGTCATATTTGACCAAGGAATTCCAATAATAGGACCTACCTACCTTTTTGGGGGAAAGTGGCCCCCAGACTGCTAAGTCTTGGATTGAGGCTATAATTTTGATATTTGAGAACCTTGAGAAACCTCAAGAAAGGAGGAAGAAACTCATGACTTATATGCTTAAGGGAAATACCAATCTATGGTGGGATGTTCTTACATAGGCATATCAATAATGAGGTGTGGTTTGGAAGGATTTCCATACTAGTTTATATGATTAATTTTTCCCAAAGACACTGAGAGATGATCGAGCTCAGAAGTTCATGCATATAGAGTAGGGTTCTATAATCATTATAGATTATTCAGCTCATTTCACTGAGATTCAGCACTTCATACCCACTCTTTCTAGTGATGAGCCATCCCAAGAGAGGCGTTTTGATGATGGTCTTAGGTATGCCATACAATCTCAAGTGAATGTATTCTGATTGACTACTTTGTCTAAGATAACAAACCAAGTACTTATATCTGATCATAATTTAAGATAATTTGAAGGTATAGGGAATGATGGTTTAGTTTCTATCCTAGGTAGTGCATTATCTAGTGGTCAGAAGCATAACTTTGTGATTACCCATGAGGGAAGTGGCAGTCAGAGTGTATGCACTAGTAGTTATGTAGTATGATATCAGTGTGGAAGGTGGGGTAACATGAAACCCTAGTGTAGCAGATATCTAATAGAGTGATAAGCATATGAAAAAAATGGGCCATATCTATATATTTTATAGGACCTTACCAACAGTTCCTAGTGATGATGATCTGTACCGACTCTGAATGCTAGAGTGGGGTCAGTGGCTTCACACTGGGTGGGAAGTTAGAGTACCACCAGCTGATGTAATGTCCCAGCCTAGGTGTCATACAATGGTGCCTCAAACTGTACCTCTACATGACCTCAAGAATGCCTCCCCATATGCTAGAGGATGCCGACTAGTAGCGATGGTCTATTATTGATCATGGGGAGACTATACACTCTTTTTTTCATCATAGTAATACAACAATGTAAATAAATTAATAATAAACAATAACATAATCATAACTAGAATAATATTAGTATCACAAGATGACCCAAAAATGGAAAGACAATATCAAAACTGAACAGTATATATGTCATGCTAAATTACATTCCAAATGTCAATATACAAAACCCAAAATAAATAGACACTAGAAAATCCTCCATGCGGGTCCTGAACCACACCCGGTTCCCTCATCCATGCTCCATCCCAACTCAGCCATCTAACACATGGCCTTTTCTCTTAACCTATCTAGAAAAAACAAAGTCTATTTGGGTACCAATCAGGTAGCCCGAGTAGGGTGTGAGTACAACTTAGTAGGCCACCACTGATGGCATCTAAAACAATATTCAATCAATAGAAAATGTATACAATTGTATAAAAAAATAATTACAATGTATAAGTAAACAATTATCACATTATAAATAAATCTTTATTTAACCACATAAACCCCCAGGTTCTCAAGGACACCTGAACCTCAATACCTAATCTGGACCATGCCGGAGTCCAATCTATCCCTAAGGGATATTACATTTGAATGACCATGTTAACATTCTTAATACTTGGTCGAATGTCTATGTTACCATTCACAATTTAATAATACATAATTGAATGATCATGTTACCATTCATAATACTTGTTCGAATGTCCATATTACCATTCACCGTTTCACAATACATAATTGAATGAG
Organism: Viscum album; assembly: GCA_963277665.1. Lineage (NCBI taxonomy): Eukaryota > Viridiplantae > Streptophyta > Magnoliopsida > Santalales > Viscaceae > Viscum > Viscum album. The sequence goes on along the minus strand of OY728125.1, from coordinate 1,055,322,173 downwards.
CATGTTACCATTCACCATTTCACAACTAAATGACTATGTTACCATTCATAATTTTACAATCAAATGCCCATGTTACCATTCATCAACACATAATTAATTCAATAATTAATTATCCATACAGACTCTATTACTAATTCAACAGTTAGTTAAATACAACAATTCTATTAGTTAACTCAAAAATTAATTATCACATCAATAACATTAATTAATTAAATAATTAATTAATCACATCAAATTACTCTAGTTAATTCAAAAATCAACTAATCACATCAATAACATTAAATAATTCAACAATTAATTATTCTCATCAATTCCTCTAGTTAATTCAATAATTAAATAATCACATCAATAATATTAATTAATTCAACATTTAATTAATCACATCAATATCATCCAGTTAATTAAATAATTAACTAATCGCATCAATAATATTAATTAATTTGATAATTAATTAATCACATCAAATACATTAACTATCTCAAAAATTAATTAATCACTTCAATTCTATTAGTAAATTCAACAATTAACTAATCACACTAATTTCATTACTAATTAAACAATTAGTTTGTAACATAATTACCCTTAAATAATTCCCTAATTAATTAAGTATGTCAATCCTATTAATTAATTAATCAATTAATTAATCAATATCCATAAACTCAAAATCGCATAATTAATCCCACAATTAATTATCTCATTTACAATCTCAATATTTCATAATTAATTCCACAATTAATAATCTCAATTATCATATCTCAATATCTCATAATTAATTCATCAATTAATTATCTCAATTCTTAAATCTCATTATTCCATAATTAATTCAAAAATTAATTATCCCATTCTATCAATTCAATATCCCAATAATCCAAATTAATTAATTCACTAATTAATTAACCCAATTCATTTAATTGCATTAATAAAAAAAACCCCATTAATTAATTCACCAATTAATTAATTTAACTACTCCAATTACATTAACACAAAAATCCCCATTAATCAATTCAAAAATTAATTAATTTAACTAATTTGATTGCATTAACACAACAATCCCCATTAATTAATGCATTAATTAATTAATATAACTAATTTACATTAATTAATTTCACATTTAATTAATCACATTCAATACCTTCAATTAATTTAACAATTAATTATTCACAAAAATTGCATTAATTAATCACAATACTTACATTAATTAATTTATCAATTAATTAATACTATCAATCCCATTATTTAACTAAAAAATTAAATAATCACATTACTCACATTAATTAATTCATCAATTAATTAATCCCTTCAATCCCATTATTTTAATTAAATAATTAAATAATCACATTACTCACATTAATTAATTCACCAATTAATTAATCCCTTAAATCCCATTATTTAATTAAATAATTAAATAATCACTTTACTCACATTCATTAATTTATCAATTAATTAATCCATTAATCCCATTATTTTATTCAATAATTAAATAATCACATTACTTACATTAATTATTTTACCAATTAATTAATCAAATCTTCAATCATAAAAATCCCCATAATTAATTCATTAATTAATTATTCTAAATTAATCAATTCAATAACCCCATAATCAATTCCTAAATTAATTATTCCAACTCACACAATTCAATAACCCTATTTAATTCATAAATTAAATATTCCATCTCAATCAATTCAATATCCATAATTAATTCTTCAATTAATTATTCTATCTCAATCAATTCAATATCCTGATAATTAATCTAAATAATTAATTATCCCTAATTAACAATCTCAATCCCCTCATAATTAATTCAATAATTAATTATTCATAATATATAATCCCAATATCCCCAATTTGAATATTTCCCTTAATTAATTAATTCACTAAATTAATTAATTTGTTCAAGAACGTAATTGATAAACATCTAATAAAAATTATAAAATTAAATACACATAATTTCAACTAAGTCTTTGGTGTTTTAATTATTTACCACCTACCTCAATTCGTCAACGAACAATCTCTCAATGGAAATCCCCCAAAATTGAGCGACACAATGACGTAAAACGAGATTTGAATCTTAAAACCCTAAATCAAGATTAAATAATTAAAGATCTTATAAATATAGATCTAGATCTACAATAATAGATCTAGATATCACAAAATAGATTTAGATCTAACCAAATAAATGATTACTTCACTTAAAGAAAGCGAGAAGAATGATAGAAGAATGAGAAAAGAACCAGGATAAGATTCACGTATTGGAAAAGGTGTGGATCTTCGATCTGGGATTCGAATCATGAATAATGAAGGCCAGGAAGGCTTGTAATTCATTTAGAGAGCTCCACAATCATAAAAGACCTCCTAGGGATGAATGGGGGTTGAAATGGGTGAGTTTGGGGGGGGGTCGGTGGATTTTAAAATTAAATACCAAGTGAATTTTAAAACTGCGCATGGTTTTCTAGGTAGGGAGCACAATTTTTCCTAACCATATGCCAATTATTATGGGAGTGCATGATTAATCCTAAGAGGGTGCATGGTTTGGGAAAACCGTGTGCCAACTATGCACAACCTCATCTTCTTCCATTTTTTGAATTTCACCCAATCACACCCCAAAGTAAAACCCAAATGAAAATCACTCAACATAAGGTAAAAGAGTACCTGTAAACTAACCCAAGACAACTCCAGAAAAGTTTAGGATCTTAAAATATCCCCATTTTATAACAACTCATCCTCAATATGTACTCCCAAGAATCCCTAAGATTCCGAGTCAAAAGGATTAGGCCACTTTTCCCTCTTATCTACTTATATCCCCCAAGTTTCTTCCTAAATATATCCATGATTCCACAATACATGAACTATCGGTACGGTATTTATCTATAATACTTTATCACCATGATCCAACACATGTATCAAATGCTCCTCCAAGGGCGCATCCATCTCAACATCATCAACATACCTAACACGTTTCCTAACTCACTATTCCAAACAATCACAAGAACACCATCCAACAATGGAACTCAGTCTTGACATCAAAAAAATCATAAAAAGGACATACATCCACCACCTCTAAGGCCTACTTGGACATTCTCTAAGGAATTTAAACATGCACCTTGTAGGTTCTTCATTGGAATTCCAATGCCACCATTTCCAACCCAAGGTCATTATCTATGCACCTAATAATGAAATATCTATCCCCACCTTAGGATATTTTTTAGAAACAATTTTTTCATGCAACTCATCCACCATGGCCCATGACCTACGGTATTCATCGACCTTCAGTCCCTCTTGAGAACCTCATCTAAAAAAATTTCGATGGCATACCTCGCACCATCCAGCTCTACATGTATACCGATTCACAATCACAACTTCTAAGGGTCACCATATCCAACCAAAACACTTTTAGGTATCTAGGCGCAAAGCCAAAGCTTTCTTAGTATACTCAGGACGATGTCATAGTAGGGGACATTATCACCACTAATTAAAAATACACTAATAATTCATTGATTAATACCACCACAAATCCCCCATCACTGATGTTACCTCCCATTACGAAAACACCTTAACCTATCAAAAGTACTAGCTTTCCCTACCCGCCAACATCTCACCACACCGATCCAAAACTAGATGGTCCATTGAACAACATACAACCAAGTTCTCAAACTAGGTCATTCTCACTACCCAAACCACCCACATCATGGGTCAAATAAATAAAACATAGGGTTCTAAAATCACAACATTAACATAATTAACAATAGGGATTTACAAAAAACCATAACAAGACTTTCACACTTTTTCCCTCCACATGGTCAAAACCGAGGCACTATCTCTACCCTTAACCATCCTACATCTAGTTCCTAGTTAACAAGGGTAAACACATTATAATTATTCAAGTTTCTCATTTAGACACCCATTTATTATCATACTTCATCATTTTACAATCTTTCTCAATTTCATGTTAGGCACCATTTTCATTTCAAGTTCACAAGCAAGGAAAAATAGTTCAATCTCAACAACTTACCCATAACCCATTTTACTTTTCATGCCTAAAATAATTCATTTCATAACAACCACGAGTGCCTAGAATGATGCATGCGAACTCAATTCCTATGCCATAATGGTCCACATGTCAAATATCAAAAAATTTCAATATCAATAATCACAACACACAATAAGTGCATCACCCAAGGTGGAATAATATTCAACTGTAATAACAAAAAATAAAAATAAAAACAATCCCACCCTAGGTTCTTGGGTTCTCCCCCATACATGGGGTAGCTAATCCCATGAACGAGCTCATAACCAAGGCCCGAATCTTCCTAGTATTTTATCTACCTTTCCCAAATAGTAATACAAAATAAAAAGAAAATAAAACTGGCTTATGATACCATGTTTTAACGTCCCGGACCGAGTTTCACACAATTGTGCCCCAAATTGGACCACCAAATGACCTGAAGTGCACCTCCCTGCATGCCAAAGGCTTCCAACTAGCAGCAAGGGTCTATTATCGATCATGGGGAGACTATACCATATTTTTTTTTCATCAGATTATTACACTAACAGAAATAAATGAACAATAAACTATAAAATAATCATAACCAGAATAATATTAGTATCATAATATGAACTGAAACTAGAAAGACAATATCAAAACTGAATAATAGATATGTCATGCTAAAGTATGTTCCAAGTGTCAATATGAAAAACCCAAAATAAATAAAGACACTGACAACTCCTTCATGCGGGTCCTAAACCACATCTCGTTCCCTCATCCATTCTCCATCCTAACTTAGCCATATAACATAGAGACTTTTCCATTAACCTGTCTAGAAAAAACAAAGTTTATTCGAGTACCGATCAGGCAGCCGGAGTAAGGTATGAGTAAAACTCAGTAGGCCACCACCAACGACTTTTAAAACAATATCCAATCAATAGAAAGTGTATTCAGTTGTATAAAGAAATAATTACAATGTATAATTAAACAATTATCACATTATCAATAAATATTTATTTAACCACATAAACCCCTGGGTTTCCAAGGACACCCGAACCTCAATACTTGATTCAGACCATACCATAGTTCGATCTATCCCCAAGGGATATCACATTTGAATGTCCATATTACCATTATTATTACTTGGATGAATGTTCGTGTTACCATTCACTATTTAATAACACATAATTGAATGAGAATGTTACCATTCATAATACTTGGCCGAATGTACATATTACCATTCACCGTTTCACAATACATATTTGAATGAGCATGTTACCATTAAACATTTCACAACTTAATGACCATGTTATCACTCATTACTTTACAATAGAATGACCATGTTACCATTATTCAAGACATAATTAATTCAACAATTAATTATCCACACCAATACTATTACTAACTCAACAGTTAGTTAAACACAACAATTCTATTAGTTAATTTAATAATCAACTAATCACATCAATAAAATTAATTAATTCAATAATTAATTAATCACATAAATTTCCTCTAGTTAATTAGACTATTAACTAATCACATAAATAACATTAAATAATTTGACAATTAATTATTCACATTAATTCCTCTAGTTAATTCAAAAATTAAATAATCACAACAATAATATTAATTAATTCAAGAATTAATTAATCACATCAATCTCCTATAGTTAATTTAATAATTAAATAATTACATCAATAATATTAATTAAGTCGATAATTAATTAATCACATCAAATACATTAATTAATTTGATAATTAATTAATCACTTCAATTCTATTAGTCAATTAAAAAATTAACTAATCACACGAATTTCATTATTAATTAAATAATTAGTTTTTCACATAGGTACCCTTAATTAATTCCCCAATTAATTAAGAATATTAATTCCATTAATTAATTCATCCATTATTTAATCAATATCTGCAAACTCAAAATACCATAATTAATCCCATAATTAATTATCTTATTCAGAATCTCAATATTCCATAATTAATTCCACAATTAATTATCTCAATACTCAAATCTCAATATCTCATAATTAATTCTTTAATTAATTATCTCAATTGTCAAATCTCATTACCCCATAATTAATTCAAAAATTAATTATCCCATTCTATAAATTAAATATCTCAACAATACAAATTTTTGAATTCACCAATTAATTAATCAAATTTATTCAATCTCATTAACATAAAAAACCTCATTAATTAATTCACCAATTAATTAATTTAACTCCTTCAATTAAATTAACATAACAATCCTTATTAATTAGTTTTCAAATTAATTAATCTAACCCATTCAATTGAATTAATACAATAATACCTATTAATTAATATAAAAATTAATTAATCTAACTCATTTCTATTAATTAATTACACATTTAATCGATCACATTCAATCCCTTAAATTATTTCACCAATTATTTTTTCACATTAATTACATTAATTAATTAACAATTAATTAATCACAATAATTACATTAATTAATTAATCAATTAATTAATCTCATTAATACCATTATTTAATTCAATAATTAAATAATCACATTAATCACATTAATTAATTCATCAATTAATTAATCTCTTCAATCAAATTATAAAATTCAACAATTAAATAATCACACTACTCATATTGATTAATTCATCAATTACTTAACCCATTCAATCCCATTATTTAATTCAGCAATTAAATAATCATATTACTCATATTCATCAATTCATCAATTAATTAATCCATCAATCCCATTATTTAATTCAACAATTAAATAATCACATTACTTTCATTAATTTATTTATTTATTAATTAATCAAATCATCAATCACAAAAATCCCCATAATTAATTCATAAATCAATTATTCCTAATTAATTAATTAAATAACCCCATAATTAATTCCTCAGTTATTTATTCAAACTCACTCAATTCAATAACCCCATTTAATTCATTAATTAAATGTTCCATCTCAATCAATTCAATATCCATAATGAATTCCTTAGTTAGATGTTCTATCTCAATCAATTCAATATTTTGACAATTAATCTAAATAATTAATTATCCCTAATTAACAACCTCAATCCCCTCATAATTAATTCAACAATTAATTATTCGTAATATATAATCCCAATATCCACAATTTAAACATTTCCCTTAATTAATTAATTCACCAAATTAATTAGTTCGATCAAGAACACAATTTATAAACATCTAATATAAATTCTAAAATTATATACACATAATCGTAATTAATACTTTGAGATTTAAATTATAAACCACCAACCTCAATTTGTCTACGAACAATCGCCTAATGAAAATCCCCAAAAATTGATCGGCACAACGATGTATAATGAGATCTGAATCTTAAAACCCTAAATCAATATTAAAGAATTCAAGATCTTATATATCTAGATCCAGATCTATAATCATAGATCTGGATCTCAAAAAATAGAATTATATCTAACCAAATAGGTGATTACTTCACTTAAAGAAAGTGGGAAGAATGAGAGAATAATGAGAAAAAACAAGGATAAGATTCACTTACTAGGAGAGGTATGGATATTTAATTCGGGCTTCGAATCATGAAGAAATAAGGTCAGAAAGGCTTGAAATTTCATGAACCGTCCTAGTGGGGCCTGTGTTGTGACTCCCCAAGCACTCCTCCAATATGATAGGGGCTAGTGACTAGCACTTAGTAGGTATATCATTAACTAGGGAGGCATTGCCTATGTACCTGTACATATACACACATCTCCAAGCCCACAAAATGATGAAATGTAAAAACCAATAAGTAACCAATTCATGCATACATCTATATCCCACAAACAGAGTATAACATGAAGTAAAGTAAATTAAAATAGGAAAAAATACAAGCCCACCACAAATATTCTGTAAACAAAAGTCCAACTTGTAAGAAAAAAGTACCGAGACTACTGTCTAAAGGCCGTAGGAACACACCTTAGCCCATGTACTTAGTCCAGGCTGTGTCTGTGTGGGGGAGTACATGCTATCTAGGCTGGATGTGTTGTCCACTCCGTGTCCTTGTACTTTCAAAGTACATGCCGATGTCACCCGGGTGGGACCATATGCTGTGTAGGCCCATCCACACGTCATGAGATACCTTCTTCTCACCCAAAACCCTAGACACCACCAAGGGGGCCCCACATGCTATGTAATCCCAGATTACATGCTGTATTTTGTGGGATTTTATAGAAATACCATTCTTCCTCCATGAGTTTTGGCCGATGCTTCAGCCTTTGATCCAATAGTTTCCTTGCTATGAAACTAAAGATCCAAGACCGAGTCATGCCATCACCATACCAACATGTTTTATCTTATGATCTGCTCTCAAAATGGATCAAATCTTCGTTCTTCATTCCACATTAAATAATGTCGAAGAACGCAAATTCAGGGATACACAATCATTCAAATCACTCTGTCTCCATTGTTGCACCTCCATCATGCCGTGCTGAATCAAGATCTATGATATTGAATCATTCTTCCAAGTATTGGGTGTGTAGCGATCGATTGATCAGGATGTGTCGAGTCATAGGCTAAGAGAAGAACGCCAACGAATAATGATAAAATGGGGGAGAAAATCATAAAAACCAAAGAGAGGAATGAACCTAAATCAATGTTTGTGTCGACATTGATCTGTCACTATTACAATGATAATCAAATAAAACAAATAATCATAAAGATTAATCTCCCATCAAAACCCCACAAATAATCCCATCCCACAAATACGATTGAACCGAAATTAATCTATTTGTAGATTAGTCTGCATTCATTGTAGGAATCAATAATGGGAAATAAATGAATTAAATCAAACTAACTACCTTGATTTGGATCGATTTCTGATGAATAATGGTCATCACATAGTTTTCATTGGTGAAATCCATCAAGACCAGTTTGCACCGATCGCCGATTCAAGGTTTAGTCATTGTCCGACGGAAGGATACTCTAGAGGTTATCTATCAAAAATCTCTAGAGAATTATAAGGTTATGTGTCTAACCCTGAATTTATGAAAAAATATCTTATTTAAAGAAAAACTACCTCACTGTGTCAATAACTGAAATAAAATAATTTTTCTTAAATTATTTTATTCATTTAAACGTCTGTGACGACTTTTTCACAATCAACCCACGCCAACAAATGCGAGGTCACACCTAGGGTAAATCCACTATTATGAAATCAACAATACCCTCATATTTCTGATATGGGTTCCTTTTTAGGAGTCATTCCACTTTTTCAAGAAAACCGCATGCACGTGCTATTTAATATTTTAATATATTTCAAACATTTGTTCTGGGCACACCAAGCCTAAGAATCACACACCGTCTCAGTGCCTAGTCTCAAAAATTAATCCATATAATATTTAAAAAAAATGCTCTGAAAATCCAAGTCATTACATGGAATTCATCCATAGAACTCCAAAATTGTGAAAGACTTCCTAGGATTGATTGGGGGTAAAAATGGGTGAGTTTTGGGGGTTTGGGGGATTTTAAAATTAAGAATAGGGTGACTTTTAAAACTACGTATGGTTTGTTTGGTAGAGGTGGATGGTTTTCCATAACAATTTATCCTAACCATATGTCAGTTATTATAGGGGCGCACAGTTACTCCTAATAGGGAACATAGTTTGGGAAAACCATGCACAAACCATGCACAACCCTTTCTTCTTCCATTTTTTTCAATTTTCACCCAATCACACCCCGAATTAAAACCCAAATGAAAATGTAATCAACACAAGGAAAAAGAGTGTTTGAAAATGAGCCCAAGACAACTCCAAAAATGTTATGGATCTTACAACTAATTAGGAAAAGGTAGAATTCATGGTCATGGAGGCCAGACTCTTGATGTGCAACACCATCAGGGTGGACCTGCTTAGTGTGGTCAAGTTATGACCCAGGGCTATGGATCTGGCCAATTATATGCAGTAAAACATATGCCTAAGGAGCAGAATTTTATCCCATATATAGTATAGGGTATGATATTAGTATCCCTAACTTTAGTACATCCTTTTTTTGACATAAGCACTTCACAATCATTTATATTTTTGGCCTTAATGGGAAGTATTGGACTTAATATTGAGTACTTTTATGGGGTAATGTATCTTGATACTTCATTGGGTATACAGTTAGAAAGTGTGTGATGATACAAGGAGTGTCCCATTCAGATCAATGATTTTCATTTCTTATGGAACCTTTTCATCCTCAAGATGATAGGTTTTAACATAATTATCAAGATGGGATGGTTAGTGAATTATTGAGATCATATTGATTGTTATCTCTATAGGGTGTATTCTGTATCACCCTAAGGTGGTAGCTATGTTTATAATAGAGAATGGTATGTCCAAAAAACTTGAGATAGACCTATAAATCATGGGAAGAGTGGAGTGTCGACCTAGATTTCTTGTCTTTTCCTTAATGATCGAGGAGTATGATAAGCTATTTTTCCTCTAGCGGTGGACTGATTCAGAAATGTTTTCCCTGATATATTTTCTAGGATTACTCCTAAAATAGAGAGAGTAATAGTTCACCATTGATCTTGTTCTAGTAGTGGATCCCATATATATTCCTCCATATAGGATATATCCTATTGAGCTTTTGGAACTCAAGAGGTAGTTGGAGGACCTGGAATCCAAATGGTTTATATGACCCAATACTTCTCCTTAGGGGTTACCTTTTATTTTATTCAATAAGGTGAATGATACCCTAAGGATGTGTGTATATTACAAGTGGTTTAATTATATTATAGTAAATAACCGTTACCCACTTCCTTGAATAGACGATCTCTTTGGCCATCTCTGAGGAGTTAGGTTCTTCTCAAAAATTTATTTGAGGTCGGGCTAACATTAGGTACGAGTTAGGCCCTCAGATATACCACGTACGTCATTATAAATAAGGTATGAATTGTATTAGTATTTGGTTATTCTATTTAGTTTAACCAACACACCTTCTCTCTTTATGGACTTGATGAATCGAGTTTTCCACCCGTACCAGGATGATTTTGTGGTTGTTTTTATGGATGATATATTTTATATTCTCAAACTCGACATGCTCACTTCAAACACCTTAACATAATATTGAGTACACTAAGAGATCATAATATCTATTATAAGATCACTAAATTCCACTTTTGTATTGATAAAGTCCAAATCCTGGGTCACATTATATCAGAAGTAGGGTATCCATGGATCCAATGAAGGTGGGAGCCATTATTTCCTGAAAAAATCCCAAGAACATTTTTGACATACAAAGTTTCTTGGGTATAACTAATTACTATCAAAGTCTTATTCAAAACTACTCATTCCTTGAAAAACCATTTACATTCTTGACCAATAAAGGTTTAAAGTTTACATGGTCTGAGTCTTGTTAGAAATACTTTCAGGAGTTGAAAAAATGACTTAACTTAGTGCTGATCTTAATTCTACATGATCTTGGAAGAGGCTATACAATGTATTGTGACATATTAGGCATCAAGTTAGGAGAAGTTTTTATGATGGGGAATGATTCATAACATATGGGTCTATTCAGTTGAGGCTGCATGAGTATAATTAACCAACGTATGAACTTGAGTTAGCAACAATGGTTCATAATTTATGTTTCTAGAGACATTACTTGCTAAGAGAATAGTTTATAGTGTATAAAAACCGTAAAATTATAAAATACATATTCAATCAGTGAAAATTAAAAATTTGATAGTGAATATGGGTCAAATATCTTCAGTATTTTTAATTTGATCTTGCTTAAATTTTAGGTAAGGTAAATACAGTCACTGATGCTCTGAGATAAAATAATTAGATTCAAGTTTTCCAGGGAGCCTATAACGAATGGAAGTTGATGAATCTTATTTTTTAAATGTATATAGAAGTTTAGAAGTGTCACATGAAGCCTTTTATCATAACCTTGGTAGTGTCCTCATTGATTTTGGATCATGTAAAGAGGAGTAAACTTTCAAATATTGAAGGCTTAGTCTTAAGAGAAAGTGTTTTAGGTGAGGAATCACTGCCTGGTTGGGTTGTTGATGAGGATGAGATATTGCATATCCATGGGTGTGTCTAGATACTTGTAGACATGCGAGAGGAGTTAATGCAATAATCTCGTACTTCTAAGTGGATAGTATATCCTAGAAACACTAATATATATTGTTACTTATGCCTCCAATATTGGGGGTCTGAAATGAAAAAGGAAATCACAGGTTTCATTACTTAGTGTCCCCCTATCAGTAGGTGAAGGTGGAACACCAATGACCTTATAATATTTTACATCCATCACCCATCCCAAAATGTAATTGGTATGGAATCACTATGATTTTTTATGGGATTACTGAAGTCACCTTGAGGTAGTGATGCCATATAGATGATCATAGACAGGATAATGAAGGTCTCCCACTTCTTTCCTATCTAGGACACCTTCTCAGTGGATGATCTTGGGAGGATATATGTTCAAGAAATTATATGCCTTCACAGTGCTCTATATATCCTTGTATTAGATAAAGATTCTTAGTTTACTTCTTAGTTCTGGTAGGGGTTACAGAGGGCTCTTGGATCATAGGTACTTCTGAGTATAACATACCACCCGTAGACTGATGGTTATTTTGAGTGCACTATACATGTACTTGGAAATGCTCTATGTGCATGTCCTCAATTTTGGAGGATCATGGGAGAAACATTTATCTTTTACTAAGTTCACTTATAATAACAGTTTCCAAGTGAATATCTAGATGGATCCTTATGAGGTACTCTAGTAGACCATGCCATTCTTTTTTGTACTAGTTAGAGGTTAGGGTGGAAACACTTGGGACTTCATCTAATTCAGGAGACATCAAAGAAGGTACAAATGATCAAGAAATGTATGGATACAAATCAGTAAAGGCATAAGTTATATACCAATAACCATCAACTACCACTGTATTTTGAGGTGGGAGATTGGGTAATCTTTCACGTTTCTCCTAGATTGGGTCATCGAAGGATTAGGTGGAAAGGTAAGTTTACACCTAGATTCATCGGGACTTTTGAAATATTAGAAAATATCAGGCCAGTAGCCTATCAGATAGCTCTTTCTCAAAGGCACTAGACCATGTATGACATCTTCCATGTTTCTCAACTTCAACATTTTTTTCCAATACTTCTCTTGTCTTTTAATATGAGGAAGTTGATTTAGAGGTTGATGCTTCTTTTGAGGAGTATCTTGTTCATATGGTTGATTATAGAATAAAGGTTCTATGAGGTAGGATTTTTCCTATGGTATAGGTGATATGGTATCCCATCTATGTAAAAAATGAGACCTAGGAGTGAGAGTCCAATATACATGATTAGTGGCTAGAGTTATTCTCATATACAGGTCAACTACCCTCAAAGGGGAAACTCAGGGATGGGTTATTTTAAGGAGGGGAGGTTGTAAGATCCTAGTTTTTTATAGAGGCACAAATACTTTGATTTATAATTTAAACCTCTTTTTTTATCTAAATAGAAGTCTTTAAAGGGTTCATAGAGTTTTCAGGATCATCTAGGATTGGTTTAGTTCCCAGAGTCCATGTTTTTAGAAAATCAGGGTGAGGTGCACGATTAGAGAACAATTAGTACTAACCGTGCACCTCAACTATGCCGCTCAAGAAAGTAATAACACAATTTTTCTAACCATGCAAGAGAGGTCACATGAACATGATAAACGCACAATTTATTATAGAGGCAACTTGCATGGTTTGCGCATGATTTTTCTAACTGTGCACCTAGACCGTACAAGGTGTGGGCACATGGATAGTGACTATTGCACAGTTGGCACATGGTTAGCCAAGTTTTGCGACCAAACCATGTGTCCCATTAAAAAGTGGGAATTTAAATTATTTTTCCTCCAATAATTTAACCTTATTTTCCCCTATCTTATTATACAATTGTGAAAAATAACCCATGGGAACTCTCTCTTCCCTATTTATAGATTTTGGTGGATCTCCTTCATCCAGACTTTGATTCCTTATCCATTGGATATGTTGGATCCCCCTTAGAAAGTTTAACACCCCCTCTCTTCCTTTATTAGTTTTCTTTTCCATCTTAGGAATTATTTCCATGTGACCTAATATACTATATTTTTAGTACATTTTCATGGTTTTCCATTTCCTCTCATTATTACAAAAATCCAAGGCCAATACTGAATGTGGATTCTACGACTGAGTTAAGGTAGTATACTATTTCCCCCTAAAAGTATAGGTGTTTATAAATTATTCTATTGTACCACATGCTAGACTTTCTATGAGTTTCTCCTAAAATTAATAATGTTTTAAATTATTATCAAAACCTAGGTCTAGACATTATATGATACCCTTTGACCCAATTGGAGGTTGTTAACCTCAACTTGAACCACCCCTTATGGTGTATCTAATTATATGAACTTGAAAGCCATGATTTTGTTGTAACCAAAACACCCTATGAGTGTGTTTGGTTTGAAACTTGTAAAAGGAATGACTAAAATGAATTAAATTATTTGTGACATAACTTGTATACTTTACTTGGCCCTTATTTGTAAATGAGATGACTAAAAGGAGTTAATTTAATTATTAAATAAAATGGATATTTATATGGCCCTTTGATCACTTATATATTATGATTGATTATGATTATAGACTTGAATCACAATAAAGGTGTGTCCTTCCATGAGTAAGACTTGGATTATTGACATGGGATTACTTGAGAGAACTCATAGGATTCCATTCGATTCATTTATTTGATTTCCAAGTGGCACACCATCTTTAGACTCATTCAATGTATTAGATACATGAATGCCTCGATCTGAATCCAACGATTCACCTACAAACTATGTAAATTAGATTTCCTTGGACTATCACCTCGGATTTAGCTTGATTTTATTAGGCACAGGCTGTCTTGGATTAGATCCTTGGGATCTAATCAAGTCTATACCAAGGTTACTTTGTATTTTCTCCTCAGACTTAATAAGGATACCTTGACTATGAGCATTGGGTTTCTGGTATACTGAAAGGTCTTACATACATAGATATCCAGCATAATCCAAAGTTAGTGGTATTTACCCAGTTCACTTTTATTTTATAGTTTTCCTCATTTATATACTGATCATTGTCATAGTTTATACTTTTATATTGGATTATAATAGACTTTAATCTTATAACTTTTTCTTATTTATATAACGCACTCTGTTAAAAATTATATTCACATACTGAAATTGTTTTAGACACCATTGGTGGTGTACTAATGAGTTTTACTCACATCCTGTTCAGGCTACTATTTGGTACCTGAAAGACTCTATGGATACATGTAAGGATAAAGGGAAGTTCCCAAATATGGATTCTTGATTTCTTTTTAGAATGGGATCTTGAGAGCTGATGGTCGAGATATTTCTCTAGATGCCTTGGAGATAGTTATTTTGGTCTTTCTAGTTTCCTTTTTGGATATACTATATTTTTGTATGCTCAATTCCATGTATGTATGTTTATATTTTTGTGTTATCTCTTGACATCATCATCTGTATATGATAATGTTTTAGTTTATGTATGTCTATTATCATGTGATGGTTTATTACTTCCACTACCCTATTAATAACTTTATATGTTTTATTATTATTTACCATTGTGATGCACACTGATAAATAAGGTACAATATCCCCACTATACCACCATATACCCTCACAACTAGTTGGAAGCCTCTAGCATATGGGGACTTGTGCTTGAGGCCATGTGGCCAACCAAGTTTGGTTACTTATGAGTGAACTGGTCCCATGATGTCACATTAAATATATCAACATCTATAAATATTTAAGAGAAAAATCCTTCCTCAACTTATTCATTAATAACATATCCCTCATGATGTACCCAGTGTACCCCACTTCCCAGTGAACATATGACATCATAATTTTTTTCAGCACATCTAAATACACGACTCATAATACACATTAATAATAATATTTAATTATAAGGATCATTACACATGTTTTCAAACATGAATATCCAATGACCACAACACGTGTAATTCCTATTGGCAGGTTTGTTCTCATAACCTATCATCTTAGAGATTACTAAGTGTGAACTCACAAGATGAAGTATCACCCACTTATGAGTAATTTCACCTAACAACCAACATTACATGTGTCTCATCACAGATCATTATCCAATACTAGAACTATATTTAAGAATATCATCATAGTAATTCAAGGTTCTCATCATAGCGGGGAACTTCTAAGGCCTTATCAACATGGAAGATAATCTAGGACATCATCACATTAAATTAATGTATAAGAATAATAAATATGTGATAAGTAATTTATTATTCAAAACCATGAATATAAAAGTAACAACTTGTACAAATAAATTGTTCATAGAACACCAAATATAATAGAATAACACTTATAACAGAGCCAAATGCTAACAAATTTGAGTCCATCAGTTCTCTCATGATGTTCATGATTATGCTGAGAAAAATATCCAGTCAATGGGTATTCCATGTTGTATTTCATGGAAATGTTTCTCATTGTGACCTCACCTATCTAAGAAAAATCCCTTAAGAGACGATACTTCCATTGCATGCGATTTATCTGTTGATGTTAACTTGGACACTTTTCAAGAGCCACCACTATAATATTATCACAGTATATGTGACATGGTATTTACTGCTAGGAACCACATAAAGAACTTAAACAAAGTTTTGTATCCAAACCACTTCTTTATCTATCTTAGAAGCTCCAATATACTCATACTCCATTGTATAATCAATGAATATGAATTTCTTTGAAATCTTGTAGCTCACAACACCTCCATTGAGAGTAAAGATGTATCTCGAATGTGATTTAAAATCATCTTGATATGTTTATAAACTAAAATCTATATATCCCCCAATGACTAGATCCTCATATCCTCTATAAACTAGGAACATATCCTTAGTACACCTCAGGTACTTTAGCATAGTCTTGAATGCCAACCAATGGTAGTCTCTTGGATATTCTTGATACCTTACTACAACACTAAGGGAATAAGTGACGTCTTTCCTAGTACATAACATGTCATATATTACTAACTTGATCATTAAATCATATTTAATCCTTGTCATTCTCTACCTTTTTCTCATGTGTTGAAAACATATTTTATTGGAGATGTGACATATACAACAATCCCATCTTATATTGTTCCATATTTAATCTCTTCAGTGCCATTTCAATTCATGTACCTTGACTTAGACCAAGAATCCTCTTGGATCTATCATGATGAATCTTGATCCTAATAATATAAACTGCTTCACCTAAGTTATTCATGGAGAAACACGTGTTAAACTAATTCTTAATGTAATGAAAGACTATAATTTTATTTCCTATAAGTAGTATGTCATTAACATACACTATTAAGAAAATGAAAACACCCCTATTCAAACTATTATAGACACAAGGCTCACATTTATTATTTATGAAACCAAATTTCATTATGGATACATCAAACTGAATGTTACTTGACCTAGATGCTTGATTTAATCTATAAATGGATCTCCATAGCTTTCATATATTATTGGAAACATTTGGAGTCACAAAACCTTTTGGTTATGTCATATAAATATCTCCCCAGAGGTTTATGTTGGTTAGAGTGAGTAACTCAAGAGGGGGAATTAATTGAGTTACCAATAAAAATTTTAGTTAAAAAAAGTTTAAATAAAATCCACCAATTAAAAATAAAATCACCAAGTTAATCAAAAGAGTAGTTTAATATAATTTTTAACTTTTAAAATATTCCTAAAATCTTGATTAATACTCATTTAAGACAATATAAAAATTAATTCAACTTTTGAAATCTATTTACTCAATCAAATAATTATATAAACATTGGTTAAGAGTAACTATCAATGTATATTTTTTTTCTCAGTTTAAAAGAAAATCAGTTTAAAACTTTAAATATAGAAAATAAAACAAATATACACAATAAAATAAAACAAGAGGTTCAATATCAAGCTGAGACATAATCCTTTACACTTGACAATCATCCACATCCAAGAATATTATATAAATATAACCCTAATCCACAACCAGAATCAGGTAAATAGACAACAACTAACCAGCTATCCAGGCCACGCATGGAACCCTTCCACAATAACCATGGGAAGAAAACAAACATAGGCCACATAATG
The DNA here is from genome assembly GCA_963277665.1 of Viscum album. Taxonomy (NCBI): domain Eukaryota; kingdom Viridiplantae; phylum Streptophyta; class Magnoliopsida; order Santalales; family Viscaceae; genus Viscum; species Viscum album. Next base: position 1,055,304,056 of record OY728125.1, on the reverse strand, counting down.
ATTTCTTCCACAAACACTATGGGTATACATATGGAATTATAGAGAAGAAGATATCTTCTATTTTCCAGTTATTGCGCATGAGATAGTTTGTGTCGATAAATAAGATAAACAACACACTGCTCAAAACTAAATGAAAAAAATAGAAAGATAAAGTATAAATATGTATAGAAGATAGTGTTTCTTGGTCTTATATGCTCTAAAATCTTGATTATCTTCAGATTTATCTTGGAGAGGAGATCGATTCATTTTTTTAAAAATCACAGTAAAACAGAGCATCACAATCTCTCTTTATTCTTACTATAGGGAAAGTTTTGAACGTCTAGTATGTTCTACTATTACATAGTCAAGTTTTGGTAAGATTAACCATGAAATATCTTGAGATATGATACTCTATGATTCAATAATTAGTGCACACATAGCTCTAACACAACAAACTCTCTTTTCAATATGCAGGAGTGTCAACATTTAAGAATAATCATTCAGATATACTGATTACTCATACTGAACTCCTAAAATGGACTTTAATACATCTCTATAATATTTAATAAAACAACCATATAATAATCCAACTAATTAAATTAATTAATATATCTGACGAGTCATTTAATTCAAAATTAGAAAGACATTTACAATATGTAATCTGGAGGCAAGTGAACTCTAGAAGTGAATCCTCCTAACAGTGACTAAATATGATGGTGAGTTGGGCCAAAGGTGATTCAGGATGGAATTAGGTCATCTGGTGGTAGTTCATTCTCAGTGGTGACTCGTATTAGTAGCGACTCATCTGATTTTAGATCATCTTCAGTGGTGACTCATGCCTAATAGTGACTCATTTTAGTGGTGATTCAATTCTGGTGGTGACTCTTTTCTAACAGTAGGTAAAGTCTAGCAGTGACTCATTATTAGATTTGATTCATGTTTGGTGGTGAGATATTCTTGGTGGTGACTCAACTTCAATGGTGGGTCATGTCTATCCATGAGACATTCCTGGAGGTGACTCAACTTCAACAGTGAGTCATGTCTGGCGGTGACTCATGTTGAATGGTAACTTATCACTGGTGGTGACTCTTTTAAACACATAGATAGATTTCTTCAAAATGAATTATATTATAAAACTATATCATAAAATAATAAAAGCATTAAAAACATAATCAACAATATTTTGTGATCATTAAAATAAAGGTGCTAACTATCTCCCTTTTTTTGATGATCACAAATCATGAAATTTTAGAAACCATGTATAGAATAAAATTTGGTTTAAAATAAATCTTCTTAACAATTTAAAAATCTAATGTATACAAAATTGAAGAAGGTACCAAGGATATTAAATAAAAATTATACTAAAGGAATGTTAAAGGTATGGTATGAGCAAATAAAATAATCATAAAATTAAATAACCATAATTAATGAAGATGGTATCAAAGGAATGAATTAAATACTTATGGTATCAAGGAATAACATAAATGAAAAATAAATTCCATAATTATTCTCCCCATTTTGGGATTATCAAAAAGTAAAGACAAGAAATAGTAAATTCATAGAGGCAAAATATGAATAATAAAATAATTTCCATTAAGAATAAAAGTGATTATAACCAAAAAATAGATACATCAAAAGTCACATAGAAGACCCTATCATAAAAAAAGGATAGAAACAACTACTCCCAACCTAGATACTAGTATCATTAGGAGACTTTCCCTTATCAATGGTAGAGGGAAACAAAAGTTGAGGATGAGGTGACTATGGTGGTGGATGTAGGAACCAAAATAGTAGTTGTAGGGACAAAGGTAGTGGCCATGGAAACATAGGTAGAAGGTAGAATCTCCCTAATGATCACTGAATTAAGTTACTGAATTTATTCCACTAGAGACAATATAAGAGGCTGAAATTGAGAAGGTAGATGAGAATTTGGATCCTAAGTAATAGCTGGTCTAAAATAATCAAGAACAGTGGTTAGAGGAGTCAGATGACAAGTCACTGGAATGGCCTCATGATCTACCACTACATTCCCTAACACATGAAAGATAGGCTTCATCATATTGATGAATTCTATAATGATTTTGCCTCCTCACTCCATAAAACTGAAGAATTCTGACTTTCCCTCCATAAAATTATGAATAACATGGGTCATTTCCTTCAACTAACCGACCTATTCTTTAAAATCTCTAGTAAAATGGGGGAAACTGAAGGTTCTCATCAAGGAACTTAAAGTGAAAGTTTATATCATGTTTATTATAAATCCTCAAAAGATAATATTTAATTTCCTTTGTGATGGTTTCTCTGTCAGATCTTACTTTATTTAGGCATTCTCTTACAATCTTATACACATTATCACTATTATGCCTTATCTACCTCGAACTCTCCTAAGGGATATCAAGAACATATCCTAAAATATCATGAAGATCCTCTCTAACAACTGATCTAATCAACTTAATATCCAAGGGAGTAGGAGCATTAGAATAAGAATCTATAGAAGTAATATTCTCCAATCTCTCCAATAAGGCATCCATACTAGTATAAAAAGAAGTTCTCATCTCATCCACTATAGACCTAAAGGTATTCATCTCATTAGTAAGCCACCTATTTTATATTTCAACCTCTTGAATATAGTGAAACATCTTTGGATAAATGTGTTGAATCATAATATCAAACAAGTATTTATCATCTCTTTCACTAATATTTGTGACTATAGGTGGTTTATTCCTCAAAATTCCATCAAATTCAGAAAGAATACTTTATCTGAAGGACTCTAGGTTAAATCTGGAAAAACTGTCAATAGGAACAAGATCAACAATAGGAAAATGAATAGAAACTCTCTCAGTAATAGCCTCTTATAGCTCAGATTTAGTAGGAAAATATGATGAAAATCTTTGAAGCACCCCTACAACATCCATTTTATCAACCATTTATCCCTTAGGATCCATCTCCCACCAAACTGAGATAGCAGGTCCACCATGATTTGGTGGAAATATATCATCATCTGAGTTAGGGTAGTTCAAGACAAGCATCACATATCCTGGATACCTATCCAATTCTCCAAGAGATGAAACACTAAATCTAGTAGAAGATATAATAGTAGGCTCAAAAAATTTAGGCTCAACAACTGCAGGCCCAGTAGATTCACCATCAACATATTCTATATCTGCAGGTTCAACTCTGTGGATAAAAAACTAGGGGCTTCCTCCCCCTCAACAGATGCCCTCAACTCATCTCTAGCAGCATCATCAACATCTCAAACAAGACTTGGTCTCTTCTCAAATATAGAAGAAATAGACAAGCCTAAAGAAGAAAAATATGCCTGAGGCATCTTATGATCATTAGGCCTATCATGGTCAGAACCACCATCACTGTCATCTTAATCATCATTTCCATCATATTTTTCATTTTCATATTCTTTATAGTTTCCTTATTCTTTATTATCTTCTTCACTTCCATCACCATCATCATCGTCATCTTCATCTTCATTACCCTCATCACTATTGATTTCACCAATTACATTATCTTCTTATTCATCATCCCCATTATCTTCATCACCACCATCATCTTCTTCTACTTTTGAAACCCCAGTTTCCTATTCTTCATTCCCTTCTCTTAATAATCTCTCTAACTGGTAGAGACCTAGGAGGATTAACCAGACCAAATGTAATAGATACACTCTTAGTCAAGTTAGGATCACTAGCCTCCTCAACTAATAATTCTTCCTCATTACCAGAAGTAACAACCTCCACTTCTTCTTCCCGCTCTTCATCCAAGTACATAATAACCTCATTTGGATTCAAACCAGAATCCAAAATATTCTTAGGTATATAAGGGTGATCAATAGGATTTAAATCCTCATATAACTTATCAACATCATAAACCCATTTTCTCATCCATGGGTTTTAGTTAATCTTCATTATTTTTAAAATAACTTTGGTCAAACAAAATCCATCGCACTTTGCTTCTGATTCTTCATCCTCAGTAACTAATCCTTTGGCCTCAAGCATGGCCAAAATGAACTTTAGATAAATCATAGAATTATATATGAAATATGTCTTGAACATCTTCATCATATGAACCATAAAATACCTAAACAATTTGATTTTATATACCCTTTTAATTATATATATTTGATATACATCTTGATATTGAATTATTATGAAATTACCTTTTCTTGGGTATAACATATGTTTTATAAACTTAAACAGAAAATGATACTTTCCATCTAACTCAATTACAGCTGGTCTACTTAAAGTACCATCTCTTGTCACCTCATCCAAAGAATTTTCATACACAAACGAATCACTTTCACTAGGGATCTATCCTTGATAATAACTTGAAACTCATTTATAAGGTACTTTAAGACATATATCCCATATATTTGAATATAACACAACCTTTTTCCATTTATCATGTTTCAAACCCAATATTTATCTTCCCCAATGATAAAATCAACATTTTGATAAAACTGACACACTGACATAGGATATAATAATATCTTATTATTAGAGAACCACTCTACCCATCCCTAGTATTTGATCACTTTCAGCACCAATGATCTACTCAATATCAACCACTCAACATTTACTTCCTTCTTAGGTACCACTGTCTGATTTGAAAGTTGCGGGTTTCACGGATCAACAATTATTCAGCTCGAATATCATCTTTACTTCTTTGAAAGGAACAACTCATTGGGAGGTGATACAATAACTAAATACACTCTAACAATTTCAATGGAGATGGAAGATATATGTGAGGTTGGGAGAAGGCTAACAGTCAAGAGATAAAGGGCTGCAAAAAAGGTTCTAAGGTCAAGGCGTGAGGGAGAGAGCATCAAAATTCAACTAAGGGTATAATTTATATAATTTATTGATTTTAAAATGGAAAAAATAAATATAAAATTTAAATCATAAAGAAATAAATAATTAACCTAGAAATAAAAATTAGTAATGAAAAAATAATTCCAATGGTGAGTCATCCAATGGTGGGTTATCTAATGGCGGGTTATCAAACAATGGATAATTTCTAACAATGGGTAATTTCCAATAGTGGGTATCCATAATTAAAGTCTACCCAAATTTTTTCATTCCTAATTCATGTTTGATGTAATTTAATCACTCATAATTTAATGGATCAGTGAAAATATTAGCAATATGATGTTTAGTTCCAATGTATTCAAGAGTTATATCACCCTTTTTAAAATTGTCTCTAAAAAATTGATATCTTATATCAATATGTTTTGTTCTAGAGTGAGATAAATGATCTTTAGAGATGTTTATAGAAACTGTGTTGTCACAATTTATAGGGAAATGTACGAATTGATATCAATAGTCTAGTAATGTGTGTTTCATCTACAAAATTTGGTCACAATAGATACCTGTAACTATGTATTCATCTTAAATAGTATTCATTGCAATAAAATTTTGTTTCTTACTAAATCAAGATACTAGAGACTTTCCTAAAAGATGACACGTTCCATAGTTTATTTTTATATCTAATTTTCAACCAACAAAATCAGCATCTGAATAACTTACTTGGTAAAATTATTGTCCTATGGGATAGAACAATCCTAAATTGGTTGTATATTTTATTTATTTGAAAATTCTTTTAACAAAATGTAAATGTGGCTCGTATGGGCTTTCTTGAAAATGAACACACATACATACACTAAATATAATATCAGGTCAGCTAGAAGTTAGGTAGAGAATAATTAATATCATAAATCTACAATTGGTTTGATCCATTGGCTTCCCACTTCATCAAGATTTAACTTATAGGTGGTACTCATAGGAGTGTCACCACTTTTAGTTCTATCCAAACCAAAATGTTTAAGAATAAATTTGGTGCGCTTACTTTGATTTAAAATAATTACTTCTTTATTTTGAAAAATATAAAAACCAAGAAAGAATTTTAGTTTACCCATTAAACTCACTTCAAATTCATTTTGAATCATCTTTGAAAAATTAGTACACAGAGAGTTTTTAGAAGATCCAAATATAATATCATCTACATAGATTTGAATAACTAAAACATCTTTTGATTTTTTTTATAAAAATATTAGGATATGACATAACCTTTGAAAAACATTTATAGATTATAAAAGATCTAAGACTATCATACCACGATCTAGGATCCTGTTTTAAACCACATAAAACCTTTGTTAGTTTAAAAACATGTGTTGTTAAATGAGGGTTTTGAAAACTTGGGGTTTGTTTAAAAAAATACTCAATTATATAACCATTAAAGAATAAAATTTTGACATACATTTGATATATTTTGAAATTCAAATGAGTTTAATAGGCTAGAATTATTCTTATGGCTTCCATTATAGCTATAGGTGAAAAGGTTTCCTTATACTCTATACCCTCTTCTTGACTATACCCTTATGCAACTAACCTAGCCTTATTTCTTACTATCATGCTAGATTCATCAACCTTGTTTCTAAATTACCATTTAGTTCAAATATTTAGGGTGTCTTTTGGTCAATAAACAAGTTCCCAATATTTATTTCTTTTAAATTGGTTAATCTTTTCTTGTATATCCATCACCCATAATTCATCATTAATTGCATCAGTGATGTTCTTAGGTTCAAGCTATGAAAAGAATGCTTGATGTTCAACCTGATTTTTGATAGTATGATTACCTATTTCTAGATATCCTACTAAAAATCTATAATATGGTATCTATGATTTCTAACAGCTCTTTGAAAAGAAGGTATGGTCACCTCATGGTCATCTACAGGTTCAGGTTCAGTTTTTGGAAGTTCCCCAGAACTAAATGATTTTTATACATGTTTTACAATAGTTTCAGTAGGTTTGGAATTGATTTAAAGAGTTGAAAAATAATATTAAAGGTTTTATAAAGGAGTTTTAGGCTCATATTGATTTGTCTCATCAAACTTGACATGAAAAGACTCTTCTATGATCTTGTTTATTTTTTTAAACACTCTATATGACTTACTAAATGTTGAATAACCAAGGAAAATTCATTCATCTCTCTTGGAATAATTTTTTTCAAGATTATACTTAGTATTAAGAATAAAAACTTTGAAACCAAAAACATTAAATTAATTAACCTTAGGCTTCCTATTATTCCAAAGTTCTTAAGGATTTTTCTTTAAAAGAGGTCTAATTAACACTTTATTTATTATATAATAGGCTGTATTGATAATCTCTGCCCAAAAGTAAATAGGTAGGTCATATTTGTTAAGCATTTTCCTAGAAATTTCTTAAAGTGTACTATTTATTATTTCTTCTTTACCATTCTGGTCAGGGGTCCTTGGAGCAGAAAATTTGTGAGTATAGCCATTTTGTGAGAAAAAGGATTCAAAATACTGATTTTCAAACTGAAGAACATGATCACTTATTAAGGTCTTAATCCTAGATCCACCTAGGTTTTCTATAGATTTATAATACTTGGTAAAGTGAGTACAAGCTTCACTTTTGTGATCTTAAAATAATACCCAAGTATACCTAGAAAATTCATATACAATGACATAGACACAGTGATTCCATTTTAAACTAGAAACTCTAGATGATACAATCAAATCCACACAAAAAAATTCAAGGTGTTTAGAATATTAAACTAATTTATTTTATTTGAAATATATTTTATTCCATTTCCTTTTTTATATGGGTTACAAAATTTATCTTTTGGGAATTCAAGTTTAAGTAGATCTTTAACTATCCCTTTATTAGTTAATTTTATAATTGAGTAAATATTGAAGTGTCCTAGTGTCCTAGTATCCTATTCCAAATTTAGTATTCCTTATGAAATACGCTTAGATAAGAAACATTTTGAGAAAGTAAATAATCTTGATCAACAACATAAACATTTTCATTTCTTAAAATAATAAAAACTGAATAATGTTTATAATAAAAAACATTTCAATAATTCTTTTCAAATTTCACATGAAAACCATCATCACATAGTTGTGAGTTTCTAATAATATTATATTTCAAACCATCAATAAATAATACTTTAAAAATTAAAACTAAGTCAGAGTTACTGATTTGGCCAAGACTAATGATTTTCCCTTTAGAATTGTCACCAAAGGTGATATGTCCACCATCAACCTTTATTAAGATTTTGAATCTTGAGTAATCTTCATTCATATGTCTGGAAAAACCTCTATCTAGGTACCATAGACTTTTACTAGATATCTTTTAGTAGTTTTCCTACAAAACAATTTTATACCAAAAATTATTTTGGTACCCAAATCTTATTGGGTCCAAAAATGTCAGTAATTAAGGATTTAGGAACCCATATTTGATTAATGGATTTCCTATAAGTATATTTTAAACTCTTGGAAATAAAAACATTGTTTGGTCTTGTTGAATAAAAACTAGTAATATAATTTTTAGAACTAGATTTAGGAATAAAAGTGCTCTTAATAATTCTTCTCTATCTAGGTTGATAACTTAGGATAGTGATATACTTAGGTGCAATCTATTTTCCTAGTATTTGAGTGATAGTTTCTATTAAATTTGTGAACATCTCTAAGTATTTATTTAACCGCTCATTAAACAATTTTAGTTCTATATTTTCCTTCAATAGTTGATCATTTTTCTCTTTTTCTATAGTAAGGTCAGATTTAACACTAGCAAATAAAGCATGTTTTTTCTTTAAAATTTTGTACTTATCTTTAAGATCATTGAAGGTATATTTAATAATATTATAGTATTCAACCATTTCCTCATTTTTCATATTTTAATCATTATTTTCACCTCCAAAATTATTAGAATTATGTATAGAAGAGATAATAGGTACCTCAAACATGTTTTTCATGAATCACATGTTTTCTCTATCTGGATTTTCTTCATGGGTCAAGTCCAAGTCACTAGAGCTATCCTCATAAGAACTCTGAGTTTATTTAATTTCTTTCTTATATTTTATATCCTTATCATCATACTTCTTTTTATATTTTAACTTGGAAAAATTATCCTTGGCATGTCATTTTCTCTTACATTCATAACACACTATCTCATTTGAATTATCATCTCTTTTCTAGTCTTTCTTACAATTAACTATATTATCATAATTTCAATTGTAGCTTGATTTCCTAAATAATTTTTTCTTCTTATATAATTTCTTAAACCTTCTGGCTAGATGGGCCATCTCCTCATCACTTCTAGCTAGCGATTCCTCATTACTAGAGATTTCAACTTGTACTTTCTCTTTTTTATTTTGATTTAGTAGTATTGAAGGCTACATATTTCCTTTTAGGCTCATCATCTACTTTTCAATTTACTTTAAATCCTTCCTCATACATCATTAAATTTTTAATTAGCTCCTTTACATGTATCTTACTGATATCACAAAATTCTCTTATTGAGATCGAGGTTTCTCTTTATCTTTCTAGAAGACACCTCAATAATCACATGATTTGGTCTTTGTATAAAACTATATTTCCCAAGGAATTCATAATATTCACCATATCATTGAAATTGCGATTCATGTCAGAAATAAGTTCACCAGGTTTCATATTAAATGTATCAGATTTTATTATATAAGTATTTAATACCACTTCTTTGACATTAGTTGTTAATTCATTAGAAATAGATAATGTATCCCATATTTCATATACAATTTTACTATAATATTTTTTTAAACTCTTAATCACATAATTAACAATAAATAGAATTCATGGATTTATATTTGTTGTTATAATAAAGTTTAGTAGCGCCATATCAGTTCTTTTTGGTAGTCATAGGCAATTCATATTTATATTCTATAGTAGTCCATATTTTAAATCCCATGATTTTAATATAAATTTTCATATTTATTTTCCATTTAAAATAGTTATTTACATTAAAAAATAGTGTCTTTTTGGTATTATAACCCTCTTGCCTATTATACATTTAAATAACTAAATTTAGAACCAACAAAAATTTAGGATCTCTAAAACAAAACTAAAATCACAATTGAAAAGATTTTGAAAAACCTTTGATACCAAATTTTGGTCAATTTATTAACTCAATATGTGGGGGGGGGGTGAATTGAGTTCTTGATAAAAATTTCTATTAAAACAAGTTTAAATAAAATACTCAAATTAAAAATAAAATCACCCAGCTAATAAAAAGAGTAGTTTAATATAACTTTGAAATTTTAAAAGATTCCTCAAAGTTTGATTACTATTCAGTTAAAAAAATATGAAAATTAATTAAAATTTTAAAATCAATTTACTCAATAAAATACATATATAAGAATTGGATAATATTAACTATCAAAGTATATTTTGTTTCTCAGTTTAAAACAAAAGCATTTTAAAAATTTAAAGATATAAAAGAAAAAAAATACACATAGTGAAATAAAATAAGAGTTTTAATATCAATTTGAGACCTAATACCTTACACTTTTCAATCACACACTTTTAATTAGATTATATAAATATAATATTGATCCAAAACTTAGATTGAGTAAATAGACAATAGCTAACTAGCTATCCATGTTACGTATGGACCTCTTCTACAATAATTGTGGGAAGGAAAAAAATAGGCCACACAAGGAAATATTCCACAAACAATGTGGGTATAATGATGAAAAGATAGAGAATAATATATCTTGTATCTTATAGTTATAGTGCATGAGATAGTGTGTGTCTATAAATAATATAAACAATACACTGCTCAAAAATAAATAAAACAAAAATAAAGAGAAAATATAAAGATATAGAGAAGATAGGGTTGCTTAGTCTGATTTGTTATGAAAGCTTGAGTCTCCTCAGATGTATCTTGGAGAGAAAATCAAGCCATTTTTCTAAAAATTACAATAAAATATATTGTTGTAAGCTCTCTTATTTATGACATTAGGGAAGGTTCTAAATGTCCAATATGTTCTACTCTTCCACAATTGAGTGTAGGTAAGATTCACCATGTAATATCTTGAGAGATGATCTTATATGATTTAGAAAGAAGTGAACACATATCTCTAACACAACATACTCTTTTTTCAACATGCATGAGCATCCGCTTTTAATAATAATCATTCGGATCTACTGACTTATCGTACTAAACTCCTGACATGGTTTTTAATGAATCGCTATAATATTTAAGAAAAAATTCATAAAAAAATCTAAAAAATTAAATTAATTAGGATATAAGTTGAGGAATTTAATTGAAAATGAATAATATAGAGACGATAAGTAATTTGGCGGTAAGTGAACTTTGGTGGTGACTCATCCTGATGGTGACTCAATCTGATGATGATTCAGGCCAACGGTGAGTCAGGATGATGGTTGTTCATCTGGAGGTTGATCATACTCAGTGGTGAATCATCTTAGAGGTGACTCGTCTAATGGTAGGTCATCTTTAGAGGTGATTCATGCCCAACAATGAATCATTTCAACAATGATTAAATTTCTGTGGTGACTCTTTTTTAATGGTAGGTAAATTCTAGTAGTGACTCATTATCAGTGGTGAGTCATATATGGTTATGAGACATTCCTAGTGGTGACTCAACATCAATGGTGAGTCATTTCTAGTGGTGAGACATTTATGGCGGTGTCTCAACTTCAACAGTGATTCATATCTGGTGGTGAATCATACTTATCTATGGTGGTAACTCTTTTCAACACATATCCAGATTTATTCAAATTTCCTTATATTATAAAATGCTACCATAAAATAGTAAAACCATTAAAAACATAATTAACATGATTTTTGTGATCATTAAAACAACAGTGCCAACATTTTCCATTTAGAAATGTTGTTTTGAGATCCATTTTCCAAATCTCGTAGTCATGGAATGCCACTATGGTAAGTAAATCTTATTGATTTTATCATAGAAACTGGTGAAAATGTTTCAATATAGATATTCCTTAACACAAACCCTTCTATAACCATTTTATCTCTATAAGTACTGAGTTGGCTATCTATGTCCAATTTCTTCTTGAATACCCATTTATAAAAAACAATATTTACATACACTAGAGGATATACCAAAATTAATACTTGGTTTTAGTAGATGGAATTCATCTTATAATTCAAGGCTTCTTTCCATCTGGTGCCTTTCATTCCACCTACTACCCCCTTTTAGGTCATAGGGTCATTATTATTTACTAATAATGAGTCGCCATCCTTGGTGACTAGAAAACCATATCATTCAGGTTCTTTAAAATATCTTGTACCCCTACATAATATATTTTTCTCTAGAATATCCTATTCTATAGGGATTTGTTAAATTTTTTCCTATTCCAACTCTTGCGTATCTTGATCTATGAATTCATCAAATATTATCTCATTCCCACTATCTATTTTAGTGATGTGATCCCTCTCTAGGAACATGGTGTTTCTTTCAACTATAACCATTTTTTGAGGGCTCATAGAGGTAATAACCCCTTATTGCCTTGAGGTATCCTATAAAGATAAAATTTGTGCCTCAGAGTGAAATTTTGTTACCCGAAGAGGCCTTAAGAAATGATTCATATCCCCAAGCATGTAAGTTATACAACACATATTTCCTTATATTCCAAATTTCATATAGAATATCATCTACTACTTTTTTTTGGCACTTAGTTTAGTGCGTATTATACTTTCTATAATGCATATCCTGAAAAGGATAATGGAATACTTTCTTGAATCATCATTGATCCCACCATGTCAAGAAAGGTGCAGTTCCTCCTTTCACTTATACCATTCCATTGTAGTTTATAAGGATGAATGAGTTGATATAGAGTCCCAAACTTCTATAAATAATCAATTAAATATTAGTTAAGATATCATCCACCATGATCCGAGTGAAGTTTTTTTATCTTTTTACTAATATATTTATCAACTTTATTCATGAATTCTTTGAATTTATCAAAGTAATTCTACGTATACTTCATTAAGTATACACATCAATATCTACTAAAGTCATTAGTAAAAGTTATGAAGTATGTGTATCTACCCCTTTCTTCAACTGAGAATGGTCTACATGCACCAATATGAACCAACTAAAGAATCTCTATGGACCTTTTAACTTTTCCGCTAAATGGAGCTCTGGTAATTTTTACTTTCAAACAAGTGTGACATATAACAAGAGGTCTTAGTTAAAAAATAATCTTAATATATATCTTAGTATAATTTAGTAAAACATTTTTCATTTACATGAATTAAAAAATGATTCCACAGTTGGGTGTGATATGATTCATACAAACTAGATTCATTATCAATTTCCATTACCTGTTCGTGTAATCCAACGCATAAAGGATGTTATTCAGACGTTCCTTACCATAACATATGCTCTCTTTATAAAAGAAGTAAAAATTTGTCACAAATTTGAAAAAAAATCCATCTATATCAAGACAGGGTATATGTATAACGATTTTAGTAATAAAAGGAACATTATAACTCTTTTTCAAAACCAATACCATTACATTCAACAAAGTAGGGTGATAATTTCCAATAACTGCCACAAAGATTCTAGATCCATTGGTGGATTGTAGATCCACATCAACTCATGAAAATCTTCTGAATATTCTTATTTCCTGTAATTGGATTCAAATGTGATCACCAAAGGCTGTATCTAATATCCAATTTATATAAATAGATATATTATACCAACTAATGAACACACCTAAAGCTTCACCTTTCTTATTTTCCATGGCTTAGTTCTTATTCCAGTGGCCCTTCTTACCAAATGAAAAAATAGATAACAACCTACTCCCTAGATTTATACTTGATCTTCCTTTTCTTGGATGGATTTTTCAAATAATTCTTGAATTTAGAATTAGTATTTGGGACCTTCTCTTTTCCCTTTGTAAAACCCCAACTTGGATTTATTGAAAAACACTAGAGTGGATATGCTACAAGACCTCATGCATGCCTCTCCATACACAATAGGCTACTGACTAGCGACAATGATCTAAATCAATATGGGTAGACTATACCCTTGGTAATCATAACCATGATAGGTTAGTACAACATAACCAAGTACTAAAAAATAATATAATATAATAATAATAAAAATAAATTCTATAACAGATGTTATGATAATCCATATAAAATTAGTTAACAAACCTCCAATGTGGTGGGTCATACCAAGTATCAAGAAACAAAAAAGTAAATAAATGTAGAAGTAATAGTCCATAGTGTTTCCCATTATCACCTTTGAATATAAGACTCTATCTCCTCAACTCCCTATCACAGGTCCCTTTCCATTCACTAGATCCCTGATCATGAAATCTACACACACATCAAGATTCCCATGAAAGGTGTGAGTATAACTCATTAGGACACTACCAATGCATCCTTAACACATGTGCACATGTATATAGAGGTGTATTACATGATAATAAAATAAATGCACATGTAAGAAAATAATACCATACGGAGCGTCTGTGTGCTAACCAAGATACCATGAACCCCAACCATACCTGCTCTGGCTCCATGTCAGAAAAATATTTAAATGTTCATGGGAATGTCATAAGTAAAGGAGTTATCCACAAGGCCACTCAGTAGAAGTACATTATATATACCTCTAGGTTATACCACACTAGGCCATCATTTCCCATTACTATCTCTCAGGTTAAATTACATAAGACCATTATGCACCATAGTTACCTCTCAGTTCTGATCACTTAAGACCATCACGCCCCTAGGTCAGGCCACACAAGGCCTTCATGCCCCATCACCTAACTCAATCATGTCATTATGTCACATGTATCATCTAAACACGCTCCCCTTCTAGGGCCATCAGTCCATGATGGATACACTCATCACTTTGGTACCATACATAGAAAAATAAAACATAGCACATACCAAATATATCACATGAAAATAATATCATCATATCAATCACATATATCCAAAGGAATAGCACAACAAGTATGGTCTCATGGGATACACATGCACACACATGTATACTATATCACACAATGGTTTTATATGTTATTCCTACACATAATCCAATATGTTATGTCACACAAGGAACCTATGTCTATTAATTCACATACAACATAATATGGAAACTAACTCAAGATCAAGGCACTATATGGTAAGGACTTCCCACCTCAAGTTTTTTGGTGTCAACATCAAGGTCCTCCAAGAGAATCATCACCCAAACCACATTTTCACTCCAACTGATATGATATTTCATGCTAATAGTTCCTCTCAAGATCCATAAATGATGCTATATATATGAGATTGATCAAATAGATTCTACAAATTCACTATATCCATCACCAATCTAATAATTATCCAATAAATCTTCATTAAGTGGTATCAAAATCCATAGATTTGGTAATGAAATACCGATTCTATGATTCATTTCAAGGGAATAATGGTAGATCTAAAAAAAACATGATTAATGGGTGAAGATAGAACTCACACCTTAATTTCCCAAAATCCTAGTTAAACACAAACAACAATGTATCTCCTTGGTTATGATCATATAACAAGGTCTATCAAAGAGAGTCAATGAGAAAGAATCTCCCATGGCTGTAACTTTAACAAAGAATTTCTTTTATATCCTTACCCTTAAATCATCTAGAAAGTTGCATGGAACTCATATTATTCAAAGGAATGATCAATGAGAGGAGGATTATTTTATTAATAGAGGTAAAATTAATTAAAATTGTATTCAATACCCATCATAAAGATCACACATGTTTTACCTTTGAACTAGTCAATATCCATGAAGAAAGGTGACCATTTCAACAATTTCAAAAACCTGCATAACCATTACAATGAACTACAACATGCACTCCATTATAGTCATGGTTTCCTTGAACACACCAACCTAGGTATCCTAACATGACCACCCCTATAATGTGTTTCCAATATTTTTCCCATTTTTTCTCACCACAACCTCCAATACATGCATAGAGAGGTTGATATGGATGTGGCCCATAGGTGCTACCCCAACACTCCACACCTATGTCCATGAACACACTCGATCGTTTCCTTTCTCATTTTACATAGGGCTCATCCGGGACCACCACATACATGGTGTAGACTACAGTGAACCAAAAAAGGCTCTCAAAATGTCAAATAGCCTCTTAAAAGATCATAAGGCTTCACCTAAGAATAGTTCAAGCTAAAAATTAAAGGTGAAGATGAAAAAAGGATAAAAATATTAGAAGAAAAATCATCGGATTTATAATCTCATCCCTCTAAGGATTCTCATCCTAGAAAATCATCTCTAGAAACCTTAGTTGAACAACTTAGGACATTGTGCTTGAATATCAGACTCATGCTCCCAAGTCTCCTATTTGATCTGTCCATACTGTGATGAGACTCAAACATGTGGAATCATATTCCTCCTTAGAACCTTATCACTTTGATTTTTAATACACACAAGGTTATCTATAAAATATGTATCTGGTTCTAACTCAATGAACTCATAATCAATCACATGTGAAGGATCGATCACATACCTTTAAGTTTAAGAAACATGGAACAAATCGTGTATTCCTCGATAATGAAGAGTAAGGTATAGTCGGTATCCACTTCTTTGATATGTTCCATGATCTCAAATGGTCCCAAAAACCTTGGCATCAACTTCACTCACTTCCCCATAAATAACAGTTCCCCAACCGAGGTAACACCTATAAGAAAACCCGATCGCTCACAAAAAACTAAAAAGATCATATCCTCCAATCAGAATATGATCATTGTCTACTTTGAGTAGTAACCAACCACTTACTAATCAACCAAACTCTCTCAAAGATCTCTTGCACCATACTTTTCCCAACAATAGGTACATTAATTGCCTTATTCCATCACAATGATGAGTTACATAACCAACTATAGAGACCTGCAAAAGGTTCCATCTAAATAGAATCTTAGAAACTATTTTTGTATGTGAACTCTAAGAAGGATAGGTGCTCATACCATGATACACTGAAGTCTAGGATACATGACTAAAGTATATAATCAAGGATCCTAATCTTCCTCTCTAACTTTCCATTGGTCTGTGAATGATATGATGCACTCAAATTTAACTGATTCTGTAAAACCTTATAAAATCACTTCCAAAACTATGTTGTAAAACATGCATCCTTGTTGAATAAAATACTGGATGGAATTTCATGTAATCTTACAATATCTCAAACATATATCCTACATAACTCATTTAGAGAGCGATTCTCTTAGATCGTTAAGAAGTATGATACTTTCATTAGCCAATAAACTATCACCCAAATGACATCATGAGTCCTTATGGGTTTTGGAGTAACCCCATCATGAATTATGTTATCAAGTCGTCTCACTTACACAACAACACTGAATGTGGATGAATCAAACCACCAGGATGCTGATGCCCTACCTTTACCCTCTGGAAGGTGAGGCATTGTGAAACAAAACTAACGATATCCCTTTTCACACTAGGCCACTAGAACTGACATCAAATTTCATGGTACATCTTCATCAACCATGGATTAACTGAACATTTTGAAGGATGAGAGTATCTTATCAACTCCAATATTATGAAGGCTAGAATTATAACCCTCCCATGAATATAAATCACATTTCCATTATCTAAATACCACTCTAGAACTGAATCATCTTTCGCCAAGCATTCCTATATCAAAATACACTCGGGATCTGACTCTAGGGTCGAATTTACATGGTACACCAAAGAATACATGATAATAAGAGGTGAAAATGTCAATGCTACATTATACTATTATTCATTCACTATCCACACCACTATCAAAATCAATAGACACCATTCCTCCTATGAAGGACACTCTCCTAGATCCAGCATCTCTAACATTTTCCTTCTATGAGTATCTATGATGACATTACCTTTCCCTTGATCATAAGCTATATAAAAGATGAATCTTTGTAGATACTTAACCCAATACCTCTACTTTAAATTGATATCTTGATGAGATAAGATATACTGCAAGCTCTTGTGATCCATGTAGATGATAAACCTTTCACCGAAGAGATAGTGATGCCAATACTTCAAGGTGCATACCAAAACTGCCAATTCTAATTCATGTGTTGGGTAGTTCCACTCATGGGGTCATAGATAACGTGACCCATAAGTAACCACATGATCTCTCTACATCAACAAAAATACAAACCCAACACCTAAGGAATTATAGTACAGTGTGTATCCAATCCCTGACTCTAGAGGGGTTAAAATTGGTATTATCGTTAATATACTCTTAAAATATAGGAAAAACTGGCTAACCTAATAAATCCATTCAAATTTAAACCCCTTCTTGGTAATACCTATCATTAGTATTACTAAGTGGGAGAAGCACCAAATATACATTCAATAGTACCCCATAATCCCAAGTAAACTTCTGATCTCAAAAACATTCTTGGGGCCTGCCCAAGACATCATGAACTTTACCTTATCTGGGTCCACTAAGATCCCTACAACAGGGATCACATGTCTAAGGAAATAGACCTCTTGAATCAAAAAGTGAAACTTCAACATTTTGGCATAAAATTGGTGAGATCAAAGTATGTTCAATACAATCTCTAAGTGTCTAGCATGTATATCTAAAGTATTAGAGTATATCAGGATATCATCCATGAAAACCATAATGAAAGGGTCAAGATATGGATGGAAAATACTATTCATGAGATCTATGGACATATTTGGAAAATTTTTAACCCAAAAGGCATGAAAAGACACTCATACAGTCCATACATACTCCTAAATTATTGATTGAGAATATCCTCTTCTTTGACCCGCAACTAATGGTAGCCTGAATGAAAATCAATCTTAAAGAACCACCATAATCCCCATAAGTGATCTAATAGATCATCAATCCTGTTTAAAGGATACATTATCTTCATTGTTATCTCATTTAGCTTCCTATAGTCCACAAAAATACATAGAGTACTATATTACTTTTTGGAAAACAACATGGGAGCACCCTAAGATAATGTGTTCGGTCTGATAAATCCCTTCACCTATAAATCCCATACCTTTACCTTAACATCTCTCAAATATATTGGTACTATATGATAAGAATCAATTGATATCATTTATGCTTTAGGTAGAATCTCAATATCAAACTTAATTTCTCTATATAGAGGATTACCTAATAAACTGTTTGGGAAAACATCTGAATAATGATCCACTACTAGAGGAAAAGTAGAGGGAGATACTTCTGACTTTACTGCAAGATTCAAGCTTGCTACTTGTGTTATAATAGGTCAAACCTGGATCTGGTTTGGCCCCACTCTGCTAGCTTTGAAATTTCACTCACTGATTATCACAAACTTCTCTCCCTTAGGTGAAATAAGGGATACCCACATATGATAATAGTTTGTGTGAGCACAAAATATTTCCATCCAATCTATTCCAAGGATTACATTAAAGATAGTAATCTCAAGGATTATGAAATCCCATAAATGTCAGTAGTCAACAAAAAGTACTTAAAACTCTAAAAACCTTTGGAGATGGTCAATTTTTTTCCCAAGGACGTTTCAATAGAAAAAAAATTAGAATACAAATTAATCAAAATCTCAAGGATATAAATAATATGAGTAGATATAAACGAACAGGAAGCACCAGTATAAAAAAGAGAAATGGAAAGAGTGGGGGGTGATCAATACCATACCTAAAATGGCCAATCGTTCTTCTCTATAGTCATTCAGAACCTAGGCTATCACATACACTTGGCCTACCTCATCTCCATACCCCTATCCCTAATATGCATGACCTTCCCAAGTCATCATTTTTTGAGGGGTCTAAATCTGCTGAGGACCCATAACAATCCCATGGCTAAACAATTATGTTTGAATCAAAAATTGATGATACCTTGTATGCGATGTCAACAAGAAGAAATATTGTAGATGCCCTATATTTCTGCATCAGTGGAACTTCCTCTAGGGTTTTGGGAAATACTTATGGTAATGTCCACTATTCCCATATTTGTAACATTTGATAACACCACCTCCCCTAGAGGTAACCAAAGAAGACTTATTCCATTCCATCTTCTTATCACTATCATACTATATATCCCCATCCCTCATTTTCTTAATAGAATAAGAATCACTCATATTAGAACTAGGTAGTATTGTCACATCCTGACCCAATTGAATTGTCTATCTGGGATCCAAACCAAAATACGACAAGACCCAAATAGAATTACCGATCCCCAAGGGATAGATACTAGCACCCAAACATCGAACAAAAATAGAGGGAATGATTTTGACCAACCTGAAATAAGATACATGGCACATATATACAGTGGAAATAAAAAATGGAAGAAAACTAAAAGAAATATATGCCATAACCAAAGAGAAATAGTGGAAGCGATACAAATTGAAAGAATCAGATGAAAACCCAAAGACGCATGAACAAAAAAAAATGATAAAGGGAAAATAAAACCAACAAATGATACACCATGTGATAAGGGGGGAAACATCCCACCATCTACCCATACCCAATTAACATGAACCTCACCACCTCACTGTGATGCCTTGAATTTTCCTATATCAAAAGACACATCAAGGTTAAAACACTGCTGAAGGGGTGTACAGGGTGTGATCTAAATAGAACCAGTAGGATCCCACCTAGGTGTTTCATATAAATACTATTTAAAATAATACCAATATGCTAAATTTATAGAAAAAATTAGCATGATAAGTAGTTAAATAGTTTTTATCTCAAAATCATGGTAAATAAATACCCATTTTCAACAATTCTAAAAACAATCTGGTAAAACTGTTCAAAGCATATCACATTTATTAAAGTAGGTGATAAAATACAAAATAATACAAACCAAATCACATGTGAATATTTCCAAGGATCAATATAGGCCAAACTAGCACACTACTCATACCAACATAAACAACTAGTGTACACTATAATCCTTAGAACATTGGCCTAAGGAGAAAAGGAACACCCCATGAGTGAATCCCCCAATAATGTAAATAAAAATTACCTAGAAAAACAGTCATAGGGAGCATAGGAACACCCTAGGATTGAACCTCCTGACAATATAATAGACGATGAACCTAAGATAAACCTTCCATCTAAGTACCCAAGGCTTCCCATGTGCTAAATTTCCAAAATAATTTCATCAAAACCATGATTTGTAAACCATTTTATAAATCCATTTCACAATTATTTGAAAATAAATTTTATTTTACCAAAATAAGGGGAAAACCATGTTTTATCAAAAACCCATTTACTCACATAAAAATAAATAAATCATGTTAATTTTTTTTTTAATAAAAACAAGAGTAATCAATAGTTCACATAACATAGGCTATATACGAAACCACCCACCTCAACTTAGGTCTCACAAAAAAAGAGACGAGATCCACAACCATTAGAAGGAATAAAAAACAAAGTCCCTATAAATGATTCTCACATCTTAGAATCATATTACACTCTAAGGGTTGGTAGAGAGGTTAGGTTACATATACCTAGATAAACATACATGCTGCACCATGACTAAAGCAAGGAATGACCCCCAGAAGAATATTACCCAATGTATCTATAAGGATCAAACAATAATCATCATCACATGATCAACCAAACCATAAATACAACCTAAAATTTCAACCACAATAAGAGAAAAAAATAAGTAGAAAGGCCACTTAACCTGAGAGAAGTGACACAACCAAGCTAGAGATCAAGCACTGAATGAAGAAATCTGGAAGAGGAGGAGATACCCAAAATCACCTTGAAGGATTACTAGGTTTATATTTAGGGATAAAAAATATTAATGGATTAGTATTGAATATTGAAGTGCATAAAACCTATATGGAATGAGGGGTTTATATTATAAATCATGGATTTATAGTGTCAAATCCCCATAATTCACGTATGCTAAAAAACACGTTTCCTTGGGTTAAAAATCCAAGGTGACATATTTATGATGTAAAAATAGGTATTACAATGTAAATAGACTTACACTACAAACCAAATTCACAAATTATTCCCTATGAACCATTTATGATGTAAGTTAACCATTTATGATGTAAATGTGACCTGCAAGCAGTGCCCAACCCTGGATCTACTGAAAAACTTACAGTACATTCCTCATGCCCTCAAAACCTAAGAAACACACTCTTAAACATAGAATATGGTGTAACTTTTATCCAAGATGTTATAATATCCCCATCATTAGAATTTATATCCCTCAGAATTCATGTGGAAGAAGGGTTCTCTGGAAAGAGGTGAGGCCAATTCTCCCTCACTGACGATTCATGCTCCCAAGTCTTGTGATAATCCGATCCATGTCACCATAAAAATCTGACCAATGCAATAAAATTACTATTCAAAACTTTCAAATGAGAATAAATTATATCCACTAGTTTCTCTACAATGAAAAAATTTGTCTTTAACTTGATCTCTTCCAAACTCAGAACATGGGAAGGATCAAGATGATACCTTCTGAGCTGATATATGTGGAAAACATCATGTATACCTACCAACTGAGCTAAAAATGATAACTGATAAGAAAAATACCCAAGTAAATCAGTGACCTCAAATGGTCCAACATATCTCAAATCCACCTTCCAATGTTTCCCAAGTTGATGGTGACCCAAACAAGGATTAATTTTCAAGAAAACCTAGTTACCTATAGAAAACTCTAAAGGGAAATATCGACAATCCAGATATGATTTCTACCTACTCTGTGCTATAACCAGATGTCAATGTATATCTTGAATCCTCACTAATTCCTCTTTAATGAAACTTAATCCCATAAGAGAGGCTTCACCCACCTCTTCCCAACAAATAGGTGACCTTCACAAACAACCATACAAAACCTAAAAGGGATCCATTCCAATTAATGATTAGTAACTTTTTTTATAATAGAAATAAACCTTTCCTAGATGGATGTCCCATGATCCATAAAAATACAATATACAAGCATGGATCATATCCTCAAGAATCCAAATAACACACTCTATCTAACCGTCTGTCTATGGATAGAAAGATGTACTCAACCCGACCAGTGTCTCTATCACCTCTTGGAAACTCTTCCAAAACCTATAAGTAAACCTGGGATCCCTATCTGAAAAAATGGTAGAGGGAACCCCTTATAACCTTATAATCTCCTGCATGTACATATCACCTAGATATTCAACCTTAACAGTGTCCCTAATAAAAATAAAATGAGAATATTTTGTTAATTAATCAATCAACACCTAGATAGCATTATTACCTCAGGGAGTCCATGGAAGTCTAACAATAAATTATATAGAAAACTCATCTCATTTTCAAAACCAAAATTGAAAGAGGATAGAGAAAAATAGAAGGCTTTAGATTCTTTGTCTTTATCTATTGGAAAGTGTAACAATGAGACTCAAAATAAACAATGTCACACTTTATACTCAACCACAAAAATCAACATATCATGTCATAAAACATCTTCATTGTGACCAGATGGAAGGGACATAAAGAACTATGAAAGTAAAAAAATTGAAATCCTCACACATTTTAGAATGAAAAATTGATTCTCAAAGTTGAAAATACCATCAGAAGGAAGAGACCAACCAGAAACGGTCTCCCTACTACAAATGGTTTATCTGATTCCTATAAACTCATCATCCCATTACTAAATCTGAATAATAGACTCAAATAGAAATGAAAATAATTGAAAATTAGTAATAACTATGAATTAATAATCCTTATGAGCATTCAGATACAACTGAGTGAAGAAACCAATAATATTACACTCTTCCTTCGATTCTTAGACAACCTGTGATGGTACTTCTTACGAAGATCATTTGTAATGACATTCCCCTTTCCTGAGGTTTAAGAGATGTTGAAATCAAACATATGAAGGTAATCCAACCACTACCTCTATCTATGATTCAATTCCTTTTAATAAAATATATAACTCAAGATCTTATATTCAGAAAAGACTATGTATCTCTCTCCCAAAAAGATAACTCCTCCAACACTTAAGCACATAGATAACTATGATAATATCTAAATCATGAGTGGGATAATTGTTCTCATTTGGTAAAATATAATGAGAACCATAGGTCACCATATAAACATCCTACCTAAACACACAACCCAAACTAACACCAGATGCATCACAATGTACCACATACCCCTTACCAGGATCAGGTAAGATCAAAATATGTGTTGATGTTAGAAGACATTTCAACTCATCAAAAGAAGTAAAAAACTTAGAACCCCATATGAATTTACCCCCTTTATTGGTAAGAGTAGTCAAAGGTGATTCCAACTTCAAAAAGTCCTTGATGAACCACCAATAATACCCAACAAGACCCAAGAAACCCTGAATCTCAAAGACATTCCATGGTTCTTCCCATGACAAGACAACCTTCACCTTCTCTAGATTGACTGTTAATCCATGATCAGAAGTCACATGTCCCAATTTTTTCACTTCTTAAATATATAAATTAATTTTTTAAATCTTTCTATATAGACAGTGACTCCTCATAATTTTAAAAACCATATTCATATGGTGCTTATGCTCATACATAAATATTGAGTGAACTAAGATTTCATATACAAACACCATAATGAAGGTGTTGAAATACTGATGTAATATTTGATTCATTAAATCCATAAAAATTATAGGAGAATTACTTAGACCAAAAGACATCACAAAATATTCATAATGTCTATACCTTCCCTTTAAATCTATCTTCAGTATATCAGACTCCCAAACCTTGATATGATGATAACACGACTGAAGATCAATCTTCAAAAACTAATTCACCACTTTTAATTGATCAAAAAATTCATCCACATGTGGAAAATGATAGTTATTATTAACCTTAACCTATTTCAACTTCTAATAGTCCATGCATAATCAAAGTAAAATATATTCCTTCTTGGAAAAGAGAACTAGGGCTACCCATAGTAAAAAATTTGGGCAAATGAAACCTTTATCCATTAGATCATACAACTAAATCTTGAGCTCTTTCAGTTTCATAGGTGCAATGCGATATGAGGGTATCGATATCAGCTACATACCTGACACAAGATAAATAAAAAAATCAACCCATATCTCTAGAGGAAGGCTCTAGAATTCATTTTATAAAAATGAAAATAAATTCATGAAAAATCATGGGAAGATAAACAAGTAAAGAAAACACACCGAGATCAAATGAAATAGCAGACAAAAAATTCCTGATCTTTTGGTGGGAAGGTTCTACATGATTTGAACTTAGATCCCACTCTCCCTAAAACACGTGATAACTCCCATAAATAGAAAGGAATGCGATACACTGATGATACCAATCAATCTTAGCATGGTGAGAAACTAGCCAATCCACCCCGATGATGACATCAAACAAATCTAGATCAAGAATGGGGAAATCCTAGACTAACTCTATGTTAGTTATCGACAAATAAATAGAAGGAAACTGAAACCCATATTCTTTCATCTTTACAAGAGGTGTCACTAAATCCATATCCAAGGTCATGAGATCCATTATAAGTTTCAACATATCAACAAAATGGGTAGATATAAATGAGTGGGAGGAACCTATATCAAATAGAGAAATCAATATAAAAGATGAAACAAAGATGGTACCCCTCACTTCCGTGGGACACATGTCCAACTTTGCTAGAGACTCGTCCACTTTGTGAAGGTGCTTCAATAATGAGTCCTGTGGCTGGAACCCTATGGACTTTGAAGCTTCTGACTGTGACATAGTGGAATTTGGATCCAATGATCCTTGACCATAAAAAGGAATATAAATGTCTTAGAAGAACCTAATTATATGGCATTATCATCCACAAACATTTCACATCTTTGTAGGCATGGAATAAGAATATTGTGTGTGTGAAAACATGTCGCACTAATCACAATTCAGGGGCACACTACAGGTTACAGATGATGGTGTAGAGGAGGGTCACTACTGAGGACCACCTCTATCAACCCTGTGATGATCATTCCACTTACTCTTCTTCCTATACACACCACTGAAGCTACCATAGGGTGGAAGATAAGTGGAAGTATATCCAATATTTATTATCGTGTTCGTATCTGCCATCATAGATCTGTAAAATGTATTTGTATAGGTAGAAAACTTCATCATAAATACCTATGATCTGATATCCAGTGAAAAACCCTATAGGTACTTGTGAGATTTTATGTGATCATTATTTACCACCTCTAGAGAAAAATGAACCAGATCCACAAACCCATTTTTGTACTTTGATACTGAACACTCTTATCTACCTCTTGGGGGTCATTAATATCCTTTAAGGATGGTGGATTATCACATAATAACTCTAATGATTGATAAATTCCTCCTCCATCTCCTAAATATACCTCAACAACTGGGTTCTAAACTCATGGTACTTTTTGGTTTACGACATGAACTTCTCACATGACAACCTCTATAAAATTTTGATCTAGATGAGGATTACCTTAAGGAGCATCCGTAACTCCCTCTGATGATACTCATATAAAACTTATCAGAGGCATAATGTTGTATACCAAAAACATAAGAAAATGATTAGAAAATGGAATAATCATAGTTCAAACCAGAAATACAATAAGAAGAAACTAATATTAAGATAAAAAATCAATATGGGAGACACACATCCCAACATTTCATGGAAACGTGAGTCTCGACATGAAAAGATCTATCAAAAAACTCACCAAAACCTACCTCTCAAGTTACAACAATCTTATTTCCCATATAACACCTTACCAAGACTAAACAAAACCATGCTCTAACACCAAATTGTCACATAATAACCCAGATGAACCATTAATCTAGGCTCTGAACCAAAATGCAGCAAGACCCAAAGGGCGTTCCAAATCCCCACAAGCTAAAGAATAGAACCTGATCATTGAAAAATAACATAAGGAATAATTTTTCCCAAAAAAATAAGATACTTGTAACATACACATATTATAAATAAACAATGGAAGAAAACTAAAAGAAATATATTCCATAACCAAAGAGAAATAACAGTAGCGATAAAACTCAAAACTAGCTTATGAAAACCCAATGGCACATTGCCAACAAAATAAGGAAGGAAAAATAAAAACAACAACTTCTAATCCATATAATAAGGGGGTAAAACCCCACCATCTCACCACCAGCTATCCATACCCAGATAAAATGAACCTTGCCACCTCATTGTGGCATCTTGCCTTTTCTTACATCAAAAAATAGAACAAAGTCTACACAACACCAAAGGGGTGTATAGGGTATGTGCTAAACACGATCAGTAGCATCCCACCCTGGTGTTCCATATCAAGTTTCTATATAAAAATATCAATATTCTCAATTTATAGAAAAAATGTCATGATTAGCGATTAAACAATTTTTAACTCAAAAGAATGGTAAATACATCCCCATTTCCTACAATTATAAAACCAGTCAGGTAAAACAATTTAAAGAATATCACATTTATCAAATAATGTGATCAAATCCAAAATAGTAAAAACCAAATCATAGGTGAGTCATTCCAAGGATCATTATATGTTTGGATAGAAGACTACTCATACCAACATCAATAACTTTTTCACACTCAAGTCCTTAAAACACATGACTATGGAGTATAGGAACACCCTGTGAGTGAACCCTCCAACAATTTCAATATAAAGTCCCTAGAATAGTAGGACTAGGGAGTATAGGAACACCCCATGAGTGAAACTCCTGAAAATATAATGGATGATGGACCTAAGATACACCTTCCACCTAAATACCCAATGTTTCCCATGTGCTGCATTTCCCAATTCATTTCATCAAAACCATGCTTTGAAAACCATTTTATAAATCCATTTCACAATGCTTTGAAAATAAAATTTCTTTTAAAAAAAATTGGAAAACCATATTTTCTCAAAATCCTGTTTACACACATAAAAATTAATAAATCATGCTAATTTATTTGGAAAACAATTTAATAAAAACAAGATAAATCAATGATTCATATAACATGGGCTAGAGATGGAACCACACACCTCAACTTAGGCCTCACACCAAAAGATATGAGATAAAAAACCACTAGAAGGAATGAAAAATAATAAATGGAGGCCTTATCAATGATTCCCATGTATTAGAATCATATTCCATAACAATAA
This sequence comes from Viscum album, assembly GCA_963277665.1. NCBI lineage: Eukaryota > Viridiplantae > Streptophyta > Magnoliopsida > Santalales > Viscaceae > Viscum > Viscum album. Next base: position 1,055,276,137 of record OY728125.1, on the reverse strand, counting down.
GGGTCAATAGAGAGGTTAGGTCACACATACCTCAAAAACCACACATGTTGTACCACGAAAAAAGCAAGGACTATCCCCTAGAAGAAGATCAAAAAATAGATATAGAAGGATAGATAAATAATCATTTTCACATGATAAACCAATCTATAAACACATCCCAATGCCATAACTATAACAAGATCAATGGAGAAGAAGAAAGGTTACTCACCCAAAGAGAAGCGACACATCCAAGTTGGTGATCGAGTGTTGAAAAAAGTGATCCAGAAGAGGAGGAGACACCCAAAATCAACTAGAAGGATACATAGGATTCAAATCAGAAAAGATGAAAGAATTAGGATTTAGGTTTGCAGCATATAACACCTATAGGGAATGAGGGGGTTATGTTGTAAATCATGGATTTATGGTGGTAAATTCCCATAATTCATGTACATCAAAAAACATGTTGGATTAGGTTAAAAATCCCAGGAAACATATTTATGATGTAAAAATAGGTTTTAAAATATAAATAGTCTTACGCCATAAACCTATTTAACATATTGTTCCCCAAGAACCCTTTATGCCATAAATTAACTATTTGAACCGTAAATGTGATCTACAGGTAGCTCCTAACCCATACTATATTAAAAAACTCCCAAAACATTATTGATGCCCTAAAAACCTAAGAAACACACACTTAGACATAAAAGAGGGAATAACTTTTATCTATAATGTTACAATTCCACCCATCAATCCACTAATAATTAGAATAATACTTATTCTATGGTCCTCCTCCAACCCTTTCTCAATGGTGAGAGCCTTGTGTAACACCTTAGGGTAATTCATCAAGTAAAATTTCCTGATTTGAAATATGAGTTCTAGATGAATACCTATATCAAAATTACTCACATTCCATGCTTTGTTCTGAGGAAATAGAGGAGAAAAGTGAAGTAACTCTTTGAAACAAGATGAATAAAAAGATACTAACAACTACTCCCATCGAAGCTCCATGAAATCCGCTGCTCGGTCCAACTTCATTTTGTCAGGAAAAAACTATTCCTAGAATAAATCCTTAGAGGTAGTCTACATTAGACTCTCATGTATTTCAGTCTAGTTCATGATACCCAACCACCTAATAGTGGGTCTTATTAGTATAAAAGCACCCAACTTTACCCATTTATCCTTTGAAGTATCCAATAGATCTAAGATTCCCTTAATGGAATAAATCCAGTACTCAGCATCCTGAGGGCCTCTAGTGTCCTATAAGGATGGATGACGATGAAGATGAAATTCATAATCATAATCCTCCATAGTCTTGGAAACTCCTCTTCCATGAACATGCACTAAGTAGAAGATTTCTAGATAAAGTGGTCATTCTTACTAAGACAATAGGGTGGGTGTATAAGCATTCTCCAGTATATTTATTTCTAGAACTATAACATCCTCCCTTGTGGAATTATTCTGGCCTAAAGTGATAAAGACAAGAATTTATGAGGTGGAATTTTCTGAAATACCAAATGAATTTTTAGGACAACTAAAATAACTTAATTACTAGATTAATCTAAGAAGTTATATGGCACACATAGGGATTTATATTGGAAGAATTATCATAGAATATACCGACATATAAGGTAAAACCCAAATAGTTATACCCAAGGCTCATGCCTAGTCCTCTATTCCTATTTTTAGTCACAATAATATAAATATAAAAAACATAATAGAATTATCAATTTCAAATAACTCATTCCAACATATATATCACAATAATAATTATCACAAAACAAGCTATTAAATTAAAAAACTACCATGGAACACACTGTAACACCCCAAGCTTCCACGGTACGCTTCTCTTTGAATAGTGTGATAGCGTGTGTTGTACGCAACACCGAGTTCTAACACACCATAACTAATCAAACTACCCGTTATGAATAGTAATACCTACTTTTTGAAATTATATATATTTTATATTTCAAAATGGACTTCATTTTTGGATTCGGAATATCGAATTTATCCTAAGGTGAAATTTTGGTACTTTTCGGGTAACTTTAATATTTTGATGAATAGTGAAAATTACTAAATTTTAATTAAAAACAACTTTTTTAATCAAAATAATTAATAGTGATAAATTATGAATTTGAGTGGTTTTAAAGTATATTTATAATATATTTTTACAATTTAATACAATATTGGTCATTGGACATAATTTTACAATTAAACCGGGCATAAACAAGTGTCAATCTTTTGATAGTTATTATCTCTTAAAAACACATTTTTTATTTTAACAACGGGAATTACTTTTAAATTAATTTCTACCACTTCTGTGTTTTGAATTTGGAAAAATGGATTCCATATTTGGAATCATGATGTTCAAATTGTGTAAATAGGTAACTTTTATTTTTAGACATTTTGAATAATTATTTCGGTAAATATTTTATTTACCATGGTTAAGGGTAAATCCGGTAAATAAGGGTTAAAAAATAATATTATAATAATACTAAATTACCCTAAAACGTGTCCTAGCCTTATTGGTTGATACATGTTAGACCATAGGCATATTTGGGTCGATTTTGGGACCCCATGGAGCCACTTTTAGGTGATAGGGACACTTAATTTTAATTAAGTTAAAATAAGTACAAAAATGACATAAGCATATATCTTTTAGAAAAAAAATTTTTACATAGGGTTATATATGTTGGATTTTCGACTATAAATATTAATTAGAAAGATGAAAATATTTTCTACATAATGATATTTTATTTATAATTTTTAGACTTTAAATAATTTAATTTATTTATGACACAATTATGGTGCAGTAATTTCCATAACAGTGAAAAATTAAAATAATTGATATTATAAATACCCAAATAAATATAATTTGAGACTTTTAATGAATTATAATAATTTTCTAGGATAATATGAAATATTAGTATTGATTTAATTAACTTTTCTTGAAGTAATCATTCTGTTATGAGTTTCACAAAAATCAACTATTGAATAGTGTCAAAATTGACATAAAAGAGTTTTTAAAACAAATATTATATTATTAATTGATATTAAATTCATAAAAATCTAAGGTTAGGCCAAGAGACTTATATCATGATATTTATATCATTAATGTACCATTTTGGGGTCTCTTTGATGTATATAGTAAGTTTATTAACCATATAATATAAAAATACAAAGAGATATTGTAAAAGTGAAACTAATTAACTAAGAGTTAATACTTAAAGATAAGGTTAATATAGTAACCCAAACCTATATAAATTCTATTGGTTTAATGTTTTTCGACCTATACCTACCTTAAAATTTAAATAATAAACTTTTGAGCCATTATAAACCGAATATGAATTTATTATAAATTAATATGTCTAGCTTTTCCAAAGGTGCCCCACACCCCTCTTATAAAAGGGAACTCCTCCTTATCATTTCTTCACACCTTAAAAGCCTTTTGGTTCAGCAAAACTCTGCCCAAATACTCTCCCAACTTCCCTCAATACAACCTAGAGGCCTTATTTTGATCAGAAATCCAACCTAAGGAGACCTTTTGATCAAATCAAAAGGAAGAACCCGAAGAAGAGGTAATGATTTCACCACCCTTTTCCAAGTTCCTTTCTTCTTCCACTTCTTCTTCCTTTGTTATTACCATTATAAAATAATAACTCCAGTATCATATATATAATGTGATGTTATTATAAATATGGTACAACCATATTCAGTATTCTATCCACCCTTTGAATAACATGTCACCATACGTGCGTACGTACGGCTTACCGTCTTCACGTCATGGTATAATTGTTATTCAATATATTATTATTTGGATGAGTATAATAATGATGTGTAACTCATGTAAATAATAAATATAACATGTTAATGATTCTGTATATATGATATAACATCCATTTATATATTATTTTAATATTAAAAGAATTATATTGTCGCTCATGCGTACGTACGGACTACCATCTCCACGAACGTGATGAGATTCATTCTCCATCGTATCCATTCAAGTATAATTATCATTTGATGATTTAAAAATAATGTTTAAGGACTTGATATCATTATGTATATGAATAATATACAACCTATTCATGAAAAACATGGCTTATGTAACAAAACATATAAAATAAAACAAGTAAGTTAACACCCAAAACGACGATAATACTAAGATATTATTAACAAAGCAATGTTAAAAGATCATATATGATATCATATGAATGTATATGATTCTTGTATAATTTAATAACAATTATTTCACCATTATACAGGAGTTTAACCTACCCCAACCAAGGAAAAGTACAAGGTAAGGGTTATTTCACAATCTCTTCATTATCCGAGGTTGTTTATACGTAATAATCTACTGGGATCTCTTTATCATCCACATCCATGTTTCTTAAAAATGAATTTCAAAACATTTTTACTATTTACTAGAATATGGGTTAAATTCATTTATACCCTTGTTTGAATTTTTATAAGAGGTTTATAAAGGAATCTTTCCGTCGTTTTCCAAACAAGGTGTTTTTTAACCTTTTCGACAAAATTAAGGTAAGAATGTTTTTTTAACTTATACGGAAGGTGCAGCTATTTTTCGCCGTTATAAAATCGTCGAAGATTCCCTTACAAGATTATAATAATATTCTCAAAGAAAATTTTTTATTTCATAAATATATGACTCTTAAATGATTTCAAAATAGAAAGAGATATTTCTCTAAAAAGAGTTTTGATTTCATCTATGTCAACATCCTTTGATAGATTTTACGCTTATTTGAATTTGATTTATTATGATACAAAACTTCTATATTGTATTGAAGGTTTTGTGATATTTTTGACTGTGGATGTGCTATTTTTATACCGTTCATAGTTTATGGTGAAAGTATTGACATTTCGTATGCTAGTTTTAATACGAATGTTTATGTTATGTTTAAACCTTTTCATATGGGAATGCATTGGACTTAATATGTGACGGGTGGAGCCCGCTATAGCTCCTCGATGCATTGGTAGGTCTAATGAGACAAAATAGTGTCTTGGAACAAGGCCTTGGCAAAATATTATTTGTAGTCTTGGCATAAGACCTTGGCTATGTGGTTATGATAGTCTGGCATTATGCATTTCATCATTATGAAAGTGGTTATTGATATTGCATGTGATTATTCGATTAGTAGAATATCCATGTGAATAAGTAAATGGAATTATTTCATTTTATTTTTTCCATACTATGTTGAAGTTCAAGTTTAAAAGGATTTTGTTTTAAGTTATACATTGCCTTAAATGTTTATTCTTATTTATGAAAGTTTCCGCTATATTGTTATCCTTACTGGGCATTTGAGATCACCCCTTTTCTATGTTTTATTTTTTCCTAGGATGTAAAGAAGTAATTTATGAATGACCTGCAGGGATAGAATGTGGGGATATGAGTGTCGAATATGTATACTTTGTTGTTGTAGTAATTTTTCACTTTATTATGTAATGTAAAACTTTATGAATATATCTAGTGTTTCCAAGGCTACTAAAGTAATCGGTCTTTCGAGATTTGATATTTCTCGTGATCATGCCAATGTTATGTAATAATGCACCGACTCTGGGTAACTGGGGTCAGGGCGTTACAGTTGGTATCAGAGGAAGTTTAGTACAAACCTTGGAAGCTAGATTTAGATAAACTCTGATTAGAGCACGTAGACCTAAGATGAACTTTGAGGATTAGTATACAAGAACTTCCTAGAATTTTGTTTTTGTAGAGATTTTGTGAGTTTTCTGAGAAATACATCCCTGTCTGGATACGAGTAGGTAGAGGCGGCTCTGACACAGATGTACCTAGGGGTAAAACCCGAAAACACCGCTTTGAGCTAGACTCGAACGGGAACTGGTGCACGACAACGGGACTTGCTGCACTCTTGGTTACGGCACTCCCATGGGATATGCTTAGGATAACTCTCATTTTCTTTACAAATCATTATGAAGGGTTTATGAGTATATAATTCCTCAAAGAAAACATTTTTATGATTATGGATTATATCCATAAATAGTTCAATTTATGTTAAGTGTTTTATAAGTATGGGATTATGTATTTTGATTCATAAACTGATCTAGTTTATGCCATTGTTTAGAAATGACACCTAGTGGAAGAAATGGAAACCGTATCAATGCACGCAATCCATGTAGGGATTTCCCTCCTGATCAAGATAATTATAGTGGAGATGGTGATGCAAATGGTGCCGATCAGCTAATCACCATACTGGCACAACTCACTCAGGTTATGAATAATAACCTTACCCGTATGGAGCACCTTGATCCGCAGCGTGGAGGATCAATGTTAGATCGATTCATGAGTCAACAACCACCAACGTTCAATGGGAGTACAAATCCCTTAGTAGCTGAGTAATGGATATTTTCCCTAGAGAAAATATTTCAGGCTTTGGGGAGTAGTGAAAGGGAAAAAGTTATCATGGCAGTTTACCGCCTCAATGGAGATACTGATCAATGGTGGTCATTGATTCAAAATACGAAGGAAGATGATGAAGTATCAAATATGGAATGGAGGTAGTTCAAAGATCTATTTTTAGAAAAATACTTTCCTCGCGACCACCGAGCAGATATGGAAAGGCAGTTTCTGAGTCTGAGACAAAAGGAGGATGAGAATGTCGCAAAGTATGAGGCTAACTTTACAAGGTTAGAAAGGTATGCTGGATATTATATACGTAACCCAAGAAGTAATATTGATCGTTTCTTTGATGGGTTAAAACCATTTCTCCGTCGAGCATTAGTCTCACAATCCTTTTCATCGTACGAAGACATTGTCTCATGTGCTATCAATACCGAAAAGGAATTCTCTAAGTCTTATGACTTTAAAACAAAGTAAGAGAAGAAGAGAACTGTTGATCAATCTGGGAATGGAAATAAGGGGAAGAAGGGAAAGGTTGAATATCCATCCTGTGGTAAATGTGGTAAGAAACACCCCGGTACTTGCTTGAAGGGAACAGAAGTCTGTTACAAGTGTGGTGAAAAAGGCCACCAAGCTTGTGATTGCAAGGGGAAGAAGGAAGCTACCAATGTTCAGTGCTACAATTGCAGGGAGATGGGGCATTATGCAAATGAATGTCCTAAGCGTCAGGAGAACTTACCTTAGAAAAGGCCAAGGGATCAAGGCCAAGCTTATGCTATCACTACTGCTGAGGTAGAAGCTCCGAAAGACGTGGTGGCATATAATTTAATGGTTTCCTAAAGTTTAGCAAATGCATTATTTGATTCTGGATCATCGCATTGTTTCATATCTTCCCAGTTTGCTAAGAAAATTAGATATTTCCAATTTGATTTAACAAGGGAGTTGTCAGTTAAAACTCCTAAGGGAAGTATCATTACAACAAAGTTTTGTGAATCAGTCCCCATTAGAGCACATAAATGCTCTTTATCTTCTGATCTCGTCGTCATACCTATGATTGAGTTTGATATAATCCTCGGTATGGACTGGCTTTTGGAATATGATGCGAAGATTTATTATTAGAAGAAAGAGGTTATGATTCTTGATGATGATGATAAGGAACACCTTATCTTTAGAGCAGAATCGTCACCACCTAATTTTTATTTAGATCCACCCCCAGTAGCTCAACTAAATTCAATTATATGGGAGGAAGAGAATGAAATAAATATGGGTGAGGAAAAGAATGTTCAAATAGAAGATGTACCTGTTGTGAAAGAATTTGTAGATGTATTTCCGGAAGATTTACCTGGACATCCTCCAGAATGAGAAGTTGAGTTTTCCATTGATTTAATTCCTGGATCAAGGCCTATATCGAAGACCCCTTATATAATGGCCACTGTAGAATTAGTTTAACTAAAGAAACAACTAGAGGAATTGAGTAATAAGGGATTTATTCGCCCTAGTGTTTCTCCATGGGGAGCCCCTGTTCTTTTTGTTATAAAGAAAGATGGATCTATGAGGTTATGTATTGATTACAGGGAGATCAATGCTATAAAAATAAAGAACAAGTATCCCCTACCACGCATTGATGATTTATTTGACCAACTGCATGGAGATCAATACTTTTCAAAGATTGACCTTCGATCTGGATACCATCAGTTGTGTGTGAAGAAGGAAGACATTTCGAAGACAGCATTTCGAACCAGGTATGAGCATTATGAGTTTACAGTAATGCCTTTTGGATTGACTAATGCTCCCTCTGTATTCATGGATCTGATGAATAGAGTTTTCAAGGAATATCTCGATGAATTTTTGGTGGTATTTATTAATGATATCTTGGTATACTCAAAAAGTTACGAAGATCATGAAAATCAATTGCGCATTATCTTGAAGACTCTGAGAAGACATGAATTATATGGGAAGTTTAGCAAGTCTGAATTCTGGCTTCAGGAGATTTCTTTTCTTGGCCATATTTTCTCTAAAGATGGAATCTCTGTTGATCCTTCTAAGACCAAGGCAATCCAAGAATGGCCAGCACCGACGATTATAACTGAGGTACATAGTTTTATTGGTTTAGCAGGTTATTATCGACGATTCGTCCATAATTTTGCCCGATTGGCTAACCCATTAACGAAGCTCACACGTAAAGGGGTTAAATTTGTTTGGATAAAAGAGTGTGAAGAATGTTTCGAAGAACTGAAGAGAATATTAGTCAATGCTTCTATATTGACTCTACCATCGAGGAATGATGGGTTCGTTATTTATAGTGATGCATCGAAGAAAGGACTTGGTTGTGTCCTTATGTAGAATGATAGGGTTATTGCCTATGCATCACGACAATTGAAAATTCATGAGCAAAACTATCCTACTCATGATCTCTAGTTATCAGCTGTTATCTTTGCTTTGAAGATATGGAGGTACTACCTCTATGGTGAAAAATGTGAGATTTATACTGATCACAAGAGTTTGAAGTATATTTTCTCACAAAAAGAACTTAACATGAGGCAAAGGAGACGACTTGAATTACTCAAGGATTATGATTACATGATACACTACCACCCGAGGAAGGCAAACAAGGTGGCAGATGCTTTGAGCAGAAAAGATCATGGAGTTTTGAACAATATGATAATTGAAAGGGATCCAATTTTCATGGATCTAGTGAAGATGGACATGGGAATAACCAGGGAAGGAGAAACAACAATGCTTTTTCAAATGGTTGCCAAACCATATTTACTAGAAAGGATTAAGATTTCTTAGACTAATGATGGAGAATTTCAAAAGAAGATTAAAGCTGTGAATGGTGGGAGATTGAGAGATTTTGTGTCTGAAAATGGAATTTTGAAATTCAGGAAGAGACTTTGTGTTCCCGATATACCTGATCTAAAAAGAGAATTGCTGGATGATGCTCATAGTTCCAATTTCTCTATACACCCTGGGAGCACCAAAATGTATAGAGATTTGAAGGAACATTTTTGGTGGGACAATATGAAGAGGGAGATTGCTGATTTTGTGTCAAGATGTATAGTTTGTCAACAAGTGAAAGCTGGAAGACAACACCCTGGAGGAGTCATGCAACCTCTTCCCATACCGGAGTGGAAATGGGACAATATTACGATGGACTTTGTCATGGGGCTACCAAAGACTCCTAGAAGGAACGATGCAATATGGGTTATTGTTGATCATCTTACCAAGTCAGCACATTTTCTTACTATAAGAGAAGATCTATCACTGGAACATCTATCAAGACTATATATTAATGAAGTTGTGAGACTTCATGGAGTACCCCTATCGATTGTTTCTGATCGTGATCCCCGTTTTACTTCAAGATTCTGGAAGAGTATTCAGAAATCCCTAGATACTGAACTTCATTTGAGCACTGCCTACCACCCTCAGACAGACGGACAATCAGAAAGGACTATTCAAACCTTAGAAGACATGCTGAGATCTTGTTCACTTGACTTTCAGGGTATGTGGGATCATTATTTACCTCGGGTAGAATTTTCCTATAACAATAGATTCCATTTTAGTATTCAGATGGCACCATATGAAGCGTTATACGGAAAGAGATGTCGCACACCAACCTGTTGGGATGACGTTGGTGAAAGAAAACTTGTAAGTCTAGAACTGGTAGAGGAAACGATGGAAAAGGTGAAGGTAATCCAAAATCACATCAAATCAGCTCAAAGTAGGCAGAAGAGCTATGCCGATAATCGAAGGAAGGTTTTGGAATTTCAAGTCGGTGATCATGTTTTCCTAAAGGTATCTCCATGGAAGGGATTCATACGTTTTGGTAAGAAAGGTAAATTGAGTCCCAGGTACATCGGACCTTTCGAAATTCTAGAACGAATTGGGGTTGTAGCTTACCGATTGGCAATGCCGCCAAGTCTCTCCAAAGTTCACGATGTGTTCCACGTATCTCTGTTGAGGAAATACATGCCTGACCCAATGCATGTACTCACCTATGAAGAATTAGAACTGGAACCCGATCTGTCTTATTGCGAAGAGCCTGTCAGGATTCTTGATACAAGAGAACAAGTACTGAGAAACCGGACGACGCGTCTGGTAAAAGTTTTGTGGAAAAACCATAAGATGGAAGAGGCAATGTGGGAACCCGAGGAACTTATGATGAAGAACCACCCGAGTCTTTTCATGTGATAAGTATTCTAGAAATTTCGAGGACAAAATTATTTGAAGGAGGAGAGAATGTAACACCCTAAGCTTCCACGGTACGCTTCTCTTTGAATAACGTGATAGCGTGTGTTGTACGTAGCACCGAGTTCTAACACACCATAACTAATCAAACTAGCCGTTATGAATAGTAATACCTAATTTTTGAAATTATATATATTTTATATTTCAAAATGGACTTCATTTTTGGATTCATAATATCGAATTTAGCCTAAGGTGAAATTTTGGTACTTTTTGGATAACTTTAATATTTTGATGAATAGTGAAAGTTACTAAATTTTAATTAAAAACAACTTTTTTAATCAAAATAACTAATAGTGATAAATTATAAATTTGAGTGGTTTTAAAGTATATTTAGAATATATTTTTACCATTTAATACAATTTTGGTCATTGGACAAAATTTTACAATTAAACCGGACATAAACAAGTGTCAATCTTTTGATAGTTATTATCTCTTAAAAACACACTTTTTGTTTTAACAACAGGAATTAATTTTAAATTAATTTCTGCCACTTCTGTATTTTGAATTTGGAAAAATGGATTCCATATTTGGAATCATGAAGTTCAAATTGTGTAAATAGGTAACTTTTTTTTAGACATTTTGAATAATTACTTCGGTAAATATTTTATTTACCATGGTTAAGGGTAAATCCGGTAAATAAGGGTTAAAAAATAATATTATAATAATACTAAATTACCCTAAAACGTGTCCTAGACTTATTGGTTGATATGTGTTCTACCATGGGCATCTTTGGGTCGATTTTGGGACCCCATGGAGCCACTTGTAGGTGATAGGGACACTTAATTTTAATTAAGTTAAAATAAGTACAAAAATGAGATAAGCATATATCTTTTAGAAAAACAATTTTTACATAGGGTTATATATGTTGTATTTTCGACTATAAATATTCATTATAAAGATAAAACGATTTTATACATAATTATATTTTATTTATAATTTTTAGACTTTAAATAATTTAATTTATTTATGACACAATTATGATGCAGTAATTACCAAAATAGTGACAAATTAAAATAATTGATATTATAAATACCCAAATAAATATAATTTGAGACTTTTAATGAATTAAAATAATTTTATAGGATAATATGAAATATTAGAATTTATTTAATTAACTTTGTTTGAAGTAATCATTCTGTTATGAGTTTCACAAAAATCAACTATTGAATAGTGTCAAAATTGACATAAAAGAGTTTTAAAACAAATATTATATTATTAATTGATATTAAATTCCTAAAAAACTAATGTTCAGCCAAGAGACTTATATCATGATAGTTATATCATTAATGGACCACTTGGGGGTCTCTTGGATGTATATAGTAAGTTTATTAACCATATAATATTAAAATACAAAGAGACATTGTAAAAGTGAAACTAATTAACTAAGAGTTAATACTTAAAGATAAGGTTAATATAGTAACCCAAACCTGTCTAAATTATATTGGTTTAATGGTTTTAGACCTATCCCCACCTTAACATTTAAATAATAAACTTTGGAGCCATTAGAAACCGAATATGAATTTATTATAAATTAATATTTCTAGCTTTTCCAAAGGTGCCCCTCACCCCTCTTATAAAAGGGAACTCCTCCTTCTCATTTCTTCACACCTTAAAAGCCTTTTGGTTCGGCCAAACTCTTCCCAAATACTCTCCCAACTTCCCTCACTACAACCTAGAGGCCTTATTTTGATCATAAATCCAACCTAAGGAGCCATTTTGATCAAATCAAAAGGAAGAACCTGAAGAAGAGGTAATGATTTCACCACCCTTTTCCAAGTTCCTTTCTTCTTCCACTTCTTCTTCCTTTGTTATTACCATTATAAAATAATAACTCTAGTATCATATATATACTGTGATGTTATTATAAATATGGTACAACCATATTCAGTATTCTATCCACCCTTTGAATAACATGTCACCATACGTGCGTACGTACGACTTACCATCTCCACGTCGTGGTATAATTGTTATTCAATATATTATTATTTGGATGGGTATAATAATGATGTGTAACTCATGTAAATAATAAATATAACATGTTAATGATTCTGTATATATGATATACCATCCATTTATATATTATTTTAATATCAAAAGAATGATATTGTCGCTCGTGCGTACGTACGGACTACCGTCTCCACAAACGCGATGAGATTCATTCTCCATTGTATCCATTCAAGTATAATTATAATTTTATGATTTAAAAATAATGTTTAAGGACTTGATATCATTATGTATATTAATAATATAAAACCTATCCATGACAAACATGTCTTATGTAACAAAACATATAAAATAAAACGAGTAAGTTAACACCCGAAACGACAATAATACTAAGATATTATTAACAAAGCAATGTTAAAAGATCATATATGATATCATATGAATGTATATGATTCTTGTATAATTTAATAACAATTATTTCACCATTATACAGGAGGTTAACCTACCCCAACCAAGGAAAAGTACAAGGTAAGGGTTATTTCACAATCTCTTCATTATCCGAGGTTTTTTATACGTAATAATCTACTGGGATCTCTTTATCATCCACATCCATGTTTCTTAAAAATGAATTTCAAAACATTTTTACTATTTACTATAATATGGGTTAAAGTCATTTATACCCTTGTTTGAATTTTTATAAGAGGTTTATAAAGGAATCTTTCCATCGTTTTCCAAATAAGGTGCTTTTTAACCTTTTTGACAAAATTAAGGTAAGAATGTTTTTTTAACTTATACGGTGGGTGCAACTATTTTCCGCCATTATAAAATCGTCGAATCTTCCCTTAAAAGCTTATAAGAATATTTTCAAAGAAAATGTTTTATTTCATAAATATATGACTCTTAAATGATTTCAAAATAGAAAGAGATATTTCTCTAAAAAGAGTTTTGATTTCATCTATGTCAACATCCTTTGATGGATTTTACGCTTATTTGAATTTGATTTATTATGATACAAAACTTCTATATTGTATTGAAGGTTTTGTGATCTGTTTGATTGTGGATGTGCTATTTTTATACTGTTCATAGTTTATGGTGAAAGTATTGACATTTCGTATGTTAGTTTTAATACGAATGTTTATGTTATGTTTAAACCTTTTCATATGGGAATGCATTGGACTTAATATGTGACCGGTGGAGCCTGCTATAGCTCCTCGATGCATCGGTAGGTCTCATGAGACAAACTAGTGTCTTGGCACAAGGCCTTGGAAAAATCTTATTTGTAGTCTTGGCACGAGGCCTTGGCTATGTGGTTATGATAGTCTGGCATTATGCATTCCATCATTATGAAAGTGGTTATTGATATTGCATGTGATTATTCGATTAGTAGAATATCCATGTGAATAAGTAAATGGAATTATTTCATTTTATTTTTTCCATACTATGTTGAAGTTCAAGTTTAAAAGGATTTTGTTTTAAGTTATACATTGCCTTAAATGTTTATTCTTATTTATGAAAGTTTCCGCTATATTGTTATCCTTACTGGGCATTTGAGCTCACCCCTTTTCTATGTTTTATTTTTTCCCAGGATGTAAAGAAGTAATTTATGAATGACCTACAGGGATAGAATGTGGGGTTATGAGTGTGGAATATGGAGACTTTGTTGTTGTAGTAGTTTTTCACTTTATGATGTAATGTAAAACTTTATGAATATATCTAGTGTTTCCAAGGCTACTAAAGCAATCGGTCTTTCAAGATTTGATCTTTCTCATGATCATGCCAATGTTATGTAATAATGCACCAACTCTGGGTAACTGGGGTCGGGGCGTTACACACACAACATGTATATATAAGATATGTGATCCTACATGCCTACTCATGATGAATTAACACACCCAAATCCCATAAAAATGTAACAAAAATACCATCACTAGTAACTTAGAGGTCCATTAGACATGAGATATTTAGGTATATGTAAACTCCCCTATCTAAGTTACACACAACCTATATTCTTTCTACTATAACCCAAACGAAAAGAAAGAAAGGAACCTTAGGCCTTTGATACCATTTTGTAACACCCCAAACCATATTTCCTAAACAAAATCCGAGTAGAGATGCTATAAGACCTCATTAATGCCTCCCTATATGCAAGAGGATGCCGACTAGCGGTGAGAGTCTAAAGTAATGTGGGGAGACTATACCCTTGGTAATCATAACCATCATAGGTTAATACAACATAACAAAATCCAAACAAATAGAACAATAGAATAATAACAAAAATAAATGCTATAACAGATGTTATTAAAATTCATATAAAAGTAATCAATGGACCCCTAATATGTTCGGTAATAGAAAGTATCAAGAAACAAAAAAGTAAATAAATAAAGTAGTAATATTCCAGAGTGTGTCCTAACTTCACTTTTGACTTCAAGCCTTTGTCTCCTCATATCCCTGCCACATGGCCCTTTCCCTTCACTGGATCCCTGGTTAGGAAATCTTCACACACATAGAGATTCCCATGCATGGTATGATTATACTTAGTAGGACACCACTAATTCATATTTAATACAAGTGAAAATGTATATAGAGGTGTATTCCATGATAATAAAATAAATTCACAGACAAGAAGATAATACTACACTAAGCGTCTATACGCCAACCAAGCCACCACAAACCCCAACCATACCCACTTCAGCTCTATAATGGAAGAATATATGAATGGTTATGTGAACTTAATAAGACAATGATATATTCATAAGGATGCACAGTAGCAGTACAAGCCCCAGGACTCCAGGTCAGACTACACTATGTCATCACGCCCTATTGCTATCTCTCAGGTCATATCACATAAGACCATCATTCCACATGGTCACCTCTCAGGTCAGATCACTTAATACCATTATTCCCCTATGTCAGGATACACAAGGTTATCATGATCCATTATCTCACTTAGTCTTATTATCTTGTCACATGCAGCATCTGAACACGCTACCACTATAGGGCCACCAATCCATGAAGAGTCCACATGTCACTTTGGTACCATGTATAGAATATCAAAAACATTTCATATACCCAATACATCACATGGAAATATTAACATCATATCAATCACATATATTTAGAGTCATAACACAATAATTATGGTATCATAGGCTACCCATGTACACACATGAATACCATATCACACAATAGTTCTATATGTTATATCTACACATGGTCCAATATGTCAAGCCACACAAGGAACCTATGGATATTCATAAACACACAATACAATATGGAAACCAAATAAATATCAAGGAATTATATGGTAAGGACTTTCTACATTAATTTTGTTGACATTAACATTAAGGTCCACTAAGAGTTTCATCACATAAACCACTTTATCACTCCAATCAGTACAAGATCATGTTCGAAAAGTTACTATAGGGATTCATTAATGATTCTAGATCTGATACTAATCAAATAGATTCCACCAACACACTATATCTATCACCGATCTAATAAAAATCCAAGAACTATCTGTTAAGTGGTATCAAAATATATAGATCTGGAAATGAAATGTTGGTCCTATGATTTATTTCAAGGGATGAAGGGTAGATCTAGAAGAAACATAAAGAATGGGAGAAGATAGATATCACACCTTCATTTCCTATTACCCTCATTCAACATAGACAATAATGTATCTCTTAGGGTTTGATTATAGAACACGGTTGAGTGAGGAGAGTTAAGAAGAATAAATCACCCAATTTTGTAGCTTTACCAAGGAAGTTTGTTTGAGGACTTATCCTCAAATCATATAGAAAGTCATATAGAACTCATCTTGTTCAAAGGAAAAATCAAGGAGAGGAGTATGATTTAATTTATAGGGAAACAAATTAAAATAGCATTCAAGACCCTTCATAAAGATCAAAAACATTTTTCCATTAAACCAGTCAAGATCAATAAAGAACGATAGCCATTTAGGCTATTTTAAAATCCTATGAGACCACCACCATGATCTAAACCATGGCCTCCACTATGTATATGGTGTCCTCAAACACACAAACCTAGGTATCCTGACATGGTCACCCCCTATGGCATGTTTCAAAGTTTTTCCAATTTTTACTCACCATGAAATCCACCATAGGCATGGTGAGATTATTATAATTGAGGCCCACTAGTGCTATCCAAATTCTCTATGTATATGGAAATGCCCATGATCATCCATTTTCTTTACTATTTTATACAGGGCTCAGTAGGGGCCACCACGTCTTACATTATGACCATGGTGTAGCCCACTTTGAACTAAAAAGGATTCAAAACACTAAATATCCCCTCAAAAGCTTATAAGGCTTCACCCATGAATGGATCAACTCAAAAATTAAATGATAATATGAAAATAGTATTAACATATTAGAATAAAAAAATTCCAAGGCTTTATACGCATCCTCTTGTTCACCAAAAAAACCAAATACTTTTCATTCTTTATGTACTTATCAACTTAGAGAATTAAGCTAAGGTGATCTATAAGAGACTTATTAATGTTGTTCATGTTAAAGTTTATAAAAAATCTATAGAATATATGAGGGATTAATGAAATAATGAGATTAGTGTTCAATTAATCTAGTAATTTAAACCCTATAATCTTGATTTTTTCATTCTATCTATTTAGTTTGACTACATGAGTACTAAACAGTTCACACTCTCCAAGATCTCCCATGAAGAGATCCTTGGATATTTCAAACCGTTATTTCCTAGATCTCTCCTAATAAAAATCAAATATATGATTGATCATGTTATAATCACCCCTTCTCTCATGATACTTCATCAGTTTATTAAACATGGATGATAACATCAAATTATGGATATCTATCACATCACCCATGTGTTTTTCATAGTTAGAGAACTCCTTAACACCTTCCTCCTTAGTGGGTAGATCAGAAAATGGGGAGTCTAACATGTAAGGATTATATTTATGGAATAATACAACACATAATAATCTGAACCATTCCTAGAAGTTACTACCAGTTAGGAGATATTCTTTCTCCAAAATTGATCACAAGGATAACATGGTCAATGATCTTTCCATTTTCTATAATAATATAAGAGAATATTATTATTAATTTTTTATTACCAAGATATGTGAGACATAATAATTTAATTATATTTATTATGACTACTACTATTTTATCAAGTATCAATTACCCTCACTTTTGAACTCAAAATTCCCTATTATATAGACATTATAGTGGAAAGGATCCATTTTCCCCTTCTCACAACTCAAGTGAGGACCTAGAAAATTACTTGAAGGTATTTAGGTAGGTGGTATTTACAAAAATGAGATTGTAGCTCCCAGATTCATTGGGTGGAATCCTCAATCTTGAAACCCTAACTTAGATTTCATCAACACATGCCTCCAAGATATATAAAGTATAGTGAGGGATATTATTCTTGATTTCAACTTGGTTAAGTCAACCCAAAACTTTCATAAGAATTTCTCAGTAAAAGTAAGTGTCCTGACAAGGGAAAGAACAAAACTTAGTTCTATGGTTATATCTTTAATCAAGTAATGGAAGGTTTATTTTTAATTAATATTTAAATTAAGTATTTTTTTGTTTATTATTCATAAATTATCACGTTTTTTCCTTTTAAATTTATTTTTAATATTAAGTGGATTTTACTTAATTAATTAACCACATGTTGATAAAACTTTTATACCTAATCCATTTATTTTAATTCCATATTGAATGCTTGTTAATTAATTTAATTAAGAATACATAAAATTTACCATGAAAAATATAGAAATAAAATAAATAAATGACTTGATCATGAGCTTTAATAATGGTTGATTTATTAAGAAAACAATAAATAAAACTTTGAAACTTGGGAAGATAAAATCCATGATCCAGACTTGGCTCACAAGTTTCAAAATACAACCACCAATATCTATATATGACTTGATTAAAATCACCTTAGTTTGAGTTTTTAATCACCTCTAAACACTTGGTATCTCATTCCCTTTATATATGCTTTTAACTCATAGAAGAATCATGAAAATGTAGGGTTATTGAATTCTCACCACATTCTGATTCACTTTTCTGACAAAGATGAATTCAACTTCACATTGTACCAAGCTTAGAAACACATCGATGAATTCCACTTATCCCTATTCAAAGGGTCCTATGATTTTCACATGAATCAGCACCCCTTGACCACAGACATCTGGGTTAGTTTACTAGGTTTGAATCCTCCCTTTCAAAATCCCACTATTCTTCATATGACTAGTAATCTCATTGGATGATTTATGAGTTTTGATAGTAGATCTATGACACTAATCCACCATTTAAAACAACACATTTATGTTTAAATTGATGTTGAAAAGGATTTGGTTTAATCTTTTTTGATTGAGGTTGAGGGATAGTTCCAATTTCTTTAAGCAGTTCATTTTGAGTCTTGGATCAATTTCTATTCTTCTTGATTTTGATTGGGCCATTTTCATTAGGGTTTTCAGAATAATATTACAAAGGAGTGACCTATACTTAAAGATGATCCCCTCATTCCTAGTTAGTCTGTCATTCCATTGGTCAGTGAGACTTCATCCTCAGAGGTAGGGTCAGAATTGGGTTAGAGGTCCCTCTCTCGAAGTTTACCTGTTACTGTCACTAGGGATTTAGTGTCTTTTAAAAATTATTTGTGTCTAGAAATGAAACTTTAGGGAACTAGGGTGGATGAAAATCATGTACTTGGACCTCAACTACATTATGGGTTTATGTTATTAATCATGATGATCAAGTAATATTATGGAAGCTTCTTGAGGCGAATGAGGAGTGGATGGAGGTTCTAGTTCAGGTGACCACTCAATCCTTGTGGGTTGATTTAGTAGTGATGGATATTTATGTATAGGTTAATCTATAGAATAGTTTCAAACACTTAGGAGAATATGATTTGGGTAGAGAAGAATATTAGGGATGGAAACTGTTTATGTATAAGTGGAAGAGGAATCAAACTCATGGTAAACATTAGGATCTAGGGACCAAGGAGAAGTGTCATGGATCTAAGACTGATGAATTTTATATTGTAGGGACATATTTCCCATTATCTTCTAATTTTAAACCAGATAGATAGGTTTTTAATTTCTTCTACTTAGGTGAGAAGAACATGAATAAAGATGGTTTTCACTCTAGGGAATATCTTATTACCAGAGGGAAGAAAAAAAGAACTTGTAATGATTATTACAACTTACCTAAATCAATGATTACTAGATTAGAGGGTAAAGGAAATGGTTTCAAGGGGTTTGGTAGAGGATCACCCTTGGTCAAAGACTCTACAGTCCAATAGCAGCTTGAAACTAAATTTGAAATAGAAAGGTAGGAAGAAGCTACCAAGGAATAAGAGGAAGTGATGGTAGTGGGTATAGGTTTAGATGCTCAAATTCTACTCGAAGATGGAAGGGAAATAGGAAGATAGAAATAATAAGAGGCCAAATCCAATCCTGTATTAGTCCTGATTTTTTATTCCAATGAGGATATTGTAGAATAAAAGTTTTCCATCAATTTCTATATGGAGGATGTCAATAGAATTTATGAGAGGGAGCTTCATATAAATACTAACGAGGAATAAAGGAATTGGATCAACACCCAATATCTCATATTTATTTATGGTTCAATGAAAAGAATATGAATTTAAAGGAATATCTCCAGGTTTGGGGCTAGATGGAATTCTTATTTGAGGATCTCATTCAAGAAGAAATTGAGCTGATGAAATTCAACATTGACTGAATATTAGAAAGGGTGCAAGGTACTAGCACATTATTATTTTTTGGTATGTTTCAGTGTCATCCTTTTTTATTTAACCTCAATAATGGAATTTTTTATTTGATTTATCATTAAAACCTTAAAAATTTTTTTTCTTGAAAATAAAAAAAATGCAATTGGAGTGAAAATATGCGTCACATGTATGGTATTTAACTATTTATTTAATACAAAATGTAAAATAAATAATGTGTTATGTATTAATTGGAGTATAGAGTGTCAAGAATAATAAATCAATCACACTTAATTCACACTAAATATTTAATATAAGTGACATTTAAAACTTTTAATGCGTGTGTTAAATATAGTGTAAGTGAAAATTGTACATGGTATGTAGTTATCATATCACACAATAATTAATTAGGCATTTAATATTATATAAAATTGATTACAGGGTGTGTAAAACAACTAGAAAACATGTGGATTGATTTAATACCATAATTAGTGTTTTCTTCTATATAATCCACATGGTTACAACATAGAGGGTGTATTCTCTGTATAGATGGGTACCAGTTACATGGCGTGTACTTCCATTTATACACATTGTAAGAACTTCCACACTACACATCCTAGAACTTTGTATGCTTTGAAACTATGAATATTAATGAGGTAAACAACATGGTTATCAATCCTGCATGTTGTGTTTGGTATGTCTTTGACCACATGGTTTCCATGAATTTCACTTTGAAACCGTGTAGACTATATAACATGTACACCAACTACACATTGTATAATCCAACAAACCATGTGACAATATGCCTAATCAACATGAAGAATAATAAATAAACCATATTTTTATCTGTGAGGAATGATGTGTATCCCACAACCCATCCATATTTGGTGAACCTTTTCACATGGTGTGTATGTTTCCATTACACATCGTGTAACCATGTCACCTGAAAAAAAATCTTAGCAACTTCTGATGAAATCTCTTATCATTATTCATATTTTTTTAACATATTTAAGATCTTATGAAACTTTAATGATTATGTAATATCAAATTTTGGATTAAGAAAAAAGTAAACTTGAAATGAATATAACATCAAATGCATAAAACGATCAATTAAGGATAAATAATCATAAATTTAACATGACCAATCTAATACCACTTATAAGTTCTGGAGGTAGTGAAAGCATCAATTAGAACTATAGAAAACTCATATTTTATTAGATTAAATTAATAATCCAAAATATACATAAATATAAATGTCACGAAAAATGAATTAATTTTATTAATACTAATGTAAGATACTAGAATCAAGCAAGAGGATCTTTCACATAAATTTATAATTAATTTAAATTGAATAATTACCTCGATCTTGGGATCTATTTCTATATAAAAGTCTTTGATTGATAAAAACTTTAATGGGTTATGTCTTCATTATGTTAAGAGTATCCAAGAGTAGAATCCCTCTAGTGGTGACCTACACATGTGCCTTTGATCTCACAAAATCACCATCGATAATTTGAGTGCTAGTGTGGAGACACTGATCATCTTGTGTCATTTGTATTGATTGCAACACAATCCTTCATTGGTGAATGATTATTCTTGTCTCTCATTTATTAGAGAGAATATATGAGGATATAATTCATTATACACAATCCATTAACCTGAGGAAATAATATATTGAAATAATATGTAGAGTTAGGGTTATAATATAGATAATTACACATAAGGCCCTTATCTAATATTATACTATAAATATTCCCCATGATAATAATAATAATAATAATAATAATATTATTATTATTATTATGCGACATGTGAAATTCAATGCATTGTTAAATATAATTTTATTAAATAAATAAATTATTATTTATTTAATGACATTTAACCCACATTTCAGTCTCATCACCAGACCCGACTTGGTCGGTCCACCTTCCTTTGTATTTGTTGAACCTTGAATAATAAATATTATTCTTTCAAAAAATAAAATAATATTATATTCATGGTCTTGTGAAGACATATTTATTTTAATATTCACTTAATTAAGTAAATATTTATTTAATATTAAATATTATTTATTATCTTGTGAATAAATATACACAATCAATAAATCATGAATAAATATTATTTATCAGTGAGAATAATATTTATTTTAATAATTAAATATTAATAATGATTAACTTAGATTATAGAAAACACTAAGTGTGTGACCATATAGGCTTCTTCCTCAGTGACATTAGGCGAGTTAACTCCAATATAAATGTATAACCACACATAAAGGCACCTAAGAAGAATAAGTTAATGTCACAATGATGATAACTACATATGAATGCTTACCATGTAATATGATCCCTTTGTCTTGATATCTCATCAAGATGGTTGTATACCCATTCCATTAAATTATATGCTTTATAAATCATTATTTTACTACCTAAAACAAACCTGTCAATACATAATTTTTATGGAATTTAGTTCAATATTTTCATTCCAATTAAAGGGACTAGATATTAGCTTCTATAAAGATAGAATAGAAAAAATCCTTCCCTGACTTATTCATCAATAACACATCACTCATGACACACCCAACACACCCTACTTCCTAATGACCATATGGTGTCACAGTTTTCATCGAAACATCTAAGTACACAACTCATGAAAAACCTTATAAATAATCTTAAAGTCTAAATATTAATAAAAACATTCACAGATAGAAATATCCAATGACATGCAACATGTGGAATTTCTACTAGTGGGTCTATTCTCATAACCTCATGTCTCATAGATTCTCAAGTGAAAAATTCATGATATGAAGTATCATCTGATTACAAGAACTTGCACTTGACATTCAACATTCTATATGTCCCATCATAGAATGCTATACGATCATAAAACTACATTTAAGAACATTATTATAACTTCACGGTTTTCATCATTGTGGGGAACTATTATAACCTTATTAGTGCAACCGATAATCAAGAAAATTATCAAATTAATGTAATGAAAAAGAATAATCAATATTTGATAAGTAATTTATTATTCAAAACCATGAATACACAGATAATCACAAGTTCAAACAACATGGTTATGTAACACCAACTCTTATAGTATAGAGATTTGGGTTGAAGTTCAGAATTTTTGGAAGGGTTTGACCCATGTTCATGGTCACCACATGGTTAAGTAAAATCATGCATGTGAATAGAGATAAAAATATGAAGTAATTTCTCATGAGGTGATGAGGTTCAAGACATGGTCATGATTTCAAATAACTACGAGGAGAAAACCATGTTCAATACTGTATTTTACCAGAGGGTATCACATAGTTGGATCATAGTTTAGTAAACCATATGAACAAATAGTATAAGTAAGTGGGGATTGAGAAAATGTGAGCCACGTGGTTGGTGTAAAGTTTGGGAAACTATGCCACGAAACTGTGTGACTGACCAGTTTTTCTTAAAAATGGTGAAAATACCATTTTTCCATTATTGATTTTAAGTATCCCCCTCTCTTTGTTCCCTCTCATGTGATCGAACTCAGGGAGTCTCACTCCCTCTTCTTCTCTTTTATTACCCCTTGAGAGGGGTGATTTCTTTGAAATTATATGATGTTTTGAATGTAAGTCCCTATCCTTCACATTCAATTATTTATTCCCTTCATAGTCACTGATTTGTTATAATTAAATCTAGGGATTTAGTAATGATTTTAACCATTTCATGATGTAAATAATCTATTATGATGGGGATTTTGGATGGATTGGATAAATCATGTCCTGATAGGATGAACTTATGTCGTTGCTTACTATTTCATTGGTGGTACACCCCCCTAATAATTTTTCTAGGGTTTTGATGAAATTAGATGAAATTGATGGGTTAATTAGTGTTAGTTGATGGGAATTTTGCTTGAGATAGTATTATAATTCTTTCATGGTATTTCCATGTATAGTTAGTTATAATTTCAACGTGGAAAGATAGGCTGAAGAGTTTTTAAACAATTATAACTATTTTAATTAAAATATAAATTTATATAACTAATTTAATTTGATGTTGTGACTTAAGATAGGTGTTAAAGAGGTGATATAAGTTAGGATAAATATTGGATTCTATTTGGTTATGGTTTTCAAGATTCAGTTAAAAGGAAATGACTCTAAATAAGGTAGGTGGTCCCTTAAAATATCCTTAAAGTTTATGAATTTTTTTATACAGTGTATGATATTTGATCTCACCACTGATGGGTGATTGTAGACCCTGGAAAACGCATCCCCAAAATTTTACAAATGCTCCCATAAATATTCCAAGAGTGTAGCCTATTTTGTAAGCTTCGATTTGATAGGTAGTAGATACCTAACAGAGTTACATATTATGAGTTACGAGCATTTGAAATTGGGATAGAAAACTGGTTCGCGAAGCCCATTCGCGAAGCTCCCTCCGTGATCGTGGAGCCCCACCATGAAGCAAGGAGGCTAGACGGCTCCGTGAACCCCTTTGATGTTCGTGAGCTCTTCACAAAGCAAGGAGGTGGGATGGCTCTGTGAACCCCTTTTATGTTCGCGAGCCCGCTGCGAAGTAAGGAGGCGGGATGCTCCGCGAACCGATTTGACCTTCGCGACCCGCTGCGAAGCAAGGAGGCAGGATGGCTCCACGAACCCCTTTGGCATTCGCAAACCCACCGCGGAGCAAGCTCCGTCTTCGCACCAAGAAATATATGCTTCGTGGCACCCCTTGCCTATAAATACCCAGCTCACCCCCCTTTGCAAGAGGCCACTCTGCCCCTTGGGTGGCCAATCTCCCAGTTCGTGGAGCTTCACTTTCCTTCGCGAAGCAGCTCTGTGAGCCCATGCTCTGGGAGCAGATTCCTTCGTGATGCTGCACTGTGAGTCCATGCTCTGCGAGTAGATTCCTTCGCGATACTTCTCTACGAGTCCATGCTTCGCGAACACTACGCGAGATCCCTTTGCTCCATGAGAGCCCTTTGCTCTACGAGCGACCTTTTGCTCTGCGAGTCCATGCTTCATGAGGCCATGCACCGCGAAGCTACTTTGCGAAGACCTATCCTTTGCGATGATCCTACCTTCGCACCCACCGGTCCATACCACGGGGGCTGCGCTCCTGCACCCCCGGGCTGGTACCTTCACTACCATCACTGACCCCCATGAAAAATGTAGAGTCACACCGTGAACTTTTCGGGCCGGGATGTCGGCATTTTCCATTACACCCTTATGCTCAACCACCTTCCACCTATGAAATACCATGATGTGAGATACTCCTCCACACACCATTAAACACCTTGATTTGACATATTCCCCTTGGTCCCTTTTACATGTCGTGAGTTGAGATTCTCATCATCAATTTCCTGAGTACCTTGAGTCGAACCATTCCTTCGGAAACTCCTCCAAACCCTATCACTTGGCTCCTATGCGAGTATGAACCAGAAAGGTACACCCTTGCGTAAGTCCCAAGACAAACCATTTCTAAAAACCTTATACCTAACAGTCCTATCTAAAAGACTATAAACTATAGTATGCCCTATGTTCCAATCATAGGATGCCTCTTGATCCAAGCATGAGATGCCTTATGCTCCAAGAATGAGATGCCTAATAGTCCAATCTACATGACTATATACTGTAGTACACCCTATGTTCCAAACATAGGATGCCTCTTACTCCAAATAAGAGATGCCTTATGCTCCAAGAATGAGATGCCAATAGTCGTATCTTCATGACTATAAACTGTAGTACTACCTATATGCTAAACATAGGATTCTTCTTACTCTATATGAGAGATGCCTTATGCTCCAAGAATAAGATGCTAATAGTCCTATCTACATGACTATAAACTATAGTACACCCTATGTGCCAAACATAGGATGCCTCTTACTCCAAACAAGAGATTCCTTATGCTCCAAGCATAAGATGCATAAGGCCATGATTACAGTGGTGTAATTTCAAGAGCGTTGGAATCCGTTCAAACATTACATCACTCCACCTCATGCTTTGTATGTCCTTCATTCGGATCATCGTCCACTTCCATGTGGGAAGGGACCCCCTAATGACCTGGTCCCATGCCGCATCAGCTCACCTACCATCCTGGGACAACGCCCCATAAGACTTTAGACAACACTTCGAGTCGGGTCCTATGTTTTGAATACGGTCAGCAGTTGACCCTAATTTGTTTGTCCCCATTTCAGGCTAACGCGATATGGATGCTGTGTTTCAAACATGGTCAATAATTATCCTCCATCGCCATGCCACCCTCATTCTGTTCCGAATGTCGGGTATGTGATCCACACTTTTCATCTCCTTTTGTTCGGACTGATTCCAATGCCCTTGGCATTTTCCCACTTGTGCACTAGTGCATAGGTGAAGGCCTCAACCTACCAATGGGTTGGGAAGCCCTCATGGCCAGACATGAGGAAGAAATTACGGGCAGCTTCCTTGCGTAAGCCCCATTCACCATTTCCTCTCCATAGTGGCACTTGGGTAGCCTCCTTACGTAAGCCCCATTCACTATTGCCGCTCCATAGCGGCACCCGGGCAACTTCCTTGAATAAGACCCATCCACCATTACCACTCCATAGCGACACCCGGGCAGCTTCCTTGCATAAGCCCCATCCACCATTGTCGTTCCATAGTGGCACCCGAGAAGCTTCCTTGTGTAAGACCTATCCACCATTTCCACTCCATAGCAGCACTCGGGCAGCTTCCTTGCATAATCCCCATTCACCACCCTTCTTGGACGCACCATTGCACTGTGATCGTCAGGTCTTTGCTATATCTTTTTTCTCACACCGAGCATGACTCACGTGGGCTTATATCAAGCATTAACCATGACATCCTCTTTGGGCTTCCTAGAGTGTAATCCCCATGCCCCACCACCTGAACTATGTGGTCTTTGATCCTTGTTAAGGAAAGGTATGTAGGAAGCCTCCACGAGGTCCAAGCCCACCACCCATTGGACACCAAGTCCTCTTTCTCATCGTTTCACCGACACCCCATCCCAAACTACGGGGACTTTGATCCTTTCCAAGGCAAGGTATGTAGGAAGCCTCCCTGAGGTTTAAGCCCACCACCCATTGGTCGTTCCGACCATCTTCACATCGGTTCACCAACACCTCGAGCAGCCTAGAGTGTAATCCCCACACCTATTCCGAATTATGGGGACTTTGATCATTTCCAAGGTAGGGTACGTAGGAAGCCTCCCTGAGGTTCAAGCCCACCACCCATTGGTTTTTCTGACTATCTTCACGTTGGTTCACCGACACCTCGGGAAGCCTAGAGTGTAATCCCCACACCTATTTCAAACTACAAGGACTTTGATCCTTGCCAAGGTAGGGTACGTAGGAAGCCTCCACGAGGTTCAATCCCACCACCCCGGTCATTCCGACCATCTTCACATTGGTTCACCAACACTTCAGGAAACCTAGAGTGTAATCCCCACACAACCATTCTGAACTATGTGGTCTTTGATCCTTGCCAAGGCAAGGTATGTAGAAAGCCTCCCTAAGGTTCAAGCCCACCATCTATCTGGGCCCCAGGTCCTCTTTCACGTCAGTTGACCCCCGTTATTCATGACGTTAAACTGTGGAACTCAATCAGCGGTAATACATTGTTCCCCAATTCAGCGGTAAGCCGTTGTCAACCTCATTTGGCAGTAAGTCGTTGAAGTCCCCAATCGATGGTAAGACATTTCCAAATGAACTACGCGGACTTTGATTCCCCGCCACAGGGATACGTAGGAAACCTCCATGAGGTTCAAGCCCAGAACCCATGTCTCATCCTGATATACCTCTCGATCCCATGTGTTATGTGAAGATCATTCCCCAACCCGGAGGTTCTACTTCTTTCAGGTCCCATCCATGCATCCATTCTCACGAGCCGCCTCCTCAGGTGTCCCATTGTCCCACCAAACTATACAGACTTTGATTCCCTGCCACGGGGATATGTAAGAAGTCTCTTCAAGGCTCAATCCCAACATCACCGTCATCCTCATGTCAGTTACATCTCATTCCCCTCCACTTCATTCAACTCTCCATCATCCATACTGATTCTTACCCAGGCCACCACATCCCGGTGGGATCATGTCATCCATTTCTTCACTGCTCCTAGCAGTACCTGGGCCGCTATCCACCTGTAATCCCCAACATGTATTCAGGTTGTTGTCCTTTGTGTACACCCTGATTCATCACCCTTTCGAACTATGTGGGGTTTGATCCCTGTTGTCTGCATAGGGTAAGTAGGAAACCTCCCTGAGGTTCAATCCCAGCCAATGGTAAACCTTGGTGTTCCCCTATTATAGGGTGCACACTTCCTGATCCGCCCTCAGTGGTGTCCAGATCAGCTTTCACGACGTGACATCTCCCCTCTATGGGACACACCACCTTTGATCCATCTCTATGGGACATTCTAATCACCCTCATTCTGTCTCTGCAAGATGTTAAACTCGCGTCCTACCTCGTGTTAAACATGAGATGCCCGAGGAAAACCTCGGAAGACATTCCTTGGGCGTAACCGTATATTCTAGATGTTAAACTTGCGGCATACCCTGTGTTAAACATGGGAAGCTGAGGAAAACCTCAGATACATGCCTATGTAATATGATTCCCCACATTTGATGTGGGATGCCTCGGGTTTTGCACCCTTGAGACGCCCTCTTATGAGGAAGAATATAGGTTCCCCAATTTCCATACATCCAGATATGCCTCGACATGACTGATGTTATAGTCTACTCTGACCGAAGGTTGCTACCATGTCAAGACCCCATGGAATGTTCTGACAGAAGTAGTGTAATTAACTGGCGTCCACAAAGATATGGCACTGAGAACGAGATTCACAAACAATGACTTAATCTATAAGGGAGACCCGAACTAGGTAACGAGTTATGAGGAGGAATCCACGGAAGGAAGAACCGACATCCCATCATCCCGTTTCGATCAAGGAGAAAACTTCCCTGAATAAAAAATGAATGACTTCCACCTTTGGAAAGAAGGAATGCAGGGAAATAGCTGCACGTCCTCATAGAAAGATACGCGCACCCTGGTGAAAGCGTCAGAAATAGAAATGGTGAACCCGACGTGAATCACTTCTCCTTCAACAGCGAGTAGACCAAATATGTTAGAAAAATTGAGGCATCACCCATGTGAATCCCCTCTTCTTCATATGTGAGAGGATGAGTACCATCAGGTGTGTGAAGACTGTGGTCCATCGGCTCCTTGCCGACTCTGTCACCTCAAGAGGCGGTACAGGTGGCATCCGCCACCCAACTCCATCGGCTCTTCGCCGACCCCGCCGCCTCAAGAGGTCGCACAGGTGGCATCCACCACACGACTCCATCGGCTCCTCACTGACTCTGCCACCTTGAGAGGCCGCGCAGGTTGCATTCTCCACCCGATTCCATCGGCTCCTCACTGACCTCGCTACCTTAAGAGGCTGTGCAGGTGGCGTCTGCCACCCGACTCCATCGGCACCTTGCCAATGACTCTGCCTTAAGAGGCCGCGCTGGTGGCCTCCGCCACCTGACTCCATCGGCTCCTCACCGACCCCACCGCATCAAGAGGCCGTGCAGGTGGAATCTACCACCCGACACCATAGGCTCCTCACCGACCTCGCCGCCTTAAGAGTCCGTGTAGGTGGCATCGACCACCCGACTCCATCGGCTCCTCGCCGACCCCGCCGCCTCAAGAGGCCACGTAGGTGGAATCCGCCACCCGACTCCATAGGCTCCTCACCGACCTCGCCTCCTTAAGAGGCCGCACAGGTGGCATCCTCCACCCGACTCCATCGGCTCCTCACCCACTCCGCCTCCTTAAGAGGCCGTGCAGGTGGCATCCACCACCCAACTCCATCGGCTCCTCGCCGACCCCACCGCCTCAAGAGGGCGCGCAGGTGGCATCCGCCAACAGACTCCATCGGCTTCTCCCCGATTCCACCACCTTGAGAGGCCGCGCATGTGGCATCTGCCACCCAACTCCATCGGCTCCTCCCCGACCTCGCTGCCTCAAGAGGCCGCGCAGGTGGCGTCCGCCACCCGACTCCATCGGCTCCTCACAGACGACGCCGCCTTAAGAGGCCGCGTAGGTGGCCTCCGCCACCTGAATCCATCGACTTATCGCCGAACCCGCTGCCTCAAAAGGCCACGCAGGTGGAATCTGACACCCGACTCCATCAGCTCCTCGCTGACCTCACCACCTTAGGAGGCCGCGCAGGTGGTATCCGCCACCCGACTCCATCGGCTCCTCGCCGACCTCTCCGCCTTACAAGGCCGCACAGGTGGAATCTACCACCCGACTCCATCATCTCCTCGCCGACCCTGCCACCTCAAGAGGCTGCGCATGCGGCATCTGCCACCTGACTCCATCGGATATTAGCCGACCCCGCCACCTTAAGATGCCACGCAGGTGGCATCTGCCACACGAATCTATCGACTCCTCGCCGACCCCACCGCCTTAAGAGGCCGCGCAGGTGCCATCCGCCACCCGACTCCATCGGCTCCTCGCCGACCCTGCCGCCTTAAGAGGCCGTGCTGGTGGCATCCACCACCCAACTCCATCGGCTCCTCGCCGACCTCGCCCCCTTAAGAGGCCATGTAGGTGGCATCCACAACCCAAATCCATCTGCCCCTCACCGAACTCGCTTCCTTAAGATGCCACGTAGGTGGAATCCGCCACCCGGCTCCATCAGCTCCTCGCCAACCCCGCCGCCTTAAGAGGCCGCACATGTGGCATCCCCCACCCGACTCCATCGACTCTTCGCCGACCTCGCTGCCTTAAGAGGCCGTGTAGGTGGAATCCGCCACCCGACTCCATCAGCTGCTCGCCGACCTCACTGCCTTATGAGGCCGCATAGGTGGCGTCCACCACCCGACTCCATCGGATCCTCGCCGAATCTTTTTCCTCAAGTGGCTGCGAAGGTGGCCTCCGCCACCCAACTCCATCGGATCCTCGCCGACCCCATAGACTCAAGAGGCAGCGCAGGTGGAATCCTCTATCCGACTCCATCAGATCCTCACCGACTCTGCCACCTAAAGAGGCTGCGCAGGTGGCGTCCGCCACCCGACTCCATCGGATCCTCACCGACTCCACCGCCTCAAGAGGCCGTGCAGGTGGCATTCGCCACCCGACTCCATCGGATCCTCACCGACTCTGCCGTATCAAGAGGCCAGGTAGGTGGCATCCACCACCCGACTCCATAAATTCCTCGCTGACCCCGCCGCCTCAAGAGGCTGCGTAGGTGGAATCCGCCATCGGACTCCATCGGCTCCTCACTGACCCCGCCGCCTCAAGAGGTCGCGCAAGTGGAATCCTCCACCCAACTCCATTGGCTCCTCAACGACCCCGCAGCCTCAAGACGCTGCGTAGGTGGCATCTTCCACCTGACTCCATCAGCTCCTCGCCGACTTCGCCGCCTCAAGAGGCCATGCAGGTGGCATCCGCCACCCGACTCGATCGACTCCTCGCCGACTCCACGACCTCAAGAAGCCGCGAAGGTGGCATCTGTCACCCAACTCCATTGGCTCCTCGCCGACTCCAACGCCTCAAGAGGCCGCGCAGGTGGCATCCGCCACCTGACGCCATCGACTCCTCGCTGACCCCGCCACCTCAAGAGGTTGTGCAGGTGGCATCCGCCACCCGACTGCATCGGCTCCTCGCCGACTCCGACGCCTCAAGAGGCCGCGCAGGTGGAATCCGCCACCCGAATCCATCGACTCCTTTCCGACTCCGCCGCCTCAAGAGGACGTGCAGGTGGAATCCTCCACCCGACTCGAGTGGCTCATCTCCGACTCCACGGCCTCAAGAGACCGCACAGGTGGCATCCGCCACCCAACTCCATCGGTTCCTCACTAATTCTGCCGCCTCAAGAGGCCGCGCAGGTGGCATCCACCACCCATCTCCACCAGCTTCTTGCCAATTCTGCCACCTCAAGAGGCCGCACAGGTGGCATCCGCTACTCGACTCCATCGGCTACTCGCGAATTCCGCCGCCTCGAGAGGCCGCGTAGGTGGTATCCGCCACCAGACTCCATCGGCTCCTCACCAATTCCGCCGCCTCAAGAGGCCATCCAGATGGCATCTGCCACCCAACTCCAGCAGCTCCTTGCAATTCTGCTGCCTCAAGAGGCCGCGCAGGTGGTATCCGCCACCCGACTCCACCGACTCCTCACTAATTCCGCCGCCTCAAGAGGCCGCGGAGGTGGAATCCGCCACCCGACTCCACCAAATCCTCGCTGATTCCGCCACCTCAAGAGGCCGTATAGGTGGAATCCACCACCCGACTTCACCAGCTCCTCTTCGATTTCACCGCCTCAAGAGGCCGCACAGGTGGAATCTGCCACCCACCTCTATTGGCTCCTCGCCAATTCTGCCGCCCAAGAGGCTGTGTAGGTGGCATCCATCACTCGACTCCACCAGCTCCTCACCAAATCCGCCACCCTAAGAGGCCACTCAGGGGGAATCCTCCCTTGACTCCACCAGCTCCTCACTGACTTCTTCACCTTAAGAGGCTGCACAGGGGGAATCCTCCCCCGACTCCATTGGCTCCTCACCGACTTCACCGCCCTCATGGGTTGCATAGGGGAAAACTACCCCCAATCCAATGGTGCATCTCCAATAGTACCAACAACCACTACGGAGGTGCTCCCTACACAGCTACCATTCTGCACGAAGGTTCTCCCCATCCCCGACGTCAACCATCAGGGAGGTCCTCCCTATGCGTCAACCAAGTTGTCCTGCCTTATGAGATGACACTACATGCTTCAACACCTTCCGAGATCCATCACCCCCCATCGTACCGATGCTACAAGATTCCATGCCTTCCGGGCTCCATTTCCCCCATCGTTCCGACGTCCAGGCTTCCACGCCTTCTGGGTTCCATCACCCCTATCGTACTGACATCGAGGCTTCCACACCTTCCAAGCTCTATTGCCCCCATCGTACTAATGTCTAGGTTTCCACACCTTCTGGGCTCCATCACCCCCGTCGTACCGACGCTCCAGGCTTCCAAAACTTCCAGGCTCCATCTCCCCCGTCGTACCGATGCTCTAGGCTTCCACGCCTTTTGGGATCCATCGCCCCCGTCGTACTGACATCCAGGATTACACGCCTTTCGGGCTCCATCACCCCGTCATACCGACGTCCAGGCTTCCAGGCGTTCTAGACTCTATCACCCCCGACGTACCGACGTCCAGGCTTCCACGCCTTCTGAGATCCATCGCCCTCGTCGTACCGACACTCCAGGCTTCCATGCCTTCCAGGCTCCATCTCCCCCATCGTACCGATGCTAGAGGTTTCCATGCCTTCTAGGCTCCATTTCCCCCATCGTACCGACATCCAGGCTTCCACGCCTTCCGGGCACCATCGCGCCCATCATACTGACATCGAGGCTTCCATGCCTTCCAAGCTCCATCGCCCCCATCGTTCCGACGTCTAGGCTTCCATGCCTTCTAGGCTCCATCGCCCCCATCATACTGATGCTCTAGGATTCTATGCCTTCCGAGATCCATCTCCCCCGTCGTACCGATACTCCAGGATTCCACGCCTTCTAGGATCCATCGCCCCCATCGTACCGACGTCCAGGCTTCCACGCCTTCTGGGTTCCATTTCCCCGTCATACCGACATCCAGGATTCCAGGCCTTCTGGGCTCCATCGCCCCCATCATACCGACGTCTATGCTTCCACGTCTTTCGGGCTCCATCGCCCCATCATACCGACGTCTAGGATTCCATGCCTTCTAGGCTCCATCACCCCATCATACCGACGTCCAGGCTTCCACACCTTCCGGGCTCCATCGCCCCATTGTACCGACGTCCAGGCTTCCAGGCCTTCCAGGCTCCATCACCCCCATCATACTGACATCCAGGCTTCCACACCTTCCGGGCTCCATCGCCCCGTTGTACTAACGTACATGCTTCCAAACCTTCCAGGCTCCATCACCCCTGTCATACCGACATCTAGGATTCCACGCCTTCCGGGCTCCATCGCACCATCATACCAGCGTCCAGGATTCCATGCCTTCCGAGTCCATCGCCCCCATCGTACTGACGTCCAGGCTTCAATGCATTTTGAGATCCATTGCGCTGTCGTACCGACATCCAGGATTCCATGCCTTCTAGGCTCCATTGCCCCATTGTACCGACGTCCAGGCTTCCACACCTTTCAGGCTCCATCGTCCCGTCATACCAACGTCCAGGCTTCCATGCCTTCCAGGCTCAATTGCCCCCATCGTACTGACGTTCCATGATTCCACACCTTTCAGGATCCATCGTCCCTGTCGTACCGACATTCCAGGATTCCATGCCTTTCAAGCTCCATCTCACCATCGTACCAACAATCCTGGCTTCATTTCCCCTCTAGACTGAGGGAATGTTGTCATCCCTACCACCATTGTGACACTCTGTGTCATCCCAACCACTGCATTGCATCATCCATAGAGGTGCTCCCTGTGGCCTTGACACCATCTCGTGGAAGGTTCATTATGATTAGGGAATTTTAGGGAAATCCCATCATATAGATTCACCCCTCATCCCAACCCACCAGAATGGGATAAAGATTCCCATCCCTCTACTGACATAATCCTTGTGGTTTCACATCCCAGTTGCATGACATTAAACTATATGAAAACCATGTCCTAGTTGCATGATGTTAAAATGCATAACAATATTCATCCATCATGACATTAAACTGCTCATTATCGTCCTACATGACTTTAAACTGCATCATCATCTTGAATGACATTAAACTGTTCATATTCATCTGTCATGACGTTAAACTGCTCATTATCGTTCTGCATGAATTTAAATAGTATCATCATCCTGCATGATGTTAAACTGTTCATCTTCGTCCGTCATGATGCTAAACTGCTCATTATCATCCTACACAACTTTAAACTGCATTATCATCCTGCATGATGTTAAACTGTTCATCTTCATCCTTCACGATGTTAAACTTATCATTATTGTCCTGCATGACTTTAAACTGCATCATCATCCTGCATGAAATTAAACTGTTCCTCTTCATCCATCATGACGTTAAACTGCATCATCATCCTGCATGACGTTAAACTGTTCATCTTTGTCCGTCATGATGTTAAACTAATCATTATCGTCTTGCATGACTTTAAACTACATCATCATCCTGTATGGCGTTAAACTGTTCATCTTCGTCCGCCATGACGTTAAATTGCTCATTATCGTCCTGCATGACTTTAAACTACATCATCATCCTGCATGACGTTAAACTGTTCATCTTTGTACGTCATGATGTTAAACTGCTCATTATCATCCTGCATGAATTTAAACTGCATCATCGTCCTGCATGACGTTAAACTGTTCATCTTCATCCTTCATGAGGTTAAACTAATCATTATCGTCCTGTATGACTTTAAACTACATCATCGTCCTGCATGACATTAAACTGTTCATCTTCATCCGTCATGATGTTAAACTGCTCATTATTGTCCTGCATGACATTAAACTGCATCATCGTCCCGCATGATGTTAAACTGTTCATCTTCGTCCGTCATGACGTTAAACTGATCATTATCATTCTGCATGACTTTAAACTGCATCATCGTCCTGCATGACATTAAACTATTCATATTCATCCATCATGACGTTAAACTGATCATTATCGTCCTGCATGACTTTAAACTACATCATCGTCCTGCATGACGTTAAACTGTTCATCTTCATCTGTCATGATGTTAAACTGATCATTATCATCCTGCATGACTTTAAACTACATCATCGTCCGTTAAACTATTCATCTTCATCCGTCATGACATTGAACTGTTCATTATCGTCCTGCATGACATTAAACTGCATCATCATCCTGCATGATGTTAAACTGTTCATCTTCATCCTGCATGACGTTAAACTGCATATTATCGTCCCACATGACAATAAACTTCCAAACGGTCTAAGCTCTATAAACTTTAACTAAGATCACAACTGTCTATCTCACACGACATTAAACTATGTGATCCCTCTCAACTGAAGGACGTAAAATAACTCAGCATTTGTCCCGCATGATGATAAAATTCCAAACGGTCTGAGCTCTATGACCTTAAACTAAGATCACAACCGTTCATATCACATGAAATTAAACTATGTGATCCATCCCAACTGAAGGATGTAAAACCACTCAGCACTTTTACCTCATGACAATAAACTGCAAACTGGCTGGAACTTCCCATCCTTGGCCCAGCCTCAAGTCCCTCATCCTTTCTTTTCCCCTGGCCCAAGTTCTTATCTAGGATTGTGTGATGTGGTGTGGACTCCATGTCCTCATTCATTTCGAGCTATGTTGGCCACACCACACATCCCCTCTTTGAGACATCCCTCTGTTTACCGTCTTTTCCGTGAGAACCGACCCCATCATGCTTCACGAGCCCCATCATTTGGGTTTTCGTCACTTTCTATATCCAAAAGGACCCCCGAATGGCATGGATGCTTGGACCAAGGGCCCTCCTACCATCACTGGCTAACGTCCTCGAGGGTTATGGGTGGAAATTTGATACAAGTCCCATGTTTCGAATATGGTCAACAGTCGACTCTCAATTGTCCACCCCCCTTTGATTCACATAAGGGTGGATACTGTGTTATGAACCTAGTCAACATTTTTCCTCTATCATCATTTCCACTTTGTGGTCTTCCATAGACACACTGATTCTCCCTTTCTGTACCACACATATGAAATTAAACTAGGAATCCACGATCCGATTTCTATGACCCTAAACTAAGAAAACTCTCATCCTCACTGCAGGATGTTAAACTGCAAACTGGCCAGGACTTTCCGTCTGAGGCCCAACCTCCGGCCCCTTGGCCTTCTTGGGTCCCAGCCCAAGTTCTTACACGGAATTGTATAGTTTGGTATGGGATTATTTCCTCATTCACATAGAGTTATTTACCATGCCTTACACCCCCCTCATTAGGGTATCTTACCCCTATGTGTGATTCCAGAACTACTAATGGCTTGATTCCCATCCTCATAGGATACATAGGACCGCCCGAGCAGCTCGTCTTTGAGTCCAGCCCCATCTTGGCCCCTTGGCTCGCATTCCCCCAGAGAGAGAAATGTATGGTGTGGTATGGGATTATGATCTCACTCACATTGGGTGTTGTAATGACCATGACATATACCTCCTCCTCCTGAGAGTTTTCCATCCCCTTGTACTATCCTCATCTTTTCAAATCAGCCACCCTCTAGTTGCCCCCCGGTCCTCTTCAGAGATTCACCAATGTGACCAAGGGTACTCTGGTTCAGCACCTAGAGTGTCAAATTCTGCCTGGACATGATTTCACCCATTTTTTTCAGGCTTCGTGTTCCCCTTCACTAGGGCTTCCATCACCATTCACACCTGAAAGGACCCCTGAATGGCATGGATGCCCGGCCCAAGGACCCTCCTACCGTTACAGGCCAACGTCCTCAAGGTTTATGAGCAAAAAATTGATACGAGTCCCATGTTGCGAATTTGGTCAGCGGTCTATGCTCATTTTTTGTTCCCATTCCAGGCTAACGCGATTTGGATGCTGTGTTTCGAACACGGTCAACAGTTATCCTCCATCGTCACGCCAGCCCCTTCAATCCTTGAATGTTGGTTACATGATTCACATATTTCTCCACCTCATCATGTCCAAGTAGAATTTCAAGACTCTTGGTACTATTCCTTAGTGAGCATTCACACGTTAGGTGGAAAAAATACGTGGTAAAGGCATCATTCAGGGCTCCGCACCGACTTCCCTTTGGCGTGCATTCCAGGTTTTGCAAAAAAATCAATTCTGCCCTTGTTTACCACACCGAGAACCGCTCAAGTGGGCTTAGGTATTTAGTTGAGGTCTGCACTTGGAAGGGTTTCTCTTTTCCATGGTCCGATCTCTAAGACCATAAACTAAGATCTTTTTATAACTATTTACAGCTTGATCCTCATCCTCATGGGGTAAATAGGAATGCCCGTGCACTTTTCCTCAGGCCCAACTTAACTTTCACTTTCAGTCCCTCAACCTAAAACCTCCCCAAGGAACACATGGTGGTTGTAACCCCAGGTTCCCATTCACGTTGGGTTTTATAATCACCCCACCATGTGTCTCCCACGTTTCCTACCATCCATGATCCGAGTTCTATGACCCAAAACTAAGATTTCCCTATGGGAAATGTGCATCACGTTTGGCTATTTCACCGCCCTGCGCACAATCATTTAAATCAACCCCCCCTTAACGGTCCACCCCAGGACCTTAAGATAGATGTGTGAAGCCCCAGGACCCTTGTCCTTGGGAGGGGACTCGACTCCCTCTTTTTGATACGTCTCATAGTCGTATTCAGATGCATTTAGGCAAAGAGCCCGAAGTATAGAATTTTCACAGGGACATTCCCCTCGTTCCGTGTCCAAGCTTCATGAGCCCATTATTTGGATCCTAATCCTCTTCCACATCCGAAGGGACCCCCTTCATAGCCTAGTCTCATGCCTCCTCGGCTCACCTACCGTTTAGGGACAATGTCCCTAAAGACCTCATATAACATTTGCGACAGGTCCCGTGTTTCGAACATGGTCAGCGGTCAACCCTCACCTGTCTGTCCCCATTACAGGATAACGTGATATTTATGTTGTGTTTCGAACATGGTCAACAGCTATCCCCTATCGTCACACCACCATCATTGAGGTCCAGATATCGAGCATCATGATTCACATGTTTCCACTCCCTTATATTCAAGTGGAATTCCAACATGCTCAGCTTTACTCTTCAGCACATATAGGTGCATTATATAGGTGGGTAAACATCAATGGGATGTCAATCATCTAATTACACATCATCCCTAATGTGTGCCTCCCTGTGCTAGGAAAGTCCTGTCACTTCTTGTTTCCCACATCGAGCACGACTCACGTGGGCTTAGTAGTTCTGGTAGGACGTGTACTAGCGCAACCATTGCCACACGTGCCTTTACTCATCCCACATGATGTTAAACTGCACTCTCAGAACTACATATGGCTTGATTACCATCCTCATGGGGTACGTAGGAATGC
The DNA here is from genome assembly GCA_963277665.1 of Viscum album. Lineage (NCBI taxonomy): Eukaryota > Viridiplantae > Streptophyta > Magnoliopsida > Santalales > Viscaceae > Viscum > Viscum album. The sequence continues at coordinate 1,055,236,856 of OY728125.1, read as the reverse complement.
CTGACCAATTTGCTTCAAGCCCAGCCTAATTCTCACTCTTGGTCCCTTGACCTGAAGAGTTTCTTCTGGGGATACGTGTTGTGATCCAGACTCTAAGTCCTCATTCACATTAGGCTTATAGCCACCTCACCAAATACTCCCTTCTTCGGATCTCCCCTTTCACCCCTTGTCCTATCGCATGACATTAAACTGCACGAGTCTATATGTCCTCAACATATGACACTAAACTATGGTTCTACCCTGAACAAGTTCAGGATTCCCTATGTTAATCATGGGATGCATCAGTTTCCTCTCTAGAGAAGATTATCCCTACCAGTGTTGGTCTCTGACCACACTATACCCCAAGAACTACGTTTGGATTGATTCTCATCTTTATGTGATACATAGAGACGCCCATGAATTTTGCCTTGGGCCCAACCATAGGGTCATTATCCCTCTTGGCCCCTCGGCCCCAATCACGGTCCACTCTCTATGACCTTAAACTAGGAGCCTACAGTCTGTGTAACATGACTTTAAACTATTAACCATGGTCCAGAAAGTATGACCTTTAAAATACATGCATTGTCCTCACTGTATGACATTAAACTACATGTCCATCATCCTTATTAGTATGACATAAAACTACTGATCATTCTAGGTCCTTACTAGAGATGTCCTGTTCAGAATTATGTTTGATCCCAGATCAGACCAATGCGCCCACCCAATGTGTCTCCACCATAGTGGCATAATTTCAAGAGTGATGGATTCCAATCGAAAAACCCATCACTCCACACTCCATGCTTTACGTTACCTTTTATTTGGACCCTCATCCTCTTTCATGTCTAAAAGAACCCCCTAACAGTATGGATGCTCGTCCTATGGCTCACCTACTTTCCTGGTCCAACATTCTGGAAGACTAATGGGTAGCATTTTGAGTCAGGCCCCATGTTTCGAACATGGTCAACAGTCATCCCTCATTTGTTATCTCCATTTTAGGCTAACACAATAAGGATACTGTGTTTCAAAAATGGTCAATAGTTATTCTTCATTGCCACACCTTCCCTACAGTGTTTCAAATTTTGGGTATCGTGATTCACATTTTCCACTCCCCTATGTTTGGATTGATTCTAACACCCCTGACATCACCCCGCTCGTGCACCAGAGCATAGTGGGAGAAGCAGATTGGCTGTCCAGAGAGCCATGCTCTCTAGTTTTTACCCCTCTCTCTTTTATGATTCTCCCAAATGGTGATCGATGTCCCATGCCGATCCCCTCACACCTTTCGTTGTTTAGTACTCTCGTACAAGAACTCCTATTATCTCTTGTTTCCCACACAAACCATGGAAAACATAGGCTTAGAGATTTATTTGGATATTTCCTCAATACGATCGAGGTACAATGGACCCCAAGGAATGCATTTTTCTCATTCGTTTCCTCATAATTTGGTCCACCTCGCCCTCCTCGTACTCGTTGGACCCCGTTCTTAGGGGTGTCATTTTTAGACCCCAAAAAATGCGTCCCCAAAATTTTTCAAATTCTCCCATAAATATTCTAAGAGTGTATCCCATTTTTTAAGCTTCAATTTGATAGGTTATAGATCCCAAATGGAGTTACGAATTTGGAGTTACGGGAATTTGAAGTTGGGCTAGAAAACTGGTTCACAAAGTCCATTCGCGAAGCTCCCTCTACGATCGCGAAGCCCCGCCGCCGCGAATCAAGGAGGCGTGACGGCTCTGTGAACCCCTTTGACGTTTGTGATCCCGCCGCAAAGTAATGAGGTGGGATGGCTTCACAAAACCCTTTGACGTTCGCGAGCCCTCCGCGAAGCAAGGAGGTGGGATGCTCCGCGAACCGATTTGACGTTCGCGACCCGCCGCAATGTAAGGAGGCGGGACGACACCGAGAACCCATTTGGCGTTCGTGAACCCACTATGGAGAAAGATCCTTCTTTGTTCCGAGCGAGATCTGCTTCACGGAACCCTTTTCCTATAAATACCCAGCTCACCCCCCCTTCGCAAGAGGCCACTCTGCCCCTTGGGCAGCCAATCTCCCGGTTCACGGAGCTTCGTTTTCCTTTGCGAAGTAGCTCCGCGAGCAGCTTTCTTTGTGATTCTACTCTGTGAGTCCATGCTCCGCAATTATATTCCTTCGCAATGCTGCCCTGTGAGTCTATGCTCTGTGAGCACTACACGATAGCCCTTTGCTCCGCGAGAGACCTTTGCTCCGTGAGAGACCTTTTTCTCTGCGAGTCCATGCTTCACGAGGCCATGCTCCACAAAGCTACTTCATGAAGACCTATCCTTTGCAATGCTCCTACCTTCGCGCCCACCAGTCCATACCGCAGGGGCTTCACCCCCTCACCCCCAGGATGGTCCCTTAGCTACCATCACTGAACCCCATGAAAAATGGAGAGTCACACTGTGAACTTTTCGGGCCGGGATGTAGGCATTTTACATTGCGACCTTATGCGCATCCACCTTCCACATATGAAATAACATGATTTGAGATACTCCCCCGCACACCATTAAACACCTTGAGTCTACATATTCCTCTTAGTCCCTTTCACATATCATGTGTTGATATTCTCATCATCAATTTCTCGAGTACCTTGAGTCAAAACATTCCTCAGGAAACTCCTCCAAACCCTATCACTTGGCTCCTATGCCAGTATAAACCAGAAAGGGCCACCCTTGAATAAGTCCCAAGAAAAAACATTGCTAGGAGCCTTATGCCTAATAGTCCTATCTACAACACTATAAACTATAGTAATCCCTATGTTCCATTCATAGGATACCTCTTTCTCCAAGCATGAGATGCCTTATGCTCCAAGCATGAGATGCCTAATAGTCCCATCTACATGACTATAAACTATAGTACACCCTATGTTCCAAACATAGGATGCCTCTTACTCCAAATAAGAGATACCTTATGCTCCAAGCATGATATGCCAATAGTCTTATCTACATGACTATAAACTATAGTACTCCCTATGTGTTAAACATAAGATGCCTCTTGCTCTATACTAGAGACGCCTTATACTCCAAGCATAAGATGATAATAGTCCTATCTAAATGACTATAAAATGTAGTATATACTATGTGCCAAACATAGGACACCTCTTGCTCCAAAAAAAGAGATTCCTTATGCTCCAAGCATAAGATTCCTAAGGCCATGATTACAGTGGCGTAATTTCAAGAGCGCTGGAATCCATTCAAACATTCCATAACTCCACCTCAAAATTTTCATGTACTTAATTCGGATCATCATCCACTTCCATGTCTAAAGGGACCCCCTAATATCCTGGTCCCATGCTACATCGGCTCACCTACCGTTCTAGGCCAATGCCCCTTAAGACTTTGGACAACACTTCGAGTCAGGTCCTGTGTTTAGAATACGGTCAGCAGTAGACCCTCATTGGTTTGTCCCCATTTTAGGCTAACGCGATATGGATGATGTGTTTCAAACATGGTCAACAGTTATCCTCCATCGCCACTCCACCCTCATTGTGTTCCGAATGTCGGGCATGTGATTCAAACTTTTAATCCCCCTTTGTTCGGACTGATTCCAATGCCCTTGGAATTATCCCTCTTGTGCACTAGCGCATAGGTGAAGGCCTCAACCCGCCAGTGGGTTGGGATGCCCTCATGGCCAGACATGAGGAAGACATTACGAGAAACTTCCTTGAATAAGCCCCATTCACCATTTTCGCTCCATAGCAGCACCCAGGAAGCTTCCTTGCGTAAGCCCCATTCACCATTGCCACTCCATAGAGGCACCCAGTTAGATTCCTTACATAAGCCCCATTCACCATTACAGATTCATAGCGGCACCCATATAGCTTCCTTACATAAGCCCCATCCACCATTGCCGCTCCATAGTGGCACCCGGGCAGATTCCTTGCGTAAGCTCCATCCACCATTACCGCTCCATCGTGGCACTCGGGCAACTTCCTTGCATAATCCCCATTCGCCATCCTTCATGGACGCACCATTGTGCTGTGATCATCAGGTCTTTATTGTCTCTTCTTTCTCACATCGAGCATGAATCATGTGGGATTAGAGCAATCATCAAACATGACATCCTCTTTGGGATGCCTAGAGTGTAAGCCCCATGCCTCACCACCTGAACTACATAGTATTTGATCCTTGTTAAGGAAAGGTACATAGGAAGCCTCCACGAGGTCCAAGCCCACCACCCATTGGACACCAGGTCCTATTTCACGTCGGTTCACTGATGCCCCATTTCTAACAATGGGTACTTTGATCCTTGCCAAGGCATGGTACGTAGGAAGCCACCCTCAGGTTCAATCCCACCACCCATTGGTCGTTCCGACCATCTTCATGTCGGTTCACCAAAACCTTGGGCAACCTAGAGTGTAAGCCCCACACTTATTCCGAACTATGGGGACTTTGATCCTTCCCATGGTAGGGTACGTAGGAAACCTCCCTGAGGTTCAAGACCACCACCCATAGGTCATTCAGACTATCTTCACGTCGGTTCACCGACACCTTAGGTAGCCTAGAGTGTAAGCCCCACACCTATTCTGAACCACATGGACTTTGATCCTTACCAAGGCGGGGTACGTAGGAAGCCTCCACGAGGTTCAAGGCCACCACCCCAGTCGTTCCGATCATCTTCATGTTCATTCATCAACACTTCAGGCAGCCTAGAGTGTAAGCTCCACACCCCCATTCTGAACTATGTGGTCTTTGATCCTTACCAAGGCAAGGTACGTAGGAAGCCTCCCTGTGGTTCAATCCCACCATCTATTTGGACCCCAGGTCCTCTTTCACATCGGTTCACCCCTGTCCTACATGAAGTTAAACTATGTACCTCAATCAGTAGTAAGACATTATTCCCCTATTCAGCAATAAGTCGTTGTCAACCTCATTTGGTGGTAAGCTGTTGAAGTTCCCAATCGATGGTAAGCCATCGCCGGATGAACTACGCGGACTTTGATTCCCTGCCACAGGGATACATGGGAAGCCTCCATGAGGTTCAAGCCCAGCACCCATGTCTCATCCTGATCTACCCCTCGATCCCATGTGTTCCGGGAAGATCATTCCCCAACCCGGAGGTTCTACTTCCTTCAAGTCACATCCATGCATCCATTATCATAGGACCCCTCCTCAGGTGTCCCATCATCCCACCGAACTACGCATACTTTGATTCCCTTCCACGGGGATACGTAGGAAGTCTTTTCAAGGATCAAGAACAACACCACCGTCATCCTCATGTAGGTTCCATATAATTCCCCTCCACTTCATTCAACTCACCATCATCCATCCTAATTCTTACTCGGGCTGCCACATCCCGGGGGGATCGTGTCATCCATTTCTTCACTGCTCCTAATAGTACCTGGGCCGCTATCCACGCATAAGCCCCAACATGTATTCAGGTTGTTGTCCTCTGTGTACACCTTGATTCATCACCCCTTCGAACTACGTGGGTTTTGATCCTTATTGTCTACACAGGGTATATAGGAAACCTCCCTGAGGTTCAATCTCAGCCAATGGTAAAACTTGGTGTTCCCCCATTCTGGGGTGCACACTCCCTGATCCGCCCTCAGTGGTGTCCATATCCGCTTTCACGGTGTGACATATACCCTCTATAGGAAACACCACCTCTGATCCTTCTCTATGGGATGTTCTGATCACCCTCATTCTGTCTCCTCAATATGTTAAACTCACGTCCTACCTCGTGTTAAACATGAGATGCCTGAGGAAAACCTCGGAAGACACGCCTTGGGCATAACCATCTCTACTAGACATTAAACTTACGAAATACCCTGTGTTAAACATGGGAAGCTAAGGAAAACCTCAGATACATGCCTATGGCATATGATTCCCCACATTCGACGTGGGATGCCTCGAGTTCTGTACCCTTAATATTCCCTCTTATGAAGAAGAATACAGGTTCCCCAATGTCCATGCATCTAGATATGCCTCGACATGCCTGATGTTACCGTCTACTCCGACCGAAGGTTGCTACCATGTCAAGACCCCATGGAATGTCCTGACATAAGTAGTGTAATTAATTGGCATCTACAAAGATATGGAATCAGGAACGAGATTAACAAACATTGACTTAATCTATATGGGAGACCCAGAGTAGGTAATGAGTTTTGAGGAGGAATCCATGGTAGGAAGAACTGACATCCCATCATCCCATTTCGATCAAGGATAAAACATCCCTAAATAAGGAACGAATAAAGCCTGCCTTTGGAAAGTGGGAATGTGGGGCAACAGCTGTGCATCCTCACTGACAGATGCGCGCACCCCGATGAAAGTGTCGAAAATAGTGATCAACCTACAAATTAAAATGAATCATTTTATTTATATCATATAGAATATATGAAGTTTTTTGGACCATGATAGACCCTTGAAACTAGTGTGATTCCTCTATCATTGATGACTGAAGGCTTGGCTATAAAGGCTGGCTTGAGCCCATGGGGTTGGAGTGGTTGCTTCAGGATAATTGTGAAAAATAGAGTTACCCGATGACTCTATCACTAATGGGTAAGGATAATAGGTGGATTTCTATAAAGACTAGGATAGGTACATGGTTCCTGAGATGAGACAAGAATATCTTAGGTTAGTTCCTAAGGTTAGTTAGGTAGGATTGAGAGGATTAGGCCTAGTAGTGATGGGTAAGATAGTTGTACATCTCACTCTTGATAGGGAACTCCCTCATGAGGGTAAAGTATAGACTTTATGAGTTCCATGAGTGGGGTGAGACCTCTTGGACTTGACATGGTGTCGTAGAGAGGGATTTAATTTGGTTAATGTATTGATGTATTTATTCATGTATGATGTGTGTATTGAGATTATTATTTTGGTTTTCGATGATGGTCTATTGGAAAGAGGCCGATATACATGCATAATTTTTAGCACATAGGATTCACATGATATACACATAATTGTGTGTGATCTATGTCACTAAAAATGAGGATTTTTTTTTAAAGTTTCAATAAAAATTTATATATTTTATTCCCATATAAATTGTTGGTGGAATTATAATTCACTGAACAAAAATATATTTTCTCTAATAGTAGGTCCTCTGGATATTATAGAGAGATGTTCCATGATGACAGTTACATGTTACCTTCATGTAAGGGGTTTGTAGTGAACCTTGGTGAGTTGGTAAAGGAATCCACTTACATGGAGGTATTTTAGTGCATGTAGGGTATTACTTATTGATGAAACCATTGTGGGTGATTGAAAATAGGTTTAGTTATTTAAAGTGTCAACAAAATCCTATATAATGTTTTTCCATATAACTTCTTGGGGTAATTCCACTTAACTGAACCATATTATTAGGGATTTAATCAATACAAGTCATCATAGGATGATGTCATTATATTTACATGGATGTGACCTCATATTTGAGAGGGGTTGTCTAGTATGTAGATTCCCTATGAGGATGGGTTCTTGAGGAGGGGAAATGATTCTATATGTGATTAATATAATGTATATATGATACCTTAGAGAGTGTGTGTAGGAAGATGGGTTGCCTTGTGATATCTGATATAGGAGTGGAGGTGTTTATCTATGAGTGGTGTCTTATTTGAGACATAGTTTATGGGATAGGTGGGAGAGTCTAGTTTCATTAGGATGAGATGTGATATATGTGGGTAACCTAAGAGAGGGGTTATCCTAGACTTGTGACTGAACTTAGAGACATGAAATACATGTATATTAGTTTCATTGAGATTGATGTATGAGAAGTTATATTAGATATGTGGTACAAGTATAGTGACCAATACTTTTCATACATAAATATTACATCTTATTAGATGAATATTCTATACATAACATTAGATCCATTCTATAATTGTATCACTTTAGTGTCTTTGGAAACTTGGATACATAAAGAACTTATTTATAAGAGATATACATCATCTCCCACTAAGTTATTCATAACTAGAATCATTTTTAGACATCATACTTAAAACCTTTCTTCATAACCTAGGGAAAGGTATCATAAGAAAGGGTGAGATTAGATGCTTAGTAAGTGTAAATAATGAAGATACCAATGATCAATTAATCATAACATGATAATACAAGTATGAGATCATGATTTTAACATTTTAAAACCATACCCAACATATTATATATTATAATCTTGAGTCATGGCATAAATTTTGGTAGTTTATAAGACATGAATCATAAAGTAATCAAAGAATATAAGCGATGAGAGAATAAAATTAACATGAAGAATAAGTCTATGACATACAAATAATCATACAAAAACATTTCATTTACTAGGGTTTATTTCCTAGACTATAATAGCGGATTCGGTTCACTCCCTATTCAATCACATTCTTATTCAAGTTTCACTTCCAAGAATATCATAGTGGATAGAGTCCTTTATTGAATCAGGTTCACTCCCCATTCAAGTACTTATTCTCTTATGAGATATCTATCTTTATCCAATTCATTAGAGGGATATATAATTATGGGCCCACCCATCACACAATAATGATCCATTCATATGTGTTCTACAAGATCATAAATCATTCATAATATATCACGACCCATGTAAATGAAATGATTTTCATAAATATTTCAAACTTTCATCATAATATAACTTATGGAAAATAAATGGGTTTCAAAAAAACCTCATTATATAAACCATAATGATAAAGAATAATGATGGTACCATTGGATCATATCCTTGGTAAAGAATGCATAAAATAAAAGGATGTAATTGTAAGATACCGACCTTTTATGGAGTTGTCTCTAGATCATTTATAGGTACTCTTTTTCACTTATATTGAGTAATTTTCATTTGGGTTTTATCTTGGGGTATGCTTGGGTGGAAATTTTAGAAAAATTAAAGAAAGAGGGAAGTGCATGGTTAGCACATGGATTGCCCTAACTATGTGCCCTGGCCTGACAAACCCTACAACCCTAGATAGAGAGGGTTTGTATAGATGGTGCATAGTTTTTAAAACCATGAACCCTAAAAGGAGGAACCATGCACCCCCCCAGAAGAGGAACACTGTTAAGGAACATGATTAGGGGAAACTGTGCACCCCAGCCTAGAAAGCCCTGCATGACTTTTTAATTAACCCTAAAATTAGATTTTAAAATACCCAAACCCCTATATTAACCCAAAATTGACCCCAAATCAGACATAAAATATTAATATCATTTTTGGAGGCTCCCAAATGAATTAAAATCCCTTTTGACCTCCCTTATTGGCGAATCAATGGGCAGATTGAGGATATGAACTATTTCGGGTAAGTGGTTTCTTCCCGTTTAGATCTCTCTTTCTCTATTGCTCCATTTCCTAGATAAAAAGATGGATGTTATCCATTGTTGGTTTTAGATTTATATTTAGTTTTGTTAGAACTTGTTTTGTTTCAATCTTGGATATAGGAATTTAATCAAGATCACGTTCTTCGTCGTTGTTCCGCTGAATTTGGGGATATCCATTAGTGAATGTTTATCATCAATATTGAGGTAGGTGGTCTATTATTAAAATCTAATAGTCATGATTTCAATTTCATATATATAATTATATAATTTCTAGGTTTTTTTAGAAATTGGTTTTCCAAATTGAATTAATTAATTTGGTATATTAATTAATTAAGGGATTATGAATCGAGAATAATTATTTGTTGAATTAATTATTGAAATATTAGAATTTTGGCGTTTAATGAATAATTAATCATTGAATTAATTATTATAATATTGAAACTATGAATTTGGAATGATTACATTTTGAATTAATGATTGGAGTTTTGAGATTGTAAATTGTATTAATTAATTATGGGATTAATTAATGAAATTGATGGATTAATTAATTAGTGAATTAATCAATGGATAATTGTGTGATTATAAATTGTTAAAATAGATTAATTAATTGGTGTATCATTTAATTGAATGTTGTGGTTATGAAAATGAATGAATTTAATTAATTAAGTGGTGAATTAATTAATGGGAATTATCGTGATGATGCAATTGATTGAGTTTGATTAATTAGTTGATGAAATAATCAATAGAAGTAATGTGATTATTTAATTATTGAATTAAATAATGGAATTGATGAGATTAATTAAGTGATTAATTAATTAATATAAGTAATGCGATTATTTAATTAGAGAATTAAATAATGGGATTGATGAGATTATTTAATTAATGAATTAATTAAAGGAATTAATGTGATTATTTAATTATTGAATTAAATAATGGGATTAATGAGATTAATAAATTGATGACTTAATTAATGGAATTAATATGATTATTTAATTGGTGAATTAAATAATGGGATTAATGAGATTAATTAATTGATTACTTAATTAATAGAAGTAATCTGATTATTTAATTGGATAATAAAATAACGGGATTGATGTGATTAATTAATTTATGAATTAATTAATAAAAGTAATTCGATTATTTAACTAATGAATTAAATAATGGTATTGATGAGATTAATCAATTGATGAATTAAATAATGGAAGTAATATGATTATTTAATGGTTGAATTTAATAATGAGATTGATGGGATTAATTAATTGATAAATTAATTAATGTGAGTAATGTGATTATTTAATTATTGAATTAAATAATGGGATTGATGAGATTAATTAATTGATGAATTAATTAATAGAAGTAATGCAATTATTTAATTATTTAATTAAATAACGGGATTGATGAGATTAATTAATTAATGAATTAATTAATGAAAGTAATGTGATTATTTAATGGTTGAATTAAATAATGTGATTGGTGGGATTAATTAATTGATGAATTAATTAACAAAAGTAATGTGATTATTAAATGGTTTAATTAAATAATGAGATTAATGAGATTAAATAATTTACGAATTAATTAATGTTAGTAATATGATTTTCTAATTGTTGAATTAAATAGTGGGAATGGCAGGATTAATTGATTGATCGATTAATTAATGAAAGTCATGTGATTATTTAATTTTTGAATTAAATAGTGGGATTTATGAGATTAATTAATTGATGAATTAATTAATATAATTAATGTGATTATTTAATTATTGAATTAAATAATGGGATTGATGGGATTAGTTAATTAATGAATTAATTAATGGGAGTAGTGTGATTATTTAATTGTTGAATTAAATAATGGTATTGATGGATTAATTAATTGATGAATTAATTAATGGAATTGATGCGATTACTTATTTATGGAATTAATTAATGAAGTTTATTTGAACAATTAATTGGTGAATTAATTGAAGGGATTTCATGTGATTAATTAATTATGTAATTAATTAATGTAATTGATGTGAACAATTAATTAGTAAATTAATTGAATGGATTGAATATGATTAATTAATTGTAGAATTAATTAATGGAGTTGGTGTAAACAATTAATTGGAGAATTAATTGAAGGGATTATGTGTGAATAATTAATTATTGAATTAATTAATTGAATTGATGTAAAAAATTTATTGGAGGGATTGAATGTGACTTATTAATTGTGGAATTAATTAATGGAGATATTGGGATCGTGAAATTGGGATAGTTAATTGTTGAATTAATTATTTAAATATTGTGATTTTGAAATTGAAATAATTAATTATTAAGATGTTGTGATTGTGAAGTTGGGATAGTTAATTTTTAAATTAATTATTGAGATATTGTGATTGTGGAAGTGAGATAATTAATTATTGAGTTAATTATTAAGATATTGTGATTTTAGAACTGAGATAATTAATTTTTTGAATTAATAATCGTCATATTGAGATGGTGATGTGATTGCAGAAATGATGAATTAATTAATGGTTTTTTTGATTAATTAATTTTTGAATTAATTAATTAGTTTGATGTGATTAATTAATTGTTTAATTAATTAATGGAATTGTTGTGATTAATTAATTGTTGGATTAGTTATTGAGATTAACATGATTAATTAATTATTGAATTAATTAATGGAATTTTTATGATCAATTAATTGTTGAATTAATCGTTGAGTTGGATTAATTAATTAGAGAATTAATTGAAGGTGGTATTGTGAGATATGTGATATTTTGAGAATGAATGGTGATATGAATATTCAAATGTTATTTGTGATGATGAATGGTAACATGGACATTCAAATATGAATTGTGAAAACCAATGGTAACATGGAAATTCATATGTGTATTATGATAATAAATCATAACATGGATATTCATATGTGAATTGTGATAATGAATGGTAACATGGAAATTCATATGTGAATTGTGATAATGAATGATTACATTTACATTCATATGTGAATTATGATGATGAATGGTAACATGAAAATTCAGACATGTGATATCCCTTGGGGATAGTTAATACTTCATCACGGGTCGAAGTAGGTATTGAGGTTCGAGTGTCCTTAGGAACCCAGGGGTTTATGTGGTTAAATAAAGAATAATTGATAATGTGATAACTATTTACTTATGCATTGTACTTATTTCTTTATATAATCATATACATGGTTTGACGGGATATTGTTTTAGTTGTTGTTGGTGGTGGCATACTAAGTTGCACTCACACCCTACTCAGGCTACCTGATCAATACCCAAATAGATTATATGATTTTAGCATAGGTTAAGGGAAAATGTACTTTATTAGAGGTCTGATTGTAATGGAGTATGATGAGAGAACCAAACTTTTTGTTAGGATCCTCTTGGAGGAGCTATCAATGTATTTATTTATTTTGGGATTTACATATTGCAACTTGATACGTAATTTAGCATGGAATATATACTGTTCAATTTTGATATTGTCTTTCCAGTTTTGGGTCATCTTATGATGCATATATTATTTTTTATGTTATATCATTTTTGTTATTGCCTTATTATTTTCACTGTTGTATTACTCTAAAAAAAGAGGGTATAATCTCCCCATGATTGATATTAGACCCTCACTACTAGTCAGTGACCTATGGCATATAGGGAGGCATGCTTGAGGTCATATGACTGACTAGATCAGGGAAACGGTGTCTGGAACCTAGGTTTGTACATTACAAAGTTTCATCATAGCCCAATTTTATTTTGGGTTACTATTTGTAAAATGTAAACATTAGACTTGGAAGAGCCGGACCTTAGTTATGATCTTGTGCATGGGAGTATCTAACTCATGTATGTGTGAAAAAACAAGTACCCAGGGTGGGATTACTGCTATTGATGTTTGATATTACAGTTTATGTTATTTCACCTTGGGTGACACACTTGTGGTGTGATGTGATAATTGTTTTTGAGATTTTCTGAGATTTTATTTGTGGCTCGGTATGACACATGAATTGAATTTGCATGCATCATTATAGGCACTCAAGATTATTGTTACATGCATCATCTTTGGCACGCACGGGAAAATGGGTTATGGGTAAGTTGTTGAACTTGAACTGTTTTTCCTTCCTTGTGTGAATTAAATGGAAATTAGTGTCTAATATGAAATTGAAAGGGGGTGAAATGATGAAAAATGTGAATAATTGGGTGTCTAAATGAGAAAATTGAGTGGTGAGAATGTGCTTAACATTTGTTAACCATGACCTAGATGTAGGATGGTTAAGGGTTGTGATAACACCTCAGTTTTGACCATGTGATAGAGTTTGGGGGAAGTGACGCCTGGGGTAAGGGGTGGTCACTTGGTTGGGATTTTTGTACAAAAGGATAGTGTTCATCAGTGAAAATCTTAGTGTACTTATAGAATTGAGATGATCATGAATTATACCTTGACATCATTCTGGGTACACTAAGAGATATTTTTTTATATGCCAAGCTACTTACATATTTTTTTTGGTGGGATAAGGGGACTTCTTTAAGGTTGTTCCCTTGGATAGAGTTAAAGGTGAAACTGTGTGGTGGATGGTGAACCAACGGTTGTACCCGAGTGAGGGTCGTAGGGAGGTTGCATGTTGATACATGTTAAGGGTTCTGTTCTTGGGCATGTTTAGAAGGAAACAAGGACGGGAGAAGCAGATATAAGGTCTCAGTGGCCCAACCTTTTTGTCTCAAAATCTTAGGGATTCTTGGGAGTATAGCTTGAGAATGAGATGTTATAATACGGGGAGATTATAAGATCCTAAACTTTTTTGGAGTTATCTCAGTCTTGTTTATTGGTACTATTTTTCCCTTTTTTGAGTACTTTTCATTTTGGTTTTACCTTGGGGTATGTTTGGTTGGAAATTTGAGAAAAATTAAAGAAAGAGAGTAGTGGATGATTAGTGCATGGTTTTCCCTAACCGTGCGCTCTGGCCCAGCAAACCATGAAACCCTAAAAAAAGGGTTTTCATGGTTGGAACATGGTTTTTCAAACCCTAATACCTAAGAGGAGGAACCATGCATGCCCTAGAAGAGGTGCACAGTTAAGGCACACACTTAGGGAAAACCGTGCACCCCAACCTAGCAGACCATGTGTGACTTTTTAATTAATCCAAAAATTAGATTTAAAAATACCCAAACTCCTATATTCACCTAAAATAGATCTCAACTTAGACATAACATATTACTCTCATTTTTGGAGGCTTTTGGATGAATTATAAGCCCTATTGACCTCCGTTCTTGGAAAATCGAAGGGCTGATTGAAGATATAAACCTCCCATGGTAAGTGGTTTCTTCCTATTTAGATCTCTATTTCTCTCCCACTCCTCTTATCAAATAAAAAGAGGGATGTTATATACTATTGGTTCTAGATTTAGATCTAGGATTGTTAGATCTTAATTTGTTTAAATCTTGGATATAGGAATTGAATCATGATCACTTTCTTCATCGTTTTTCTATTGAATTTGGGGATTTCTGTTGGCGAGCGTTTATCACCAATCTTGAGGTAGGTGGTCTATTATTCAAATCCCACAGTCACGATTACAGTTACATGTATGTAATTGTATAATTTATAGGGTTCTTTTAGAAATTGTTTTTACTAATTAAATTAATTAATTTGGTAAATTAATTTATTAATGTACTGTGAATAGGGAATAATTAATTATTAAATTAATTATCAGAATATTGGAATTGTGGGGTTTGAGGAATAATTAATTATTGAGTTAATTATTGGAATATTGAAACTTTGAATTGGTAATAATTAATTACTGAATTAATTATCAGATTTTGGAGATTATAAATAGGATTAATTAATTGTGGGATTAATTAATGAAAATGATGGATTAATTAATTGGTGAATTTATTAATGGAGAATATTTTGGTTATGAAATTATTTAAATAGATTAATTAATTGGTGTATTATTCAATTGAATGTCGTGGTTATAAAAATGAATGAATTATATTAATTAATTGGTGAATTAATTAATGGGGGTTATCATGATGATTCAATTGATTAAGCTTTACTAAATAATTGATGAATTAATTAATCGAAGTAATGTGATTATTTAATTATTGAATTAAATAATGGGATAGATGTGATTAATTAATTTATGAATTAATTAATGGAAGGAATGTGATTATTTAATTGGAAAATTAAATAATGATATTGATGGAATTAATTAATTGATGAATTAATTAATGGAAGTAATGTGATTATTTAATTTTTTAATTAAATAATGGGATTTATGGGATTAATTAATTGATAAATTAATTAATGGAATTAATGTGATTATTTAATTGGTGTATTAAAAAATGGGATTGACGAGATTAATTAATTAATGAATTAATTAAAAGAAGTAATGTGATTATTTAATTGGTTAATTAAATAATGGGATTAATGAGATTAGTTAATTAATGAATTAATTAATGGAAGTAATGTGATTATTTAATTAGATAATTAAATAATGGTATTGATGGGATTAATTAATTAATAAATTAATTAATGGAATTAATATGATTATTTAATGGTTGAATTAAATAATGGGATTGATGGGATTAATTAATTAGTGAATTAATTAATGTGAGTACTATGATTATTTAATTATTAAATTAAATAATGGGATTGTCGGTATTAATTAATTTATGAATTACTTAATGGAAGTAATGTGATTATTTAATGGTTGAATTAAATAATGGGATTGATGAGATTAATTATTGTTCAATTAATTAATATGAATAATACAATTATTTAATTATTGAATTAAATAATGGGATTGGTGAAATTAATTAATTGATAGATTAATTAATGGAAGTAATGTGATTATTTAATTATTGAATTAAATAATGGGATTGATGAGATTAATTAATTGATGAATTAATTAATGTAAGTAATGTGATTATTTAATTATTGAATTAAATAACATGATTGATGATATTGATTAATTGATGAATTAATTAATGGGAGTAATGTTATTATTTAATTACTGAATTAAATAATGATATTGATGGATTAATTAATTGATGAATTAATTAATAGAAGTGATGTGATTAATTAATTGTTTAATTAATTAATGAAGTTGATGTGAACAATTAATTGGTAAATTAATTAAATGGATTAAATGTGATTAATTAATTATGGGATTAATTAATGAAATTGATGTAAACAATTAATTGGTGAATTAATTAGAGGAATTGAATGTGATTAATTAATTATGGAATTAATTAATGGAGTTGGAACTAACAATTAATTGGTGAATTAATTAAAGGAATTGAATGTGATTAATTAATTATTGAATTATTTAATGTAATTTATGTAAAAAATTAATTGGTGAATTAATTGAAGGGATTGAACATGATTAATTAATTTTGGAATTAATTAATGGAGATATTGAGATTGTGAAATTTAGATAATTAATTATTGAATTAATTATTGAAATATTGTAATTTTGAAATTGAAATAATTAATTATTGAATTAATTATTGAGATGTTTTGATTGTGGAGTTGAGACAATTAATTGTTGAATTAATTATTGAGATATTGTTATTGTAGACGTGAGATAATTAATTTTTTAATTAATTATCAAGAGATTGTGATAATGTAAGTGAGATAATTAATTATTGAATTAATTATTGTAATATTGAGATGGTGATGTGATTAATTAATTGATGAATTAATTAATAGAATTTTTTTGATTAATTAGTTGTTGAATTAATTAATGAGTAATTAATTATTGAATTAATTAATGGAATTTTTATGATTAATTAATTGTTGAATTAATTAATGAGATTGATTTGATTAATTAATCATTTAATTAATTAATCAAATTACTATGATAAATTATTTTTTGAATTAACTGATGGGTTGGATTAATTAATTAGAGAATTAATTAAAGGAGCTATTTTGATATATGTGATATCGTGATAATGAATGGTAACATGAATATTTAAATGTGATTTATGATGATGAATGGTAATAGGGACATTCAAATGTGAATTGTGATAATGAATGGTAACATGGTCATTCATATGTGAATTATGATAATGAATGGAAACATTGACATTCATATGTGAATTGTGATAATTAATGGTAACATAGACATTCATATATGAATTTTGATAATGAATGGTAACATGGAAATTTGTATGTGAATTGTGATGATGAGTGGTAATATGGAAATTCAGACTTGTTACATCCCTTAGGGTTAGTTTAGACTCTGGCATGGGTCGAAGCAGGTATTGAGGTTCAGGCATCCTTAGGAACCCAAGGGTTTATGTGGTTAAATAAAGAATAATTGATAATGTGATAAATATTTACTTATTCATTGTAATTATTTCTTAATATAACTAAATACACTGTTTGACTGGACATTGTTTTAGACACCATTGGTGTTGGCCTAATGAGTTGTACTCACACCCTAGTTGGAAGCCTCTGGTGTACAGGGAGGTGTGCTTGAGGTCATGTGACCGACCGACTCGACGTACCGGTGTGTGGAACTCAGGTCGAGATGTTACAGTAATCTTGGATGAAAATTCCTATAAAGAATCAATTTTAATATTTCTTAAGAAAAATATAATTTTCATTTTGAAATCACTTTTTAAAAATCTAAAAAAATTCCAAAAATATTATAGAAAACATTTTCTTTGAAAATAAGCTTGGAAATTTGAAAAGTTAACATTATGAAGCTCATATTTTATTATATTATATTCTATAATTTAATTCCTAAATCCAAAAAAAATCCCATTTTAAGGGTAAGTTTCATAATTTTAGGTTTTATTAATAACTTGAGCTTAATTGTGAAAATAACCTAAAATTTTAGTTAAAATATTTTTATACCAAATTCGTTTTTCAGACAAAAAATATTCTAATGTAATTGAAATTGTAAAATTCCTTTTTTATAAGATTACATACATGTTGTTATTCAGTTCATTCAACAGGACCCAAAGCTCAATCCAACATTTTGAGGCCCAAAACTAGCTCATAATTTTATCCTCGATTTTTTTCTCATATCTGAAGAATTTTTAAGATTGGATCATATTTCACAAATGTTCAACCCAAATGAGGTTAAAATTTATATGGACATAGAAATCATCCAGATTAAATTTTTTATTGACTGTGGCCATGTTTGATTCTGCCTATTTAAATACATCAAATGTATCATAATTTTAAAATTCAATAGGCTGTAAATTTTTTTTAGAGTAAAACTATCATAAATCAAGATAAACATGGATAATGGAGTTAAAAATTTTGTTGTTATATTTAGGAGATATATCCAAACAATTTTTTAGTTTACCAAATTTCCATATTCATCCATATTTTGGGCAAAAAAATTATAATCATTCTAATGACATATTTTGGAGTGAAAATAAGCACCCTCTCTCTATAAATATGTTACCCCTATTCCATCCTAAGTGATAACCATTTTTAAGGGAATAAGGTGGAGTATTTATTATTTCATAGTTATTTATATTTTCAATATTTATTAGTTTATATATTTTTATATTACTTTTTTTTCTATTTTGTTTCCCCCCATCGTTCTCCTTTTAATCTCTATAAAAATGGAGAACTAACCCGTTTTGTTACTCATGGGGGTGAACAATCATTTTTTGAGTACATTATGATTCAATGATTATATTTATTATATTTTGAGAATTTAATTTGTAGATAACTAGTTTTGGTGAAGGGATCACCCCACATTATCTGTTATTATGTTCTTCTTCCCATTCATAGTTATTCATCTCTATCATTATCATGATGTTGCATATAAAATGTTGGTGTAGAATTTTAGTGATGATATGAGTGAGATTATATACATGTGGAGGGTCAGTGTGGGATAATAAAAATTCAATGGTAATGTGTTTAGTGATAGGGTTTATCTTAAAATTGAGTTGAATATTCAGAATTAATATTTTAAAGAACAATGATAGAATCACCATGATCTCCTAAGAACAACCATGATTCTTCACTAACTTTATTGTGTTTTCACATCCTTAAGTTTTTAATTTTTGTTTTAATTTTCATACATACATATATATATATATATATTTATATATATCATGAATTTTTAAACCCCCATTATATTATTAGTTTATTATATTAGTATATTTAGTTTTTAATAGTGATAATAGAAAATTTGTGTGTGTGAGCGGCCTTCTCGAGAGATCAAAACTAGGTGCACACTATATTTTATGATTAGGTAAATAAGAATTTATTGATTTGGTATTCATGAAAAACCCATATCATAAAATCTTAAAATCATTTAGTGTTAATAATGGTGGGAAATTTCATTCATGGTGTATACATTAAAACAAATATTCCTTTTACATTTTTAGAAAAAAGTAAAAAGTAAATCCTTTAGAAAATGATAAGAATAATCATTATAAACCATTTTCTAAAAATTAAATCATGGGTAAAAATGAATTTAAATAATCATATATTAGTATAAAAAAATTCTTTAACTCCTTTTTATAAAACATAGATATATAAGAAAGATGATTTTCAACTAAAGAGAGAAATAAAGCTGGTTTTCCTCAAAAAAAATGTTTCAGTCTCTTGAGTTCTTTAAGTGAGGAAAATGAAAGGAAAACATGTAATATATAGAAATAAACATATAAGAATAAAATTAATGGGATTATTATTATATTTTTCATAAAATTTCATTATTGGAAACTTAATCATAACCAATCTTAATAAAAAATGAGATTGCAACATAAATCCATTATCACTTTGGTAACTTTCCAATCAATACCCATTGAAAGAGATAACATTAAATGGAAATTTAAATCAAAATAATTTTCATGTGAAGAAACATATAATACATTCATGGCTAGTATATAAACCACATAAAATAATCAAGTGGTGAATATGGCATGTGTCTCATAGAAATACAAGTGTGATGAAAATCCTTTACCTCAAGTTTGAATTTCTTTGAAAGTGATCCAACCTCTTGTATAATAAATTTTAATTTATTATAATTATATAGTAGAATAATTTACATACTTATAATATCATATATTATCCATTTATAACATTTTAACACCCATTTATTAATAATTCCTTATTAAAATTATTGTTTTTGGGTGTTGAATATTTTGTTTTTCAAGAGGATTTCAGTTCAGTAGTTTCGGTCCTTGTACATCGATCATGGGTCCATAATCTATAGAAAGTTAATAATTATATATATATATATTCACCCATAAAATTTAGAGTTAAAAAAATAAATTACACCATTCATGGAGACGGTAGGCCTTACGTACACATGAACTCTATTTCCACTTTTCGAAGGATGAAATGAAAGAATGGTAAATAATAATTAAAATTTTTAGAATAATTATTATATAATATATATAATATATATTCATTAAATATATCCTTATTACCATCCTTGTAAATTATAAATGAAAAATGAATCACATTGCTTTGTGGAGGTGGTAGTCCACATGTACACAAGAATGACGTTATCATTTTCCAAAAGATAGGAAATTAAGAAGGTGGATATGGTATTATAATTCCAAAATCATAATTATGTCATAAATATCATAAATATCATAAATAAACATTAAACCCATTATAATATCCATATATTAAATATATTTATAGAAAATGAATTGTATCACTATGTGTCGGTGGTAGTCCACATGCGCACACAATCGATACTTTCACTTCCCATTTGATGGAAAAGAAAGTGAATAATGGTGGTTAAAAAATCAGAATAAAATTTAATTATATTTATGATAATTAATATATTATTTTATTATGAATACTATATGATTAGAGGAGGTATAAGAATAAATAAATTGAAAGAGGTTGGGTAGGATGATTACCTCTCATTCGATTGGTCTCTTTTAAATCCTTACTTAAGAACCCTTGGAATGGTCTTTTAAAAAGAAAAAAACTACTAAATAATGGATATGGAATTTGATAAGATAATTGGATAGTATTTTATCAAGATATATGGCTCAATGTGGTGTAAATAAGTGAAAGGTTTGATGTCCTTTTATAAGTGGGGGAGAGGACACACTTTGAAGTTCTTAAAAGATTAAAATATAATAATGTAATACTTAAGAAAAATGATTCAAAATGGATATATTTTTGAAGGTGGAATGTTATGAGGTTGAAATATGACCATAAAATATGATTTATATAAGTTTAATTTGTAAACATACCCTTGATTATTGGTTTAACCCCCAGTAAACCTATTTTAACCTTAACCACAATGATTTTTTTACTGTATTTTCTATTCATTATAAAAAAAATGAAAGTGGAATCTTTAATTTTTTTAAATTCTAATTTTCAAACATGAAATCCATTTTATCAAATTAATTTCATGATAGAGCTAATATTTACACTATTTTTCATATCTAGTTTAAGGATTTAAACCCCACCAATTTAAAATTTTATGTGAATTGCATCATTTTTAGAATTCAGTAGAGTTTTGAGAATAATTGTGAAAATGTTATAATTCTATAATTTTAAATGAATTTATTTGTCTGCTGTATTCTAGGATTGTAGGTAAAGGAAACTTCATGCCACGAGTGAAGATCACAACATGACAACGTATTTTGGAGAAAATAAGCGGTGCTGGAAACTGAAGCAGAACACCTACATGACATGTACTGACTATACACATTGTGAGAATTTCAAAAATAATTTTCCACAAAAGACATGTCCTGAAGTAAGATCATACCGTGAAAATAAAGTATACAGTGTGTACTCTTAGTACACTTTGTGTAGTAAGTCAAGCAATAAAACCAGCGTACGAGATTTATGGGACACAGTGGAGAAATCAGATCTGGAGTACACAACATGTAACTGAGGTACACACCGTGTACCAGTCAACACGTAGAAAAAAATAAGGTGATGTGGGCCATGGGTTCTGCTAAGGTTTTCCTATAAAAGGCACCCCTTGGCCTCTATTTGAGAGCACTCTGGTCGAGCAGGAGCAACACAACACCCAAGGGGGTCCTCCCGACATCCACTAATTGATCTGAAACTCTACTTTTCCATGGTTGAAATCAATATCCTTTTGAGGATTCTATCCAGTGAAGCTATAATGGAGAACATAGAGGCTTCCCAGGTGATGAGTGGCTAAACCCCAGGCGGTTGTGGACGGTGACACCCGACAGATACTCTCTTGTGAGTTTCAAGATTAATGTGTACTCTCTTTTTGAATTCCTCTTGAACCTATATTTTTGAATGAATATGGTTGATTTAATTCTCAAATATATCTTCAAAAAAAAATTTGGATTTTTTTTGATCTATGAAGTAAATTAATTGACTTTACTATTTAAATTTCTGCGGTAAGGTCTTGCCGTTGAGCATAGTGTTTTTGGTTAGGTTTGATTCCTTAAAGGTCTCAAAATAATTGAATAAATTCTATAGACATGACAAAAATCATGTCAAGGTCTTGATATAATGTCTATTCAGGTTTTAGTGTTCACATGGGGGTCCTTAGGGGTGCATTTAGGAATTCAAACAATGAAGATGGGAGTGTCTGAGAGGGCGAAGCTTGTTTGTGACTGCTATTTTAATCTACTTTTCAAACCCACTTTATTTTATTTCTATTTTCTGCCTATATTTTCAATTTCTTAGCACATTAGTTATTATTACATTTTTTTTTCAAACTATTAATCAAATCCCCCAATTTTCTCTTCATGCAAAAATAACAAACAAAAATGAAAATTTTGCAACTCATATATCAACCTCCTCGAGAGACAACCCTTTGCTCATCATAGTACTGCATTAAAAGGGGAAAATATTCATTGAGGTTAACGCAACTAAAAACCTCTAAATATGTTCACATAAGTGGAAGAATTTAATTTGAATTTAAACCCACAAAACACAATGAAAATAGGTTTCTAAGAAAAATGTTTTCTTTAGTATAAAAAATTTTCATACCAAAATACAATATAAAATTGATTCCAATGTACTTAATTGGATTATTCATAATATAAATAAACTAATTTTACTTTAAAACCATTTAAACAAATGGATCTTTTTAAATTATTAACACAACAAGACAATTTTCAATAAAAATTAGTATTTTTCATTATTCATCAAAAAATCAATCTGTTTAGAAAATTATAAAAAATTCACTCTAATATAATTTTGACATATAAATTTAAAAACTGAATTTAATTTTAATTTTTTTAAAATTTTCAGAAATTAATTATATTATTTGCTCACAGAAATTAATAAAATCCATTTTTGAGGGAAAAATGTATTTCTAAGGTACATAGTGACTATTAAAAATTGAGTAATTTATTTATAAATGTATTTGATTTATATAAAACCTTTAAAAATATTTTAAAAAAAGTGGTTATTATTATTAATACCATCAATTTAATGGATAGGTTTTAATGATATACTCTATTATGGTTAATTTAGACTCGTGGTTGCATGTAACGCAAGACATCAAAGAAATTAAATTTATTTGAAGAGAAATATGTCATAAAATCTTAGGGTGTTACATTCTACTCCTATTAAAATGAACTTCACCCTTGAAATTTCTTTACTCTGATAGAAACAAATGGAAATATCTCTATTTCATCACATCCTTGGTTTCCCAAGTAGCTTATTTAAATTTTTGATACCTCTAGAGAACTTTAATTAAGTGGGTAATATTATTACATAAAACTTTATCTTTATAATATAATATTTATATTAGTTATTCTTAAAAGGAAATATCATGATCCAGTGTTACAACCTCTAAGTTCAATAAATGTGAAGGATCGAGTATTTATTTTCTCAAGAGAGATACATGGAACACATCATGAACTTGAAAGAGGTTCAGTGTAAGTTCCAAGAAATAAGCTACTGTCCCTAATCGATCAATAATATAGAAGGGACTAATATTACTAGGGATCATATTTACCTTATTTTATAATCTTATAACCTTATTCCATGTAGAAATTTTTAGGAATACCTTTTCACTAACTATGAATTCTTGATTTCACCAATGATTGTCAGCATAAATTTTCTATCAACTCTGAGATATCTTAATATTATTTTTAATAGGTCTAACCATATCTACCATTACCTTAGATAACTCATGTCACAATATCCTTATTTCTCTAACCTTATCCAAAAATGTTGTAGTTCTACATTTCTTTCCACAATGGGATTTATAAGAAGCTATTTGAATGCTCAAGTGAAAATATTGTTGTAAGAAAACTCAACTAGTGGAAGGTGTTGATCCCAAACACCTTTGAAATACATAGAAAAATATCTCAACATATCCTCTAGGATTTTAATAGTTCTCTTAGACTAACTATATGTCTAAGGATAATAATCGGTACGAAAACACAACTATGAATCCTAATCTTTCTGAAGAGTTATCCAAAAATCCAAGGTAAACCTAGGATCTAGATCAGATATAATATAAGGTGGTACCCCATGAAACATTACCACTTATTTAATGTATATCTCGTCAAACTGATCAATAGAGAAATATTCTTTGATAACAATAAAGTTTAATTACTTCGTATAGTGATTAGAAACAACCCAAATGGCATTATGAATTTTTGATGTTTTGGGGAGTCCAATAAAAAAATCCATGGTGATGCTTTCCCATTTCCATTTTGATATGGGTAATGGTTGAAAAACCCATATAGATTTCTATATCTTACCCTTAACTTGCTAATATATGACACACTGAGATACATATTCTGTAGAATCTCTTTTCATGTTTTCCCACTATAAATTATCTTTCAGATCTCTATACATCTTCTTACTTATAATATGAATAGAGAATGATGAACTATAAACTTAATCCAATAGTTACTTCTTGAAGTATGGTATTGATGGGACACATACACGGTTCCTGATCCTTATCATTCTATCACAATCAAGGTTGAACTTAGGAACATTTCTCCAATTCTTTTTTAGTTCTACATATTTCTTTTGTACTTATTTAATATTTACTTACATAGATGTATGAGCAATACTTTTAGAAAGATAAGATTTATACCCTTAATTAAAGATTTCTAGATCCATCCTCTGAAAATCCAAAAATATTAGATCTTTTTTGATTATAATCATAGATAATCTAGCATGATCCTTTCGACTGAAAGCATCAAACACCTTGTTTTATTTCTCAGGGTGGTAATTTATTGGGTAGTCATAATATTTAATCAAATATAACAATCATCTCTAATATATATTCATCTATTTCTAATTTAATATAAACTTTAGGATTTTATGATCAATATATATATCACACCTTTCTCTATAAAGATAATGCCTTCATATCCTTAATGAAAAAATTATGACACCTAACATTAAATCACTAGTTGGGTAATTTTTCTGATGAAACTTTAATTATCATGAAGTAAAATCTTTAACAATATCATTATGCAGAAGGAAAATATTATTACCTTTATAAATGCATCACTATAAATAAAAAACCCTTCTATACTATTGGGTAGTGTAAGTATAGGTGCGCAGAATAATATCCTATTTAGTTCGATGAAATTTTCCTAACATTCATCTATCCAAAGGAACTTCGATCCCTTTCGAGTTAACTTGGTGAGTGAATTAGAGAGCTATGATAATTTTTTCACAAAGTGTCAATAATATTTAGAAAAACAAAGAAAAATATGGATCCCAATCATAGTGGTTAGTGTAGGAAAATGTTCAATAACTTCTGTCTTTGATGTATCCACCAATATACCCTATATTGAGATTATATTACCCAAAAATGAAACTTTTTATAACCAAAATTAACTATTGGTAAAATTTTCATAAATATTATCCTTCCTTAGGGTTTTCAATACCACCCTCAATTGATCTTCATGCTCTTCCTTACTCTTGGAATATATAACAATGTTTTCTATAAATACTACTAAAAACTAATCAAGGTAATCTCTAAAGAATTTATTCATTAAATCCTTGAAGATAACATGTTAATTAGTAAGACCAAATGACATCACTATAAATTCATAGAATCCATACATTGATTGGAAGGATTTCTTGGGTATGTCTTCACTTTTGACCATCAACTGGTAGTATATATATTAAATATCAATCTTGAAAAAATATTAAGATCCAATTAATTGATCACAAAAATCATCAATATATAGAATAAGATATTTATTATTGATTGTGACCATGTTAAGTTCATGATAATCAATTCTGATTCACATTGATCTATCTTTCTTCTTAAAAAAAAAATAAAAGGTGAACCCCAAGGTGATGCACTTGGATAAATGAACCCCTTATCAAGATTATCATATAGTTTCTTCTTAAATTCATGCAACTCAATCAGGTCCATTCTATATGGAGTCTTTAAAATTTATGTACCACTATGTATGAGTTTTATTTAAAACTTAACTTCACGATTCAGTTGAAGAGTAGGAAGCTCTTCCAAAATGAAAAAAAACTCCCATAAAATAGGCATATCTTTGATGTTGAGTTTATACACAACCATATGAGATAAATACCATTTTTAATAAGAATCAAGACCCATACAATGGATGGAATTTCAATAAAAAGTTCATATTTATCATCACATTGATAGATGACAATAGGTTGGTTTGGAATATCCAACATGACTCACCTTCCTCAATAATTTATTTGGGATTTATATAAAGAAATCCAATCTATATCTAAGATAGAATCAAATTCAACTAAAGGGATAATAACTAGATTTTTAGTAATAATGTTCCCACAAACTTAAATCATATAAGAATCATATACTTAATATGTGACCATCAAACCATTAAGAGTTTTCCCACTAATTCAATATCTAATCATTTTGGATATGAATTTATATTCTTATAAACTTTTAATGATATAAATTATAAGATATTGAAATTTTTGGAGGCATTTTATTGTTTAAATTTTGGTTATATTCCCTTAATTTTATCAAATTAAATGTTTATCAGGTGTATGAGGAAGCGCAAGGCTGTTTCGGGGGTTCAGGATAGAAGAAAAATGGAAATCGGGCCATCATGTGTATGTTCCATGGTTGGTGCATGATTAGTGAAATTTGTGCAAGGGGAGAGTCCAAAATATACAACCTTGGACATAGGGACATGGTTTTTCAAACCATGTGGAATACCTAAGTAATTGTGCGACTAGGACCCCTCTTGGATAGAGGTATATTCACAATTGGTGCACGGTTTTCCAAACCATAGGGCCTATTAAAAAGAAAAAAATTACTAAATTAAACCCTCAAGATTTTAAGTTCCTCACCTTATTTTCTCCCCATTTATTCTTAATCTAGTCATAGTGATGAACTAAACTACCCCAAGATTCCTAAGGTTCAATCTCCCTTGATTCTAAATTGTTTGGAGCACCGTTGGTTGTGAATTGAAGCTCTAGGTGAGTCTAATCCTTCTCTTGCTCCTCTTTTACAAACTAGGGCTTATGGTTTTGTTCTTATTCTTTCAAAGACCTAAATCCATATTTTTCCAGAGTATCTTATGTTAGGGATTCAAAGGGTGATTAAATCCACATCTAAGGCTAAGGTTAGGGGTGTGTTCATCTTCTGATTTGAGGTAAGTGGTTTTCAAGTTATATCCCATAGTTTTATTATCGATTTGTGCATATGTGGTTGTGATATTTCTTCCCTATTGATGTTCATTTTATTCCATTAATAATATTTGGTAAAATGGTTGGATAAATTATTATTTAGTCCCCTTATAATTCATGTGGGATGCATTGAGATTGAATAGACCATTTAGGTCCACCCATGGGGTGTGTCAATATTTCCGAACATGGAAAATTATAATGTTAAGCCTAAAGTTCACTTGTAATGAAATAAAGACCATAATAAATGTGTTAAAATGTTATTCTAGACTATAAAGAGGCATTAATGGTAGTGTTATCTAGTTTTTGGCAATGTAATTAGGTATTGTTTGAAAAAATGTGAAAAAGGGTCAAATGGAATAAAGTGAATGTTTCAAATGACTTATGAGTTGTAATGGAATTACATAAATGGGTTAATGCATGTGAATTTGATAAATAATGTGAAATGGATTAACGTACAAGAATTGATGATTATGCTAAATGGGTTAAGGTATGAAAATGGAAATGGGTTTAATGAGATGTTCTAAGTAAATGGTAAATGTGCTAATGGGTTAAGGCCTCATGATGATTCTTGTAATGGATTAAATGTGAATTGTAAATGTTATGGGTATTTTTTGAACATGGTTCATGATAAGGTATACGTGGTTAATGGATAAATAAGAATTCACACATGGATTAGTGGTATGTGGAGCATTAGAATGAGGCTCCTCCCATAGATCAGGTTGGATCAAGGCTCTAAACCCTTCCATAGAATGCATAGGTTGGGGAGTTGGACTGATTCTCTAGGCCCCTAATAGTTTCATTAGATGAGACTATTTGGATCGAGGATCTATGGTAAGTGTGTTGTATTATTTATGATATTTTTATCCCTAGTGAGATAGGGAACTTGGATTATTCCCATATGCATGGTAATTAATCGTCTTAGGCTGTTGTGTAAAATATGTAAATACCTAACTCGTGGAGCAAGTAATGGAAATAGATCAAGTGATTAAAATGGTTAAAGTGAATATTGTTAACTAATGGTACCCAAAATGTATTTTTTTACCTTTTCATTTTTTTACTACTTAAATTCATTATATTTTTAGATTGGATATTTTGTAGATATCATTGGTGGTGGCCTACTAAGTTGTACTCACACCCTGATTGGGCCGCCATTAAGTACCCGAGTAGATTTCATGGTAACAAGTTAGGAAAAGGGAAAGGACCTATACTAGAGGGTTGAGTTGGGCATGGGATGATCATGGTATAGGGATACAAACTTGGAGTTAGGATCCATTTAGGGATTCAACTGTTTGTATTTAATTTGGGTTTTCTTCACTTTTGGCATTATTAGCACGACATGGCCTATTTATCGGTTGTTTGTGGGTTGTACCTTTTTTAGGAAAATGGTTAGTAATGCATGTTTCTATTTTGAGTTTATTGTTTACCTTATTTCATAAGATATACATTGTGGCTTAATATGGTAAAGGGAGTATAGTCTCCCCACATGATCAATTAGATCCTCGCTACTAGTCGGTAACCTCTGGCATATAGGGAGGCATGCTTGAGGTCATGTGGTGACTTGGCTCGGGGCACCGGTTAGTGGATTCTAGGTCGGGGACATCAAAAATTGGTATTAGAGGGTTTAGTTTCAATGGTATCACTATTTGGGATGGTAGAAGGGATATTAGGATGTGTTAAGCCTTGGAAATGAGCTTGTTCATGGGAGTATCTAACCCATGTATGAGGGAAAACCCAAGTTCCTAGGGTGGAAATTGATGTTCATAATGTGTGTTATTATAGTTGAATGATATTTCACTATTGGGTGATGAACCTATTGTGTTATGTAACTATTTTCTGATATTTTACTCATGGCCATAATGGCATGAGATTGTGTATTCATTTATCATTATAGGCACCCTGAGATATAGGTGGCATGCATCATGATTGGCATGCACAGCATGGGTGTATAGGACATGAGAGGTAAAATGAATTTCAATTCTTGAAAATTTAAACAAAATGATGTTTAATAAAGGTGATTGAAATGGATATATGGGAATAATGTTAAATAATGGTTAAGGAAATTGTTCTTAATGAAGGCTTGTAAATGAGTTGAAAAAGTTGGTTGTAAAGAAAAAGGTTGTGAAATGGGAATTGTGCCTAAGAAGAAAGATTTACATTGTAAACATGGAAATGATTTTAAAAAGGTGTCTAATGAAATATTGGTGATTATGTATGTTGGTTACCTCATGTTGTCCATGAACCATGGTAGGAATGGTTGAGGGTAGTGATCTAGATGTGATGATGTCCATTGGGATAATGTATGCGTATTGGGTTGATTATGGACAATAGAGATATTTCTTTTGTGAAATTGTGGATGATTTGTGTTATGTTATTTTAGATTTGTTCTTGGAATTGTAGGAACATTCCACCATGACATCGTGTACCAGTTGAAAAAATAGGATATCAATAAGAATGCTCCTCCAAAGGTGGAGCAAGGGAACTTGGTGAATCCTGGTAACAAGGGAGAAGAGAAGTTCTATGATAACTTCACTCGTTTTATGTAAATAATGGAATGGTACATATGGAGGGTTATGCTGAGTATGTTTGAGATGACTAGAGATTTACAGCTGCAACACCCTCCTACTTTTTCTAGAGAGGGTAGACCAGATGTATTTGAGTTTTTAATAGAGTCTATCCAGGCTATTCTTGATCACTTAGAGAATCCTCATAAGAAGAGGGACAAGATGGTAGCTTATATGATGGGAGGTTATAAAAATCATTGGTGAGATTTTTTGGATCATACCTAGTAAGATAACGATATGATATGGAAGGAATTCTAGGAAAATTTTCTAGAAAATTTCAATTTGGAGACTTTGAGATAGAAGAATGCTACAAAGTTTATGAGGTCAACCTAGGGGTCTATGTCCGTGATGGATTATGCTATCCATTTCACAAACTTTCAATGTTTTTTTTATAGATTTGGTGAGACAAAAAGTAGTTATAATAGAGAACCATCCTCTTAGAATAGTGATCAAGTTTTCTGCTATTAGTGTGACATGATGGTAAACCTGTGTAGTTAGTGTCCCTAACCACCGATTGAGTGTTGTGCGTGCGATAAAGTGGGGTATGTGTATAGATTATATAGAAAGACTATTGGGAAATTTTGGGGCATTGAGGATAATTTTTTATGTAGGCAGGGGGTCGGTTACCTCATATCAGTAAGGTAGTTGGAGCTCAAATGACTGTACTAGTTGAGGTGGTGGATGGGGTACTCTAAGGTGGGAGAGTCCATATTAGTTGGGTGGTTAAGCACCAGGAAATTAGATCGGATCCTAGGGTAAAGTTTCAGATCAGCTTCATGTAGTTCATCTATCACCTAGAGGTGTCAAGACAGGACCATCAACTATTTGAGGTAGGATTCTCATAGGTTCCACTCTTTCTAGTGCTTTATTTAACACAAGTGAATCACAATATTTTATCTCTACCCAATTCATAAGTGTGTTGGACCTAACAGTGGAGTATCTATGTGGAGTCATGTTGATTGATACTCTGTTGGGGGTACAAGAATAAAATTTATGATTTTGTAAGGGTTGTGATCTTGAAGTTGGTGGGTACCATTTTCTATGGGACTTGTTTGTACTTGAGATATCAATTTTTGATCTGATTTTGGGCATGGATTGAATAGTGTTGTACTAAGTCCATATCAACTAATTCTATTTTAGGGTAATGTTCTTGTATCTTGAAGGAGACAATTATGTCCAAGGTGGTGAATGGGATGTCTAGTTAGGCCGTGCATGGCTGATTTGTTAGCGGATGGGTGAAATCATATCCCAAGTGGCTTATCTAATGATAGATGAAGGGGGATTAGAGAAACTTTTCTTTCCACTTGTGGTGGATCATTTTTAAGAGGTGTTTCTCAAGAAATTCTTAGGGATGCCACCTGATAGAGATGTTGAGTTCACGATAGAGTTGTTTTTGGGAGTAGAACCAATATCCATTCCACCATATATAATGGAACTGGTATAACTCCAAGATCATAAGGATTATTTGGAGGAATTGGAGAACAAGGGGTTTATTTGTCTGAGTACATCACATTGGAGATCTCTAGTGTTGTTTTCCAAGAAGGATGGCATATCTTTGTGACTATGTGTCGATTATAGGAAGCTAAATGAGATGAAAATTAAGAATAGATACCCTCTTCCTCAAATTAATGTTTTTTGACCAACTCATGGGTGATTTAGTTTTCTCCAAGATTGATATGAGATTGAGGTATCATCAGCTGATGGTGAGACCTTTTAGTGTACTTTGTACCACTTTCAGGAGAAGGTATAGGTTATATGAGTTTTTTTTTATTCTATTTGGGTTGAAAAATTCACCGATAGTGTTTATAGATATGATGATTCAAATCTTTCATCAATATATTGATCACTTTGTAGTTGTCTTTGTTGATGAAATTTTGGTGTACTCAAAGACACATACGATCATGCCAAACATCATGACATCATATTGAGTACACTAATAGATTGTAGTCTATACTCCAAGTTATAAAAATGTAATTTATGGATCTATAGGGTGCATATCTTGGGTCACATAATCTCTGAGGAAGGCATGTCAGTGGATCCATAGAAAGTGAAGGAAGTTGTGTCTTGGAAGAATTCCAATAACTTTTCCAACATTATAAGTTTTTTTTGGGTTTGGATGGCTATTATAAAAGGTTCATTAAAGACTTTTCTCATTTGGAAGCACCACTGTTAGGTCTGACCAAGAAGGGCATCAAGCTTGAGTGGTCTAGGGAATGTGAGAATTCCATTTAGGAACTAAAAAGGTGGTTGAAAACTGCACTGATTCTACTCTTACCTAAGATAGGTAAGAAATATATCTTTCATTGTGATGTATATGGTGTTGGTATTGGGGTAGTATTGATGCAGGATTATCAGGTTGTGGCATATGGGTCATGAAAGTTGCGGCCTCACGAAATAAATTATCCAACCCATGATCTTTAATTGGCTGTGGTGGTTCACGCCTAAAAATGTTAGCAACATTACATATTGTGGGAACAATTTACAATGTATACTGATCATAAAATCCTGAAGTACATATTCCGTTAGCATGATTTTAATCTTCTTCAGCAAATATGGGTTGAATACATACAATAATTTTACTTTGAACTAGTTTACACACATGGAAAAGGAAATATTGTTGTATATTATTTGAGTTGGAATACTCAAAATCAGGTGGTTCAGGAATCAATTTTGGAGTGGAAGATGATGGAATTGTTTACTGATATTCATCTTGATGTGTAGGATGGCCAAGGGAAGGTGACCCTTTCATCCTTGGAAGTTGATTTTACACTTCTGAACCAAATTAAGGAAAGGTAGTATGAGAATCCAAAATGTTTAGCTTTGAGAGAAGGTTTCAAAGGCAAGGATTCACCTTCTAGATGGATTGTTGTAGATTATGGGACCTTTTATGTTCGAATATTTATATTTGTGCCAATTTTTATTCTAGGATATTTGATGTGAGAGTTTCATACATCAAAGTGGGTAGTGAATCCTAGTTTTACCAAAATGAATTGAGATCTTCATAGGTAGTATTAGTGTCCAAGGATAAATAAATAGGTTGGATGTTTCGCAGCATGATGCCTTACCTGCTAACAAGTGAAGGCCAAGCATCAGTGAATAGGTGGATTGTTGTATTCATTTCCCATTCTAGAATATAAAATAGAATGATGTAATGATGGATTTCATGGTAGATCTCATAAGGAAACCTCATAATAATGATGCGATCTGGGTAGTTCTGGATTGGTTGACCAAGGAAACTCATTTATTTATGATTTGAGAGACTTTCACCATCGACTAATTGGGTGATCTATATGTTCAAGAGGTATTTTTTTAGATCGGAATGGCTATAGTGATGACACAAGAGGTGGGGGGGTATTATGTCCTATTCAAAATTTTACGATTATGTTGATTTAGA
This sequence comes from Viscum album, assembly GCA_963277665.1. Classification (NCBI taxonomy): domain Eukaryota; kingdom Viridiplantae; phylum Streptophyta; class Magnoliopsida; order Santalales; family Viscaceae; genus Viscum; species Viscum album. The sequence continues at coordinate 1,055,203,114 of OY728125.1, read as the reverse complement.
CAAATATAAGATAATAACTAGAAGCATTTCTGTAATAGAGTATATGAAACAGATATGAACAGAAAACAAATCACAACAATTTATAGTGGTTCGGGTCACAAAGATCCCCTAGTCCACTCCACCAATTACCCTCTATGCAGGATTGGTGAATTTAAATAGTAAGGTCCTCGTATCAAAAGACAAATCCACAACTGAGTGTAGACAGTTGTCACCCTTACAAACAAAGGCTTATAAAATAGAGCCTTATGGTTCTTTTACAGGGAACTGATAAAACCACATCTTAGTGTGAGAACCTACACTCCACCATGACTAAATACGAGTAACTGAAACTCATGATAGATAAGATATAGTTTGAAAAGAAATAGATATTTCTCATAGTTGTAGCAACACGCAACTGATAAAAGAAGAATTTTCGACTTCAGAAGAAAATAAACTTTAAAGAATGTATGAAGTGATCCGGTTTTTCAAAAGATCTTTGTATTTAATAATAATAACTAAAAAAAACTATCACATTCATAGGATTAAAAAGTAGATCTTCAAAATGTAGTTTGCGTTTTTGTGATGCTTGATCGCTATAGCACTGTAAACAATTTTTATAGAAAAAATTCAATGAATAATATTTACACAGATATCTGAGAGGTATTAATAGATCTAGGTTTTTTTATAGATGATACTTAGAGAGATATATAATGATAAATCTTCATCACAGTTTCATATCCTCAAAATATTCCTGATAGATCGAAATAATTCAAATTAAAAAATACAGCTTAGAGTTGTCGCAACTTCCTTTAAGAATATGAGAGAAAATCTCCATTGTAAATGGATCTTTAGATCATATATAATGAGCTTTGAATCAGTCGAAATCAAGCTTTAAATTTCCATGATATTCCACAAATACTGTTGCAAAAATCTCTAATAAAAACATAAATCCAAATTTTCGGCATTGAAAAGTCAAATGTAAGGTTCCTTCATAAAATAAAAAAATAAAAAATGTAGGTTTCAACTTCATAATGTAGGGTTGATGATCTATATGTTTATCCATGTCAGCATAGATCTATGAACGTAAAATTGATCATCCATACATTCACTTTTCCCAAATGTAAGGTTGATAACGTAAGGTTGATTACAAAAGTAAGGTTGATGATCCATACGTTTGTAATGTTCCGTACTTACATGGGGTTCTTTAACCATACTTTTTCTTTATGACAAACATAATGTTCTTATCCAAACTTATTGTTCCTTAACCATATTTTTCTTCAAACTTAAGTTTGATTAACCATACACACTGATCCTTCAACATAAACATAAGGTTTGTTCCATACATTACTTTCTTCGACGCATTGAATTAATAGTATTTCCAGTAAATTAAAAATGGTGAACAATGTTTCTAGAATACGCTTAAGAGCATTCCGAACACTTAAATGGATATTTCTCACAAATAAATAGTTTAATATTATTTTAAGATAATAATTATAAAGAATATAAATTTCTTGAAATACACTCAAAATAAAATCATTAGTAAAACAAATAAGGGTATTTGTGAGCATCAAAATCAATAACATTTATAGAGTATTGTCGAGACAATACATGCCCAAAAATCTCCCCCATTTTGATAATCATAAAAACCATAAATTAAAACTATAATCTTAGTAATATAATTTATAATTTTGTAAACATTAAAATAAAATTATTTTGATTTGAAAGAATTATTTCAATAAAGAAGAATTATCTAAATTTCTCCCCCAAAGGTAAATTTCAAAGAAATATTTATGCTTATCTAAATTTCTCAAATAAATTTCTCAAGTAAAAGAAATTTTTTGTTATCTAAATTTCTACCCCTTTTTGTGATATCAAAAATAAAGCACAGAAATAGATTAAAACACATTTAATATTGAACAAAATGATAAGTGAATGTTATAAGTAACTTTAATGAATAAAGAGAATTGGATTTTGGATATAAAAAAAATTCAAAAGCAGATAAAATAATGAAATGTGATATATAGACATCAAACAAGTTCATTGATCAATAAAGATATCAATATAATAAAGTTTGTGACTAAGAAACGAAAAGAGTCATTGTCATGGTTCAAGGTAGGAAAAAGGCTAAGGATTGGATGGGTTTGAATTTTGAATGGCTTCAAACATCTCTTTCAGCTCAACCATCTACAATATTAGATTCTTAATCATACTACCTCCTAGATGAACAACCAACAACCTCGAGTTATTATTGACATACAGATTCTTCACTATGTTGACCTTCATAAACTCATTAAGACTCTCCTCTTGCTTCATGAATAGCTCCAACTTCTCTGAAAACTGATTCAACATCAATCTAATGATAGGCTCTCCTTGAGTTAACTGATCAAAAATAAATTTATGATTATCCAGAAGAACTAATAAAGGTGTGCTATTACACTAAAAATATTCAAGATGAATATTCATGTTTGTTATAACTGAAGTAATGGCCTAAAATCTTTTAATTAAATATGGAATTGTAGAATGTATAGGAAAAAATGTACTAGATTGACCCACACTGATCTTTACAGATTCAAACTAACTACCCAAATAACACTTCAAATTTGTAAAATATATCTTCGAAACTGATTCAGAATTGAGTTTCCCAAACTCATCTAGAATTTCAATTTTAAATTCATCAAAATCCTTTTTAGAAATAGTACTCTCATTGAGTTCTTGAATCTTCTTCTTGTCTCTGTCAAGATCTTTCCTCATAACTTCATTCTATTCCTGATATTTTTTATACTTAATAAAAATATCCTCTATATGATTAGATATTGAATCAGATTCCCCCTCATCTGCATTCATAACCTGATTTTCACCATCAGTAGGCAAAGGATCTACCACTGTTTTCATTACTGATTATTCACAAGAAAAAAACTGATTATCTAAAACATCAGTCCGAGCACCAAAAATATAATATGACTATACGATAGTCTAATCTATAATCAAGTGTTGAATTTATGTAACTAATTCCTATAAAATATACACTTCTTGAATAGATCCTTTTTCAGTAACTTCTTCTATGAAAATATCTAATTGAACATTTTTCGTTTGAGTATTCATTTATTGAACTGTTTCTACCAGAATTATCTCATGTACTTGTTCATTCATCAGGGGTACAATAGAAAGCTCTCTAGCATGACTCTCCACTAGAATTTCCTCTTTAATAATAGTTTCTTCCAAATGAACTTAGCACGTTTCTTCTCTAGAATCTTACATTTTCTATTCAACTTGATGAGAGTTTATGTTCCTTGGTTTCATAACAAGTCCTTCTTGACTTGGTTATTTCTCTACTTCTACTTATTCGGTGTTAAATTTAAGACATATCTTAGATGGTTTTGAAACTGCATCTTTTTGTGATTCAGCTACACCCTCCTTTCAAACGCCTACTTGATCCTCCTAAGAAAAATCTCCTGATCTTTGTTCTTCCTTAGCTTCAACAGGAAAAATCTTTCCTTTTATAGTGCTCTAGAAAAATCCAATCTTTGTTAACTTTCCAGCATTCAAAACATTACTATGATGACATTTGACTCTTTCATCAACCATTTTGATCACATCCATCTTAAATAAAATCCTTGAAATTATCCTTCCATATGGATAGAAATTTATTCTTGCATCTGGTGAACAACAATAATGAAGGTACCGAAATAAATACCGTGGAAAATTAAATTTAATATCACTCATAAAAATAAAAATTATATACATGTTTGTGTAAAGGATTTTCTCCATATCAGACATCCTTGGTGCTATTCCTATCTGAATAAACTTCACTGGAATCTTATGGTCACTTTCTAAATCCTTAACAAACATCTTTATGATGTGCGTCGAATTGAACATAAAAGACATGATGTCTTTAGAATAATGTTCGTTATCAACAATAGATCTGAGATCAAAATAGAAAACCCCTTCATGTGGGTAGTTCAAAATTTTTTCAACCTCATTAGAATAAATTAAGAAATACCTATCTTCGATACTAGGAAAAATCACATCCTCTGAATTTATGAAAATAAACTATACACTCTTATAAAAATAGTTCAGTTATACCTCATAAATAAATTATGAGTTGATGTCATTGAAAATAGTCTCTAGCACTTGAAATGCTAACTCTTGTTTCAGGAGTAAGTTTATCTGATATAAACAATCAATATCAACCACTTTTCCTTAAATAATTCACCTGCTTGTAACTATTTATCATTTTGGGTCGCTTTCTTCTCCTTCTTTGACTCTCTTGTTTTTCTTCATTTCTGAAGATCTGAAAATTTGAGGTTTTCTGCATCTAGGATTTGGAAGGATGAATGAAAATTGTAGGTTAGGTGAAATGATTTTTCATTAAATGATGGGTAATGTAGAAGAAAGGTTTTTTACAGATGACACGTGTCCTAGTTTCTTGTTTCGTAGAGTAATTATGACAAAAATTTAATTAGTTATGCGGTATAAATAGATTTAAGATAAAATAGATTAACTTAAATACCGTAAGATAAAAATAATAAAAGCAAATTATATTTACAGAAATAAATTAGGATTAAATAAATTAAAATAAAATAAAATTAAATAATCCTCATTCTTGAAGAAGGGTTTGTATTTTAATTCAAGAAATTCTCACGAAGTAGGGGTTTTCTTTTAATTCAAGAAATTTTCACGAAGTAAATAATCCACCGTGATGTCTCCAAAGAATCTAGAAGTAGGGGTTGTCTTTTAATTCAAGAAATTATCAGGATTATTCTCCTCATTGTTGAATTTTTGGGTGGTCATTGTAGGGGATTTTAATGGGTTTATCATTATTTTAATGTGATGTATGAATTAATCCCCCTTTCTATAATGCTAATGCAGAGGTCGCAGGCTAAACGAAAAGGCCCAAAACCTCTGCCGATTGATTTTCCTTATGTTCTTCGGAGGCAGTTTGTTCCAACTTGAAGGAACCTTGAAATCGAGAGGTGCGCAATAACGATGATATCTTGGGAGAACTGTAGGCACGTCTGGAAGGAAGAATGGACCACCAGAGCTCACTCGGTGGCCCGTGGAAGATTCACTGGTGCGACACCGGCGTGGTGGCCAGCCATCATCGGCCGTGGAGGAGGGAGGTGCTGCAGCAGACCTGAAGGGGTGGTTGAAAATTAGACGACCATGTTGGCAAGGCGGCGCACCGTCATGCGTTGTAGTGAAGGAGTCGCTACATAAAAACCCTGAAAAAGAGGGGGGACCCGTGCTATGCGGGTCCTGTAGATCATGTGGTGGAGCCACTTGGTGCCACTAGTTGAAGTGATGAATGACTCTTCTTGAGCTGTTTAGGGAGATGGTGGCCACCCGGCTGGCATGCCATGCCAGTGCATCGAGCTACATCACCTGGCGGGTCATGCTCAGCTGACGGGCTGGGCCGGTCCGCAGCCCAGCGGGCTGAGCCCAATCGGGCCGGCCTAGGAAATTTCAGGCCACTCCGGTTCAGGTTGGACCCAGACTGGGTCAGGTAGGCCCAGACCAGGTCGGGCCGACTGGGTCACACTGGAACCAGACCCCTCTTGGGCCCAAAAACGCTTAAAAAGGCCTTATCTTGCGAACCCGACATCTGTTTGGTGAATTGTCTATGACGATGAGATACTTGGAGCGAGAAAATAATTTTGAGATAGTCCACAAGAGTTTTGTAGAAAGTTGGAGTATGGCTATGTTGGATCGACTCTGAATCCAATTGGGCCCTTGACACTAAAATGCTAATAACTTACAGACCAGGTGTGCGGTTGACGCGCCATCTGTTGTGTTGTAACCCTTATGACATGGTGGTTTATCAAGTTACTTCTTTGTGGGAGTTCGTGCTAGTTTATATATAACCAATGCCTTGAGGAGTGGTTTCTCCCAGAGACAAGCTTACTATGAGCGAGAATACTTTCTCTGTATGAGACATGAAGAATGAAGAGCGATTCTGTGTGAATTAGCACCAAGCGATTCTGTGTGAATCAACATCCAGTAATTCTATGTGAATCAGCACCCAACGATTCTTTGTCAATCAGTACTGAGGGATTCTGTGTGAATCAGCTCCCAGGGATTCTGTGTTAATCACCACCCAGTAATTCTTTGTGAATCAACACCTAGAAATTCTGTGTGAATCAGTACCCAATGATTATGTGTGAATCAACACCCTATGATTCTGTGTGAATCACCACCCAATGATTTTGTGTGAATCAGCACCCATCGATTCTATGTGAATCAATATACAACGATTATATGTGAAGCAACACCTAGTGATTCTCTATGAATCAGCACCCAATGATTCTGTGTGAATCAGCACCGAGTAGTTCTGTTTGACTCAGCACCCAACGATTCTGTGTGAATCTGAACCCAGTGATTTTATGTGAATCGACACTAGTGATTCTGTGTGAGTCAGCACCTAGCAATTCTATGTGAATTAGTACCTATCGATCCTGTGTGGGTTTTGCGGGGGTTAGTACCTATCGATCCTATGTGAATCTTACGGGGGTTAGTACCTATCGATCCTGTGTGGATTTTGCAGGGGTTAGTACCTATCGATCCTATGTGGGTCAGCAATAGTGCCTCTTGATAGAGTAAAATGATCTAGCCTTATGGCTAATCATTTTTACTGCTGTACTCAGTTATACTTGGTTTGAACTGTGTCTTTTTCTTTGTGCTTTGTGATTGAGATCATGTTTGTGGTTTTTCTTTGTGGAATTCGGAGATACCTTCGGGGGTCTAAGGGTCCCTACTGGGTATTGTTATACTCACCCCTACACAAGCTTCACTCACACCTTGTTGTGTCTTATACAGATGACGAGCAGCCTTGACTAAGACTCAGGTAACTAGGACCTAACAGTGGATGGTAGTGACGGTTGACATGGAGAGCTATAGTGCTGAGCTGTACCTACCCTTTAGATAGGATCCCAAGTGGACTAACTCCAGAGCTGTTTTCTATTTTCAGTTGTAGTTGTATCTTTCCATTTGGGATTGTATTCCAGCCCCTTACTTTCAATAAACACTTTTAATACAACATTATTTCTTCATGGTTGCATCTTTTTGCGTTCTAGTCTATATGTTTTTACAAGTTTAAAGGAAATGCCTTCCCATTTTAGGGATACACCTTTTCAGTGCTAGCCGCCAAACCCTGGCCTTTGGAAGGCGGGCTTGGGGTAGTCATGACACAGGCCCCGAGGGATGAGTTATGATATATTAGATATTACTAGGATTATGATTCAAATTATTTTAAGGTAGTTGGTTAGGAAATCATGAATCAGAGAGAGTTATCTCATACCTAAATACTTAGTGATGTAACACCTTTCAAGATGGTATTTTATAGGGGAGAAACGAAGAAAATATATATAATAACCAAGTCTTCATTTCCAATAATTTGTTCTATATTGGGTGAGCCTGTCCAAACTTAGGAGGATGTGGATGCTTAGAGCCAAGCTGCTGCTGAAGTTTCTATGCATACTAAGGAATATCAGCATGTGGAAATCGTTGTTTAGTCAACTATTTTTTTCCTAAAGATAGGCCATATGATACTAGGAATGAATTTTTTTGAAGTTCATAGAAGAGTAGAATTATAATAAGTGCATGAAGAAGATTATCCAATTATTCTTGAATAAACTATTGATAAAGGAATGGATGTTGATGTAGTTATGGAATATAAAAAGTGCACACATACACCATCAGTACCATAATCACCTTCAACTGCTCATGAAGTATCCCCTTTAGTAAGAAAGAGTATAGAAATCATGGAAAAGGAAGTGGTTTATAGTAAAGTAATTATGGAGCTTGAAAATATGAGAGTATATTGTTTTAATTTTAAATTGGAGATGGTTTTATAAAAACATGAGATCATAAAACTTAAAGAGTCATCTATCTCTAACTCAGTATTTAATAAGTTAGTTGGAATGGTGGATTCCAAAATAGTGATGATCATTAGTCTTCACTGTGTAGCAATCCAAGTCTAATAAAATTTATAAGGAACTTGAGGAAATGAAATACTTGGTAAGTGGTTTGAAATATTTTTTCCCTAAAAAGGCTAAGTTTAGTGAGATTGGTACTTTTGTTGTATGTCAAAGGTATATATTTCATAATATTCCATCAATGCAATCAGGTTTATCTCAAGAAGTGTTTGATGAGATCAAATATTTTAGATATAAAGTGAAAGAGACTATGCACACCCTGAAAAGTATTGTGTTAAGTTAGTTTGAATTTATAAAGGAATTCTTACCCTCTCATACTAATTCTTTAGAATCTCTAGTGCTTCCAGATTTCCAAATTGGTGTTTGTTAGATGCTGTCAGAGTATATTTCTATTTCTTAACAGATTCAGTGTCTCCAAGATGTATCCTTTTTCTAGTGATGTTGAATAAGATTAAAAAGTATCTTTTTGTTCAATTTCACAATACTTAGGAAGATATTAAGAAGATTAGTATTGGGTTAGATATCTTCATGAATGACCATGTTGGTCATCTTGAGAAATCTTTTAGAGATACCACAAAATAAAATTTGAGTATTTTAAAGAAAGTAAGAGAAATGGTTTCATGATTCACTTAACCTATCAATAAAAACACTCAACCTAATTTTAAGTAGTTGAAGGATATATTTCTAGTAGTTATGGATTTGTATTACAAGGATGATTCAAGTTCATAATTAGAATATGTTCCATAAGTGATAGTTCTAATTACAGGAAGGAAGTTTCTTTACTAATCTATAAGGAAAATTCCTTCTATGGAACTAGTTATATCATTTCCTATAGTTTTAGGTTCAGTTGAACCCAAGCCTACAATTAGTGTTTCAATTTCTAAATCTTCTCTCAATGAAGTTAAGAAATTCATTTAGAGTTTTCTAGAGCAAGTTAAAATCATAAATCAAAAGGTGAAGTCAATGTTTTGTAGGATAATTGAAATGCATACATATATAAATCTAATGACGAAGAATATTCTTTTGGATATGCCTTATGGTATATCAGTTAAATAAATTTCCTCTCTGCTTCACCCTCCTATCATTAGGCTAAAAGTTTCTCTTTTGAGAAAGTAGAACATGTTAAGATGTTTACTAGGAATGACTTAATACGAGTTACTCAAATTAATAAGAATGAATCTATTTTTATTATTTAATTTTACAAGTCTGATGTTGTTCTAGGGATAAAAATGTGTGTTAAATCCCTATTTCAATTCATAAGAAGAATAACTCTTGTTCTTGGTCCTTATAGTAATTCTCAGCAAACTAAGTAGAGAATATTAGGCGTTTATGATCCTTCAGTTCCATTAATGTCAACCTCATATATCTCCAGAAATTCTCCAAACTTAAAAAAACTTTTACCCAAACCAAAATCTTAGTTTGAAATCATTTTAAATAATAATCTCTAAAAATGATATATTTCAATTAGATTTAGTGGATGTATATTTTTACTTCAAAGTAGTTAATGAAATAATTCATTATTTCTTCATTTTTTATTTATTTCTTAGTGATTGTTTTTATTTTATATTTTTGATTTATTTATATATTTATTTTTTAATCAAACTAAATCTTTCTATTTTGTATATTCAGTATTTTCATTACATTTAAATAGTTCATCACTCAAATTTTCTACATTAAATTTTTCTTTTACCTCCCTTTCACTTACTTTTTAATGACACAAAAAGGGGGAGAATTTTTCTACCTTATAAAAAAGGGGATAAGTTTCTACCTTTCAAAAAGGAGATATGCAACTTAAAAAGGGATAGAAACAATATATTTTAAATGATATATTTTATATATTTAATTTCAGTTAAACTTATTTAAAATTTCATTTTTTATATCTAATTGGTTTTGTGATCATAAAAAGGATGAGATTGTTGGATTACTAATGTTTATCCAATTTATGCCATGTACTTTAGGTTTTGATGATCTCAAGTACACTACATTCTTTATTTATGGTCATGTTTTCTAAGTGTGTTTATTAGGGTTTATCTTATTTTTATGTATCTGGTGTTTAATTTCATTAAGTATTCATTTTGGATGATTTTAGATAAAATCTGCCTGAGTCTAGAAAATTGGTTGCGTGATGTTTTTGAAGTGACCAGTGGATCTTGCGGGTACACTGGGGGGGGGTGAATCAATGTACATAAATTTTTTTCCAATTTTTCTTTTCTTTTTCTATTACCCATTTTTAATTCAAAACTCTACACTTGATAGAGTGAGTGGATCCTCCTAGTTAACAAACACAATTATACCATATGTAAGAAAAAAAAAGAAAATGAAGCACAACACACAATATTTTTACAAGGTTCACCCCTGATGAGGGTGACTACATCCCTTCTTTGTTAAGGATGATCCAAGACACAAATCATCCATTAAGAATGAATTACCAATTACAATTCTGTTGGTTTGGTATCACCCTAATACCATTGTGGGTAGGTATGAACCTTTTCTCATATTATACTAACATCCTACTAGTTTTATTTATACTAGAATACCAACATTTTTCTTTATTCTAGAATCCCACCAACGTTTCACAAATAAAACAATTAACACAATGAGAAAGATCACAAGAACATCAAGATTACTTGCATCACAAAACTGATCTTCTCTCTATGAACCACTAAAATAAAATGATTCTGCACTTTCTCACTTCAATTGAAACTCTTAGAATACCACTAAATATAATCAACAAAACTTAATGCTATTCAGATCAGTATGCTCACCTAAATTGTAGAAGATAACACTACCAATTCATCTCACTGTAGTAATATAATGACCAACTAAAGATATATCAATAAACTATAAGTTGTATTCTTCTTTGCATCACTAAAAAAATAATCCTTCAACTCAACTCAATTATTACACACATTAACATCGTTCACTTTTCATGCATGTTGGTCTCAACATCACATGAAAATATTTAATGCATTTAATTATTCACACTATTTTTTGTGTATTTTTTTGAAATAATAAATGTACAATAATTTATATTCTTTTGATATTCTATGTGAAAGTACTCAATGCTAGAACACACACACAAATACTGTTTCACATTAATTTCCTTCACACTTAACTTTTCCCATGTATGCATATTAAAATGTGCATCATGCATGGTTTATAATGCATGAATGCATGTTATGTTTTATGTGTGAAACTGATAACATGACTTTAGTATATCTTTATTTTATGAAAAAAATATGAAAACCCTCAATTTAATTTGTACTGATTTATCACACAATATCACTTTGTTATTCCTTCATGCTATACACATGATACCACTAACACTGTATTTTTGAAATGCATGTATCTCATATGAAAGTAAACACTATCACTATATTCAATACACAAGATGAAAACTTACCTAAAAACTATATCTTCACTATAATAAGATTCACGCACACACTGAACTCTTGCACATTCTCTGTGGAGACCTCATTTATGTACTAAATTAACTATATAAACTCCTCCTTATAAAGTATTAAACCTTTATACAGATCATGCAAACCAAATAGAAAAGAGACTCCCTTATATGAAACACAATCTATAACAATTCAAAACATCCACATGAGAATAAGAAAACTTGAGTTATCTATGTTCATAATTAAAGATAGATAGACACTTATCATGATATCCCTATTACTTCATGGAAATAAGTTTCTTCACAAAGCTATCCGAGTTTTCTAGGCACAAGTTGAACACTCACATCCTTCTACATCTCTATGCAAGAAGAAGTTGTGTGGAACTTCTGCCTTATGCAAACCAGAGTGGTTCCATGCCTTTGTTTCTCTCTAAATATTCTCTTAGAAGAGTGATAAAATATACATAGAAAATGATATTGGTCTCTGGAATTTATAGACAACTATACCACTGACCTAGCTCATACATACCATCTCTCTTTAATCAGACTGCCTCTGTTTCATGACTACCGATAAACACTATCATCAGAATACCATTTTTTTCTTCAAACTTTTTTCATAGTTTGATCTTCATTTTTATCACAAAAATGAAATTTCATATGATTTCTATCATGATGATATTTTTAGGATGAAAAAATTAAGTTAAGAGGCCTCAGTTTGAAATTCAAGTGATACTATAATGGAGCTTCCAAAGATATCCCAATTAAGTGGAGTTCATGGATGGGATAGGTGGAGAAGAAAATGTAGCTGAATAGAATGAACAACCTATATGAATAGATCAATCGGATCAGATGATCATGGTTCTTTCAGATCTATAGTAACGTGTAAAAAATGATCCCACATTAAAACAACAACCATCTTTCTACTCCTTTATAATACATTCCATATTCTAAGCGGCTTAGAGATTATTACTCTACTTCTCCCATAACATCCTGGAATTTCCCTATGCTGGGTGCTTTACTCCACCATTGTGCCTCCCCTGTATGGTGTCTCACTATATGATCATGCACCACCCATGGGTGCCTAATTTATATGCTCTTCTAAAGTCTCCCCATACTAGATGGATAGGGGTAAACTACCCACCTAATTAGTGGCCGCAGTCCCCTTGGATGGATCATATAATGGATTTTTGTTAAACATTAAAACCATTAAAAAATATCTCACCACAATATAAAACCAAATTCTAATCCATCCATACATAACAATTCTTCATAAAAAATAATTACTTCTTTTCATGGTTCATATTCCTTTTAACTCCACAGTTCATTAGTCCTTTGATTATCAAACACCCAAGATCTCCAATTGTCTACATTTTCTTAACATTCTAATTGATAATTAGTATTGTATGAACTTATTAAAATGTGGTAAATAATGTGAATTCTTATAATGTAATTAAAACATGTTTTTGACATTATGAACAACTCTAAAATCATCACAATTATTCATGAAATAAGAAATTTATTTTAGACAACATCCTTCTCTCTTCTAAACAATGTTGTAAACAATGTGTCCTCTTTTGACACATTCCATTTCCATTAAAATCACTTCAAACAACCATCATATTAAATGTTGCTTCATTAGAATAAAATTTTCCAACCAAAGAATCCTTTTCAACTTATGAATGTTTCTCAAAGACAATTCAATAGAATAATTACAACCTTTTGTAACATTGAATTTTCATCAAACAAATTTATTGAAAACAATTACAGAAAAAATATTACTTTAATCAATTTGGGTTCTCCAATCTCCCCCTTTGAATTTTTTGTCAATAACCCTTTTATTTTTAAATTTAATGTTTTCTTCTCCCCCTTACATGATAATAAAACCAAATATAAAAGTATAGGAAATAATTAAAATCATCCCATATTGTAAAAATAGAATTTTTATTTTTCTCTAATTCAATATCCTAATTTCATAAGAGATTCCACTTAATATAAATTAAAAATTTTCTTCTTGAGAGAAGAAAATAGTTATAATTCTTAAAGTAATGAGACATTAATTAATTATCTCTAAGTCTATGTGGGCTAACCTAGTGTAGAAAATAAGATTAATCAATTTATAAAACAAATATATCAATAGTTTTTTTAGAATATGATTCCAACACTGAAACCTTATTTTAGGGTATGCTTAAAATATATTCAGCTAATATCCTGAATTAATCTCGAAAAACAAATTAAAAAAAATCAACTTCAATAATTTACTTATCCTTTATCAATCTATTTTATTTTTGTTATCATAATATCAGTTTCTCCTCTTCTGATTCAGAATTGTCCCGAACTTCAAATATTCATTTGATACCAATTGAGATATTCAACTCGAATAATTTTTTAGCTTTGCTCCGCCAAGAGATATGAGGTTAATCCATATTCTTCATCAAGGTTAGATTTCATCAAGAATGATTTTCAAGAATAATTTTAATATAAATTGAAAAAAAAGAAATTCATGATGGATAAACTCCTAAATGTTGTATAAATTTATACATCACTCATATCTCAGTTTTCCCCATAAATATACTCCTCACCCAATTATCTACATAGAATAAAAAAACACAAAATATACTTGGAAATAATGTGGTTCTTCAATGATTTTCAATTAAAGAAGAAGGGATGATATTTATCTCTCATCCTAGAAAATCCCTTCAATTCTACTCCAAATTTAGGAAAACTCATCATGATTTCTCCTTCTTTAACTTTATAAATTTTATCATTGAAGGAAATCATGGACTTCTTGATTTCTTCATCTTTCATCTTTGATGGAATAGCCTTTTTCACATTAGAAAGTAGTGAAATTTCATACTTCTGTTCATAATATTACTTTTTAGACAATTTCATCTGCTCTGGCCACATGACTAAAAATTATTTTGGTACATAATCAGATTTCTTCCTATATGTATACTCCTTATTCACATTATAATTTTTAACATAATAATAAACTAGTGTTTTTCCTTTATTCTTCATTAGTTCTATTTTTTCAAGAAATCATTCCATGTATTTATCAATAATATGTCAAGAAAATTTTCACCATCCACACAAATATAAAAAAATCATAGGATCATCATTTTTATAAAACCTCTCATGAAATTAAAAATTTTCATCTAGATTTTCATGCACCAAATTAACAATTTTATTTGATACTGATATTGATTTACTTTTCTAATTTAGCTTAATTCCACTAGAATTTTTGTTTATCACTTATTTTCAAAGGTCTATGATATGACATTTTATCCCACAATAAAACTATTTTTCATTTGGTGACATTCATATCATAATTCTTCTTAACTATAGCTTTCTTCATAGTTTTCTTAACATTCTTCTCCTTCTTATTCCCTATGAAATACTTTTTTGATTTTTTTGATTGCCTCTAAATTTTTGTGGTATTTTATTCATATCAGTATATGAATAATGCATAGTTGGTACATGAAAACACTCATCATAACTATGACCACTTATATTTTAATAATCAAATATGTCTTCAAGACACTCAAATCTATTCTTGATAGACAAATCCTTCTTCAACTATGAATTATGCCTCAGTTATACAGGATTTTTCTTTATATCAAATCTTATTTCATTTTAATGATGGCCTACTATAAATATCATGCATATACATATTATTCCAATAGTAAATAGGTTGATTCCCAAATTTCCAACAACACCAATAGTATACAAAAAATATTAATTTATTATTTTATGCTATAACTTTTCTAGATATGACATCATGTTTCTTTTGAATAATACGATTCTTTATATGAGCTCTATTAAGGGAACAATAATTCATTCTATTATTCATGTACAAATTTTATGAAATAGTATATTTTTCAACAAACTTCTTCAACAATATTTGACCAGAATTCCCTTTTGAACCTATACTTGTAGATGAAAAAACATTAGCACAAACATAAACTTCTGTAATAAGGGTTATCCACTTCAATGAGATTGCAATAGACTTATCTTTGAATACTTCTTAACACTTTAATGATTCTTGTAATAAGTAAGACTCTTTTTAGAATTACTCATGGACTATTTTATAATATCACCATTTTGTGAAGTTTCAGCTTGTATATTCTCTATATTTCTTAACTTGACCTTCAACTCAATATATTTAATATTTAGAGAGTTATTAGGGTCTTTGAATGATTTCAACACATCTTCACATTATTTATGATAATTATTCAGCTGTTTTCCTTAATATTTTTCAAATTGAATTCCATTTCAAGACACCTCTTGTTGATAAAATGTTTCTCATCTTCAATAGCTTTTAGTTTTTCTTCCCATTGACTCTTTATTTTCTAAACATGATCATAATGTATTTTATTTACCTCCAGTAAATAATTATTCATCTCTTTAGTTATATTTATCTTAACCTCTAGCTTAGGTTATTTTACATTAATAAAAGTTCTCTATAGTTTCTCCAATGAATGTATTACTTATGTAAAAAACTTTTTACTCACAATATTCTCACAAAAATTCATTTTTAATTCATCTTTGACCAAATTAAGTCTTTCATTTAAATGTAATATAGAATATTCTATTTATTTTTCTTCTCTGATGAATGTATCATCCTTCTCTTTGATTTCTAAGTGAGGGTCCTTAATACTCATGGTAGATTTATGTTATTGTTAAATGTAATGAATCATCTCTGTAAGAACCTTATTAGTTACTTATTTCTCACACACATTTCTTTGAAATTATTCTTCAACATAGGATAAATGTTCATTGAAAAGTGATACAATTTATTCTTTGGAATCAATAATTTGTGGGAGAAGTTTAAATATTTGAAAATTATTTGCTGATACTTTCTCCATATCCTCAAATTCCTCTTCATGCTGTGAATTTTCATGATATAGTTCCTTGATAAAAGAAAATATGTAAGTGGATACCTTAGTAGGAATATTCTTCAGATAATTTTTGATATTTTAATAAAAAATAACCGAGCGTTTCAATATATTCTTATTCATCACCACTTGAACTAGATTTATCAAAAGTATCTTTATCAACTGCTTTAATAAATACAGCTGATAGAATATCATTCTAATAATATTTTTTTTATGTATCCTCTTTTTTCTTTAAATTATTTATCATCTTTATTGCCTATTTCTTCTATCTGTTCTTCAAGATTTTTGAAGAATCCTCCCTGTTGACACTGATTGAGATATGAACCGAAATTTTCATCTGAGAGAACTGTATTAAATTTTAAAATTAAAACATGAACTTCATATAATTATGATACAAATGACTGGGAAAAAAAGATATATCTAATCAGAGGTGTAGCCTATGCTCTGGTTATAATTAAAGTTCCTAGTGGATCATGTAGGCACACTAGGGGGGGTGATATAGTGTATATAAGTTTTTACCAATTTTTCTTTTCTTTTCTCTTAACCCTTTTTAATTCTAAACTCTGCACTTGTTAGAGTGAGTGTATCTTCCCTATTAACAAAAAAATATACCATATGCAAGGAAACAAGAAAATGATGCACAACACACAATATTTTTACAAGGTTCACCCCCAATGTGGGTGAATACACCCTTTCTATGTTCAGGATGATCTGAGACAAAAATTATTCACTAATAATGAATCACCAATTACAAGTGGGTTGGTTAGGTATCACCCTAATACCATTTTGGGTAGGTAATAACCTTTTCCCAAATTATACTAGCATCCCACTATTTTTCTTTATATTGGAATCACACCAATGTTCTTTATAATAGAATCCCACCTGTGTTTTAAAAATAAAACACTTAACAAAATAAGAAAGACCAAAATAACTTCAAGATGACATTGCAACACAAAAAATGATCATCCTCTATGAGCCACTAAAATAAGAAGATTATACACTTTCTCACTTCAAATGAAACTCTTCAACTATCTCTGAATATAATCAACAACATTGCATTCTAGTCGGCTTAGTACACTCACCTGAATTGTAGAAGATAACACTTCCAATTACTCTCACTATAGAAATATAATGAAAAAAATAAAGTTATATCGATAAACTATAAGTTTTCTTCTTCTTTGTATCATTGAAAAAAATCCTTCATCTCAACTCAATTATTACACACATCAATATCATGTTATTTTCAGGCATGTAGTTATAAATATCACAGGAAAATATTTAATTCATGTAATTCTTCACACTGTTTTTTGTGTCTTTTTTGTGCAATAAAAAATGCACAATAATATATATTCTTTTGATCTTCTATGTGAAAGTACACAATGCTAGTGAACACACACAAATATTATCTCACTTTAATTTCCCTAACATTTCACTTTTCCCAAGAATGCATATTAAAATGTGTAGCATGCATGGTTTATAAAGAATGCATGCATCTTATGTTTTATGTTTGAAAACCATAAAATTAATTTATTATATACTTTGTGTATGATAAACACAATATAATCACCCTCAATTTACTATGCATGGATTTATCATACAATATCACTTTTTTATTCCTTCGCACTACATGCATGATGCCACTACCACTGTATTTTTTAAATGCATGTATCACATACGAAAGTAAATAATTTCACTGCCTTAAATACATGAGATGTAAACTACCATCAATAATGTATCTTCACTACAATAAGATGCATGAACACACATGAGACTTGCACATTCTATGTGAAGACTTCCTACATGTACTACATACACTACATCAACTCCTTCACATAAAGTATGTGACCTTTACATAAATTGTGAAAAAAATGAATAAGAGACTCCCTTTCATGAAACAAAATCATTCACAGTTAAAAAAATTCATGTGAGAATAATAAAACATAAGTTCTCTCTGTTCATTATGAAAGATAGGGATATTCAAATAACACTTTTCTTATTTCTTTATGGAAACAAGTTTCTTCAAGAAACTATCCGAGTGTACTAAGAACATGTCGAACACTCATGGACTTCTACATCTACATGAAAGTATTAATTGCATGGAACTTATTCCTTATGAAAACTAGATAAGTTTCACAAGTTTATTTCTCTCCCAATATTATATCATAGGAGTGATAAAACATAAATAGAAAATGATATCAGACTTTGGTATATATAGACAACTATACCACCAACCTAGCTTATTCACACCGCCTCTCTTCAATAATACCGCATCTATTTCGCAACTACAGATAAACACCGTCATTATAAAACCTTTTTTATTTAAACTATTTTTTATATTTTGATCTTCATTTTTATCAGGAAAATTAAATTTAATGATATTTATATCATAATGAAATTTTTAGGATGAAAAAACAAATCCCCAAAGCCAATTTTTGAACTTCTGATGATGTTGTTATGAATCTTCTAGTGATATCCTGATAAAATGTAGTTCACGAATGGGATCAGTGGATAAGGCAACACAATTGAATAGAAAAAATGTCTCATATGAATAGATTTAATGTACCAGATAGTTTTGGTTCTTTCAGAGATACAATAATGAGGAAAAACTGATCTGACATAGAAATAAAAACCAATTTTATACTACTTTATAATACAATATTCATTCTATGTGGATCAAAAAATCATTACCCAACCTCTCTCATAACTTTATTGCACCACCCCTTGGTGGGTGCTATACTCTGCCATTGTTCCACCCCCCCTTCATGGTGGTTAACCACATGACCATGAACCTCCCGTGGGCACCCCTATGTACACGCTCTTCCACCCCCTTTTTGGCCGGATAGGGGTTGACTGCACACCTATACAATGGATGAATTCCAATTGGTTGGATCATATGTTGGTATTTTTTTAAACATTCAAACCATTAAAAAATATATCACCATAGTATAAAACAAAATTCAAATCCAACCATATACAATTATTCTTCATAAAAAATAATTTATATTTTGCATGGTTCTTCTTCCTTTTTACTCCAAAATTTATCAATAATTTGATAATAAAACATCCAAAATCTCTAATTTTATATATTTTCTTGACATTATTATTGATAATTAGTATCATATTATCTCCTTAAAATGTGTTAAACAATGTGGATTGTCCCAATAAAATTAACACATGTTTTGGAAATTAAGAACAAATCTTCAATTGTCACAATTATTTGGGTAGAAATTCATTTTTGATGGCATCCTTAAACATACTAAACAATGTTGTAAACAATGTTTTATTCTTTGAAACATGCCACTTCCATTAAAATCACTTCAAAAAATCATTATATTAAATGTTTCTTCATTAAAAGAAACTCATCCAACCAAATAATCCTTACCAACATATGAATATTTCTCAAAGAAAATTCAATGACAAAATTAAAACCTTCTATAACATTGAATTTTAATCAAAAAAATATATTTACAAAAAATAGAACAAAAATATTAATTTAATAAATTTGTATTCTTTTGTTTTTGGATAAGTGGTGAAAATGACTACATCAATAAATCAGATATGTCAATTTCCTACATAAAGAAATCGACTATGTCAAATTTACCATGCCATAGAATCAGCTAAGTAGAAATTGATTACATTGATAAGATCACCTATGCATATAATCACCTACATGATATTTTGGATATGTAAAAATATTATGAGGAGTAATCATTTACCTGAATCACCTACTTGAAGAAACAGACTATGTCGGTTTTAGATACATGATTAATAATCCTATATGAATCATTTTAGCTATGTCATAAAAAATAAGCTACGTGGATAAAATTATAAAAATCTATTATGTCATGTTGCAAGTTGGTATTTATTACCATTGAAGAACTCAAGTGAAATTTTAATGCTTCTGTACAATATTTAAATGATCGATTACCTATTTTGGGTAAAATTAAATTTATTAGAGCCGAGTACCAATAAATAATTCAAGTATAAGGATATTTTATTTTTCTCTTCTATTGATGAGGTATTTCAAAGAAAAATGATGTGTCACTAATCTTAGATTTGATAGAACATGTGGTATGATTTTAAATAAGAATTAGTGTATCCATTTCAGATTATTGTAGATTTTTTTATGAAAGGTGAAGTGAACAAAAAATATAAATAAATCATTCTCAAATCTATCTAAAATGACACACTATTTTTCTAAGAAATTATGGAAGAAGAAGTCTAATTTCAATAGTGGTGCTTATTGACGATTATTGCCGAATTATGGAGACTCTCATTGATTAGTTTATTTTTTAGATCATTTCTCTTGGAGATATTTAATTTTTTTCAGTTGTACCTTATAGATATGAGATGAACTTTTTAAGCTCTCTATTTATTATCTTTCATTATAGAGGTTCCCAGTAAAGGAACTATTTAAGGATATTGTTTGTAAAGACTTTCTAGATATCGATTAAAATCTCTTGTAATTATACCAAGTGTTGAATACTTAGACTCAATCCTCCAGTCCCTGAAAAAAGGGCTGGAAGTACTTTAAAAAAGGTATGGTCTAGTGAAAATCATACCACTCATGGAGAAGAGTGGTGGGAAAGTAGACTATGATACTTTTATTTCCCAAACCACTATAAATATCTAAGTCTGTTTCTCTTCTTTATGATTTTATTTACATTTCATTACTTGTTAAAGAGAAGACAAAAAGTTAGTCATAAACTAAATGGGTGGGGGTGGGGGTTTATAAGTGAATAAAAATTTAAAGAACTCAATTCACCCCCCTTTTGATGCTTAATACATCCCGTCTCCAACAACAACTTGGAATGTGATTAGTGTAGATAAATAATTAGATTGTTCTTTAGAAGAAATCAATGATAGTTAAAAAGTTTTTGGTTTATATACTAACATTAATAATAATAATCAATGATATATGGATTAGGTATCTACAAAATACCTTACTAATTTTATATTGAACTCCGATTATCATGATACTTCAGATGATGAATTTAGTTAAACTTCTTTAAAGGAGAAAACTTTGTTTCATTGGATGATGAATATAGTTTACCTTAATATAAAAAATGACTAGATACATGACTCTTCTCAATAAAAATATTTCTTATGTAATGAAAGAGTATGGTTATTCCATGTTAGAAATTTCTAAGTCTAATAGTAGGATTTCAAAACAAGATTTAAAAATTTATAAACTCATATCTGAATTAGATTAGAAATATAGTTTTAGTTTAACCCATGATGATCAAAATTTTGGTATGGAACTTAATTATGAGACTCTAAATTTGAAAAAAAATCTATCAAATTTTACTTATGGGAAGGAAGATTTCGATAAAATTTATAGATAGTTGAAACAATGTAAACAAATCTGAGTTAGGATTCACTCTAAAAAGGTACATTTCCAATAATATTACTTCATCCTTAAAAACACACCTTTTTGTAAAAAATTTAAAAGAGTAGGTCACTAGTAGAAAAAATATTCTTTAAGTTATGTCAAATCTTTTCATTTTCATAACTATTATATTTCTAGAGAATTACCAGTTTTAAAACATAAAAGAGTTAGATAGATACAAATTCCTAAATTTTTGTCTGCTAATACTTATGGACCTAAGAATGTTTGGATACCAAAACCATAGTTTTTACATTTTTAGGAAGTATAGATGAGTACTAGAAGTCGAAACATTTGGTACATAGATAATAGATGTTTAAGACACTTAAAAAATAAATAAATAGAATCTTGGAATGATTAATATAAAGTAATAATTTTTGGGTTAGATAAGGTGATGTAAATGGTTTAGAAAGGGTGGGGGGGGGGTGAATAGACCAGCTTAAAAATTAAAAAATAGATAAAATAATTTCATAAGATAAAAAAAATTATCAGAGTTTGTTAATTAAATAAGAAGGATAAATTAAATAAAAAAAATATATTTTTAGAGTGGTTTGTTCCAAAGCGAACCTAATCCAATTTTATACATATATACTATGTGAGAGATACATTATGAACTATACTATTTTTTTTATGGGGAATCATAACCTGATTATAAAATCCATTTCTATAAAGTGGAGGGATAACCTTACCAACACACTTGATTTTGTATGGGTACTCACAAAACAATTACAGTACTGACTTTATATTATAGGATTCTCAACTTTAATGGTCCTAAATTTTGAATCTAGGAGTCAAAACTAAAGAATGAAATAATTATTTTGAATGTAAAATCATAAATTAAAAGTGTGAGAAAAATTGTGAGAGATATGAAGTATTGTTACAGACACAAGAAAACAGGTTGAAATAGATATAAGATTAATATGAGAGGCATACCTACAGTTTCTTGAGTAATATATCTATTAATCCCATTAAGGAAATAGTAGTAAAAGAATATGTGGTTAAAAACTGGAGAGAAAATATCACCCATGAAATAAAAAAACTGTACAACAATTTAAAAGTTCACAAATTTGTTCTCAAAGGATTAATAATTTTTTGAAATTGTTATGGATGATGTTCAATGTATTCCAATAAAACTCATCCTTTTTTTAAATAGAAAATTGAAAATACTAACAAACATATTTCATTAGAAAAAATTCAAAGTAATAATAAAATTTACAAAATAATCACAAAAAATATCGAGGAGAGATAAATAAGTTTATTTAATTATCATCAGGATAGTTATTAAAAAATGTTTGAATAAATTAAAAAAAATATATTTAATAATAAGTTTTTTGGGAATAATACATTAAAAATATTTTCTCTTTAATCAGTCAAATAAATCTTTTAAAAAATCATAGAATTTGAAAATAAAATTAAAATTAATACAATGACATGAATTTTTCTTAAATAGATATAAAATACCTTTGATAATAATAAATATTATTCTAGAAATCAATTAACACATAAATTATTCAAGATAAATAAACATGAAGTTTACAAGATAAAAAACCATTACTCTTTTGAAATTAAAGAAAAATTTAAATTTTTAATATTAACAATTTAGAAAAATAATTTTAAAAATAAATTTTAACTGTCTGAGAATAATTATTATGTATTTTAAAATAAAAAAACTTAATATAAAACTACAATAAATAAAACTACCAAAAAATTACTAAAAATATAGAATCCTAAGAAAATGATAAAAAAATTATTTTATGACACTAAAGAAGAATAAGAGAACCTAGATATGGTGGTATAATGCAGAAGAATACTTCATGATAAAAAATCATGGTCATAGTCCATGGTCGCATCTCATAGTCATATATAATGGTTATGGTAACACCTTACATTAGTATATAGATTATAGTCACTGTGTTCCTCATGACTGGAGAAAATAACTTATGGTTGAACCCTTTATTCATAGTAGTAGCTGACATAAGCACACAATTTATGGTTTCAAGTGTTCTTTTTTATGGTCACATGAAATAATGAATGGATTTATCTGTATGAACTATTCATAAAAATTGTGGTGATATCTAGTTGGATTTATTTCATTTTACATACTTGAATCATCATCCCTTCTAACAGTGTTTTGTATCAATGGTTTGAAAGATGCGATAACCTCAAACACTTTTACATGGAATGTGATTAAATTACTTCTTCATGTATAATATGTTATATTTTTTATTCAAAATTATTTTTAAAATAGATTGAGTGTTTTTTAAATTTGAATTGGCGTGTCCCTCACTAGGAGTTTTAATGTTTTAGTCAAACCATAGTGTTCTTTGACTGAAATGGTGAGATTGAACTAGTGTGTATTTCACTAAGATTTGTCTCATTTCAGTCAAATAAAGGTTTTCTTTGATCACAATGGAGATTTATAAATATGTTATGATGATATATCTTATGATTTAACTCTTCTTCAATCCAAATAAATTCTCCAGATATTTTTCCAGCATCCGCGTGATGGGGAAATCAAAAATTGGTGTTTGATTTTACCCAAATCTTGGTGAAATCCCCAAGGGAAACTTACACCAAGAACCCAACACCATCTTTGTGGGGGAGGATCAAAACCTTTTGGACAGTGATTTAAATTAACTCATTATGTTCAATCTATCTTCTCCCTATGCCTATATATTTTTAAATAATCAAAAGGGTTTGAAACTCAAGGTAGAAACTAGAATATGGTTTCTGAATCCCTCAAAGTGATGAATCAAGACATGGTCAAACTTGGCTATTTAGATATAAAAAATTATTTCAGTGTAAAGGAAAGATGAAGTTTATTCTTATGATGTTGAATATTTTTTACATTCTGGAATTGAATCATCCTCCTCTTCTTGATGAACCCACTCCAAATCCTGATGGCACACCTGTTGACATGACTCAAGTCGAGAAAATTCGGGAAATGAGGAAGAAATGAGAAAATGATCATGTTTTGTGTCGAGGAAATATTATCAACACATTATCAAATCATATTTATGACTATTTATACCAAATGAATACTGTTCAAGATACTTTGGATTTATTAGAGTTCAAGTAAAAAGATGAGGAAGAAGACACCAATAAATTTCATATTGAAAAGTTTCTAAATTTTAAGATGGTGGATAAAAATACAATGTTAGAGGAAGTTCATGAGCTTCAAGTTATAGAAAATAAACTTATTTCCCTTAATATTAATATACCCAAAAAATTTCAAGTTGGTGTAATTATTACTAAATTACCACCTATGTGGAATGATTTTGGTTAATCTCTGATTAAAAATGGTGATGATATCTCCTTATAACAATTGCAAAAACTTCTTTATATTAATAAAGAATCCATGTTGAGAGACATGGGTATGGATTTGAAATTTTATAACAAGGGTAATATTATCAAGGTAAAGACATAACCAAAATATTTCATAAATGTAAAAAAGAAAATTCAATAATTCAATAATAAAGGAAATACTTCCAAGAAGAAAGTAGAATTCTTTGTCTATAGAAAACCAGGGCATTTTTTAAGGGAATGTCACTATTGAAATAAAGTTGATAAACCTGCTAAAAATATGATAACTGAATAGAATCTATTCATAATGATATCTGAAGTTAATATGACTTCGATGAATATGGGATGGTGGCTTGATTTTGGGGAAATGGTGTGCGTGTGAAAGGATCATTCGATGTTCGAAAAATTTGATGATTGTACTATCAAGAATAAAATAAACCTTGGAAATAATGCATATATCAATGTTAGAGGACAAGAGAGCATGGAGATAGACTTTACTTAAGGGAAGAATTTGACTCTTCTTAATATGTTGTATTTTACTAAAATTCAAATGAACTTAGTTTCTATCGATCTTCTATGTAAGAAGGGATTTTGGGTTTTATTCATATCTAACAAGGTTATCTTATCAAAAGGAGGCATATTTGTGGGGAAACAATACTTAAATGATGGAATGTATCAACTATACATTAATAATATGATTGAATATTCTACTTACTTTAATGATTCCTCTATTTTTTTTATGATCGTTTATCACATGTTAATTATAATTCATTAAAAGTAATGAATAAGTTAAACTTTATTAACTTTGGAAATGAATTTAACAAATGTGAAACATTTGTAGAATCTAAAATAGTTAAGAATCATTTTCATACTTTTGAAATAAATTATGATATATTATAATTATTACATTATGATATTTTTGAATTAAATGGATTATTAACTCATAGAAGAAAAATATATTTTATTACTTTTGTTGATAGATGGAGTAGATATTTACACATATATATATTCTCAAATCAAAAGGAAGAATCATTTAATATGTTTAAAAAGTATAAATCAAAAGTTGAAAGCCTATTAAACAAAAATATTAATGTATTATGCTTAGATAGAGGTGGTGAATACTTTATGTACAATTTTAATGAGTTTTGTGAAGAAAATGGTATAATTCAGCAAAGTAATGCTCCTTACACACCTCATAAAAATGTCTTAGCTGAAATTAAAAATCATTCTTTAGTAGAAATGTTTAATTTCAAGATTAATATATCTATGTTACCATTAGATTTATGTGGAGAAAAATTATTGGTCGTATGTCATATTCATAATATGATTTCCTCCAAGAAAACTAAGTTATCCCCTTATGAAATTTGGAGAGGCATAAGACCTAATCTTTATTATTTCAAAGTGTGGGGCTATTTAACTTAATATAGAGTTCCTGATCCAAAACAAACTAATATTCATCCTAGATAAATTAAAGGCATTTTTGTTGGATATGCAGAAAATAACAAAGAACATATAATTATGGATTTAGGAGCTAATATAATTATTGAATCATAGGATGTAGAGTTTTTAAAAAAAATATGTTTTATAAAGATTATGTGGAGGAAATTATTCCTCAAACACCTATCTCATGTACTCCATCTAGTTAAAATACAATAGTAGAGAATAATTATGATTCTAGAGTTGAACTGAAATAGAGTAAAAGAATTAGGAAGGAGAAACATCTATATCCAGATTTTATTTAGCAGGATTCCATAGTTTTTCTTATTTAAGGAGATCAAAATAATCATATTTTGAATAAGTATCCTATGGCATTGGATATAAAAGATGACCCAAAGACTTATAAATAGGATATGACTTCTAGAGATGTTTCTTTATTAAAAGAAGAAACTAATGATTAAATAGATTCTATTATAGGGAATAATACTTGGGACATTATGGATTTACCAAGAGGTTCAAAACCTATTGGTTGTAAATGGGTTTTCAGAAAGAAATATGATTCCCCTGGTAACATTCAATATTTTAAATCTAGATTCGTTTCTAAAGGTTTTAGACAAAAATTAGGTATCAATTATTTTTATACTTTTGCTTCTGTAGCTTGGATTACTTCAATAAGGATATTTTTTTTTCCTTAGATTCAATTAATAATTTATATGTCTATCAATGGTATGTAAAAACTAAATTTTTAAACGGAGAATTAAATGAAGAGATTTTAATGGAACAACCAAAATCATTTATTTTACTGGGTAATGAAATAAAAGTTTGTAAACTAGTTAAATATCTTTATGTTCTTAAACAAGCTCTGAAGCAATGACATGAGAAATTCAATTATATTATTTTATATAACGGATTTACTCATAAAAATGAAGATAAATTTGTTTATTCAAAGTTTAAAATAGAGTATGGAGTTATTTGGCATCTATATGTGGATGATATGTTATTTTTTGGAACCAATATGATTGGTGTAATTGAGACAAACAATTACTTATCTTATATGTTTAAAATAAAGGATCTTAGAATAGTTGATACTATTCTAGGTATTAATGTTTGAAAACATAGTGGGGGTTATTACTTGAGTCAGCCTCATTACATAGAAAAAATGTTAAATAAATTCAATCATCTTGTTTTCAAGGATGAAAATACTCCATTTGATTTTAGTGTTAATTTTTTTATAAATGCAGGTAGAGCTGTAGAAAAACATGAGTATTCTAGTTTAATTGGTTATTTAATTTATGAAATTCATTATACTAGACCTGATATTGATTTTTGGTATATAAAATGAGTAGATATACTAGTAATCATAGTGTGGATCATTGGATATGTATAATGATAATTCTTGGATACTTAAGAAAGACCAAATATTTAAGTTTATACTATAATGATTATTCAAATGTATTAGAAGGATACACCGATGAAAGTTGGATTACCAGTATTGGTGATGATTAATCCACATCTAGATGGTTGTTTACTCTTGAAGGTTGTGCTATTTCTTTGGCGAGCAAGAAACAAAATTGTATTTCATATTTGATCATAGAGTCAGAGTTTATCAACTTAGAAACATGTGGAAAGGAAGGTGAATAGATTAGGAATATATTATTGGATATTAGATTTTGGCTTTGTTTGATGCCTCTAATATCTATTAGTTGTGATAGTGAAGTAACATTATCAATGGAATATAGTCTCTTGTATAATGGAAATTCTAGACATATAAGTTTGATACATGATTATGTGAGACAATTTTTACAATATGGAACTATAAAAATGGTCTATGTGAGATCGTGTAAAAATATTATGGATCTGTTTACAAAATCTCTATTGAGAGAGGTCATTCATGAAAAGAATAAATATATGGGGTTAAAACTCATAGAATAAATCATTTTAATAATGGAAACCCAACAATTTATTTAGGTAGATCCTAATCAAAGTGTTTAATGGGTAAAAAAAGTTGTGAAGATGATTGTTGATATTGACAATTATAACCCCAATTTTTTGGTGTCAATATCAACCATTATGAAAATGGGTTGAGTTATAAACTCTTAACAAAATATTAAGACTTAATTAGTTATGTTATCTAATATTGGAAGCACTTGTTAATAGTTTTCCTATGTGAACTTAGAATTTGTGTCGCTTCTTACAAGATTTAATGGGTTTACTCCTTAGAGAGTTCATGTAAAGGATATAATAACATGACCATAAAAGTGATAAAAATGGGATGTTGGATTAAAGTTCATTTTATGTATGATATATATTGTTTATCTTAAATATTAACAAGTTTAATGTTTAAAAAACTTATGAATATGATAAAACTTTGAGATATTGATACTAAGTAATGGTTTAAATAAAAAGATACCTTTATTATATATAATGACTCACTTGTGTTCTGGAGAAATAATATTTTTGAAAAAAATTGGGGGATTATTATATTTTTTTATTAAAAATATTTATTAAAATTAATAGAGTTATTTTCAAATTCAAACCGGTGTGTCCCTCACTAACAGTTGTATTGTTTTGGTTGAACCAAGGTGTTCTTTGACTAAAATGGAGAGATCAAAATGGTGTGTCCCTTACTAAGAGTTGTATTATTTTAGTCGAACCAAGGTGTTATTTAACAAAAATGATGATTTATAAATAAGGGATGAAGAGATCTCTTTGGGGTTAATTCTTCTTTAGTCTAAAGAAATTATCTAGATATTTTACTAGCATCTACATGGCAGGAAAATCAAAAATTGGTGTTCGATTTTACCCAAACAATGGGAAAATATTCAAGGAAAAATTCCATCGATAACCCTTAACCATCTTTATGGGGGAGGATCAAACCCTTTTTGATAGTGAATTAAATTCATGAATCAAGTTTCAATCTGTCTTCTCCTTCTGCCTATATATTTTCCAATATACTCCATCCAATGGACTAGTAGTGCCCCTCACAGATGTAAATGTGAAATTAAATATTGTGTATCATACAACAGAAGATACACATTCAACATGATATGAGTACAATTGGTCAATAAGTTTATTTTTCAAGATAAACATTTAAGAAATTACTCATGCACGAATGGACTAGAAGTACTACACATGGATGATCATAGTATACTTAGGAAGCATAGAAGTGTGAATTATTACAGTCATACATATATTTACTCAGGGATGTAGAAATAAATAAATCAGGACTAGAGGTTCAAAAATAAAAAGAAAACATTAAAAAATTAAGAAAAAATTGAAAAAAACTTAAATAGTAAAAAATATTTTACTTTATATTAACAAAAAATAAATAATTAACAATTAATAAACTATAAATTTTGTAATTAAAAATTCGCAGTATGTGAGATAAAAGTACTATGAGAAATTATAATCAACCATTTTATAAAAAAAGACTATAATAAAATTACTTAATAGTAATAAAATAAAATAAAATAATTATCCTGAGTTATTATAATTTTCAAAAAACACACCAAAATAAGATTTACAAACAATTAACATCAATAAATTCCCCTAAAACCCTCCAAAAATATCCCCATTTTAGAAATTACAAAACCGAACAATATTTTTAAAAAATATTTTAAAAAAATTATCCCCCTTTTTGAAAGTTATTGAAAAAGAAAATTAAAAAAATAAATAAAGTTAAAAAAACATAGTAAATGAAAAAATATTAGAAGTTCCCATCTACCCTAGCATAAATTTATATACAAATAGTCAACCGATAAGAGTAAATATTAAATTTTGTAATTAAAAAATAGTGTGTATATAATAAAAAAGTAATAAATTATAAAGAATATAACACAGTAAGTTCTGACATATTTTTCTCAAATTTGGTAGAATATTAAGGTTTAGTTAAAATATCAGTAAGCTGATTTTTTAGGTATATATTATAAAAAAATACCACTTTATCAATATAATCATGAATAAAATGAAAACACATGTCAATAAGTTTAGTCATAGAATGAATTAAAGGAATATTTGAGATAAAAACAATAGATGAATTATCATAATAAATAGCTATATTTTTAAAATTAAAATAATTGTAAGAAAATTTTTGTTTAATCTATAAAGATTAAGAGAAACAATAAGAAACAATTGAATACTCACTTTCAATAGTTGTAAAAGAAGCAAAATTTTGTTTCCTTGAACTTGAATAAACTAAATTCTTACCTATATTGTGACACATACCTAAGGTTATTTTTCCATCATGCCCAAATCCTTTAAAATCTATGTTTGAGTAACTAATTTGATCAAAATAATTTTTTCCAACATAAAATAATCTATAATTAATAGTTTATTTAACATTTATAATAATACATTTTATATCTTTTAAGTGAGATTTTGTAGGTTTTGATTAGAATCTCACACATAAATAAAAATGAAACATTATAATAGTTATAGAAGTAGTTAAATATAGAAAACTATCAATCATGCCTCTAAAATATTTTAAATCAATAGATTATTCAAAATATCAGAATCTAATATAAAAATAATACTTATAGGGGTTTTAAAAGATTCATAAGAATCAATACCAAAACAATTAACCAAATATTTATCATATTTATATTGATTCAAAAATATTCCATAATTTCTTTGTAAAATTTTAATTCCTAGAATTTTTTTTAATTATTTTATAATATTCAAATCAAACTCATTATCCATCAAATTTGAAAAATCATTTCAATGAAAATAATTTTAATATAAAAAAATATATCATCAACATAAATTTGAATAATTAAAATACAATTTGAAATACTTTAAAAAAAAAAGTTGGATCTGACTTTTCTTCAGTAAAATCATTTTTGAATAAAAACAATGCAAGTCCATCATACCTAGTATGAGGTTCTAACTTAATACCATATAAATCTATAGAAATCCTAAAAACATGATTATGAAATTCATCATTTTCAAAACTAGGTGGTTGAGAACTATAAAATTATTCATAAATTAAACCATTTAAAAACAAACTTTTCAATCCATTTGAAATAACTTAAAACCTAGAAAACCAGAAAAAGATAAAAAATTATAACAAATTAAACCTTAGAAATAGGTGGACAAGATTAATCTAAATCGATACATTCTCATTGAAAATAACCTTGAGAAAAAAGTATATCTTTATTCTTAACAACATGTCCAAATTCATCCATCTCATTTCTAAAAATACATTTAATTATAATAACATGATATTCTATAGATTTTTAACTAATGACTAAAAATTATTTTGAGAAAATTGATAAATATAATCATGGATAAAAACAACACAATTAGATTCTTTCAAAGCATCATCAACCTTATTATAAAAAAATTAAATATAAAAAGATAATTAACATAAAAATTAAAAATAGAATTTATAGTTTTAATACAAAAATAAATATTACCAATAACATTGTAAAAAGGATGATATCTATGAATCATCTAAAATTTAGGATTAGGTTAAAAATGTGTTGGTTCACGCCCAAATTTACCCAAGAGAAGAAGGGTAGAACGGTCCTTGTAGTGTAGCTTGGGTTGTCGATTCCACAGAGACCTAAGAAGATACCTAAGATACACAACCTAAGGGATGGATTTTTGGCTATGAAGTGGCCAACTTGGATTGATTTTGGATGGGTTTTAAATATATCTAAAATATTTAAGTGGATTCAATTTAAAAGAATGAGTTGATCCTAGGTTATCACTCGGGGTGGATTGGATGTATTTTCTTTTTAATGATTTCAATTTCTTAAATTTGAGATGGGTTCATTTAAGGAGATAAAACAACATCATCACTTACTGGTTTAATGCCTACACCCTCTAATACTAATCACCTATACACTTGAAGGATCAAAGTTTTGAGCACTTCAAGGTAAAGGATCTTATTAGTACTTGAAGTGTGTGGCCTTAAATTCAACAAGGACGATGGAGTTTAAAAATCATCAAATAAAAATCCCAATTAAAGAAGTGATTATACATTAATTAGGTGATAAATAACATCCAATCCAGCCCCTTTCTACTCCCTTGGATCAACCCATAAGTGGGTTAGCCCTCCATTGATCCCATGGTTTCAATAGAAGCGGAAAGTAGACTCATAAGGGAGGAATGGAGAAGTAAAGAAAACAACAAAAATAAAATGATCACTCCACCGTTGTGTGAATAATTTCACAAGGGTTGGTGTGAATAAATTCACACCTTGATCCAACGGTATCAAAGTGATATTAAGAACAACAGAATAAGAGTATAAGAAGAACTTTTATTAAGAAACTAAAGTGAATTGAACAACTTACATGTGAAAGACAAAATTGAGGCAACAAAAATGCAGCATAACATTACAATTAAACAAAGCATCCAAGATCCTCAACTCCTTCACCACCACTGCCTTAAATAGGCATTTTGTGAGCCTTGGGTCGAACCAACAACAGTACAAAGCATCTTAATTAATTTTTCTAGGCTATAGGTGGTGGAAAGCATGTGGAATTTGGACTTTTCCACGTTTGACCCGAGGTGGCAGCCAGCTTTACTTCACCTAACGGACGCGTCTGTAAGACCTTCTAGACGGCCGAATAAGGGTGGGCCATACAAGAAGAAAACGGAGCTCGGGATGTCTTCTAACCGCCTGTAAACTTTGGGCCCATTTGGAGTTGTGGATTCCGAGATATGAGCAAAGTAGTGGACTGTTTTTCTGGGCCGCAGAATCTGGCCCAGAATTTTATCTCTAACTTGGGACGACTAAATGACCAACATGGAAGCCGAATTAGCATTAACTCCTGAAGAGTGATTTGTTAC
Source organism: Viscum album (assembly GCA_963277665.1). Taxonomy (NCBI): domain Eukaryota; kingdom Viridiplantae; phylum Streptophyta; class Magnoliopsida; order Santalales; family Viscaceae; genus Viscum; species Viscum album. The sequence continues at coordinate 1,055,169,991 of OY728125.1, read as the reverse complement.
TATACATGTCTTCTAGAATCCCATGAAATTTTGGATTAATTGGGCCTTAATGTTGGGCCCCACAGTCTCATCAGTGGGAAGGTGTCCAATCTGCCTTCTCCAGAATTGCTTCCTTTCATTGCCAAATATCTCCATCATCCTCCATGAATTCTCCACTGATCCCTGAATCAAACATGTTCATATTTAAGTGTAGATCAATTTTCAAAAATATAAAATTAAAATATTTAAAATTCAATTCCTTACAATCAGATGAATCATTGGGTACTTTAAATGATGTTCAAAAATGTACCACATAATAGTGCATTTTAAGAAGGTATTACAAACATAATGTGAAATGATGTTCAAAGTGTAAAATGCACTAAAATGGTGTTTATGAATAACAAAGAACATAAAAATTATGTATATTAACAATAAATATTAGCCTCATTTAGTGGCTAATCATGTGTATTATACCTCTCAATTGATTCATTTTCCTATTGAGGGTTTTCTTTACTAAAATTAAAATATCTATATTCATTGGAAAAACATCTAAATTAGAATACAATTTCGCATTAATTTCATAAAACATAACATGAATAGATTGTTCAATAACTATTATTATTTTATTATAAACTCTACAATCTTACTATTATTTTAATAACTGAGAAAAAACCTTCCCCACTCTTAGCATAAATTTTTCCAAATTATCCTTAAAATTCAAAATAAAAACTTTTCTTACAAAAATTATAAAATAACCAACATTAGGTTTTTACCTTTAAAAAATTCATAAAGATTTTTATTTTAAAAAGGAATAACAATAATTATATTTTATATATAAAAAAAATAAAAAAATGGATCCAGCTCAAAAATATCTTGAAAAATTATTGTAACACTCCGATATTTTATGAAATATTTTTTTTCAAATAAATTCATTTTCTTTGATAGCTTGAGTTACACACAACATCAAGTTTAAATTAATCATGGCATACTATTAAAATATTTTTTTATTAAAATCATAGTTATTTATTAGATTTTTGATTGGAGGGTATTAATATGACTAAATAAATTATGAAAAATGTATGGTTATAGATGTGTAAAATTAATTCATTGGTTATAAATAGATTATAAATGAAATTAAAAATCATTTAAATTAACCCCTATTGGTGAATGATCTTAAAGAAATTTTTATATTATTTACTTGATCAAATATTTTAAACATTAAATAAATATTTTTGTAGGAATATGACAAGAATCAATATAGTTTTATACTTAAAAATTTATTTTTTCTAAAAATATTTTTTTTTTCACATTTTTTGTATTTAATATAAAATGAATTTATAACCTTTATAGGAATTGATTAAGATAAATTGAATTCAATAGTTAGAATCAGGTGGTTCAAATTTTCTAAATATGTATATTTTATTTTTGATCAATATGAATAGTAATTGTGGTAAATTTTATCACCATTGTAAAGGATAAATTGAGTTAATATTGATTAAAAATAACTGATAAGGCCATAATTATTCATAAAAATTATTATTTGATGAAATTAATTTGACCTTTAACACCTTATTCTAAAAATTGTGTTGTTTAATAGAAACTTTTCAATGATATTGGATTATATATTTTTTAAATCAAAGAAAGACTCAAAATGTCACTATCTTTGTTTTTAATATCATTTATGCGTTCACATAGGAAAAAAAATTAGTTATGAAAAAATCATAATAAGTTTTTTTATTAATGAAATTATATTAAATATGGATATTTATTTCTAATTTTTAACTACTATATAATTACCTTAAATTATTACATAACCAAAACAATATTTATTCAATTAATGGAAAAATAAAATAAATGATAATAAAACTATAAAAAGTAGTATAATTTGAGTAATATCTTGTGTTAAAAAAAATTAATAAGTTAATAAGATATATAATTGTTTTTTTAAAAGATTATATTTTAATTTAAACTTTATATTTAATTCTTTGAAGTCTTTTAAGTCAAATTAAATGAATAGTTTCAAAATTAAAAATAATGATATTTTATCAAAATATTTTTTTAATTATTTAAAAATCATAAAAATCTTTAAATAATAAAATTTGGTTTTGATATAGTCTAAAATTTCATAAATTTTCCATTTATGGTCCACTTTTCAACTTATATGTAAAAAATTTCAACCTTTAATATTAAGAAATTTGTTACTGTAATTAAAATTAAAATAGTTTAAATAAGGGTTAATCAAAATGATAAGATTTATAATTACACCAAAACTTATCTAAATTAAATTGGTTTATGGTATTATAACCATTTTATAACTTATACTCCATTACATGGAAATTTTGAGGCATTTTAATTGAGAATTAATTTATTATAATTTATTCTTTTTATAAATTCATAAAGTGCCCCTAACCTGAATTATAAAAGGAAACCTCCCAACTCACTTATTTACACCACTTTGATACTTATATCTAGAAAATAGTCTCTCAATTTACCTTATAAACTTCCATATCCATATCTTAAAAAAAATTATTCTAAAAAGACCAACCCTATGCCCCTTTAAAGGAGATTTAAAGGAGTCATTCCAAAGAATAGGTAATCAACCTAACTGATCACTTTATTTTCCACTCTTCTTGATATCCTCTAAATATATTATGTTTATAATAACATAATAAATTTATTATCCTAAATATGATTATGTTTTATTATGATTAATAAAACACCATTATACACCCTCTTTCCCATTAAACAAGAAGTGAAAGTATCGCTTGTTTGTGTGTATATCTTACCATCTTGACAGAACGATACAATTAATTTTTCATCACCATATTTTAAGTATGGGAGTTATGATATATATAATGTTTATATATTATATTTATGAAATTATTTTAATTTTTTAAATATAATATCACATCAACCTACTTACCATCCAATACTGTTGGAAATGATAATGTCATTCGTGTGTATCTGTGGACTACCACCTCCATGAAATGACGTGATTTATTTTTCATTTATATTTTAATTGGATAGAAATGAGGGATAATTTGATGAATACATATGATATTTATGATATAATAATGATCTTATAAATTTTAATCGATATTTATCTTTCTTTCGTTCCATCCATCAAAAAAATGAAAATAATATTCATGCGTACGTACACCTTACCATCTCTATGAACAATATAATTAATTTTTATATCTATAATTTTTATGAATGAATATAATACGTATATAATTAATAAATATTATATTTATATCATGATTATTATTTTAGAGATTATAGAACCAAGAGAAATGTACAAGTTTCAGAACTACTAAGATGAAATACTTATGATAAACGAAACAACTAACACTTAAAAATAGCAATTTGAATAAGGAATTATTGATAAGTGTTGAAATGTTATAAATAAATAATATAAGATATTATATGTTTTGAAATGAGTTATTTATATAATTATAATAAATTTAAATTTATTAAATAAGAGGTTAGAGTGATTTCAAATAAAGACGAACTCGAGGTAAGGGTTTTATTTCACAATCTCATGGATATTCAGAATTTTTTATATTTAAGTATCGAATGGGAAATATTTTTATTACACATAATTATTTTTTAAAAATTTAATAATTTTTTTTCAATATTTCTTTATGATTTTTTAAATTCATTTTTAACCATTTTTTAATTTTTACAAAAATAGTTTGAAAGGAATCATCTTGTTATTTTCCAAATGAGGTACTTTATGAATTTTTCAAAAAAAAATATGGAAGAAATATTTTTATAACTTTAAAAAATGAAAATAAATTCCCAAATTCATGAATAATATTTTAATTTAAATTTCCTTTACAAGTTTATAAGGTTCTTTTCAAAAAAGGTTTTATTTTATAAGTATGCTACTTAATAAAAAGTGATTTCAAAATGGTAAGGTCATTTTCCTCAAGAATTATTCCAAGTGATATTTTAAAATAATTTTACATATAATATGAGATCCTTTACTATTAATTAATATTTTCTGAGGATATGATTCAAGTATACCATTCTTATTATTTATCTGGATGGTTTATGTTTATAATGAAAAGATTTTTATGAAACCCATTTCTTTTCCATTGGTTATGATATGATAAATATTTATGAAACCTATTTATTTTAATGGGCAACGATATGATGAATGATTTATAACATTTTGGAACACATATTTATTATTATCATTATGAGATTTTTGGGACCAATATCTCCCTCCAATTCATTGAGAAAAGATTGACATATCATGATATAAATAGTACTGGAATGGGGAGTGAACCTAGTTCAGTATGGGACTTAATACACTAGGATAGTCTTAGGAGTAAACATTTACTACTATGATGGTTTGGGAAGTAAACCCATTATACTATGATAGTCTTGGAAATGAGCATTGACTACTAAATAAATGATTTTAATGCATATGTGTATGCCAAAATTCCATGTCTTATGCTAATGTTATGCTCTCATGGATCATGTTACTTGATTCCTTTATGATTCATGTCATATAAACTGCCCAGATTTATTCTATAACTCAAAAATATGATCTATAATATATAGGGTGTAATTTTCAAATGTTAATTTCATGTTCTTATAACCTTATGATCATGTTATTCTTATGTAATCATTTATATCTCCCTTGTTTACCCCTACTGAGCATCAGAGCTCACCCTTTTCTTATGTTTCCATTCTCTAGGTTATGAAGAAAGGTATTAAGTATGATATGTATGATAAGGGTGCTAGTTATGAAAAAATAAGTGGGATATGATGTAGATATTTTATAAACCAATTTTTTATGTCTCTAAGTTTCCAAAGTAACTATACCTATACGATTCTGGTGTTGATCACTATGTAATGTAATGAATATTAATCTATTTAGATGTAATATCTATGTTTAGAAATTATGGGTTATTATAATTATATTCATTTAACATAGTTATGGCCATTTCAATAAGTGTTTTATTTTTCTGTTCTAAAACAAATATTTTTTTTAGTGTTCTGAAGGCAGAAAAATTATGAAAATAACTATTATTTTCCCAAGTTTTATCAAAATATAATTTATAAAATTCATTACCTTTATCACTATGAATTAGAAGAATCATCAACTATGTTCATTTTGAACTAAATTATAATAAGAAACAAATATAGATAAAGTATCATTCTTATGTAAAATAAAATAATCCCAATAAATGCACTATAATCATCAACAATAACTAAATTATATTTATTGTCTCAATGGATTTAAATTTGAGTAGGAACAAATATATCATTATGTAAAAATTGTAAATTCATATTAGTAATTATCTAATTGATATAATTAAAGATACTTTTTACTATTTACCTTTCATGCAAGCATCACAATATGAAGTTGTTTTTTTATTCATGGTAGGTAATTGTAGTATGTTCTCTTGTTTAGAGAGATTATATGAAAATTTGAAATTATAATAACCTAATTTTTTATTCTAAATAATGATATGTCATTGAACAATATTCAAACACTTAACACATTGAAAACTAAATTCAGTAAAATCAATAATATAAATATTTTCCCTTTTATTAACATAAAATAATAATGAATGATCCGCAAAAACTAAAAACATATTTTTTTAAAATTTGAATAACATGCCATCATCTCATAATTGAGATATAATAATTAAATTATGTTTTAAACCTTCATCATATAATTTTTTAATAAAGGTAGACTTAAAAATTCAAAATTTATAAAAACCTTTTACTTTTCCTTTGGAGTTATCTCCAAATATAAGATTTCCTAAATAACATTTGTTTTATGTGATAAAATTTGATGGGTATCCATTCATATGCCTGGATATTATACTTTCCATTTACCATATGTTTTTCTTGAGACTTCCAAGGCATTTTCTAAAAAAAATCAATTACTTGAAAATTTTGGTACTTAAGCTACTATGGCTCTAATAATATTATTAAAGTAATTTTTAGTTACCCACAAAAAATCAAAAAATTTAGTTTAAAGTATTATAGGTAAAAAATACTTAAAATTATGGTTCTTCATAAATCCAAAAGATTATTTAAATATAAGATAACAATCATTTGTATAATGTTCTTTCATATCGCATAGAAAACATGTAACTATAGAAGTACAATAATTTTTACTTTTCAAAAAATTATTGAGATACATCTAAGGTAATCATCTATCCTAGAGAATATCATATTTATTCTTTTTTACCGTATTCAAAGACATAATTTTATTATAATTATCATGACCATGAATAAAAGTATAATAACTTTGCTTAAGGATTCTAACTTCCTTTTTCAAAATTTCACTCAAATCCTAAAATGATTTCAAACCATTATACACATCAAAATGATAATCAAAAAAACAATCTTCTTTAGTTTTTAATTATCTTATAAATTTTTTTTTAGAAACAAGTTTCTCATTATTTTCTTTAAGATCATTATATAAATTGGCATATTTAAAAACTTTATTCTTAGTCTTTCAATTTATTCATTTAACTCAAAAAAATTTAGATTCTTAGAATCATAGTTATAATAAAAAAAACTAGAATAGTATTTAGAATCACTATCCTCATTTAGTGATTCCATAAAACATAGATTAGCAGATTCTTTATCATTCCCATATTCTTTACTAGAATCATATTATTTAGTACAACTCCAACTAGTTTCCATCTCCCTTTTCTCATTATTTTTGTATTTGTTTTTTTTATTTAGTTTTGGTAAGTTGGTACTAATATTCCATTTCTTTAAAAAATCAAAATAAGTAACTTATGATTTATTATAATTATTACTAACTTTTTTATCTCTATTTAATTTATCCTTTTGAGAGTTCCTTCTAAATCGGTTATTAAATCCTTTATTTTTCATTATTCTCAAACTACAGTAATAATATGAGACATATCTTATTTTTAACTATCCTATAGTTAAGAATAAAAAGATCTAGTAATTAAAACATTAAAAAATTTAAACACTACACTATGTATCTTTATTGACACTTCTTCAATGATTTTATTCAATTCTAGTTCATACTAAAGCAATGATCTAATCAATTCATCAATTGTGTAATATTTGAAGTTGTTGATTTCATTATTAAAAACCTTCTTTGTATTCCATTTATTTGGTTGATCTCATTGAAATTGTTCAAAAAGTATTGGTTTTTTCTAATGTTTCTACAAGTGAGTTCATTCCATTTACAATGATCGTAAATCAATGGAACATCTGGTTCACAGTTTTATCTTCACCCATCTTGAAGTTATGATACTCCTATCAACTTATTATAATATTAGTTCTAATTATATTATATGATCCTAGGTAAGTAACTTGTAGAATATTCCATATATTATTATATTTCTTAAAACTATATACATGAATAAAAACATTTCAGTTAATAAAATAAAATAATATATTAATAACTTTATAATTTAAAACATATTTGGGAACATCACATCCTATAAGAGTATCAGGGTTAGAATTATATAAATTGTATGGTTTTACCATTACCATCCAATGATTAATATTCAGTTTCTTAAGGTAATATTCCATTTTAGTTCACCAATATCCATATTCCATTTCATCAAAATAAAGAGGTACAATGTAACTTGTTTCCGCCATATTAAAGATCTTTCCCTTAGATGGTTAAGTCTAGAAAATGGTTAACATAACAAAATTTAAACAACAATATCTATATCCTAAGAGTAATAGGTCCTTGAAACTCGGTGTTTGATATCAAAAATTAAATATTAGAATTAATCTATCCCTAATAAGGTTAACCTATTATACCAATTTTTGGAATATTTAAAAAGACATGAGAGTCCAACTAATAACTCCAAATAGGTTCACCATTTTATACTAATTGTTGGGTCAGATTAGGTGATAAAAATAATCTATGGGGGGGGGGGGGGGGGTGAATAGACCATCTTAAAAATTTAAAACAGATAAAATACTTTTTTAAGTTAAATAAAATTTTCCTAGTTGGTTATTTAGCTGACCAGTAGAAATTAAATATGCATAGGATATTTTTATAGTTGTTCAATCCAAAGTGAACCTACTCCACTCTTATACCTCTCTACTTTATGAGAGATACATTGTTCACTATAATTTTTTTTAAAGGGGAATCATTACCCAATTAGAAACCATTATGTACAAAGTGGAGGGATAAGCACATTGAAACTATAAGATTCATAACCTGAATGGTTCTAACTTAATAATCTTCAAGTCGCAATCCAAATAATGAAAAAATTATTTTGAATGTAAAAGAAAACACAAAAAGTTTGAGCGCAAGTGTGAGAGATAAGAATTAGTGTTACAGACATAAGAAAATAAAATGAATTAGATATAATATGAATAATAGAATCACATTTAAAAGTTCATGAATAATATATTAGTTCATGTCATCAAGGATATAATAGTCGAATAAGATGCGGTTTGGCACCCGAGAGAAAAAATCACACACAACTTCAAAAAATTATAAAACACTTTAAAATTTTACAATTTTGTTCTCAAGGGAATGATAATATTTCTAAATCATTACCATTAATGTTAAATTTATTCCAAGACTACTCATCCTCCCTTTAAATAGAGTTTTTCAAAGACTAAGAAAAACCTTCTATTGGTAAAAAAATTCAAAGTAATAAAAATAATTCCAAATTAATCATAATAATTATCAAGGTGAGAGAAATAAGTTTCCAAAATTATCATTTATATATTTATTGAAAAAAATATATAATTTAAAAATACTCATCTTAATAATAGATAATTTTTTGGAAATAATACATTCAAAATATTTCCTCTTTATTCAGTCAAAGAAAAATATTAAAAAATCATAAAATTTGAAAATATAATTTTAATTAATGTAACAACATTATAAAAAAATTTAAAAATCTATAAAATAGATTTTATAGTAATAGAAATTAACCTAGAAATCAATTAACACATAAAATATTCAAGATTTTTTTTTAAAATTTACAGGATAAAAACTAGTTCTCTCATCAAATTAAAGGAAAATTTCAATTTTTAATATTAACAATTTTAAGAAATATTTTAAAAAATAGTTTTTAAGAGTATAAAAATAATTATTATATATTTTTAAATAAAAATTATTAACAAAAACCTATTGTAAATCAAACTGAAAAAATACAAAAAATAGTGTATCATAAAAAAATTCTAAAAAATATTTTATTTTATGACACAAAGGAAGAGTAAGAGAAATTCAATATGGTAGTACCAGGTAGAAGAAATCTCCATGGTCACAACACATGATCATATTCCACCATCACATATCATGGTCATGTATCACGGTCATGGTCACACCTTTAGTATAACATAACTTACGGTCATAGATTTCCTCACAATGAAGGAAAACCACTTGTGATCAGACCCTTTATTCACAATAGAAACTCATTGAAGAACAAAGATTATAGTCACAAGATTTATTATTTTGGTTTCATTTAATAATACATATATTTTTCTGAAAAAACTCTATATATGGCTGGTGGTGATATCCACTTAGATTTACCACATTTCACAAATTAAATTCATTGTCACTTCTAATAGTGTACTGTATCTATGGCTTAACATACATGAGAACCTTAAACAACACTGCATGAAACAAGACTGAATTACTTCTTCATGTATACTCCATTCAATGTACAAGTAGTGATACCCATATATCCAAATATGTGAGTTAATATTTTGAAATATACAACATAGGATCTATCTTCAACATGAGATGAGTATAATAGGTAAATGAGTTCGTATGTTAGGAGCAATATTGAAGAAATTACTCATGCTTGTGTAGACTAGTAATAATTCACATGCATGGTCATGGAACAATTAGGAAGCATAGAAGTAGGAATCATCACGATCGCAAGAAGAATCCTCATAGAAGAATAAATTAATAACTCATGGTAAAAGGATTTCGATAGCATAAAAAACATTAAAACAATAAATAGAATAAAAAATTTAAATGTTAATAAAGAGTTTAATTTAAATTAACAAACAAATAAATAATTAACAATTAATAAACTATAAATTTCATAATTAAGAATTCATAGTGTGTGAGATAAAATTATTGTAAGAAATTATAATTACCCATCTGATAAACAAAAAATATTAATAAATTTACCTAACAATAATAAAATAAAATAAATTAATTATCATGAGTTTTTATAATTTAAGAAAAATAAAAAATCTTATTGAAAAAAATTAATATTAAAAACTCTAACTATAATTTCCAAAAATAATTAGTATACTTATTGTTTTACCAGTCTCCTTAAAATGATTTTTTTAAAAAGGGGGAGGCTATTTGTTTTTATAACCCATATTTTTTGTTTTCAATTATCTACCATAAGTAATATTTCTAAGTATAATTTTCAATTTTTTGGAAGGTGTGTTGTTTTATTTTGTTTTTGGATGTTTTTCTTATATTCAAGTTCTACTATTATTGTGTTACTTTAAGAAACAAAATGTTAGAGAACTTATTTTTTTGACATAATGAGAGAATGTTTTTATAGGGGGTATATTTATTCTAGTGTCTCATGATTTTAAAAAAGGTAGAGATTATCAAGTTGAAATATTTATTTATACACTACTTTCGAAAAGAAAAATACAAAATTTTATTCTTTTAACTTTATCTTATATTGTTTTTCCATGATAAGGTTTTAAATTGTTTTAACTTCCTTTGAATAATCATTCTGATCTTCTCCAATTTAATTGGAAAGAACTTTCTATGAGTAAGTTTATCCAAATAGAAGGTGTAATTAAGTTATGTTTATCAAAAGATATATTATTATCTTAAATGTTTCAGGATATGTTTCTTCATGTTTTTAATTTTTTGAAGGAGAACTATAATAGGGCTATATTACTTTATTTATAGAAGAGAAATAAAAGTAAATCTATTAGAAGATGATACTGAAGCAACCGATGAAATTTCAATTGAACCTAATAATCACATAATTCAAATGTTGGAGTTAGTTATGTATATTTATAGAAATATCATTGCAATTTTGAGGTGTAAGATGATGAAAAAATATATTATGATTGTATATTTATTAAATAACCAAAAAACTTGTTTCGTCGAGTGATTCCATTTGTAATATTTTTGAATAATTTTTTTATTTATAGCATCCATGTGTGAGGTTTTCTTATAAATGCGCATATGTCCATTCTGTTGTTTTTTTATTTTTTGATAATTTCTTATATTGAGGTCTCATGGTGGTAAATAGATGTAATTCATTCCAATCTATGAGATCAAGGGATTGTAAGGAATATAAATATTTCTTTAGATCTATGAGATCACTAGATTTTAGAAGGAATATAAAAGTTGTTATGATCAGGTAGATCAAGGGCTTCCACAACTCAGAAGACACATCTTATGATATGGTTTTAATTTGGGATACTTAAATTCAAGTCTATAGTCTACTTTTTCAGTTTGGGTTAAATTAATGACCTTACTTAGTTGAAGTGGTACAAGTTATTGTCATATCCTTTTTAAAAGAGTTATTTGTATCATTTAGTTTCGGTTCCTTTATACATCACATATATTATTGATATAAGTTTTTACACTATGCATGAGTTTTTATATATATATTTTCTTAGTTTTTCTATTATAATTCTATAGAAATAATCTCATTCTGTTTTATTTCTTTACTCCTGGTTTCATTTATTTAATGATACAAGAATGTTAATTTTTCAATTGTTTTTAAAAATAAAATCCACCAACCTATTAAAGTATATATTAATATATATTTGGGAAATATGTGGCTATTGAAAAAATATCTAAATATATTTTAGAAATAATGGATAAATATATCCTGGAGAATTAAGAATTTAATAAAGGGATTAATAAAAAGATCTGTGAATTAAAAGAAGTAATTTTTCTTTAGGATGTTCAATTTGAGATCAAAGATAATAGTATTATGGATCTTAATACTTCCTTGAAATAGAAGAACTAGATGAATGAAGATAAAATTTAGAAAATAAAAAGTGAGTTTGAGGAAATGTTATGATCAACTGAGGATGAGAAAAATATCATTAACATGAAGTGTCAAGATTTGAAGTCAAACTAAGAAACATGGAAGTTACATAAGTTGAATCATTATTAGATGGTGAAAAAATAATTTCTCTTAAGAATAGTTATAAGGAGGATCATTTTGAAAAAGGATATATATATTGTAAAAATGAGAGATATAGATTATCATATGATTAATATATAATATGGTCCTACCAAAAGGTATCACTTGTTTTAAAAAATATGTTTTTAAATAAATTTATTTATATGCACAATACAAGTTATAAAAGAGAATATTGGAAATTATGATTTGGTAAAAACAAATATAAAACCACCAATATATCTATGATGGATGAAAGCATAATTAAGATATTTTGTTCCACAAAAGTAACTTAATTAGAGGATGGAAGACACACAAAAAATAAAAGAAATAAAATATGGCCAAAATGATATTTAAATGAAAAGAATAAGATTTTTTGGATAATGTTGGTGCTATAAAATATTTTGGCACAAATAACATGATAGTTGGAACAATGTTTCAACCCATGGAGTTTAATTAAATCCTACATCTCGGGGGAGCAAAGATAAAGTTAATAAAATTATATAGAAAAAGGTTTAAAATCCTTTTATCTTAAACAAGAGTGTATGTCTGAGTAATATTTGTTTAATTTATAAGAAAATTGGTTATTATGAAGAAAAATTATTGTTTAAATCATCCAAGAACATTCCAAAAATATTTGAGAATAAATACCAAAAAAGTTGAATAAATATGAGTTTATCTTGAGAATTAAGTAAAAGAAAAATATTGAAAAAAGTTTTCCCTAGAATATTGAGAGAGATTCCACACCATAGACCATTGAGAACATGTTGTAAAAATTAGTGTTGATGGAGTCAAGATAAAAAGAATGATAATCAGTCCAATAGAGAATTAGAAGAATTGTCTTGGTGGAAGATATCCCTAAATAAAAATTTAAGTCTCATGAAAATTAGACCAAATATGATAACTTAATTATTCATAAGAAACCATGTGGAAGATCCAATAAATTTGAACATGTTCCTAAAGAATGAATGATTATTTGGGTAGATCAATTAGAAATGTCCAAAAATTTGAAAACAACATAAGATAATTCATGTACAATGGTGAAGATAAAAATACCATGTGAAAAAGAAATCAAATTTTGTGAGAGTTTGCTAAAAATGATAACCCAATAGTTATTGAGAATTTTTTTGGAAGGTTTAAGCAATATGAACACAACTATAAACATTGATTTAACATCCCATCAGCTCAAGAATAAATTATAATGAAGATGAAGAAATAATCAATAACTTTATGTTCTTTGATTACTAAAATGGAAGAAATAATTTCAAATAATGCAGTTATTAAAAAAGGAAATTACAACACACTACCCAAGGTTTCTACATGGAATAAGAATAAAGAAAATACAAAAATTTCCCTAGTAAATGGAGCTAAGAAAGGAGTATGTTGGTTGAGAAGAAACTCTCAACCTTGTTTCTCTCACTAAAGAGAAAAGGAGTTCCACCTTATTCCTATATATTTTTCCTATTATTTATATGTAGGGTATTAATAGTGATGCATGACTAATGATGAAAATTGTAAAAATTTAAAAATATAGAATAACTACTTTATACTTTATGAAAGTCACCATATTGAAAGTGATCTAGAATTTGGTATCTTAAAGAATATTTGATGAAGATATCATCCTTGAAGACATAAATATGAAGTGTATCCCTTAAAGGGAAGAGTTTGAGAAGATGTCAAAATTTTACCACATAAGCTATTCAGAATTCGCCTTCCATGTGATTTATTAATGTCTTACTTATTACCACACAATTTCTTCATATTATACTAATTTCTACATAGTTTCTTCCAAGAAACCCAGTTTTCACAAATGAAGTGATTTATTCACCCTAATATTCCTCTAATGCCTTATTCTTCTACGATGAAGTGCATAAGGTCCTATTTATAGTTGAAAGTGTTTAGAAAATAGGATTTGTATACGTTTATGATTTTTTCCTTTATAAAAACCACTTTTCTTAAAAAAAATCTTTTACTTTCAGGATTCATAAAATTTTTCCATTCAAAACCCATTAAAAATTCCACCAATTTTTTAAAAATGATGAGGACTCTATGTAGTTCTTTAAAAAATACTTTGGGACCTATATGATTCTTCCATCTTCTTTTCACTAACTATTTCCTTTATGGTCTGCATGATTCTTCTGCCTTATTTTCAAAAATGATTTCCTTTAGGGATTCTGTATAAGGTAAATCCTTCATAATAACCTTTTCCATTATGAGATTCCTTATATTTCATTATATTACACCTTTACTCTATATTTTTCATTAAACTTTTACATTTACTACAGGATTTTTCAACTGTCACAAAACCTGCTCTGAAAACATTGAGAAACCATCTATTAATGAATGTATCAAGATTCACACTTTTGGTATTTTTTCAATATTCTATGTTAGCAAACCCAACCCAAAAACTCAAAAAAAAAACACTTGAGATATTTTTCTCATCAAAATACCCCCTTGTATTTTCTATGAATAATTCAAACTTCAAAATAAACCTTTTAACAAAAAATTATACACTAAATTTTTAAAACACCATTCACCCTTTAAAACTATTTATAGTAATCAAAATTACCTTAACTTTCACCCTAAACCAATAAGATACATACTCTTCATAAGAAATCACATTTACCTAAAAAGTTCATCAATGGATTTATTCATTCTACTTGATTTCAATTTTGTCCTTGAATATCAACTCTAACCATGATAATATTTCTACCTGAATATCAATCCTCACCCTGATTCAATATTTAAATATTCTACCACTTAGTTAATTTTTTAAATACACTATCCCCCTTTTATTGTTAGGCTTGATTAGTTCCCCCCTTCGTCAATGAACCTAAATTACACTCTTTTAGGGGACACAACATATGAGTTAATCAAATAAATTACTTGGGGAGAGGGGTTTCTACATCTATACAATTTAAGTATGGTAGGTTGACTAGACTCTCATATTTGGTTAATATTTCTAAAAAATATCCTTAAGAATGACCTTTTTTATGATATTCAGGACTTGAAGTTGGGTTAGAAAATAATGAAATTTCACCAACCCATGCTTGAATTTCTATTTAATGAATATGTATTTAATCTCAATGTGCATTATCCTTGAATTATCACATTTTATAATAATAACATATTTCACTAAAAATTTAATATCCTAATGTAATTACTTCATCCATAACAATTGAGTATATTATTGAGTGGACACTATGTATTTAAATTATGTAGTAACCAATGAAATTAAATCTTGTTTATTGTAGAGATAATCAATACACAAACCACCAAGATATAATATATTTTCTGATGTTGAATTTCCATCATCTTTTGAATCAGACCAATCAATATATGAATATCCTAATAAATCCTAATAATAGATGAAATTATAAAGGCAACCTAATACAACTGTGAATTTGATATACAATAGTATTATATTTATAGCTTACAAGTGTCTTACCTTGGGATTTCTATGGAATATTGCAACATGAAAATATTTGAAAAAAATATTGGGTATTTTCACTATTAGTTATAATAGACCCATGTTGAATTACCTATACTTTATGATATTGATCTATTTTCCATTACCATCCCTATAAAACCTCATATGGGTAGAAAAATATTTTCATTACCTAGGAATTATCAATTAAAAATATTTTTAGGACATCCTTAGCATATTTGGATTGTGAGATATTTTTTTAAAAAGGTTGAGAAACAATCCCCCTTTATTAGAAAATAATAAGGAGACCCTTTTGAGAACTGGGTTAAGAGGGAACCTATTCAAGATAGAGATGCATTGATTCCTTTTAAAAAACATCACTTACAGGTTTGAAATGATTTTTAATGAGAGAAGGTAAGAAAATATCAAATAGACAATTAGTAAAATACATGTCTCCCCCCAATAGACAATTCACCAGAGGAATCAGTCGATGATGATATGTCTCCCCCTACCAAGAAGTTGTGTCATGATGGTCAACATAACATATTAGAGAACCCACCAAAACACACATATAAATGATAGAGGAGGATTGAATGATAATTGAAAATACACTTATATCTCTTTCAAGCTTCCCATCTAACAACGTAGTAATAAATCACCACAATGTAAACCTTATGCAATACAAAACCCGATAGAAAAATCTATGCAAGAATTCAATAGTAGGGAAACCATATGTCCATTAAGGAAGAAGAAAAATATAAGATCATATCTTTTTTTAGGTACATCCCTCATTGATTTTTCCATTTGAACCTTGTCATTCAAGTCTTATTTGTAGATGGAGATACTTTTTTGGGAAAAATGACTTAATGTTTAGGGATTCATGATTGTTTGAATTAATGGAGTCTTGTTATAAATGGGTCAAGTGTTATCAAAGGTTCTTGGTGAGTTAAGAATCTTTAAAATAGGGTCGAGTTGTTAATAAGAAAAATGGGAAGAAAAACCACCAGCAGAGAATTTAAATGCTAGGTAAATGGATTACATGTCATGTAATGTTTAGTTGTTTTAATATTCAGTTGAGTTGATAGGTTTTTAGTGTATCCCTTTAAAAATAACCCAATGTGTAACTAAATTAGACATCATGTAATTCCCTAACCTTATATTTTAAAGTACTTTGTGTGGATTATTTTTCTATTCACCTACTTGTATCTCTTCTTGTAACGACTCGAAATTTTGAATAAATTTTCGTATCCTAATTTTGTGTGTTATTTTATTTTATACTCAAAAAAACTATTTCATTGGATGAAATGAGTATAATTAAAATGAGACCGTTGGTTTTCTACTGTTATATGACCATTGGTCAATATGACCATTGTAAACTAAATATTGCAATTATTGTCCATAAATACAAGTGATATTGGTTAATTAAAACAGAAAGAAGATTCGATGGCCTCATCCAGTAGTCTTGGACCGATCGAAGCCCATCTGACGGAACTTGGGAAGAAGTTAGCACCACTGGGGATTGCGCTGGACCAAACCCAAGATGAACTTCATCATGTGAAGCTGGAATGGAATCAACTTTAGGAGAAGTTAAAGTTGATAGAAATCACCACTCGGGCAATGTTGGCTGAGCCGCCCCAGGATTCTATCACCTTAGCACACCTTACACTTAGGTCATATACTAGTGTTATAAGGGACTATGTAATGAGACCTTACCCGCTTTGTGTAAACCTTTGAGATAAATAAAATTGTTATTTCTTCTTATGGTCAAGTTGGTAAATCTCAAATTTCCAGATAAATATAGGACATATATTATTGTTGAATTTTGGAAAAAGGATATTTTAAAATATTTATGTAAACTTTAAATAATTAAAAATGTGTAATGATTTTCAAAAAATGGTCTTCTACAGTTGTGTTCAGTATGAAATTTAGAGTCTAATAAGATAAACTTAATTTTTGGTGAATAGTAAATTATGAATAGTGATTTTACACTTATGATTAGTAATGTGACCAAATGGATTAAGTAACCTCACTTAGTAAAGTATTATTATAATTTAGGCACCTTGATTAAGTAATGCGATTCAATAAAATAGCTAAATAACTATTTTAGAAATTATTGGTTAAGTATTAGTTTTTTTCGGGTGAATAGTGTTCTTATTTAAATATTAAATTAAAAATATTTAGAAAATTATTTTCATAAAATGGAGTTCATTTTTGAAATCAGACCATCGATATTTTGTTAAGGTGAATTTTTGGGATTTTTCTGAGAAAGTTGAATTTTCAATGAATGTTGTTTTTTTAAAATTAAATTAAAAATATTTAGAAAATTATTTTCATAAAATGGAGTTCATTTTTGAATTCAGAGCATCGATATTAGGTTAAGGTGATTTTTGGTGATTTTTCTGAAAAAGTTGAATTTTCAGTGAATAATGAAAATACAGTTTTTAGTTTCGGGTGTTTAATGACATCATTAAGGATTTAATAATTATGAAATCTTTCTGGTCGACTTATAAATAGTAAGATAAGGTATGAGGTGTCCTAAGTATCCAATACCATGGGAAATCCCATGGTTTTCCAATACCACTGATGAGGTGTCTCTTGGCAATTAATGCTTTGTTCCCTCACTTCTCCTATAAATACCAAGCCTTTCCCTCATTAATTTCATTTACAAATCCTCCCTAACAAAGTTCTGGTCTCTTTACCTCCCAAGGAGTCCTCCCAAGGTTCCCTCAAGCCTCCCAAGGTCCCAAACATCAATATTTATAAGTTACTCTTCAAGGTAAGGGAATCATTCACCCTCCTCTTTTAAGCCATGACTTCCTTTATGTTGTGTCTTCTTGTTTCCATATCTTTTTGTTGAGGGTATGTTCTTATATGTTCTAATTACTTTCCATTTCATGTATAATTGTTTAGAGACCCTTTCTTCTCTCATCAATTTGTTTTTTGAATTTTTATGTGACGCCGTTAGGCTGCCGAATTTTTCGTAAAAGTAATCACATATTCTCTTTTCATTCATGTTTCATTTTCATGTGGTATGTCATTCAAATTTCCATACCATGTTCTTATCTCCATTTTATTCTATATTTATACTATATTATAAGTTATTTATGAGTGGGTTACTCTTGTACCCTCTATTTTCAATGTTTTTTAAAACCATGTTATATAGCTGTTATGCTGTAGAAATTTAGCCTCAAAATTTCTCTCTTTCTCTCCAGAAATTCTCTTGTTTTATTTATATGAATACCCAGGACAATTTCGTTTCTTTGGGTGTTCATAAATATATTAATATTATTTATTTGATTCTGGAATTTACATACATATAACCCTCACTCCCTTTCCATGGGTTATAAATGACATAATGATCTTATATTTTTTAAGAACTCTTAAAACGTCACGATCTTGAAAAGAAACCCATTTATTTTATTCTCTATGGGTTATTTATGAAATTTTTGATTATGATCTATGTGTATCACATGAAATTAAAGAAATATTAAGGGTGTTCCCTGATAACTCTCCAATTCATTGGGTAAAGAATTAATCTCTAGAGATGAAAAGTTTCACAATACCTTGGTGAATAACCTTGGTAATTTTTATGACACCTTGGGGATGGACCTTGGTGATATTTTCATGAATGTATAAATGAAATTTTTTAGCCACATATTCAAGTTATGTTTCAATTTATTTTACTTATGATATACCTATACTTCCATTTCTCATGTATTTATGTTTTTATTCAAGTTCTCATTGATATCAAAAGTACATTGATTCCCTTGTTTACCCTTACTGGGCCTTCTGCTAAACCTTTCCTTTGATGTATGTCTCCAGGATATGAGGTGAAATAATTGTACACAGTATGAACCTATGATGAAGCATTAAAAGTGGTTTAGAAGAAATTTTTATGTTGTTTTCATGTATTATGTTCCTGATTTCCAAGACACTAGACTTTAAAGATCCTCTGTTTGTAAAATGTAATGAAAATTTATGCAATAAAAGGTGGGATGTCATAGTTGGTATCAAAGGATAGTTTAGTTATTTATGGAAATTAGGCTATGAAAACTTTAGGAATAACCCTATAGAAAATATTAAATATAATAAAACTTCCTGGTATTTTGGTGAGTGTAGAGTTAGTGGTTTATCAAAAAAATACATCCCTGTCTGGATATGAGCAGGTAGAGGTGGCTCTGGCACAGATGTACATAGGGGTAAAACCCGAAAACACTACTTTGAGCTAGACTCAAATGGGAACTAGTGAATGAAAACGAGCCTTTCTGTACTCTTGGTTACGACACACCTAGAGGATATGTTTGGTTAATAACAAGCTTTTTATGAATCATTATGAAGGAATTATAGAGAAATGTAATTGTTTAAGCATTATGTTTTAAGACATAAAATTCTTTATAGTTAAAAGATTCGTAAATGAAATAAGTTTCTCACTAAGGATTTATTCTTTTAGAAAATTGCGGGAAATAGGAGGAACCATGAAAATGGTGACCGCAATGGACCATGCACTGACGACCCTTCGATGGAAGCTGGAATGGAAACATTCATGAGAATGATGAACCAACTAACTCAAGTTATGGGTAATAACTTGAATCAAGATGAGATTCTGATCTCACCATGAAGGGAACAACATTTTGTTGAGTCCTTTATGCGCCAACGACCACCAAACTTCAGTGGATCGACCGACCCATTGATTACTGAACAATGTATCATCTTTATAGAGAAGATCTTTTCTATGCTACATTGTTTAGAGCAAGAAAAGGTCACCCTGGATGTCTATCGCTTAGAGGGAGAAGCTGATCAATGGTGGGAACTAATCAAAAACACTAGGCAAAGAGTGGAAGTTGAAGCTATGGAGTGGGAAGAGTTCAGAGGGATCTTTTTCATTAAGTATTTCCCTCATTCCATGAGAACAAGAACAAAGAAGGAGCTTCTCAAGCTGAAGTAGAAGGAGAATAAATATGTGGGAAGCTACGAGATGAACTTCACAAGGCTTTCATGATATACCTCTAGATTTGTCATGGATCCAAATGGTAAGGATGATAGATTCTTCGGTGGATTGAGACCTCATCAGTGGAAGAATCTAGGCAACCGAGACTGTGATAGCTACGAGGAGATCGTGTGGAGTGCGATGAAAGTCAAGCTAGAGTTTGGTGAGGCGCAGTGGTCTCCTAAATCAAACGACAAGAATAGATTTTTGGAGCAAATATTAGGGAGGAGCTTTGATCAAGGAAGATGAGGCAAGCAAGTACAACTTCCCACATATAATAAATGTGGGAAGAAGCATTCGGGGAACTACATGCTCGGGAGTGGGAAGTGATACAAGTGTGGTAGAGATGGCCACATTTCAAGGAATTGTCATGGTGAGGTGAAACCTCAACTTACAAACACTAACGACAAGGGGAAGATAGTGCATGCCCTACCTAATGTCCAGTGCTTCAAGTGTGGACAACGTGGGCACTTTTCCAATCACTATCCAAATCTTAGGGAAGTGGAAGGGAACCACCATCAGCCTCAGAAAAGTCCAAGGGATCAAGGCCATGCTGTTTCTATCACAACAGTTGATGTTGAAGCTCAGAATGATGTGGTAGTAGGTACTCTTTTTGTCCTCTCAAATCTAGAAAGTAATTTGTTTGATTCTAGTTTTACGCATTCCTTTTTTTCCTCCAAGTTTGCAAAGAATTTAGAATCAACCCCTGATTTTCTAAAAGTAGAGTTATCAGTCAAGACTCCTAGTGGGACTATCCAAGCATCGTCAGTGTTTAGAAACTCCAGTATTCACTTCAGTGAGCACAACCTTATCTTAAATCTAGTAGTCATTCCTATGCTGGAATTTTACATTATACTAGGGATGGACTGGCTCTCAAAGTATAATTCTAAGATCAATTGCAGAAGTAAGGAAATATCAGTAGTCTTGAATGGAAAACCTATAGTTATCTTCCAAGTAGAGATATCTCAACCTCATCTTTGTCTAAAAGAACCCCCTATATCCTTCTTTATGGAGTTGATTGTTGAAGAAGAAGAAGGAGATGAGAGTTTGATGATAGAAAATGTTCCCATAATCCAGGAATATGTTGGTGTATTTCCTAAGGAGTTTCCTGGACCTCCCCCTGAAATAGAGGTAGAGTTATCTATTGAGTTCGTACCTGGATCTCATCCAATATCAAAGACCCCCTATAGGATAAGAAATGTAGAGCTGGAGGAATTAAAGAAACAACTCCAAGATCTTTTGGAGAAGTGGTTTATCCAACCGAGTGTGTCTCCTTGGGGAGCACCTGTTCTCTTAGTGAAGAAGAAGGATGGATCAATGTGACTATGCATTGATTATAGAGAACTGAATGGGATCACAGTGAAGAAAAAATATCCTCTTCCAAGAATCGATGAATTATTTGACCAACTTCGCGGGGCTCAATTATTCTCTAAGATTGATCTTCGATCTGGTTATCATCAATTGAGGGTAAAAAAAGAATATATTTCGAAAAATTCCTTCCAATAAAGATATGGGCATTATGAGTGTGTTGTTATGCCCTTTGTACTGAATAATGCACTTGCTATTTTTATGGATTTGATGAATAGAATCTTTAAGGACTACCTTTATAACTTTGTGGTAATTTTTATTGATGATATTATGATATATTTCAAAAGTTGTGAGGAGCATGAAGATCATCTAAGGGTTATTTTGAAAACTCTACGGAAGGAGAGGATTTTTGGGAAGTTCATAAAATGTGAATTTTAGTTACAACAAGTTGCTTTCTTGGGGCACATTGTTACCAATGAAGGAATCACAGTTGACCCTGCAAAGACAAAAGTTGTAGAGGAGTGGCCTCAGCCTAAAACAATAACTAAGATTAAAAGTTTCCTTGGATTAGCAGGATATTATAGGAGGTTTGTTAAGAACTTTTCATGAATTTCTAATCCATTAACCAATTTAACTCGAAAATGGGTCAAGTTAATTTGGACAAAGGAGTGTGAGGAAATTTTCCAAGAGCTGAAGAAGAGATTGGTTACTGCACCCGTGTTAGCTCTTAAGTGGAGAAGGATTCATTGTTTTTAGGGATTCATCTCTCAAAGGGACAGGGTGTGTCCTCATGAAAAATGACAAAGTCATTGCTTATAAATCTCTACATTTTAAGACTCATAAGCATAATTATCCTACGCATGATCTGGTGCTGGCTGCAGTCATTTTTGCTCTGAAGATATGGAGGCACTATCTTTATTGGGAGAAATGTGATATATACACAGACCATCAATGTTTGAAGTATATTTTCACACAAATGGAATTTAACATGAGACAAAGGAGATGGTTGGAGCTTCTTAAAGACTATTATTGTTCAATCCATTATCATCCCAGAAGAGCAAACAAAGTTACTGATGCACTAAGTAGGAAAGACCCAGTTGTTCTTTCCATGATGAGGATTCAAAGAGATCCTTTGATCAATAACTTAGTAAAGTTAAACATAGGAATTATAAGGTAAGGTACATCATCAACCCTGACCCAAATGATTTCTCAACCATCATTACTAGAGAAGATCAAGAAATCACAGAAAAAAAATCCTTTGTTACAGAAAAAGTTTGAGGCTATAAAGGATGGGAAGTTTCCTGAGTTCAATATTGATCAAGAAGGTGTATTGAAATTTCATAAAAGACTATGTGTTCCATATATTCCAAAAATAAATAAGGAACTGATGGATGAAGGTCATAGCTCTACTTTTTCTATACATCCTGGAAGCACAAAAATGTATAGGGACCTTCGTGATCATTTTTGGTGGGATTATATGAAAAGGGATATTAGTGACTACACTTCAAGGTGACTAGTATATCAGTAAGTGAAGGCAGAGTGACAAATTCCTAAAGGGGTATTACAACCACTACCCATACCAGTATGAAAGTGGGACAATATCACTATGGACTTCGTCACCGGTCTTCCAAGAAATTCCAAAGGAAACAATGTGATATGGGTTATTGTGGACCGTCTCACCAAGACTGCCCATTTTATCTCCATTCGGGAATATTTCTCTCTTGATAAAATTTCCAGGATTTATGTGAAAGAAGTGGTAAGGCTGCATGGAGTTCTACTTTCAATCATATCTGATCGTGATCCGATGTTTACATCAAAATTCTGGAGAAGTCTTCAACATACTCTGAGCATTGAATTGAATTTCAGTATGGCCTATCACCCCCAAACTGATGTCCAATCTGAAAGGACTATTCAAACACTCGAGGACATGCTGAGAATGTGCTCAATGGAATTTAAGGGTGGATGGGACCAACATCTCCTTTTAGTTTAGTTATCTTACAATAACAACTTCTACTCGAGCATTTAAATAACACCCTATAAATCTCTCTATGGGAAGCGATGTAGAACTCCTACTTGTTGGGATGAAGTTAGTGGGAGGAAGCTTCTTGGGCCTGATCTTGTGCAAGAGATGACATAAAAAGTCCATGCCATATAACAACACATTAAAGTGGCTCAAAGTAGACAAAAGAGCTATGCTGAAAATCATCCAAGGGAATTGTAGTTTGATGTTGGTGATAAGGTCTTTCTTCGAATTTCATCTTGGAAGAGATTCATGAGGTTTGGGAAGAAAGGGAAGCATAGACCTAGGTACATTGGCCCCTATTAAATCCTTGATCGCGTAGGAGTAGTGGCCTATCGGCTTGCACTCCCTTTAAATCTAGCACAAGTTCATGATGTCTTACACATTTCCCTCTTGAGGAAGTACATACCTGACCCTTCACATGTACTAAACCCAGAGGTGGTACAACAGGAACATTACCTCTCTTATGAGGAGCAGCTGGTGGAGATCTTAGATCGTAGAGACAAGGTTCTACGTAACAAGACTACCCACCTTATTAAGGTGTTGTGGAGGAACCAAAAATACGAAGAAGCCATGTGGGAACCAGAGGAGTCTATGAGGCAGAAGTACCCACATATTTTCTCTTCTGAGGGTAAGAGTTAAAAATTTTGGGGGCGAAATTTCTTAAGGGGGGAAGAATGTAACAACCCGAAATTTTGAATAAATTTTTGTTTCATAATTTTGGGTGTTATTTTATTTTATACTTAATAGAACTATTTCATTTGATAAAATGAGTATAATTAAAATGATACCGTTGGTTTTTGACTATTATATGACCGTTGGTCAATATGACCATTGGAAACTAAATGTTGAGATTATTGTCTATAAATACAAGTGATCTTGGTTAATTAATACAGAAAGAAGATTCAATGGCCTCATCCAGTAGTCTCGGGCCAATTGAATCCCATATGACAGAACATGGGAAGGAGGTAGCACCACTGGGATTTGCTCTGGACCAAACCCAAGCCGAACTCCATCGTGTGAAGCTGGAATAGAATCGCCTTTGTGAGAAGTTCAAGCTGATAGAAATCAAGACTCAGGCAATGTTGGCCAAGCTGCCCCTGGATTCTATCACCTTAACACACCTTACACTTAGGTCCTATGCTGGTGTTATAAGGGGCTATGTAACGAGACCTTACCTGCTTTGTATAACCCTTTGAGATAAATAAAATTTTCATTTCTTCTTATGGTGAAGTTGGTAAATCTCAAATGTTTGGATAAATATAGGATGTATATTATTGTTGAATTTTGGAAAAAGGATATTTTAAAATATTAATGTAAACCTTAAATAATTAAAAATGTGTAATGATTTTCAAAAAATGGTCTTCTACAGTTGTGTTCAGTATGAAATTTAGAGTCTAATAAGATCAACTTAATTTTTTGGTGAATAATAAATTATGAATAGTGATTTTACGCTTATGATTATTAATGTGACCAAATAGATTAAGTAACCTCACTTAACAAAGTATTATTATAATTTAGGCACCTTGATTAAGTAATGTGATTAAATAAAATAGGTAAATAACTATTTCAGAAATTATTGGTTAAGTATTAGTTTTTTTCGGGTGAATAGTGTTTTTATTTAAATATTAAATTAAAAATATTTAGAAAATTATTTTCATAAAATAGAGTTCATTTTTGAAATCAGAGCATCAATATTTTGTTAAGGTGATTTTTTGGGATTTTTCTGAGAAAGCTGAATTTTCAGTGAATAATGTTTTTCTTTAAAAGTTAAATTAAAAATATTTAGAAAATTATTTTCATAAAATGGATTTCATTTTTGAATTCAGAGCATCGATATTAGGTTAAGGGGATTTTTGGGGATTTTTCTGAAAAAGTTGAATTTTTGGTGAATAGTGAAAATACAGTTTTTAGTTTCGAGTGTTTAATGACATCATTAAGGATGTAATAATTATGCAATATTTCTGGTCTACTTATGAATGTTAAGATAAGGTATGATGTTTCCCAAGTGTCCAATACCATGGGAAAATACCATGGGAAAGCCCATGGTTTTTCCAATACCACCGATGAGGTGTCCCTTGGCAATTAATGCTTTGTTCCCTCACTTCTCCTATAAATACCAAGCCTTTCCCTCATTAATTTAATTTCCGAATCCTCCACAATGAAGTTCTGGTCTCTTTACCTCCCAAGGAGTCCTCCCAATGTGCCCTTAATCCTCCCAAGGTCCCAAACATCAAGATTTCTAAGTTACTCTTCAAGGTAAGGAAATCTTTCACCCTCCTCTTTTAAGCCATGACTTCCTTTATGTTGTGTCTTCTAGTTTCCATATATTTTTGTTGAGGGTATGTTCTTATATGTTCTAATTACTTTCCATTTCATGTATAATTGTTGAGAGACCCTTTCTGCTCTTATCTATTTGTTTTCTGAATTTTTATGTGACGTCGTTAGGCTGCTGAATTTTTCGTAAAAGGAATCACGTCTTCTCTTTTCTTTCATGTTTCCTTTTCATGTGGTATGTCATTCAAATTTCCATACCATGTTATTATCTACATTTTATTCTGTATTTATAATATATTATAATTTATTTATGAGTGGGTTAATCTTTTACCCTCTCTTTTCAATGTTTTCTAAAACCATGTAATATAGCCGTTATACTGCAGAAATTTCGCATCAATATTTCTATCTCTTTCTCTCCAGAAATTCTCTTGTTTTATTTATGTGAATACCCAGAAATATTTCATTTCTTTGGGTGTTCATAAATATTTAAATATGATTTATTTTATTCTGGAATTTACATACATATAAACCTCACTCCCTTTCCATGGGTTATAAATGACATAATGATCTTATATTTTTTAAGAACTCTTAAAACGTCACGATATTGAAATGAAACCCATTTATTTTATTCTCCATGGGTTATTTATGAAATGTTTTATTATAATATATGTGGATAACATGAAATTAGAGACATATTGAGGGTGTTCCCTGATAACTCTCCAATACATTGGGTAAAGAATTAATCTCTAGAGATGGCAAGTTTCACGATACCTTGGTGAATAACCTTGACAATTTTTATGACACCTTGGGGATGGACCTTTATGATATGTTCATGAATGTCTAAATGAAATGTTTTGGCCACATATTCAAGTTATTTTTCAAGTTATTTTCATTATTATATGCATATAATTCCATTGCACATGTATTTATGTTTTTATTCAAGTTCTTATTGATATCACAAGTACAATGATTCCCTTGTCTACCCTTACCGGGCCTTCTGCTCACCCTTTCATTTGATGTATGTCTCCAGGATATGAGATTTAGTAATTTTACATAGGATGAACCTATTTTGAAGCCTTAAAAGTGGTTTAGAATAAATTTTTATGTTGTTTTCATGTATTAAGTTCCTGATTTCCAAGACACTAGACGTTAAAGATCCCCTGTTTGTAAAATGTAATGAAAAGTTATGTAATAAAAAGGCGGGATGTCATACTTATACTATCAACCTGTGGTGACCTTCTATGAATTTTTTGAGTGCCAAGACTACATTATGGATGTTACAATAACATGATCAATACCTAATAATTATTTTTTGGTTATATTTTCCCCTTCTCTCCATTTTTTCAAACCCTTATGGTGCAATCCCTTGAATGTGTGCATTATTGGTTTTAATATTGATCAATTTTGATCTAGGAACC
Organism: Viscum album; assembly: GCA_963277665.1. NCBI lineage: Eukaryota > Viridiplantae > Streptophyta > Magnoliopsida > Santalales > Viscaceae > Viscum > Viscum album. The sequence continues at coordinate 1,055,142,462 of OY728125.1, read as the reverse complement.
TCTTTTTGATCATCTAAACCTTCTTTCTCTTATGAATTTTTTGGTGGAATTGTTTTTGTCTTCTCTGATTAAGTTAGGTATTGTGAATATTAACCTTATGCTTTGATAATTTACATCTATATGCAGTATTGTGATTTCACCAACATAATGTGAATCTAAATTAATTAAATAATGAATGAAAATATTCCTTGTATCCTATTGGTTCCAATTGGGATTTGAACTGGCATATGGATACATGTTGGGTGATCAAACCTTGAATATAATTGAATTGGATATTGGCTTAAAGTGTATTTATCATGTCATGTAACCTTAGGTGATTACTTGATATAGAAACCCTAACTTACGCCTTACTAATTTCTGATTAACTACTGATCAATTATGATATAAATTAAAGGGGAAATTAAAATACAAATAGTAATTCCCAAAATTAACTACTGTGACTTATGATGTGATATTGTGATATCCACTATTTTATGAAAAGTCTTGAGATCTATGATAAAATTATTATATATCAGGCATGGACATAGAAAATGCACAATTATATACTGTAATGATGATATTGAGAAGCCTAGGCCCAGTCACAAGCTATAATTATTATAGTGAGTGGGATCAGCCCAGTTCCATGTTGTAATGCTTATAGAGATTTAACCCAAATATTGTAATGCTTATAATGATTTAACCTAGATTGTTGTTATTATACAATGGTTATATGGGTTTGGTTGGCATAGTTGTGAGACATTATTAAAGAAATTATAGCATAAATTCAAAGAAGGTTATTATACCATGGTTATATGGATGTGGTTGTCTTGGTTGTGAGACATTCTTAGAGGTATTTCAACATGGAGTGGAAGCATTTTGTTGTTGTATTTTATTAAATATTTAATTAATTAATACAAATATTTATTGATTAATTGCACATAATTGTTATCAGATTGGTTGTATTTAGATATGATGGTATCAATATACTAAGTTATACTCACAACCTATTCAGTCCTATGTGTGGTAATCAAGTAGATTATATGGATGCAGGTTTGGAAAAGGGAAAATTACCTTATTGTTGATTTTTTTCTTACCGAATGCACTGAATTTTGGAGGTGGGACCAATGTGGGGATCAGGACTGGGGATTGTAGAGTTTGGATTTGTGTTTTCTAGTATTTTACATGTATTTTTTATAGAATGAAATTTATTTACATTACAAAACATCATTAAATTATTAATTTATTATTTATTTGATGTCTCATTGTCTTTTATTGTTGGTTTATGTTGTACTAAATTGTTTCCTTTATTTTTTTCACACTAATGTTTGTTTATTTTTATTGAATATTTTGTTCTTTACTATAAAATATGAATCTAGGGGTATAGTCTCAGCACTATACTTATCACACCCATATTGATAGTCAACAACCTCTGGCATATATGGAGGAATTCTTGAGGTCTCATAACCAACCCTTTCTAGCCACATGAGAGAGTTCCAGATTGGAGGACGTTACAAAGTGGTATCAGATCCCACCAGGTTTCTTTTCTATTTCACAATATTTGGGGAAGGTACAAATGAGACTAGGATGTGTTTTGGACTTGGTAATGAGCTTGTTCATGAGAGTATCTAGCCCATGCATGGGTGAAAATCTAAGTGTTCAGGGATGAGATTGCTGTTTATATGATTTTCTTGTTACAATTGATGTTTTTTCACCATGAGAAATTCACTTGTTTTGTGAGGTTATTGTTTTATGATGTATTGGTTATTGAAATTTATACTCATGTATAGGTATGAAACAATATGATTATAATGAATCATAATTGGTACATAGGGATATATTGACATGCATTTTTCATGTTAAAGAAATTTTTATTCGCATGTGATATATACTTTACTTTTTGAACTATGAAATGAGATATATGTTATATTTGAGAAATGAAATACATGAATGCTTATGTCATGTTGTAACACTTTTAATCTATGTCTATAGATACCAAGAGTTAGTGGTTCTATGTTGTAGTCACATGTTGAAGTTTACCTTGTTGTGGTCCAATGTTCTAAGGTGTGTGTTTGTCTTGTAGAGAAAATGCCTCCTCATCTTCTTCGACTTGAGCATTAGGAGAGTGGTGATCAACACACTCCTAACATAGTTGAACTAGAGATTCTTATAGTTCTTGAGGATCGACAATATGTTCATATTCATGACAAAATTTTAAGGGTCATTCAATCTATAACAACCTAGAAATTATGTACATAGAAAATAAATCACTATTGCAGAATACTTAAAACATTAAAAAAACAGATTCCCAAAGACTATATTAGTTTAGTGCCTTTGGAGACTTGGAAAAAAAATCTTCTAAATTAGTGAAATATCTTCAATGTTCCCCAGAATGATCTTCCCCCTTAGTAATTCAACCTTCCTTCATAACCTTTAGAAGGTAAACATAAGAAATAGGTGATCTAAAATGACCAGTAAGGGTAAATAAAGGAAATTAATAAGCATATCACGAACATAAGGGTGTGAGAACCTGAGAACGATCATTAGAATATCATACCATATATATCAAAGATCATAAACACAAATCATGGCATAAATATTCATAGTTCATATGACATGAATCATAATGAAATAAAGAACATGAGCCATGAAAGCATAACATAGAAATAAAACATGGAACTTTTGCAGACACATAAACATATAATAATGATTTCTATAGTAGTCAAGGAATATCTTCCAAGGCCATATAGGTAGTTTGGGGTCACTCCCCATACCATATTTTTATTTATGGTTCACTCCCATGACCATCTTAGTAGTTTGAGTTTACTCTACATACCATCTTGATAGTCATGGTTTACTCCCATGACCATACTAGTAGTCAAGGTTCACTCCCAATAGCATCTTATTATATCTCATGAGATATAAATATTTACCCAATGAATTGGATAGAGATATAGGTCCCACACATATCATAATTAAACCATACATAAATGTTTTAAAATATCCCATACAATCATATCATGACCAATTAAATGTATCAGGTGTCATAAACATGTAATCATATCATAACATGTAGAAACGATACAGGTTCTGTAATCATTTCATCAAAAGAATAACCCATGAAAATAAGCAGGTTTATTAAAAATAATTCCATCAAAACATAAACTATTAGTAGAAATAATATGAATGGTAACCATGAACTATGACAAAGTATTCCATCTTAGATGGGGAACGATTTTTAAAGATCACCTTGAACATGATTTTTCCGTAAAAATCATTTTTTAAAACATAAAGCATTTTAAAAACCCTTTTCTTTAAAACCACTTTGAAAACATATAAAGGGATCATGAAAAATCATTTGAAACATTTCTTGAGGAAAAAATCCTTTCTTCTTTGTAAAATTATTTCTGAAATATAAAACATTTTGAAAACCATTTTCATTTAAAATCAACATGAAAACTTGTAAAGAAATATTGAAAACATTTTGAATACCCTTTTCCTTGAAAAAATATTAAATAAGATTGAAAACATTTTTAAATAATTTTTACTAGAGAAAAATACATTTTAAAACTTATAAAGGAAACCTCTTAAAAAAATTTATAAAAAATTATTTATTTAAAATTATTTTCCTTGAAAATAAGTTTAAGGGATCTTTTAAAAACATTTCTTGAGGAAAATAACCGTTAAACATTTTAAAGTTTCCCATACCACTTTGAAACATTTGAAAAATAATACCCATGAAATAATAACATTAAAAGAAGCTTAAAATATCATGAAAATAAGGATATTTCGGATATAACATGTAAAATGGTAATATATACACCTCAAAAAAGAACATAGGTTCGTAACAAAACATGTATCTTAAAGATGGAAATTTGAGACGAAACTACCTTAATCATTTTGTAACTTTTGAATGGTAAAAACCCATAAAATAGAGATTAGAAAATGGATATATAAATACCCAAAAATGAAAGTATAAAAATCCTAAAATACGTACATGGGAAGTATGTACACCACCCATAATAAATGAGTGGTGAGTATGGAATGTATCTCATAGAAATAACAAGTGAGATGAAATTCGCTTACCTTAAATATTGAATTCCTTATCACATGTTAACACCTCGTTTATAATAAATTTATGTTTATTATAAATATATCATAGAATAATATTCATATATTTAATACCATTTATTATTTACTTATGAATTTATTTTCCTCTCTTATTAAAAAATCCATGTTAAAGATATGTTTCGGGTAATAACTGTTTTGTTTTTCATACATGTTTTGACTTTTTATCCTTGGTCCTCTTACATATATCATGATTTCATCATCTCCATAATGATAAAAATGACACACAAACATATATAAATATATTCATTATATATGTGTTTACATTGATTCATAAAATTTAGAGATAGAAAATAACAAACACCATTCATGGAGACGGTAGGCTATACGTACGTATGAATGCTATTTTCATTTTTTTTCAGGTTAAAATAAAGGAAAGTATAGGATATATTATCATTCCATAATCATTTTTATGTCATATATGACATATATATTCTTAAAATTCATCATTATTTCCATCTTTGTGAAATATAGGTGAATAATGAATCACATCTGATTTTTATCGCTACGTGCAGACGGTAAGTTGTACGTATGCATGAGCGATACATACAATTTTTGTTTAATAGGAAAGGGGATTTAAAATGGAGTGTTCATAATAATAAAAAAATTTCTTAATATTTAGTATCATAAAGTTAATATTTTATGATATATATCAAAGATTTATAGGCAGTATAAAGGAGAATAAAAAGAGGGTGATCGGTTAGATTGATTACCTCTTCTTTGGAACATATCCTTTAGATCTCCCCTAAATGACTCTAGAGTTGGTCCTTTGGGAAGACCAGAACCTCCAAAATGTGTCTAGGGAATTTTATAAAGTAAATGGGTAGAGTATGAATGATATTTAAGGTTCAATGCAATGTAAAGAATTGAGGGAGGAGGTTCCCTTTTATAATTGAGGCGAGGGGTACTTTAGGAAACTCTTAAAATATTAAATTAATATAAATTAATTTTCTGTTATAAAAGGACCCAAAGTTAGTCATTTCAAAGATAATTTGAGTATGGGTCAAAATATTCTTACCAAATAAAAATTATATAAGTTTTTATTATTTTTTAATCTGTATCTTTTTGTTTTAACCCTTATTTTACCCTTTCAACTCTTACCTGACATCTTGTAATTTACACATTGAGGATTAATATAATTAATATAATATTCCAAACGACCAATAAATGAGTTATTTATGAAATTTTAGGACTTATTCCATTTATTTGGCCAAATATTATATTTTTAAAATTTTATATCATTTAATTAAATATTATTTATTTAAATTTATCATTTATGTCAACTTTGATATTATTCATTATTTATCTTTTTTAAAAATATCCTAATAACATGATAACTTTGAACCAAAACTTCTAATATATTAATACAATATAAATTTTATCTATAAAATTAGTTTATGTTTTTAATTGTGTTAATTTATATTTATTATAATATTTTTAATATCATTTATTAGATATTTCTATTAATTAAACAATTACTATATCATCATTATACAAGCCATTAATTAAATTATTTCTTCAATAAAATTTTAAAAAAAATTATCAGGATGAAGATAAATTTATTATATTTCAACTAAATTTTTATAGTATAATTTATATTTTATATGACCATATATTAAAAAGGATTTACTTATTAAAATTATGAGTATGAAATTTTTAACTTATCTTTAAATGAAATATAAAAAATGTCATATTCTTACCGAAGTGGATTAAAAAGGTCACAATTTCAGTTCAAGGTTGATTTTGATCTAAAAACACTAATCTAATGAATTTGGGACAAGTTTTAGGGTATTTTTATAATATTATAATATTATTTTTATGATTAATTACTCGATTTACTCTTAAATGTGGTAAATAAAAATTCTCTAAAGTTACTATTCATAATATCCAAAAATTAAATTGATCCTATTAGAATAAAAATATTATACTGATTACAACCATATGTGTCCATTTTTTCAAATTCAATTCACAAAAGTGGCTAAATTAAGTTTAACGCTAATCCCACAGACATGGCGAGAGAGTGGGTTTTTTAGAATTGTTCAAAAGTTCAATATTTTTTTATATCCAATCTTAATGAAAAATTGATCCAAATGACCTACATTTTATTAAATGGTAAAAAAAATTATAATTATGCTTTAAAACAAATTAAAATTAAAATTTAATTCTATAAATCATTTTGATGAAAAAATTTGTTTTCAATTAAATTTTATTATTTTTTCACTATTCATCAAAACATGAAAAATATCAGAAAATACCAAAACTTCAACCAAAGTAAATTTTTATATTAAAATATAAAATAAAAATTTTATTTTATCAAATATAATATATAAAATTTTCAAAAATTGGATTTAAAATGGGGTTTTCATTAAAAGGTGATAAAATTACCCTTTTGAAAAATATAGGTTTTGATACATGAAATTGGGTTAGTTCTTATCTTATGCCTATAAATTATATTGGATAAATATTAAAAATATTTTATTGACTATATTAAATATATTTTTTTTAATATCATTCATTAATTGTAATTTATATAATTTTTTAAGACAAAACAACTTTGGGGGCATAAAAATAAAAATAATTCCTTTATATTCAATTGGTGTATATTTTCATTTCTAATTAATTGGTAACCAATAAATTTATATTATGGACCATATATTTTCGTAAGTTAGTTAATAATAGTAATAACTACTAATTTAATGGATAGTTTATATCTTATTATATTAAATAATATTATTTGAATAATATATTTCTTGTTAGTAAAACACGGTATTGCATGTAATTCATGCTATCAAAAGGACTCAGTGTTAGTGTTGTTTATACCACCAGATAATATAAGTGTTTCATGTAGTGAAATGTGGAATTGGTGTTGTATATAATGAAAGATAAACATATTGGTTTTTGTATAAGAAAATCTATATTAATAATTTCGTGAAATTAAAAATTTCGAAAAGATTAAATTAATTCAAAAAACTTATTTCAAAAACTATGGGTGTGTTACATTCTACACCACTTAAAATTAAATTTTAACTAAAAACTAATCATATATTCAAATTTTTAATAATTTAAAGTTCATTTCATTGAAACCCACATCATAAAAATGAATTCTAAAATTTCTATTTAAAAAGGTAAAGTTGAGAGGTTAACGGATACCTAGAGTAACTCATAATTGGGGTTCCACCTAGGAGAATATATATGGTAAGTGAAAACATGGACATGAAAAAGAAATAATACCATCAAGTTATTATGGAGAGTGATAGAGAACAAAGACATAAATCTAAGATGATCTAAGGGACCATTTGATTCACTGGAAAATAAGGTACTATGATAACTTTTTTAGTTTCAAGATCCTTTCCCTAGAGTTGAAGAATTTTCATGATAAAAAAATACTTACTTGATTTCAGAAAAAACTTACCCTTTTTTGTGCCATGATAAATTTTCATAAAAGTTTAGTTTTTTCATTCTTGAAGAATTATTAGATCATGAGATCCATAAACATAATGATCAGTTATTCCATATGTCTTTATAAAAAAAAGGTTAGCACAAGTTATCTAATATGAAGAAATCCTCATATGATGATATACTAATTTAATCTCTAAAAACTCATATTAAATTTAACTTAAAAAATTGAAACATTCCTATCATGGGTTGTGGAAAAAAAATATTTAATAAGTTAAAATATATTATACTGATTATCCTAGGTTGTCTCTAGAGAGAATAGAACAACAATCAATCTGTCACTTAAAATACGAGAATGAAGTGGTCATTGTTTCTGAATTTTTTTGATTTTGAAAAGATAATAATGAAACTAAAAAAGAAAAATATTAAGATAAAATTGATAAATCAAGTGATTTGAAACTATTATATGAGATGGTGATCAGGTCAGGGTTAGTTTTCCAATTGTAATTCTATCATAGTTCAACTTATCCAATCCTCTTTTGCTAAGTTTCGATAAAAGCGAGTATCCATAATTGTTTCTTCTCACTCCCTTGGTCAAATAATAATGGTGAGAATAAACCTTAACAAAATCCCATATTTAACTAATCTCCTTCCATTGTTTGATATAGGTTTAGAGAATACTCTCAACTGACTTAGGTAATTCCCAATCAGGTCTTGTTTATCCTAAACAATCAAGAATGTTCACTACTCCTCACACACGTACCGGTGATCACCGAGTACTTCAATAAAAAGAACTGATCTATTCCTTCATATATATACCAGATAATAGTGGAGAGAGAAATTGATAATTTACTAAAGAAATAAACATAACAGAATAAAAAATAAAATACAATCGTATATGATAGTAAAAACCATTATAAGAAATTGAAACCGATTTTGCAGAAGAGAGAAAAGGATCTTAAAGAATTAAGTGAAAGAAATCATGAATTAAAAAATAGAAAACCTCTCCTTATACAATAACATAGAATTTTACTCCACCATGGTAAGGGTAATTGTAAAAAATGGGTAATAATAACTCATTACAAAACTAAGAAGAATAAAAGAGATAAAACAAAGAACAGAAAATTTGATCCTCCAGAATTTGTCTGCTAGAAGTTTTCTTCTTTTATGACCACCAGAAAGTCAAAAATCATAGAGGTATGTTCTTAAAAGATGTCTGGAATCAAGTTTTATATCTAACATAAAAATTTATAAGTCTTTATACAATTTTAATGAAATATATGTCCGAATCAATGAACATGACATTTTCTGGACACCAAATACTATTTCACCCACTCCATTTGTACTCGATCAGAAGATGCCTTAATGAGATACCTAATTTTTGAAATTTAATGTGAACCTTACCTTTGATTTCATCTATAAAAAAAATATTTAATCACATAATTTTATGGTCGGTATAATGATATATGTCTAATTTAATATGGTGGGGTCCATTCTGTTGGCCTGAAAGATTTCTCCACTTGATTGATTTTTCTGGGCCATTTTATGTCGAATTGGGTATATGTCCAGAAGAAAAAAATGATGACCATGATAAAGTGAATTCTAAAAAAATCACTTAAATATTATCCAAATTGTAAAAGTTTTTCCCAAAAAAAAGCTCTAGAAAACTGTGAATTTTGCAAAATTAAGGAATTTTCAAAATTTTGCCAAAAATTCCCCAAAAAACCTAAAATGATGAAAATATAATCAAATTGACTAATTGGGAGGGATTAAATAATTTTAACACATATAAAAAATAATTAAAATATTAACTCTATCAATTCCCCCACACTTAGCACTTGGACTCCTTGACAAGTAAACATCAAAGCAAACGAAAGAAAATTTAAAACACATATCCATGAGATCCACCATTTTTAAAACAAGAAACAAAATATATCATTCCTCATCAAAAAACATTATTCCAAGTTCTCAAACCAGACCATTCAATATATTTCCTCTTCATTTCTCCTCCCATGCACAAAAAACTCTTACCTAACATTCATTTTCACTCATCACATAAATGTCAATTTTTTTATTCAGAAATGTCTTTCTCATCTAAACTCATAAAAGTGTCATAATTGGATTGATAAATGCCCACATCTCCACCAGATGTGATTCAAGGACATATGTTTATCATTAGGACGTTTTAGGGATGTTATGTGGCTTTTGGTTGGTGGGATTTAGGTGTTAAAAATTCAGATACTGAATGAGGAGGGATTAGATATTTTTGAGGCAAAATTGAATTATTCTAATTATTACTCAAGTATGGTATCCTACTAAATCCCCTTAGTAGAAAATAATCTACGTCATCCTAGAAACTCAAGGAATGTTCACTCAATTTATCATTTCATCAGAAAACATTTCAATATTCTCAAACATATTTTTTATTTAAATCTTTAAAAAGTGGCACACCTTTCTTCCTCAATTAGAAGCATTAGAAAGGCATAACTTCTCTTATCATGAATGATATAGAACAAGCACAACTTTCAATAGAATATTTTTTTCCAGAAACTATAAAATATATTCAGCTTTATATTTTCACCCAATGTATCTCCAAATGAGGTAGCACAATACAATACATATTCCCCCACAATTAATTTAAACTATATCATGAAATTTCACTTCAAGAGAAGGTTGGATAGGGAAAATCAGCTTGTAATGCGGCTAACCTAATAGATTTTTCATGGATTCTAAGGGTTACAAAGATTAAATGGAAAAGGTAGGCCAGAATAAAAATGATTTTATTTAAAAGGAGGATTTAAAACCAAATAAATTCCTCAATCATTTAAAACACTTGTACCTAAAACCCTCAAGTTTTGATAGGAATAAATCAAATTCTGGTTAAATCAAGCATTATTTGGTTCTCTCAATAGGTGAGGTGAATGTAAAGAATATGAAAAAAATGGTTCATAAGCCTCAGAGGAAAGTAATTTAAAATATATAGATGGTGATATGTGGCATGAGATTTAAAAATTAGAGTAATTTTCATGAAATTTCTAAGAATTTGAACGTGAAACAAAGTCATTTTCAACATTAATTTACACTCAATTTCATGGAATAAATTGTTTCACTCATGGACATGGATTTCAAAAAATTCCAAGATAATCATTTCTTCTCAGAAGTTTCAAAAGAACAAAAACGTTGAAAAATAAACCCTTAAAATTTGAAAAAATAGACAATTTATTTTTGAAAATAGGAAAACATACAACTATAAAGGTTCACTCCACCACACTTAAATGATATAGTCTCTGCAAGGCATTAAAATAGATTTAACATGTAATAATATTTGAAAAATAAATCACAGCAAGCAAGAAAGTGTAAATATATGTATGAATTGGTGGATTTAATTGATAAATAGGTTAGAGGAGTGTGATCTCCTCAAATGGATTTGATGGAATGGTCCCATGGAATTTCATAAGCTTATTTCCATTAATAGTTAATGGCTCCTATGCTCCATCCTTCACAATATTCACAAGACCAAAAGGATATACATGAGTAACTATAAATGGACCATCCCACCTGGAATGAAGTTTACATAGAATCAACTTGAGTCTTGAGTTGAATAACAACACAGTGTCTCCAGTATTGAATTATTTTAGTTGTATCAGCTTATCATGATCCACTCTTGTTCGTTCTGTGTAAATACTAGAATTTTCAAAAGCTTCCCTTCTAATTTCTTCCAACTCTTGAAACTGAAATCTTCTCTCTTTTTTAGGACTTTGAAGATCCAAATTCATCTTTCTCATATCCTAATATGCCTTATGATTCAATTCCACTAGAAGATGACAAATTTTCCCATAAATAAACCAATTTGGACTCATTACAATTGGGGTTTTTTATGCTGTCCTATAAGCCCATAACATAACTTCCAACCTTTGGCTCCAATATTTTCTATTTGAATTAATAATATTTTCCAAAATTCTTGTGATTCCCTATTCGACACTTCATCTTTCCCATTAGTCTGTGGATGATATGGAGTTGATGTTTTATGATTCACCCCATAATTCTTTAGTAAATCATCTATTCTTATATTACAAAAGTGAGTCCATTGATCACTTATGATGGCTTTGGGAACTCCAAAACTACAAAATATATTAGCACTGACAAAATCACAAACAAATTTAGCATCACCAGTCCTGGTGGACTTTTCATCCAATTATTTGGAAACATAATCTACTACAAGCAAGATATAATAATTTCCAAATGACATTGTTAAAGGTCCCATAAAATCTTTCCCCCAAAATTCAAGAATTTCTCAAAAATTCCATGGATTTTTGGGAATTTCTTATCTCCTTGAAATATTTCCAGAAAACTGACATTTTTCACACCTTCTAAAATATTCATGAGCATCTTTAAAAAGGTTAATCCAATAAAGTATAGATTCCAAAACCTTTTTTCTTTTCTCTAAGGTACAAATTATCCTCTACAATATAAAGTCTGACAACACTTAATGACAGAATCAATTTCAATTTCTAGAAAACATCTTCTTATCACATGGTTAATACAAATCTTCCAAAGAAATAGATCATCCCAAATGTAATATCTAGATTCAGATTTAATCTTTTGAATTTGGTGGGAATTTAAATGAGATTGTACCTGATATGTGACCAGATAATTTACCATATCATCATAACAAGGCACTTCTCCATCAATCAAGTACAACTTCTCTCTTGGAAGGTGGTAATTCAGTGCTTCTCTGTATAGAATTTCAGCTTCAGCGGTGTTGGGAAGTCCACTTAAGTGACCAGCCACTTGGTTCTCATATCCATTCTTGTATTTTATTTCTATGTTAAACTCCTACAGTTATAGAATCCATATTACTAACCCCAGTTTAGATTTTTTTATTCTTCATCAAGTACCTAAGAGCTATATGATCATAAAACACTATGACTTTAGTTCCAAGTAGATATGATCTAAACCTTTCTAAAGCAAATAAAACTACTAAAAACTATTTTGTTGTTGTTGTTTAGTTAAATTGCGACTCATCTAAAGTTCTTGAGGCATAGGAAATGACTTGTGGTCTGCCCTCAATTCACTGATAAATGACTGCTCCTACTATTTGTTTGGAACCATCACAAAGTAGCTCAAATGGTTCTTCCCAATTTGGTGGTTGTATTAATAGCGGTGTAATCAACCTCCTCTTAAACTCATCAAAGGCTTCCCTACATGCACCATTGAAATAAAAATTAGTATCTTTCAAAATAAATCTATATAGAGGCAGAGAAATATTAAGGAAATCTTTGATAAACCTCTTATAGAATCTTGAATGTCCTAAAAATGATCTAACATGCTTCATACAATTTAGGCAAGGAAAAGAATTTATGAATTAAATTTTTGATTTATCAACTTCTACTCCCTTTTTTGAAATGAAATTACAAAGGAAAATTCCCTTCTCAAACATAAAAATTACACTTTTAAAAATTCAAAACAATATTCTTTTCAATGCAAGTTTTCAAAACATTTTCTAGATTTTTCAAAAAATGGTCAAAATAATTTCCAATAACTGCAAAATTATCCAAGAAAACCACCAAGAAATATTTAATATGATTAGAAATTATACTTACCATACACCTCTAAAATGTACCTAGATTATTACACAATCCAAATGGAATGATTTTATATGAAAAAGTGATAAAGGGACAAGTAAATTTAGTCTTCTCTTGATCCTTAGGAGCAATAGGTACCTTGAAATATCCTAAAAATCCATCCAAAAATAAATAATGAGTTCTCCCTACCAATCTCGCTAATATTTGGTCAATAAAGGGGATGAGAAAATTATCATTTATAGTGACCTAATTTAACTTCTTAAAATCTATGCACACTCTCTAGCAATTCTGAATTTTTATAGGGATTAATTCATTCTTCTCATTCCTCACAATGGTTAGGCCATTTTTTTGGACCTACATGGATGTGGCTAACCCATTGTGAATCTAAGATTGGATATGTAACGAACCAAAATATTATCAATGAAAATTCCTCTTGATCTAATTAAATGTATTATTATGTAAAATGATTATATAACATATGAAATTATTTGGTTTTATGTTTTTGAATTTTAAAATACCATTAATAATTTTTACCATTTCTAATATAGTTGTTGAACTATGATCACATGATTAGTATAAATATAGGGATTTAACAAATCCAATTTACTTAGAAAAAGGAAGCAATGACCTCATATAGTAGAATTTATCTGTACGAAGCCCATTTGTCAGATCTCAGAAAGGAGGTGGCATCATTGGGCTTTTCTCTTGAATAATCCCAAGCCGTGCTTCAACACGTTTGAACGGAACTGCCTATGGGAGAAGTGTAAGTTGATAGAGATTACCACCCAAGCGATGTTATCTGAGCCACCCCAAGAGTTTGTCACCATCACACACCTTACCCTTAGGTCTTATGTGGGTATTATAAGAGGTTATGTAACAGGACCCTAACTCTATGATTATGTGCATTATTTTTTTATAGAATAAAGAATATACATTCATTTTATTATTGTTACTTTGTAAATAGTTTTTAAAGAACAAATAGTATTTTAGTTAATATTCAATTAAGAAATATATTTTTATGAATTAAATAATGTTTAAATTAAATAATATTTTTAAAAAATATTATTAATAAATTAATTTTTATTAAATATAAACGATCTTATAATTTTTATGAATAAAATTGTAATTTTTATTATGATTTGAAATCCATTTTTGTCAAAACCCATGAATTTTTTATAAATATAGGTTTTTAATTTAAAAGTAAAAATTCACATATTTAGAAAATTATTTAGATAAAATGAATATTATTTTTGGAACATGGATGTCGAAATTATCCAACAGTTAATTGTTCATAATTTTCTGAGACAGTCGAATTTTTGGGTTAAGATTAAATATCGTTTAAATATATATAACGTGTTTTATGACATTATAATGACCTAATAGTGATGTAATAAAATAATATAACATTTATTTTCAGACAATATATGCTTCAAATTTAAAATAATGTGATTTTAGATTTATTTTATTAATTTTATGGTGCCTTAGAGGACCCTCCAAGAATTATAAAACATTTTAACTTTTTAAATTGATTTCGTTGAGAGTGTGACTCAACTCCACATAAGAAAGCCTAAATTTTTATTAATTTAGGCCATTTTCCATATAAAATAATGATTTACAATCCCCATTGGTAAAAACCATGGGCAAAAACCATGGGTTGGTTTTTAGTTTTGATTAGTTTAATTTGTGGTGTCCAGAACCTAAATAATAAAGAATTGCATCTCTTTTCTTATATAAACCCACACAAGATCCCACTTACTCTTCACTAAAATACTTTGGATCTAGACCAAACCCCGAGATCATCTATCTATAATACTCCCAAGGTTCCCTAGTCTCCAAATAAGTATCTCTTAAGACTCTCCCAATCCTTTGGGATCACACTTCTAAGTAATGGATTCCTTCATTTCTCATTTTTTTCCAAGTTACTTTATGTTGTTATACACTTTTAATTTCAATTAAAAAAGTTGGGGTATAATTTCTCACCATCCCTATACTTCCCTACTTATGTTTTAATGATGAGATACCTCTTTCTCTCCCATTGATTCTCCCCATGTATACCTGTTAGTATTCCAGAATTCTGTAAGGTATTTCTCTCCCCTCATTTACATTCAAGTGCTTCTTTTATATTATGCATCTAAATTCTATTACATATGTTGGGACATGTATCTATATGAAACAATTACTATCCATTTAATATACATATTATGAGATAACCCTTTCTCTCTCATCAATAATTTTTATGAATTCTTATGTCACGCCGTTATACTACCTAAATTTAACCATGTTTTTCCAAGTCAAAGTCGTTGTGTAGTGAATACCATGCCCATTTCTCTATCAAGGGTATTCACCTTTATGAAAATTTACTTATTTATTATAGAGTTTCATATATTTATTTCACATTCCATTATCATGGAATAAATTATGATTTTTAATGATTCCATGTTGTATGATCCATGTGACACACTTATGCATGAAATGAAATGATTAAGAAGGGTGCGCCCTGATAGTGCTCCAATGAATTTGGTAAAGATTAGTATCATGATACATCAAATTAAATTAGGGTTTACTCATAATAATTCAAGTGAAATTAGGGTTTACTCATGAATCATGTGCAATGATCCTTGGGTCATGTTAATATCATGTTTAATGTTGTTACCACATTTCTATGTTATGCTATATCATGAATTTATGTTCATGTTTCTATTGTGCTCCATTGATATGAATATTTCATAACATGTAATATATTCTTCATGTTATACCTTCCTAACTCCCTTACTGGGATTTATATATCACCCTTTTCTCATTCATGTCCTTAGATTATCCCAAGCAATGCTAAGTATGAAGGAATGTATGTGGTCATGTAAAAGAAGTTTTCAATAAAGATGTGTATTTCATGTTTTAAGTTGTTATGTAATGTTACTAAGCCCTAAAGACACTAGAAATCTCAATCCTTAGAGTTTTCTTGAGTGAAATTTTATGTAATAAATTATGGTTAAGTGTGAAATAAAGAAGAGGGTTGTTATAGTTGGTATCAGAGGATAGGTATAGTTATTTTTGGGATTAGGATTAGAAAACCCTAGTAAAAGACTTAGGGATATGACTAAGCATAATAAAAACATCCCTAAATTTTGGTGAGTATTGAGTAAGTGGTTTATCAGGAAAATACATCCCTATCTTGATACGAACAGGTAGAGGCGGCTCTGGCACATATGTATCTAGGGGTAAAACTCAAAAAAAACCGCTTTGAGCTAGACTTGAATGGGAATTGGTGCATAACAACGAGACTTGCTTCACTCTTGGTTATGAAAATCCTGGGGGATATACTATAGTAAATTCATAAGTTTAGTACGAACCATTATTAAGGGAATAAAAAAATCCCCTAAGGATATATGTTGGGAAGTAGATCATGGATAACATATATTGAAGCCTATAAATTAATAAGTTAAGAAAATAAAAGTAATTTATAAGTCATCAATTTTTGTGTTTGGATTACCCTTTATGTGTTAACCCTAAATTTAATTTTATTTCGGATAATGGTTAGTAATAGGATGACTCGAGATAACAACTGATGCAAAGATCAATGTGAAAACTATTCTAATGAGATTCCCTATCCGATGGGAACGAGAATCATGAAATTTTTCATGATACTATCTCATTTAACTCATGTTTTTAATATAAACATGGGTCAAGAGGAAAATTCAACCCCCCCCCCAAGAAAGAACAATTCACAATCCAGATCTTCATAAGACAAAGGCCTCCTACTTTTAATGGATCATCTGATCCCTCAATCTCAGAACAATAGATCAACTATATTGAGAATATCTTCTCCATCCTTTAATGTTATGAAAAAGAAAAGGTACTTATTTCTGCTTATCATATGGAGGGAGAAGCTTATTAATGGTGTACATTGATAAAAAAATATGAGGCCTGAGGAGGAGATTGAGGCGTTGGAATGGAAATATTTACAAAAAATGTTTTTCAATAAATATTTTACTTGCAACCTATGACTTAGGATGGAAAGGGACTTCCTTGACCTCAAGAAAAAAGACAACAAATCCATCAGAGAATACGAGGAAAACTTCACAAGGCTTGCATGATATGCCTATGGATTTGTTGTTAACCCCAAATGCATGGTAGAACGCTTATTTAGTGGGATAAAACCTAGCCTATGAAAAGCTCTAGCGATCCTTGACTTTGAGAGCTATGAGGAAATTGTCCGATGTGCCCTCAAAGTTGAAATAGAGATCGGTGAATCTTAGGGGTATCATGGAGATAAGAATCATAATGAAGAATTTAATTCTGGAGGTTCTATGGATAAATCCAATGGTCCTATGAAAATCTAGCACCCCACTTTCCAAAGGTGCAGAAATAAGCACCCCAGAAATTTCCTGAAAGGGGAGAGGAAATAATTTAGGTGTGGAAGATAAGGGAACATGGCCATTAACTGTTGGCAAGAAAAACCCACGGCTACGAAAAAGGAGAGAAATGATCCATTTGACCCTCAATGCATTGTTCATTGCTTCAACTGCAAATAACCAGGGCACTTTGCAAACCATTTCTCTAAGACAAGGGTTTTCAGAGGAAAAAAACAACCTACAAGGAATCAAGGGTGAAATTTTTCCATCACCACCACTAAAGTGAACCCCGAAAACGAAGTGGTGACATGTACTCTAGTTATTCATTCAATAATAGCGAATGTGCCTTTTGATTTTGGTTCTATGCATTATTTTATATCCCAAATTTTTAGTAGAACAATCCTGACACCACCAAAAGTCATGAAAGTAAAGATGTTGATGAGAAAGAAAAATAGTGAAATCATTACATCCCATGAATATAACTCCTCCCCTATCATAATTTTTGGATTGAACTTCTCGAAGAACCTCATCATACTCCCTTTGGTGGAATTCGATGAAATTCTTAGCATGGATTAGATTTCCTTATATAGATCCAACATAAATTTCCATGAGAGGGAAATCACTCTCCATAAAGAAATCAACCACCAATTTTGTACAAGTGCAAGGAGGAGGATGAATCTTATTTAGCACCATCATATCAAGCGTGTATATTAATTCCCTATGATCATGTGTATCTAGCTTAGATGATTATATCTAAGGAAGCAACCATCCTTGAAGAAATTCCTATTGTGAGGGAATTCATTGAAGTGTTTCCTGATAAATTTCCTAGTCTTCCTCCAAAAAAAGATGTTGAATTCTCAATTGATCTTATACCTAAGGCATTTCCAATATCCAAGACTCCATATAGAATGGCTATTGTGGAGCATGATAAGATGAAGAAACAACTATAGGAGAATCCAGATAAAGGGTTTATATTACCAAGTGCTTCACCGTGGGGTGCACCAGTCCTCTTCATCAAGAATAAGAATGAGTCAATGTGCCTTTGCATTGATTATCGCGAGATCAACAAAATCATGATAAAGAACAAGTATCCTCTTCCCTAAATTTATGACTTGTTAAATCAGCTACATAGAGAACAATAATTCTCCAAGGTGGATTTTTAGTCGAGATATTACAAAGTAAGGGTGAATAAGGAAGATATCCCCAAGACTTTCTTTCGTACAAGGTATGAGCACTATGAATTCATAGTAATGAATTTCAGACTCATTAATGTTCCATAAATATTTATAGACTTGATGAATATTGTTTTTAGAGATTACCTCTATAAATTTGTGATAGTCTTTATAGATGATATTCTAATATACTCCAAAACCAAGGAGGAGCATGAGGATAATCTAATCACTATAATAGAGACCTTATGAAAGTAGAAGATCTATGAAAAGTACAGTAAGTGTGAGTTCTGGTAGAACAAAGTCTCATTATTACGTCTTATCATCACAAGAAATGAGATATATGTGGATCCATCCCAGACAGCTACAATTGAGGGATGAATGACACTACTAGAAATTAAGGTTATAGCCATGGTTTGAAACTGTGGCTATAATCCCAAAACCCATGGCTATAAGTTATATCCATGGTTCCTTGTACCGTGGCTATAAGTTATAGCCACAGTTCTATGGACCATGGTTAGTATTGGTGTGGCTATAGGGAAAGTCCTATAGCCACAGTTCCCAACTATGGAAGAACCTTAAGTCACGGTTTAAAACCGTGGCTATAGGCCTATTTCCATGGTTTCACACTGTGGAAATAGGCTTATATTTAGGGTCTGAAACTGTGGCTATATGCCTTCCAATTTCATAAAAAAACACCCCTACACCCCACTACCCCTTTATCCCCTCCCTTCCCCCTGGACAGACCCCCCCAGCACACCCCCTATCCCCTTGCACACCCCCACTCCCCCTAAACAAACCCACTTTCACCCCTAGGACCCCCTGACCCCTTAAAAAACACCCTAGAAACCCCCTAGACACCCCTGGACACCCACACCCCCTTTCACACCCCCACTCCCCCCTGGGAAGACCCCCTTTCACCCCCAGGATACCCCCTCCCCCTACACACCCCCTGTACACCCCCTGGACACCCCCCTGGACACCCCACACCCCCATGCACACCCCCACTCTCTCCCTAGACAGACTCCCCTTTCACCCCCTAGACACCCCTCCCCCCTAGACACCCTACTTGGACACCCCCTAGACACCCCCACTAGACATCCCACACCCCTCCCCCTTGCATACCCCCACTCTCCCCCTAAACAGACCCCCCTTTCACCCCCTGGACACCCCTCCCCCTAGAAACCCACTGGACACCCTCACTGGACACCCCTAGACACCCCAACTGGACACCCCCCGGACACCCCTTAGACACCCCCACTGGACACCCCCGAAACATCCCCTAAACACCCCCTTGGACACCCCTCAGACACCCCCAGGACCCCCACTAGACCCCCCTGGACACACCCCCTAGACACCCCTCCCCCCCTCAACACCTCCTGAACACCCCCACTGGACCCCCACTGGACCCCCCCTGAACACCCACTCCCCCTGAACACCCCCCCATACGACACCCAAATAACTAAGAGGGAAGAAATAAAATAAAATGGTTGGCTCAACCCATAAGGTAAGATGGTAATGAAACCCAATTTCAATAGTTATCCAACACATCACCCCCTCCCCCTTGCACCCCCTGCACACCCATGCCCCCTTGCACCTCCCTGCACAACCCCCCTTGCACCCCCTGTCCCCTTGAACACACCCCCTTTCACTCTTTCACACCCCTTGCACCACCCCTATTGAACAGACCTTGAACCACCCTTTCTAGACACCCCCACTTCACACCCATTCCCCCTACACACCCCCATGCACCCCCCTTAAACATCCCTTTCACCCCCTTTCACACCCCTATCCCCTTGCACACCCCCATCACAACCCCCCCTACACATCCCCACCATGAACCCCCTACACATCCCCCCTGTATCCCCTTGTCCCCTTGCACACACACCCTTACACACCTACACACCCCTGCACACCCCCACTGCACACCCCTTGCACCACCCCTGTTGGACACCCCTTGCACCACCCCTGCTGGACACCCCCACTTCACACCCACGCCCCTTGAAACTCCTTAAATATCCCTTGTAGACCCCCTTGCACACCCATATCCCCTTGAACACACCAATCACACACCACCCTACACACCCCTTGCACCACCCCTGCAGGACCCCCTTACACCACCCCTGCTGGACACCCCCATTGCACACCCCCCACTTGGACAACCCCCTCCCTCCTGGACACCCCCTGGATAGACCCCCTGATAAAACATAATTCTATTGAATATTTTATTGATAATAAATGATATAATTTCCTCACATTGTGGTAACTATTTTCATTTATGGAATATTTGGGATTAGATCATTCATTTGAAAATTTGATGAAAATTCCAGTTTTACCCTTTAAAGATTCACTGTAGTATTTCGAACATAAAAAATTTTATTTGAATTAATTGAACTTAATTTTTTATTAATGTGTTCCTGAAATAAGTTTCTAAAACTTTCATTTAGGGAATTGGAGCTAAATCGTGCATTTGGTTGGTGAAAATAGGCCATGAAGTCAAAGTTGGGCTGAACTCGCCAGATTGTACATAGCTCCTGTATTTGGGCCAAAACTTTTTAATCCATTATTGGATTAGGACCAAATTTTGAGAGGTGATCTAGGACCCATTTTATCATTAATTATCCTTCTTAAAGGATAGATGATTCACACATTTTGGTAGTCCAATGGGCGGTGCAATTTGGCATAAAATATTTGGTCAAGATTCCCCATTCACACTTGAAACCACTTTAAACCTAGCCTACCCTCCACTCTATAAATTAGTGTTTTTCTCATTGGATGGGTTGGGATATGAATTATAATATTTAATGAAGAAAATAATTGGTATAAACCAAATTCTACAACCACTATATGAGGGGTATCTCTTAAATCAAGGATCCCCTCATCGAAGCCTTCTTCTCTTCTTCAGGTTGTAATGTTTTCATTTGTGTAATAAAATTCTTTGTTATTCTTTAATTTATTCTATTTTTGTCTGTTTTGTTTAATTATCTTCTTCTTTACTCATCCTATTTGGGTTGGAATCAAGATTATATATGAGATTGGGTTCTACCCTTTCAATCCTTTTCTCATGAAAAACGTCTCCATGATGACCACACAGCCCATGGAAGAGTAGTTCTCTTAGTGATCGATCTATCTTATACCCTCTTCATTTAATTATTTTGAATAATTGAGATACTTTAATTCACTTAATATAATCCATGAATTGAGTTTTTAAATTATAATAAACTAAACAAGAAATTTAACAATTAACAGAAAAACACGTGTGAGTGTGTATTGTGTAAATTGTGAGAGCAAAAACTTAATCGGTAAAACAATACCACATGGGATAAATTTGTAGAGTTAAAATATAATCCCTAAGATCAATTAATTATAATTTTCTAGAATTTACATGTTCATTAATTTACCACTGACCATAATCTATCCTTAAAACATCAATCAAAGCAGGGTGCTGCGATTGCATGTTCTGAAGATAGCCTAGGGTTTAATTCTCTATATTTGTGGTAAAGATAATTATCATAGGGTTCAGGGGTTAAAAAATTAGGGTATCATAATTTATTGGATATTAATTTAAATTATAATGATTAATAAGTAAATTAATAGGTATATTTAAATCAATTACATCTTTTAAATATTATCTAAAAAACTTCTTTTTGTTGTGTCTTTTTAATCGAACTTCATTTCAAAAATAAAGACAAAAATATTATACAAACTTATTCCAACAAAATTCTTATAGTTTTTTGAATGATAACCCCCCCCAAATCCTTTCAAGTTGTGTTATTATTAAATTTTATGTATTTTTAAAATACCTTTAACAAGTTGTCAAATTTATTTCCTCTTTTGAGAGGTGACATTGGTCAGCCACTCTACTGCACTTAAGTACCCAAAAAATCACTAATAATTTGAGGGAGCCCACGATAGCGCTTTTAAAATTGGCACCATTGCTGTAGATGAAAGTGATTATTTCAACCATTTATAGGTATTTATTTTATTTTATATTTTATTCTCTTCTTCTCTTCTTTCTTCCTTCTTTACCCATTCTGAATTTTTCTTATTCTTTTGTTTTCTTCTTATTATTTTTAGACCATCAACTCAAACTTCTAATATTTTATTTTATTATGGTAAACTTTTCTTATTTTAATTTTTATTTGATTTATGAAGCAAACTAATCCCAAATATCTCTTATATCATGATCCTGATATTGAATGTAGCCTTCGGGCTTGAATCAGACATTCTTAGTCTATGGGAAGTTTCAACATTTAACCAGTTGGAGAATTCCTCCACTCCCAGAACATTGAAATTGGAAGAAATTCAAATTCAACCATAAAACAAGAAATAATGGCTTAAAATAATGGAAATTAATTTAATAGAACTATTTTAGAATTGGCTGCACCTGATATTAATTATCAACCAAATTGTATTGCATACCCAAATCTCGAATCTAACTTTGAACTGAAATTTGGGTTAATTCACCTGCTTCCAAAATTTCATGGCCTCTATGTTGAGGATACCAATAAACCCTTAAAAAATTTAATGTGGTTTTCTCAACCTTAAAACCAATAAATATTTCTGAAGATCAAATCAAACTAACAGAATTCCCATTTTCATTTGATGGAGATGCAAAAGATTGGATGTATTATTATAACCTGAAGATATAACTTGTTGGAACGATTTGTAATGTCTTTTCATGTAGATATTTTTTCCAACATCAAGAGCCACATCCATTCGAAAGGATATATCAGGGATCAAGCAAGCCCAAGGGGATTCAATGTATGAGTACTGGGAGAAATTCAAGAAGTTGTGTGCAAGATGTCCACATTACCAAATCAGTGAGCAACTACTCATCCAGTACTTCTATGAAGGACTCACACCTATGGAGAGAAGCATGGTGGATGCTGTGGCTAGAGGAGAATTGGTGGACAAGACACTAGTGGATGCACGTGCATTAACTGATAGGATGGACAAAAAATCCCAACAATTTGGCGATCGAGGTACACTACATGTCAGGGGAGTACATCAGGTAAGTCCTTTTTATCTTGAGAGTCATTTAATTGATACCAGGTTAGAATAATTGACCACTATGGTGAGCCAGATTTCTATGGCTTAAAAAACATCCCAACCCACTCCTATGAGGCCATGTGGCATTTGCTCTGAAATAGACCACCCAACTGACTGTTGCCCCCAACTACAAGAAACATAAGATTGTGCAGCAGTGTTTCCTGGGAGACCATATCAGCAGCAACAAAAACCATATCCCCAAAAACAGTTTGATTCCTTTTCTCCAACATACAACCAAGGGTGTAAGGATCGATCAGACATGAGGTATGGATTTGGACAACAATAAATGCCCCTTTTCAACAAAACTTCCAGCAGCCTCCGCCTTACCAACAGGGTTTCCAACAACCCCGAAGGAGATTTGAAGCCCAAGAGTCAACAAGCTAGCAACAAGGGAATCCCCCACCCAAGGTAGATTCTAACACAAATTATCTTTTGAATCAAATTGTTCTTAATAAATAGAATGAGCTAAAGAGTCAAGGTTCGGAGCTGGGGGAATTGAAGACTCAAATAAGCCAGATTTCCACCACCCTCTATGAACTGGTAAGTAAGAATTTTGGAAATCTACCTTCTTAACCTACTCCAAATTACAAATGGAATGTCAATCCCATCACATTGAGAAGTGGTAAGAAAAAAACTGATACATCTGCACCTATCTTTCTACCAGGATTCACCTCAAATCTGGAGAAGACCCATTCAAAACCAGTTGATGAGCAACCCAAGGAGAAAGATAAAGGTAAGAAAAATATTGATTATATTCCTCCTAAACCCCTCCCTTTTCCAAATAGGTTTGTTCAAAATAAGAATATGGATGAATAGGTGATGCAAAAAGAAGTCTTGGACACATTCAAGCGTGTGCAGATCAACATTCCTCTACTTGAAGCGATCAAGTAAATCCCAAGGTATTCGAAATTCTTAAAAGAACTTTGTACCAATCGAAGAGGGATTAAGGTAAATGACAAGATCAATCTTGGAAGGAATGTTTCAGCAATCATTACACCAAATATAGTAATGCCAATAAAGTGCAAGGATCTTGGGACATTCACTATACCATGCACCATAGGAGAGTTACACTTTTTTGATGCTCTTTGTGATTTAGGAGCTTCTTTAAATGTGATGCCTCACTATGTATTCTCTTATTTATAGGTTGGTGAGTTGAATCCGATGAGAGTAGTGGTGCAGTTAGTAAATAGAGCTACAAAATATCCAGTGGGAGTCCTTGAGGATATACTTGTCCAGGTAAGACACATGATATTTCCAGTAGATTTCTACATGCTTAACATGGAGGATGATCAGGTAAGTTCACATGCTCCCATTATCTTAGGTAAAAACTTCCTCAAAACTACAAAAACTATTATAAATGTCAATGGGGGTATAATTTCCCTGGAATTTGGAGATGGAGTTGGGATATTTAATATTATGGAATCCATGAAGTACCTCTTAGAGGACCATTATGAATTTTTTATCTCCCATTTTGAACCACCAAATAAAAACCCCATGGAATTTGATTGTCCTATGATTTGGTATATTATGATTATTGGTTCTAGTTTGATGTATAATAGAATTTACACACCCATTTATAATGAACAAGTCTCTATTATATTTGATTTTGAAATGAATTCATATTATGATTTTGATCAAGTGAAATCTGATTATGACATGGCTTTTGAGTATGCTGATGGATTTGATGTTTGATTCTCTTATTGTAATGATTTCTATTATAATACTGATGCAATTTGTGCACTTATTTTAGTTCCTTAAATTTCTCTATCCATAAACCACCCCCCTACACTATAACTCAATCCATTTCCACCAAATCTCAAATACTCATACTTGTTTAGTGGTGAGAAATTACCTATTACCATTGCTAAAAATCTCCCTTTTGAACAAAAATATATTTTTTTGAATGTTTTTAGGGAGAATATTTAGGAAATCAGGTGTAACTTGGATGAAATATCAGGTATTATCCCCTCCATTTTCATTCATAGGATTATTTTAGAGGATGGGGATAAACCGGTTAGGCAACCACAAAGGAGACTGAATCTAACTCTTCTGGAATTCGTAAAAAATGAAGTTGAGAAATTGCTCGAGGCATGTATAATCTTTCCCATTTCAGATTCTCAGTGGGTGAGTCCTATTCAGGTTGTTCCTAAGAAAAGTGGTGTTATGGTTGTTAAAAATGAAAAATATGATTTAGTTCTAATCAGGGTACAAAACAGTTGGTGTGTGTGTATTGATTATTAGGAAACTAAATTAGTCCACCTACAGGGAACATTTTACCCTCCCATTTATTGATCAAATGCTTGAGAGAATAGCTGGGAAGACACATTACTATTTCTTGGATGGATTTTATAGATATTTTCAAGTTCCTATTTCTCTGGAGTATCAGGACTAGACAACATACACTTGTCCATTTGGTACGTTTTCCTACCGAAGGATTCCATTTGGACTTTGCAACGCCCCATGTACCTTCCAAAGATGCATGGTGAGTATTTTTTCTGATTTTATTGAGAACTGCATAGAGGTATTAATAGATGATTTTACAATGTATGGATCCTCATTTGATGAATGTATAAGTAGTTTTGGAAAGGTGTCGAATCATTTTATTAAGAACAATATGGTCCTGAACTTTGAAAAGTGTCATTTCATGGTAGAGCATGGCATTTTCTTAAGGCATGTAGTGTCAAAACATGGGATTGAGGTTGATAGATCAAAGGTAGATACCATTTCATCCTTACCATATCCTTCATGTGTGCGTGATGTTAGATCTTTCTTAGGGAATGAAAGATTTTATCGGTGCTTCATCAAAGATTTTAGTAAGATTGATCATCCTATATCAAGATTACTTCAAAAGGATTATGTTTTTGTGTTTGATGATTACTGTAGGAATTCATTTGATTATATAAACAATTGTATGACCACTCCACTGACCATACAATCCCCACAGTGGGAGCTTCCTTTTGAGCTTATGTGTGATGCCTCCAACTTCGCAGTTGGAGCTGTCTTATCTCAGAAGGTGGAGGGACGTTCACATGTGATTTAATATGAATCTTGGACACTTGATTCAGCCCAATATAACTACACAACCACAGAAAAAGGATTTTATTTATCATATTTTCTCTAGATAAATTTCGTTCATATTTATTTGGATCTAAAGTAGTTATTTTTTCTAACCATGTAGCTCTGAGGTACCTTTTGAAGAATCCATACCCAAATCCAAGATTTATCCGATGGATACTCCTTCCTTAAGAATTCAATATTGAAATAAAAGACAAGAAGGGGTCCAAAAACTTGGTGGCAGACCACATGAGTAAGATTACTCACACACTAGATGCTGACACCTTGGACCAGGTACCACTTCGGGACACTTTCCCTGATGAGAATATTTATTCCATCTCAGGTACGCATCCTTGGTATGATTATTTAGTGAACTACCTTGTTGCAACCGAAATCCCTACAAATTTAAAGAAACATCAAGTCCAAAAATTAAAAAGTGAGTCTCGGTATTATGTGTGGGATGATCCCTACTTATGGCGCATGTGTAGTGACAAATTTATTAGGAGGTGTATTCGTGATCATGAGTTTGAGTCTATTCTGTAATTCTATCATAAACTTTCATGTGGTGGATATTTGGGACCCCAACAGATAGCTAGGAAACTTTTGGAATCTGGATTGTATTGGACTAGTTTATTCCATGATTATCATGTGTTTTGTATGTCATGCTCACATTTCCAACACACTGGTAATATTTCTATGAG
Source organism: Viscum album (assembly GCA_963277665.1). Lineage (NCBI taxonomy): Eukaryota > Viridiplantae > Streptophyta > Magnoliopsida > Santalales > Viscaceae > Viscum > Viscum album. The sequence continues at coordinate 1,055,115,049 of OY728125.1, read as the reverse complement.
ACACGAGATTCCCCAACAACCCATATTATTTTGTGATATTTTTGATCTATGGGGAATTGATTTTATGGGTCCTTTTCCTGGTACATTTGTTTTTTTTGTATTTTTGGTTTTTGTTGATTATGTGAGTAAATTGGTGGAGGCTAAGGCCACCAGGACTGATGATTCTCATGTTTTAGTGGACTTTGTCAAGACACAGATTTTTTGTAGGTTTAGAGTACCAAAGGCCATCATCAGTGACCAAGGGACACACTTCTGCAATTGGAATTTGCTTCCCTCCTTCGAAAATATGGGGTGACACAAAAAACATCAACACCATACCACCCCCAAACAAATGGCCAGGATAAGGTTTCAAATCGTGAGTTGAAACAAATTTTGGATAAAAATATGCATCCGAATAGGAAGGATTGGAGTGAGCACTTGGATGATGCGCTATGGGATTATAGGACAACATACAAGACACCCATTGGTATGTACCCATTTCTAATTTTTTTGGGAAAGCATGTTATTTAGCTATAGAATTTGAGCATCGGGATTATTGGGATATAAATAAATATAACATGGATTTGACCCAAGATGGAATCCAAAGGAAGATACAAATTCAAGAGCTTGAGGAGATTAGATTGTCTTTATATGAGAACTCAAGGATCTATAAGGAATGATCAAAATCAGCTCATGAAAAAATGATCCAGAAAAGGGAATTTAAAGTTGGAGAGAAGGTCTTGCTCTATAGTTCATGACTGAAGCTGATGCCTAGTAAGTTGCATTCTAGATTGATAGGTCCTTATGTTGTGACTAATTTTTTTCCTTATGGTGTAGTGGTGATCACACAAGAGGACATGGGAAAGATCTTTATAGTCAATGGGAAACGTTTGAAAAAAATACATTGAGGGACTTCCTACTGATGTAGTGGATTTCATCACACTGCATGACCCCATCACCACTTGAGCATATCATGTTATTCCTAACCCTTTCACTTTTTTATTCTTTGTCCTATTTAAAATTATACATTTCATGTGCATATATCATCTCATGGATTCACATTGAGGATAATGCAATATTTTAAGTGTGGGGTAGGGAACCTTTTAGTTTAGTAATTTCAATTGTTTTCCTATTTTTCAATTATTAAAAAAATTGTGTGTTTTTCCAATTTTGTGTGTTTATTTTTCAAATTTTTTTGTGTTTTTGAAACATTTGAGATGAAATGATTATCATCACCATTTTTGAAATCCATATCAATAAGTGAAACAATTTATCCCATGAAACTAAGCTTAAATGAATGCTGAAAATGACTTTGTTTCAAGTTCAAATCTTTAGTAATTTCGTGAAAATTACTCTAAATTTTGAATCCCATGCCACATCTCACTGTCTTTATATTTGAAATCACTTTCCTATGAGGCTTCTGAACCATTATTTTAATATTATTTACATTTACCTCACTTCTTGAGAGAACCAAACCTTGATTTATTTAACCAGAATTTGATTTATTCCTGTCAAAACATGAGGGTTTGAGGTACTTATGTTTTAAATGATTGAGGCATTTGTTTGGTATTAAAGCCCATATTTCAAAGAATAATTTTTTACAATGGTCTACCATGAACATTTAATCCTTGTATTCCTTAGAAGTCATGAAGAGCCTGTTAGGTTAGACACATTACAAGGCAATTTTACCTATCCAACCAACTCTTGATTTGAAATTGCATAATCTAGTTGAACTTAAGTGTGGGGGAAGCTATCTTGTGTTGTGATAACACATTCTGTGATACTTTGGGAGGAAAATTTAATTCTGAAGAGATGTTTTTACTGCTAAATAAAATCATTATATTGAAATATGTGCCTTTTCTGGAGTTCTCATGATAAGTGAAGTTGTACCTTTCTGGAGATTCTAATAGAGGGAGAAATTTGGGCCTATCTAGAGCTTTCAAGAAAATCATGTTTGATAAGATAGACATTTTTACTACTGAAATGTTGAATGGTGTTCACATTCCATTATTTTTCATTATTATGAACATGAATCTATGCTATGGGGATTGAGTAGGAGACCATATTTAAGTGAAAATTATATTAATGCAATTTTTCTTCAAAAAGAGTCAAGCCCTCCTCATTCAGCCTTAGAATATTTCACAACTAAATCTTACCAAATGAAAGCCATAGAACAACACTAAAAGGTCCTCATGATAAACATGTGTCATTGAATCACATATAGTGGTGATTTAGTAATTTATCAAGCCTATGGTGGCCCTTGTATGGGTTTGGGTGAGAATGACATTGCTGAAAAATTGACATTTGTATGATAAGAGAAAATTCAAGTGAGGTAAGCATTTTGTGCATGAGAGGATAAATGAAGTGGAAATATATTGAATGATATAAATGGAGAACTTGAAATAATAGTTTTTTATGAGGAATGATAATTTTTTTTCTTGGTGTGGAATTGTTGGATCTCAAGGATATGTGTTTTAAAGTTTGTTTTGATTTGATATTGATGCTTACTTGTCACAATTTTTCAGAATACATGATATGAGGTTTTGCCCGGGAGTGAAAAAGGGTATGTGTGGGGGAGTTGATAAAACACAATTTTATTGAATATTTTATTGAAAATTAATGATATAATTTCCTCACACTGTGGTAACTATTTTCATTTATGGAATATTTGGGATTAGATCATTCATTTGAAAATTTGATGAAAATTCTAGTTTTACCATTTAAAAATTCACTATAGTATTTCGAACATAAATAATTTTATTTGAATTAATTGAACTTAATATTTTTTAAATGTGTTCCTGACATAATTTTATACAAATTTTATTTAGGACATTGGAGCTAAATCGTGAATTTGGTTGGTAAACATGGGCCATGAAGTCAAAGTTGGGCTGGACTCACCAGATTGGACATGGGTTCTGTATTTGGGCCATAACTTCTTAATATGTGATTGGATTAAGCCCAAATTTTTATAGGAGCTCTAGGAACAATTTTATCACAAACCATACTTCTGGAAGGACCAATTATTCACGAGTTTTGGTGGTCGAATTGGCAGTGAAAGTTGACATAAAATATTTGGTTGAGATTCCCCATTCACACTTTAAATCACTTTAAAACTGGCCTCCCATCCACTCTATAGAATAGTTTTTTCACATTTGGAGGGTTTGGGACGTGAATTAGGAGATTTAATGTAGAGGAGAATTTGTTTCACCCAAATTATCTAACCATTGTAAGACGGGTAGCTCTTGAAGCAAGGACCCCCTCATTGAAGCCTTCTTCTCTTCTTCATGTTGTAATGTTTTTATTTGTGTAATAAACTTCTTTGTTATTCTTTTATTTCTTATCTTTATTATATGTTTTTCGATTATATTATTCTTTAATCATCCTATTTGGGTTGGAATCAAGAGTTTATATGATATTGAGTTTTACCCTTTCAATCCTTTGCTCATGCAAAACGTCTCCACGATGACCACACTGCCCATGGAAGAGTAGTTCTCTTAGTGATCGGTCTATCTTCTACCATCTTCATTTAATTATTTTGAATCATTGAGATATTTTAATTCACTTAATATGATCCATGAATTGAGTTTTTAAATTATAATAAACTAAAAAAGAAATTGAAAAATTAACACAAAAACACGCGAGGTCGAGTATTGTGTAAATTGTGAAAGCGCAAACTTAATCAGTAAAAGAAGACCACACGGGATAAATTTTTAGAGTTAAAATATAATCTATAACCTCAATTCATAATAATTTTTCATAATTTACATGTTCCTTAATTTAACACTGACCATAATCTATCCTTAAAACGTCAATCAAAGTAGGGTGATGCGATTGCATGTTCCGAAGATAGCCTAGGGTTTAATTCTGTTTATATTTATGGTAAAGTTAATTCTCATAGGGTTAGGGGGTTAACAAATTAGAGGATAATAATTAATTGGATATTATCTTAAATTATATTTATTAATAAGTAAATTAAGAGGTAGAGTTATATCGATAACGTCTTTTAAATATTGTCTAAAAAACATCTTCTTGTTATGTCTTTTTAATCAAACTTTATTTCAAAAACAAAAACAAAAATATTATACAATATTCTTTGAAAAAACTTATTCTAGTTTTGTAAATGGTAAAATCCTCCCAAATCCTTTCAAGTAGTGTTATTATTCACTTTTATGTTATTTTTAAAATACCTTTAATAAGTTGTCTACTTTACTTCCTCCTTTGAGAGACGACCTTGGTCAGCCACTCTGTTGCATCTAAGTACCCAAAAAAATCACTAATCATTTGAGGGCGCCAATGATAGTGATTTTCACCCCCCACACTAGACCCCACTCCCTGGACAGACCCCCTACCCCTCCCCCTTGTAGACCTCCCTTTCACCCCCTGGACAACCCCCCATCCCTCCTGGACAGACCCCCTTTCCCCATGCACACACCCCCTTGCACACTTGCACACTTGCACACCCCCACTACACACCCCTTGCACCACCCCTGCTAGACACCCCTTGCACCACCACTACTGGACACCCCTACTGCACACCCATGCCCCCTTTCATAGCCCCCCTTTCACCCCTTAAACATCCCTTGCATCCCCCTGTACACCCCTGTCCCCTTACACACACCCCCTGAACAACCCCCCTTGCACCCCCATGTCCCCTTGCACACACCCCCATCTACACCTAAACACACCCCACACACCCCAACTGCACACCCCTTACACCACCCCTACTGGACACACATTTCACCACCCCTTATGGACACCCCCACTACACACCCATGCCCCCTTGAACCCCCTACACAACCCCCTTGCACCCCATAAACATCCCTTGCACCCCCCTGCACACCCATTTCCCCTTGCACACCCCCTGCACACCCCCTTGCACCACACCTACTGGAACCCCCTTTCACCACCCCTTTTGGACACCCCCACTGTACACCCCTCTCCTGGACAGCCCCCTCCCTCCTAGAAACCCCCTGGACAGACCCCCCCCCCCACCTTGGACCCCCTCCCTAGATAGACCCCCCTGCCCCTCCCCCCATGAACCCCCTGGACAGACCCCCTTCCCCTCCCCCCTTCACTCCCCAGAAATTTCCCCATATCTCCTAGACAACCCCCTCTAGGATATCCCTTGGACACCCCCTCCTAGACACCTCCCTAAAAATCGAATTTAAAATAAAAAAACATGTTTTGAAGAAGATCGGTGTTTCCAAAAAATTATGGTAAAAAGAAGGTTGAAAATAGTATCATTACTCTAAAAAGTAACAATATTCATCCCTTTTAAATGAAAATTCAGTGTGCACATGCATTAATTCATTAAAAACCCAAAATGATTTCCAATCAAACACGCAGAACAAAATGTAAAGAAACACTTTTCAGTACGATAAGAGACAAATATAGTGAACATTTAACATTAAAATCACCTTGAAAACATTTTTATATTACCACTCTACCCTCATTAATGAATATTTAACATATTTTCAACAAACAAATCATGAAATGTAAATTTCACAATAAACGTCATCATATATTAAAACTAAACACCCGACATGTTTTACCATAAACAAGAATATTTTCAATAACCATCATAAACAGATTCGGTTCAATAACATCAGAATGAAAAGTATTCAACAATTTAATCACAAACACTCAACAAGCATAACATCCTAAAGTCAATAATTTAAAAAGTGTTCCAATAAGTGGCAGCACGAATGAAATGTTCTAAACAAGTAAAAACCAAATTAAGTACTCCCCTGTAATGATATGATGCAATTTTCTTCTTTTTAATGAGACAACCATATTATATTTTTCACTCAAGCTGGATATTCTCATTGAAGTACCTAAAAAGAAACAACATCAACATCAAATTCAATAATTTAAGTTTAAGAAAAATAAAACAAGGTCTATGGTGAGAAAGGAGTGGCCATGAAGTTCCAATTAAAAGGTGTTTGTTACAGTGCACTATGAGAAATATGGATTTCATTCCAACCCTGTACAACCCCCCTATCCCTCATGGACACCCCACTAGACAACCCCCCTCTTGGAAAACCCCCTCCCTACTAGACACCCCCTAGACAGACCCCCCCCCCCCCGGATAGACCCCCTGCCCCTCCCCCCTACAGACCCCCTTGCACCCCCTACACAACCCCCATACCTCCTAGACAACCCCCACCCCCCTTCCCTCGATAAACACCCTACCCCTCCCCCTGTACCCCCCCAGATAGCCCCCATCCCTCCCAAACAGCCCCCCAGACAACCCCTAGACACACCCCTCCTGGACACCTCCCTAAAAATTGACTTTAAAATAAAAAAAATGTTTTAAAGAAGATTGGTGTTTCCAGAAAATTATGGTAAAAATAAGGATGAAAATATTATCATTCCTCTAAGAAGTAATACTATTCATCCCTTTTGAAAACAAATTCTGTGTGCACATGCATTAATTCCTGGAAAACCCAAAATTATTTCCAATCAAACAAGTAGAACAACATGTAAAGGAACTATTTTCAGCAGGATAAGAGACAAATACAGTGAAACATTAACATTAAAATCACCATGAAAACATTTTTTATGTTACCACTCTACCCTCATTAATGAATATTTAACATATTTTCAAAAAAAAATCATGAAGTATAAAATTCACAATAAACATCATCATATATTAAAACTCAAAACTTAACATCTTTTACCACAACCAAGAATATCTTCAATAACCATCATAAACATATTCAGTTCAATAACATCATCATGAAAAGTATTCAACAGTTTAAGAACAAAAACTCAACAATCATAACATCCTAAAATCAATAATTTCAAAAGACTTCCAATAAGTGGCAACATGAATGAATTGTTCTAAACAAGTAAAAACTAAATTAAGTACTCCCCTGTAATGATATTATGTAATTTTCTTCTTTTAATGATCCAACCATCCTCTTATATTTTTCACTCAACCATGATATTCTCATTGAAGTACCTAAAAAGAAACAAAATCAATATCAGATTCAATCATTTAAGTTCAACAAAAATAAAACAAGGTCTATGGTGAGAAAGGAGTGGCCATAAATCTCCAATTAAAAGGTGTTTTTTGCAGTGAACTATGGAAAAGATGGATGTAATTATCCCCTAGACAGCCCCCCACCCCTCTTGGATATCCCCTCCCTCTAGGACACCCCCCGTGATATCCCCCCTCCCCCCCACCCACCCCCCTCCTGGACACCCCCTCCCAGATAGCCCCTCCCTCCTAGACAACCCTCCCTCCTGGACACCCCCCATCCCTCCTGGACACCCCTTAGAGGACAACCCCCATCCCTCCTGGACAACCACCCCCTCTGGGGCACCCCTCCCTTATAGACACCCCTGGATAGCCCCCCTCCCTGGACAGACCCCACTTCCCCTTGGATAGACCCCCAACCCCTCCCCGTCGCACACACCCTGAATATCCCCCCAACCCTAAACAACCACCCCACCTAGACACCCCTCCCCCCCGAGACACCCCCTCCCCCCTGGACACCCCCTCCCTCCTGGACACCCCTCCCTCCTGAAGGAAAACCCTATAAAATACAGGGAGACCCATAAAATATATGTTCCAATGAATCAATATGAGTTCTAAATATAACACTGTTATCAAACACCAAACATACATGTCATAATAAAGTGTACATATTACATCAAAATAGAGGAAGATAGATCTATTTTAGTTCTCATGTTACTTGTGAGATCAATCAAATTATTCAATATTGTTGAGATGGATTTATATGTGTGAACATAAAACTAAACATTATTAAAATAGAGACAGATAAATGATAATATAAAATAACTATTAAATGATGTTTGAAAATAATAAAAGAAACAATTCTAATATATTTGGAGTAATGTATTTCAAATATAATTCAAGTACTATAGAAATTTCATATATGAGATATGCATATTGCCTATAGTAGTATATAAAAAAGTGCATTTTGATTAACTTGAAACTACTGTAAACTAAAAAGATAGTGTAGTAAGTGCATCAAACTAAGATAGAATATACTTGAAATTGCAATAAAAATACAGCACAATGCCTTATCTATAAAATTAATAATACAAAAAAAAATTACCGAATTGTAATGATTAATATATAAAATTATGTAATATACACACATGTAACATAACAGATAATAATATGTGTGTATATTAAAATCCAAAAAATCCTATTTTGAGGAAGTAATGAATTCAATAATATGATGTATTCAAAATGAATTATTTGGATTACACAGCATAAACCTTCTTAAAAAATTGGTTTGAATTTCACTAACAGCTTTCATCTAGTGTTAGTAGCCTTATTTTTTTTTTCTACAAGAGGCAATGTAAAATAATGTGTCTAGTGTCAGGATTATGATGAAATTTCTTATCAATTGTAGTTAAAAAATGAAATGTGAACTATAAAAATAATATTAACATCTTGGATGATAATAATATCAAAAAGGGATTACAAGGCCATGTTATTCTATAAAAACTATTAATAAATTAAATAATTATAATAAATACATGCAGTATGTAGTGAGATGTTGAATTTGAAGAACTAGAAAATATGAACACCTGAAACTTAATTAGTCAAATTTATAAACAAATAATTTTATAAATGTATTGTATAAGCATTTTTATGTATATAAATTTAAATTTTGATAGATAAAATATTTAAAAACCTATCTAAAAAATGGATTTTTTCTACATCTATGAAATTAATGTAAACAATAGTGAATATAATTGAACGAGATGCTTTCATGTAACAAAATTACACTATCAATTGTCCTAAAAATCCCTAGACAAATTAAAATCCATTTGGTGATTATAAAAAATGTATACTGTTTTAGGAAAAGCCTATTGAAAGAGGTGGCCTATGAATTAGAAAGGGGAATATGGAAGAGGTAAATCAAACCTTTAAGCCCAAGGAAGAGGGAAATCAAAGATGTAACCCTGTGGTAAATCACCACAAAAGAGAATAATCAAATCATCTTTGGTTTTCTGCCTATCAACAACATTTATGTATAACAATATAGCATTCATAAGATATTAACATAAAAATAATCATGAATTTGTATTGACCAAAAAATAGAGGTCTATATTGCTTCCCACTTATAGTTATCCTACAATGCCCATGTATAATACCACCTTCACATTGCATCTGTATGAAGACAAAAACAAAATAATTTAGTCTATACAGTAACATGTAAAAGGAATGCTACCAACTTGTAAAAGTCATTACGTTGGTAAGGTACTTATTATGGTATCAAGTTCTTTTTTAATCCTTAAAAACATTCTAAGTTGAAATGAATACATTTTTTAGATCATCAGTCCCTACAAAAAATGGAACATGCACTTGTATAGTAATTTTTATAACATAACTAAAAAAATAGTTAATAATGGAATGAAATTGGATAAATTTTGGTTTTATACTCTAATTGATGACACATTGAAAAATTCTTATGAAAGTTATTATTTGGTAGAAAAATTCTTCCATACGTAATGCACAAATTTCTGCATACATTCTTCATGCCATAAATAATTTAGATCACATCAAACAACATGAACAAAAAATAAGGGGTATATTTTTTCTGACTAAAATTAACAATGTTAGTGTGTCAAACTCAATTTATTGGAACCATAAAATCATGAAATACATGAATCATAATTTTTTTGTATAAAATTTCAATGGAACGTAATGTTAGTCTTTTAAAACTATCAAAACCAAACTTTATCTCAATTAAGTGACTCAAAAAATGTAGTACAATGAACTATTAAGTGGAAAAGAAACAAAACTTAAATAATGTCAAACCTCTATTTGATCCAAAATTTTTTGTCTTATTTTTAATATTTACCATTTTGATTCTATTTTATTGAACTTTATTTTCACAATCTAGTAGAGATATATTTCATCACATACAAGAAAAAAACATCTTGTTAATTACTATAAAAGAACTTTAATAACCATTATTTATTTAAATTTGGATATAGACGACACGGAGACCTGAGTTCTCATCTTCATTTCAACTTCCCCTACTATTTTTGGAATTTAATAGGCTCTAAATTGAATATCCCAAGATAAAAATAAAATTAAAATTGAGACCATCACATTGCCTTATATTTCACATGTTGATTTATAGAAATGTATTCATTGCTTTCATATTATTGAAAGTGGTTGAAGAACCTTAAAAACATTAGTTATGGAAATGTTGATAGGAAAAAAATTCAATAGGTTTCATGATAGGAAACAAATCTTACGAGTAAATAAGCATGAAAGTTATGCTAATAAGTTGAAATATTTATCTTTCAATGTAGTTTTTAGTGAGAAACAAATCGATGAAGACCAGTTCATCAATCTTCACTGAATTACCCTGCAATGACAAATAGAGCATCATAATGTAATAGATGAATAATAAACCCTATTAAACTAATCCAAACTAAATGAATCGAATTTGATGAGTACTCGAGATCTCTTGAGCATGTCAAGACTCGACCTTCCCTTTAACAATTTTTTAAACAATGCAGACGCCAATTCATAGTCATCATCGTCTGTAAATTCTACTAACATAATGCCAATAGATTACCATCATCATCTTAAATACCCAACTTCATTTGGGCCCCCATTACCAAAGGGTTTGAGGGAAGATTAGTTCCATAACCAATAAGGATATTCATTAGGGTTTATTATATTGGGATGATTATTGAGCAGTGGCAGTGGCGGGGCGTTGTGAGAAGCCCGATGAAAATCGATTTTTAGAGGGAAACAACATCGGCCGTAGAGAGGAAGAGGCGGGGAGTATGTCATGAAAAAAATTGGCCAGGAAGAGGAGTGGCGACATTTATTTGAAGCGTCGAGGAGGAGGGCTCTGGGAGAGAGGTCGATGGTACAGAGGAGGGTCATCGGGGAGGAGGATCTTCAGGTAGGAGTGTCACAACATTGATTGGAAGCATCATCAGGAGGAGGGTTGTAGATTGAGTCAGAGGAGGAGCCCGATGAATATAGAAAAAAATGATATGACCACGATTTTTTAATTGAATCATGGATATACACTGGCTATAGATACAGAATTATAAAACTGTGGCTATAGACCCATGGCTATAGCTCAAATTTATAATTGTATGAGGCAAAAATTGATAACAGATATCCATAGAATCCTGGGGTAGCTAGATATTATCACTAATTTATGATAAATTTTTCATGATTATCCAACCCTCATACCAATCTAACTCAGAAGGGAGTAAAGTTTTCTTAGAGTGATTAATGTGAAGAGATCTTCAAGGAGTTGAAAAAGAGGCTTATCACTGCACCCGTTCTCACACTACCCACAAGTGGAGAACTTTTTGTGGAATTTTGTGATGATTAGAAGAAGGGCTTGGGCTGTGTATTGATGAAAAATGAAAAATTAATTGACTATGATTCAAGTCAATTGAAAGTTCATGAGAAAAACTATCTGACACATGATCTGGAGTTGGATGTAGTATTATTCACTTTAAAAATTTTGTGACATTAACTATTTGGGGGGAAGTGTGAAATATATACGGATCACAGAAGCCTTAATTATTTATTCAAATAGAAAGAGTTGAACATTCACCAATGAATATGGTTAGATCTGATCAAAGACTATGACCGCTCAATCTATTACCACCATGGGAAAGCGAAAAACGTTGAAGATGATCTATGTAGAAAGGAACTAATGATGCTATCATTGATGAGAATTAAAAAGGATCTAATATTCTTAGATTTTATGAAGATGGAAACAAGAATCATAAAGAACACATTATTTCTCAACTATCTCTTTTAGAAAGGTTAAAGGATGCTCAAAAGGATGATGTGGGAATTCATAAAAAAGTGGAAACTATCAGAAAATGTAAATCCTCAGATTTCAATGTTAATGAAGAAGGAATTGTGATATTTGGGATAAGAATATGTGTTCCATCAAATCCAGAGTTAAAGAATAAACTTTTGGATTATGCATATAGTTCAAATTTCTCCATTCACCCAAGAAACACAAAGATGTATCAAGATCTCCAAGAGAATTATTAGTGGGATAACATGAATAAGGAGATCACTGAGTATACATCAAAGTGCCTGGTATGTCAGCAAGTGAAGACTGAGAGGAAAAATTATAAGGGGATGATTCAACCATTACCCATACCAGTGTAGAAATGAGAGAACATCACCATGGACTTTGTCACTAGACTTTCGAGAAGTGGTAAGGCTGGAACAGATATATATCAGAGAAGTGGTAAGGCTTTATGGATTACCACTATCTATTGTATCCAATTGAGATCCAAGATTCACCTCTAAGTTCTGGAAGAGTCTTCAACATCCTCTAAATACTAAGCTGAACTTTAGTATGACTTATCATTCTCAAAATAATGGCCAATCAGAGTAGAATATCCAAACAATTGAGGACATGTCTAGAGCATGCTCAATGGACTTCAAAGGAGGATGGGATCAACATCTTTCTCTGGTTGAGTTCTCTTACAATAACAATTTCCACTTAATCATCAAAATGGATCTTTATAAATCCCTTTATGGGAAGAGGTTTAGAACACCAGAATGTTGGGATGAAGTTGGGGAGAAAAAACTCCTAGGTCCATAAATGGTTGAAGAAATGGTGGATAAGGTTAAGACCATCCAGCAGCACATTAAAGATGCTCAGAGTCGACAAAAGAGATATGCTGATAATCATCGACGATACCTAGAGTTTGATATAGGAGACATGGTATTCCTCCACATATCACCATATAATAGAGTTATGAGATTTGGGAATAAGGTAAAGCTTAGTTCAAAGTACATCGGCCCTTTTGAGATCCTTGATCGCATTGGAACAGTGGCCTATCAACTAACACTCCCACCTAACCTATCTCAAGTGCACAATGTATTCCATGTATCACTCTTGAGGAAGTAAATACCTAAACCATCACATGTACTCAATCCATAGGTGGTACAATTGGATAATGACCTCTCCTATAAAGAGAATCAGGTGAATATCTTAGATCGTAGGGAAAAATTTCTAAGAAATAAGACAATTCCCCTCATCAAGGTGTTGTGGTGATACCAAAAGTTTGAAGAAGCAATATGGGAATAAGATGTAGTGATGAAGTAGAGTTACCCTGATATGTTTTAGTGTGGGAAAAGAAAACTTTAAGGGAGAAATTTCTTAAGGGGGGAAGATTTTAACGACCCAAAATTTTGTCAATGAAAATTACTCTTGATCTAATGAAATATCTTATTATGTAAAATGGTTATATGACATATGAACTTATTTGGTTTTATGTTTTTGAATTTTAAAATAATGTTAGGAATTGTTACCATTTCTAATATATTTGTTGAACAGTGATCTCATGATTAGTATAAATATAGGGCTTTAACGAATCCAATTTACTCAGACAAAGGAAGCGATGGCCTCATCCAGAAGAATTTATCCATACGAAGACCATTTTTCAGAGCTCTAAAAGGAGGTGGAGTCACTGGGCTTCTCTCTTGACCAAGCCCAAGCCAAGCTTCAACACGTTAAGTTTCAACAGAACTGCCTACGGGAGAAGTGGAAGTTGATAGAAAATACCACCCGAGCGATGCTATCCAAGCCACCCTAAGAGTCAGTCACCATCGAAAACCTTTCTCTTAGGACTTATGTGGGTTTTATAAGGGGTTATGTAACAAGACCATAGAACTATGATTATGTTCATTATTTTTGTATAGAATAAATAATATACATTCATTTTATTATTGTTACTTTGTAAATAGTTTTTAAAGCACAAATAGTATTTTTAGTTAATATTCAATTAAGAAATATATTTTTATGAATTAAGGGATTTTTAATTAAATAATATTTTATAAAATATTATTACTAAATTACTTTTTATTAAATATAAATGAGCATATAATTTTTATGAATATAATTGTAATTTTTATTAAGGTTTGAAAGCCATTTTTTCAAAACCCATGAATTTTCAATAAATGTCGGTTTTTATTTTACAAGTACAAATTCACAAATTTAAAAAATTATTTATATAAAATGAATATTATTTTTGGAACCATAATGTTGAAATTATCCAACAGTTAATTTTCATAATTTTCTGAGACAATCGAATTTTTGGGTAAAAATTAAATACTATTTAAATATATATAGTGTGTTTTATGACATCATAATGACCCAATAGTGATGTAATAAAATACTACAAAATGGTTTTTCGGAAAATATATGTTTTACCTTTAAAATAATGTGAATTTAGATTTTTTTTGATTAATTATATGATGACTTAGTTGACCCTCCAAGACTTATAAAACATTTTAACTTTTTAAATTGATTTCCTTGAGAGTGTGACTCACCTCCACATAATAAAGCATAATATTTTAATAAGTTTGGCCATTTTCCTTATAAAATAATTTTTTCCACTCCCCTTTTGCATAAAAATTGGAAAAAACCATGGTTTATTTTGTGGTTTTGATTAGTTTAATGTGTGGTGTCCAAAACCTAAATAATAAAGAATTCTCTCTCTTTTCAAATATAAACCCACCCAAGATCCAACTTAATCTTCACTCAAAGCCTTTGAAGCTCGACCAAACCCTGACCTCCTCTCTCTAGAATCCTCCAAAGGAACCCCAATCTCCCAATAAGGCTTTCTCAAGCCTCTCCCAAGCCTTTGGGATCACACTTTCAAGCAAGGGATTTCTTCCTTTCTCATTTTTTGTCCAAGTTTCTTTATATTGTTATACCATTTTCATTTGAATTAAAGATGTTGTGGTATGATTTCTCACCACATCTATACATCCCTCCTTTTTTTTGAATAATTATATACCCCTTTCTCTCTCATTAATTCCCCCCATGTACACCCGTTACTATGCCAAAATTCCATAAGGGATTTCTCTCCCCTCATTTACATTCAAGCAATTATTTTATATTATGAATCTAAAATCCATTACATATGTTGGGACTTGTATCTATATGACCCCCTTAATATCCATTTAATTTAAATATTATGATATACCTATTTCTCTCTCATCAATTTTTTTTATAAATTCTTATGTCATGCCGTTATGCTGCCGAAATTACACCGCATGTTTCCTAGCCAAAGTCATTGTGTAGTGAATACCATGCCCATTTCTCTATCAAAGGTATTCACCATTATTCAAATTTAATTATTGATTATATATTTTCATATATTTATTCCACATACCTTTATTATGTAATAAATTATGATTTTGAATGATTCCATGTTGTATGATCCATTTGGAACACCTATGCATGAAATGAAATGATTAAGAAGGGTGCGCCCTGATAGTGCTCCAATGCATTGGGTAAAGATTAGTATCATGATACTTCAAGTAAAATGAGGGTTTACTCATGATAATTCATGTTAAAAGAGGGTTTTCTCATGATCCATTTGAAATGATCCTTGGATCATGCTAATATCATGTTATATGTTGTTTCCTCATTTCCATATTATGCTATATCATTCCTTTATGTTCATGTTTCTATTGTGCCCCATTGATATGCCTATTTGATCGTACTACGATTCAATGTTTTATTCCTCCCTTACACCGCTGTTTTAAACTAGTTTTGTAATTAATATTCCAAATATAATAATAAATTGCACTTTATGTTTGAATAAATTAATTAATGTTAATAAATATTAGAATGGGAAATGCTTCTTGTTTTTATTATTTCAATGTAGGTGGAGGTGATTTGGAGGGCCCTTGATGAAGTGGAAGAAAAATGGGCCAAAATTGCATGGATCCATGGAAATATGTCCACTGTTTTGAATAGTATGTGAAATCCGTTCATCCAAATGGGCTGAATTTTTATGGGCCGATCCAAATTTAATAATATACATTTCATATTAAGGAACCCAATCCTGATTCGGCTTCTATGGGGCCCATCCGAACTGATCTGTCCAATCCAACGAATATGCACAAAGTCAAAATTGGCGTTATGTATTTTATCAATATCTCGAGCTGTAGTTGTCCCAATGGTGCCAACCTTTCATTGATGATAGACAAGAAATGAGGATACAACTTTTCAGTTTTTTCAAAAGGGATATTCGGTTGTATAATAGCCGAAAAACTTTCTCCAAGTGGTTTATCAAAATCTGGGTGCCCAAAACCACTTCTCATTTGGGCTATAAAAAGACAGCTTGGGCACCCCATTTGCAAGTTCGGCCAGGAGGCAAGGTGCTGCCATTTTGGAGTCCCAAATGAGTCTTTTAATCATCCCAAGAAGTTCTGGAGGCTATGGGAAGTTCTACTTCAACATCTTCTTCTTCCTCCCCTACCATGGGTTTCAAAACCCCTTGTGATCACCCGGAGAGGAATGTGATGTAATCCCGAGCTTCAAACTTGTATTATTTTGAATGATATTTTTAATTAAAGGTTTAATGTTGTTTTTAATCATCCTATATTTTTATTTAATTGAGTTATATACTGGTATGTTATACTCAACTCAAATGATCATGTTTTAGGGTACCCTTTCATGTGATGTTTTACACACCGTTCATCTCTTTTTATTCCCTCATTCAATTGCGGTGTTTGTGTGGTTCATATTGTTCAATTGAACTCACATAAGAACTGTCAATATCATGCACATTTATGTCATGGTATCACAAAGAATTAACATACAAACATGGAAAACACAACGAGTTCTTCCTGTGTTGCCTTGGTGAGTTTCGGTTATGATGTCGAACACAAATCACTCAATCATCAGAGGTGTCCGGTGAATCATTGTGTGTTTTCGACTGAACCCTAGGAGGTATCCTAACATAAGCTCAGTAACAATATGTTAATTTTTGTTACAAACCAGGTATTAAAAGATCATAACCCCATCTTGATTAATCACTGAAAGTGGCTAATATTAATTGTTAATATCTTTATATTCATTGTTCCAAAGTCCATAAACATTGTTTTTAGTGCATTACATAAATAGAACTTCATTTCTCATCAAAAATGAAATTCATGTTTAAAATGAAAATTTGGGCCCAATCATTCATTTGTTTGTGGAAAACATTATATTCATTTTATGAATTTTAAATTTTGGGATATGATTGATCACTTTGTTTGGAACATTTTATCTTTTAGGTCCAATGGATGAATCCCAAAGGAAGATGGAGAATTTTGCACCTGAAGGCAGAAACTTGCTGGAAAAAGCATAATGGGCCTAAGGCCCATCAAACAAATGTGGGGCCCAGAAACCAAGCCCAATGAAGCTCAAATTTATACAGTATAAATATAAAAATATGAGGATAATTTTATTCAACTGTTTCTGGAGCTAATTCTGATGTTTTCATGATGATAAAGGGATCTGAAGTTGAGATTTAAATGGTGGACCCGACATTAATGCACAGAAATCCATCCCACCATTTCGACCATAACTTCCAAATGGTAGATCCAAATTTCCTGAAATTTTTAAAGATCATAGAGTACATATGTACTAAGATATGTCTCTTCTACAACCCCTCCGGATTCGGACTTATTAAATTGTGAATTCACACATCAATATGGTGGACGAATATGGACAGTTTTCCGGGTCAAATTCGAAACATCAATTTCCTTTTGATTATTCACCCTCCATTTGACTCTATTAATTGTTGGGGGGTGAATTAATTGTTTGGGGATGGACCTAAGGCTCCTAATATTCCTATATAAGGATCTAGTGGTGAAGGGAATAGGGTGTGGATATTTTTATTATCATCTTTTGTTGCTTGTTTCATTGTAAGGTTATGCTTCCAAATTTCCTTTGTAATGTTTTCCATTTCCATGTAAGTTTATTTTTTGTATCTTTATGTTCTTAATCAACTTATTTATCTTCTATATTTTCCATTTTATTTATTAAAACTTTATTATCACAAAGCATAGCGATATCTCTGTGTTGTTGTGAATTAGTTCACACATAGGTGTGAATTTCATTCACACACACGGAGGAGTGCTTGTTATTTCCGCGGTTTTAATTTCTTCAATCCAATTCTTGTTAGCCATCTTACGCCCACCATTGAGAGTATACCATAAATGTAGGGTTAAACCTTTAATGGGTTTATCTTAGGAGAATGCAAAGGCTAGATTGAATGTTATTTTATGAACGAATTGTTGTTAATTGGATAATTAATTTAAGACATCCATTCTTCAGTTATTTCTACTCTTCATCTTTACTGTGTTTGAACAAACTAAATTCAATTACTAAATGACCATATACCTTGGAGAGATCATGAATTTGTGTCTCTAAGTGTATAGGGGATTAGTAATTGTGTTTAGTAAGTACCAAACCAGAAAATGATGAATGTAGTGTTATTTTTGAAGAATGGATTTATCAAGAATTAATAAAACCAAAATTGTATAAAGAAGTAAAATTCATTCAATCCACCCCGAGCATAATCCTAAGATCGACCCATTTTCTTTGAATTGAATTCATGTAGGTTTCTTAGTGTTCTTTAAACCGTCCAAAATCAAACCCAAGGTTGGCTACTTCATAGCCCATCCTTCACCAAATCATAGCATCTCAAGGTTACTTCTTCGGTCCCTGTGGATTCGACCCCTACATGTACTACATCGACCGCTTTTACCAGTAGGGTAAATTTGGGCGCAACCAAATTTTGGCGCCGTTGCCGAGAACCAAGTAAGTTCCTTAGACAAAAAAAACTTCTTTTCTTACCCCCATTCTTTTATTCTCATCCCAATTATCTTATCTTTTCCCTTTTTCACTTTTTTTTCTTTTGGCGCATGTCCGCCTACACCCGCGACAACTCAAACAGATTAGTTAGGGTGGATACTCCTAGGGATGGGGAGTCAAGCACTAAAAGAGGTCTATTTACTTTAGATCCAAATCTTCCTAATACTCCAAATTCAGACGTTGAGTTCAATACAATGGAGAATCTCCCACAAAACCAAATCATAAACCGGGGAGGGAACCAAAATAACGGGCAAGACCCTAACTTGGGAATTGTTGCAGACCCGACCATGAATGACTACCTCACACCAGCCTGGACCAATGCACCCTCATGCATTAGGCATGATAACATAGGATATGCCCAATATGTTTTCAAACCCCATGTCTTGAACCACCTTCCAACCTTTCATGGGATGGAGTCTGAGATGCCTTACCTTCATGTTAAAGAATTTAATGACATTGTCGAAACCATGTGCCCACCAAATCAAATTGAATCTGCTAAAATGATACTTTTTCCTTTTTCTCTTAAGGACCGAGCAAAGAATTGGTTAAAAAATTTGAGACCAGCATCCATTCACTCTTGGGACCAAATTCAATGAGAATTTTATAAAAAATACTTCCCCCATCACAAAACAATTGCACTTAAAAAGAGCATACAAAACTTTTTTGAAAGAGAGGGAGAAGTATTCTATGAAACATGGGAAAGGTTCAAGGACACATTAAACATGGTACCACACCATGGTTTCTTAATCCCAGAACAAGTGAAAATTTTCTATGAAGGGTTGGGTCCCGGAAACAAACAATTCATTGATATGATGTGTAATAGAACCTTCAAAAACAAATCCCCAAATGATGCTTACGAGTATCTAGAAACTATTGCTGAACAAAACCAAACATGGGGAACATCACCATAATATGAGAAGCCACCCAAATCTGGTGTAATGTACAATCTTGGAGAAGAAGAAAACCTTAGAGAAAAACATGCTACACTCACGAGGAAAGTTGAGGAGATTGATCTTAGGAAGGTCCACAAAACCCAAATTGTTGAGCTTGTTTGTACAATTTGTGACAAGAATGACCACAAGACTGATAACTGACCAACCATTCCTTCCATCAAGGATGTTCTTTTAGGAGGACCACCAGAAGAAGTTAATGCAATGAACTTTCAAAAGCCACAATTCACGAACACCTTCAATCCAAGGTATAATGACCATCCGGGCTTTCATTGGAAGGACAATCAACAACCAACACAAGAACAATGTATCAAACCATACCCTCAACAAAACTTTCAACCTCATAATCAGTTCCAACCACAACTAGTCCAATTAAAACATCCTCATGTCCAATATCAACAACCTATCCAACAACCAAAGTATCCTCCTGGGATAAACCCATAAGATCAAGCACCAACCCAAAATGTTCCACAAAGCCTACTAGAACAACTATGCAAACAAATGGACAAAATGAAATCAGAATTCTCACCCATTAAACAAGAACTTCAAACCATCAAAACTAGAAAGGAACCCATGCCCACACAGGCAATTCCACAACAAACATCAAGGGGAGAGACAAGTTTCACTCAAACAACTCATGAACAACTAAAGGTTGTGACAGTTTTAAGAAGTGGGAAATCAATTGAAAAACCTGAAAAAATAAGTCAAAAACCATGTGAAGCTTCAAACTCTAATGAAAATTTAAATGAAACACAAGCTCAAACTAAAGAAACTGATAAAAATGTGAAAGAAACAACACTTAAACAAACAACTCAACAACCGGCACCATTTCCTCAACGCATGCGGGGGAAAACCAAGCCTGAATTGAGTGACACATTGAGGGAAATCTTCTCACAAGTCAAGTTGAACATTCCCCTTCTCGATGCCATCCAAACCATACCTTCCTACTCAAAGTACCTTAAGGACTTGTTCAATTTTAAAATAATTTTTTCACATAAAAACCAAGTCCTTTTGGCTGCTAATGTGAGTACCACCATTCCAGGGACCATTCCTCCTAAGATGAAAGACCCAGGATGACCTTAAATAAATGTTGAACTAGGAGAGAACAAAGTTGTCAAAGCCTTGTGTGATCTAGGTGCCAGTGTGAACCTCATTCCTTATGCCATGTATTGTCAGTTAGGGCTCGAGGAACTCCAACCCACATCTGTCACTCTTCAACTTGTTGATCATAGTGTTCGAGTTCCAAAGGGGATCTTAAAAGATGTTTTGGTGAAAGTTGAAAATTTCATTCACCCAACTGACTTCATTGTTCTGGACAATCACCCAATCTTAGGTCCTAGGGATAAGACCCCAATCATCCTTGTTCATCCCTTCCTTGCAACAATCAACTCTGTTATCCGAGTCCGAAATGGGAACATGACCATCACCTTTGGAAACATGAGTCTAGACTTGAACATCTACAATGAAAACTCTCAAATTAAGGATTATGAAGAGATCCATGAGGTTAATTGGATTGGTAGTGTTGATAATGAACTCAATGAACATCAAGAAATTACCGAAGGATGGTTAAGTCAAGAAGAGATTGATTTTCATTATTCACATGAGGGAAATTTGTCTCCTTGGATTGAATCTCTTTCAGATAGCTCTATTGATGAATTTCTAGAATCACCAATCAATGATACCATGGTTGAAATTAATAACATTGAGTCCATATCCATTCATGACACTGCTCTGGAAAATTTAGTGGATGAAAATTCTGTTCACAAGGAACCAATTTTTTCAAGAAATCTGAACAAAGAAACTAAGTTCAATACAAAGTATCATACTTTCTTGGAAAGTCATGAACAATATGATCTTGAATTTAAAGTCTTACCTTCATCACTAAATTATGCGTTCTTAGGGGACAATCAATCCTTTACTGTTGTCATTTATTCCTCTCTTGAAGCCGATCATGAGAGGATTCTTCTAGATGTCCTTAGGAGACACAAGAAAGCCATTGGATGGACCCTATCTGATATTCCTGGGATTAGACCACTTATCGAGACTCATAGAATTATTATTGAATCTGAGTCAAAGCCATGTCGTCAACCTCAGAGGCGACTCAATCCTAATCTCATGGAAGTAGTGAGAAAAGAACTTTTGAAATTGTTAAAAGCTATTATCATCTATCTTATAGATGAGAGTGAGTGGGTTAGCCCAATCCATGTGGTTCCAAAGAAGGCTGGAATCACAGTAATAACCAACAAGGATGGAGAGATGCTTCCAATAAGGGTCAGTAGTGGATGGAGAGTTTGTATCGACTATAGGAAGCTCAACTCTTGTACCAAGAAAGACAATTTCCCCTTACGCTTTATTGATCAAGTCCTCGAGCGAGTGGCGGGTCATCAATTATATTGCTTCCTAGATGGATTCTCAGGGTATAATCAAATTTAAGTCTCCTTATAGTATCAAGGAAAAACAACCTTCACTTGTCCATTCGACACTTTTGCCTTCAAGCGCATGCCCTTTGGGTTATGTAATGCCCCCGATACCTTCCAGCGGTGCATGATGAGAATATTCTCGGATATGGTGGGTGATATTTTAGAGGTCTTCATGGATGAATTCTCCATATTTGGGGATACTTTTGTGGTATGCCTTATAAATTTTGAAAAGGTTTTGTCAAGGTTTGAGGATAAGAATCTCATACTGAATTGGGAAAAATGCCATTTCATGGTAAGGGAAGGACTTGTTCTAGGTCATCTGGTATCTGGTAGAGGGATTGAATTTGATAAAGCTTAGGTTGAAATCATCCGTCACCTTCCCTCTCCTAAAAATGTTAAGGAAGTGAGGTCCTTATTAGGGCATGCTGGTTTTTATAGAAGGTTCATTAGGAATTTCAGCTCTATTTCTCGACCACTTTGTGCTCTATTGGTAAAAGATTCTCCATTTTTATGGACATAAAGCTGTGAGGAATCATTCTCTACACTCAAGTCAACTCTTATATCTCCACCTATCATGCAATCTCCCAATTGGAAACTTCCTTTCAAGCTCATGTGTGATGCAAGTGACTTCGCTGTAGGAGCAGTCTTAGGACAACGGTGTGAGAAAACTCCATGTGTCATTGCTTATGCAAGAAAATCTTTAAATGATGCACAATTAAACTACACCATAACTGAGAAAGAGTTGCTTGCTATTGTATTTTCCTTAGATAAATTCAGGTCTTATCTCTTAGGATCACCCATCATTGTCTTCACTGACCATTCATCCCTAAAATACCTTTTCCAAAAAAAGATGCCAAGGCTAGATTGATTAGGTGGGTCCTTCTTCTTCAATAGTTAGATTTAACCATTAAGGATAAAAAGGGTGTTGAAAATATTGTAGATGATTACCTCTATAGGTTGGAATTAAAAGAAAAATCACACCACCTCTCTGTGTCTGATTCATTTCCCGATGAGGACATCTATTTAGTGAATGATTGCCCTTGGTATGCTGACATAGAAAACCATTTGGTGACGGGTGACATTCCAAAATTCCTGGGGACCCAAGCTAAGAGGAAATTCCTTTCTGATGTCAAACACTATGTGTTTGATGATCCTTACCTCTTAAAGTTCTGTCCTGATCAAATCATCAGGAGATGTATTCCCGAGTATGAGCAAGAGTCCATTCTAAAATTTTGTCATAGAGAGGCATGTGGAGGCCGCTTTTCTAAAAAGAAAACCACTAAAAAGGTCCTCCAAAGTGGTTTCTACTGGCCGAACCTCACTAAGGATTCCTTCCAATTCTGCAAAAGTTTTCCTCAGTGTTAGCAATTAGGATCCATTAGAAAAGGGAATCAAATTCCCCTCACTCCCATTCTAGTCGTTGAAATCTTTGATTGTTGGGGAATTGATTTCATGGGACCCTTTCCAAACTCTAAGGGATACCTCTACATCCTCTTAGCTATTGATTATGTCTCAAAATGGGTTGAATCCATTCTCACCAAGTCCAATGACCACCATGTTGTGATCCGATTTCTGAAAGAGAATATATTTACTCGATTTGGAATTCCTAGGGCTATAATCAGTGATCGTGGAACCCATTTTTGCAACCACCCATTCTCTTCACTCATGTCTAAGTATGGTATTACTCATAAAGTTTCCACTGTATACCATCCTCAAACCAATGATCAAGCTGAGTTGGAAAATAGAGAAATTAAGAAAATTCTTGAAAAAACTGTCAATCCCTCTAGGAAAATTGGTCCGAGAAACTCTTAGATGCCCTTTGGGCATATTGAACTGCTTTCAAAACTATCCTAGGTATGTCACCGTATATATTAGTTTATGGAAAAGCATGTCATTTACCTATTGAAATTGAGCATAAGGCCTTTTGGGCAATAAAAAAAATAAACTTTGACATTTCTTTGGCTGAAACAAAAAGGATATTAGATCTTAATGAACTCGAGGAACTTAGGATGGAGGCTTATGAAAATTCAAGGATCAATAAATCTAAAGTTCAAGCCTACCAATCTAGGAATCTCAAAGTCAAACACTTTGAACTGGGAAAATTTGTGCTCTTGTATAGTTCAAAACATCATCTACACCTAGGAAAGCTAAGGTACAGATGGTCTGGTCCATACCTAGTGCATCATGTGTACCCTTATGGGGAAATAGAGATTTAGGATCCCACAAGTGGTCATGTCTTCAAAGTCAATGGTCATAGGTTAAAACCATTCATTGAATCATTCAATAAACAAGAAACCAAGGAGGTGTTAACTGAGCCAACATATGAACCATAGAAAAATTGATAGATTTAGGGTACAAGTCGGGCTAACGACGTTAAACAAAAGCGCTGCACGGGAGGCAACCTGTGGTTTTCATGTTTCCAATCACTGTGAATCATCTTTTGTTTCCTTCTGCTTCATTTTGTTATTTTTTTTATATAGACTGTTGACCTGTTCTTCTTTTATGAGTAAGTATGGGTATGAAAAGGGAGCACCATATTCATCTGTGTCACGCGGTGTGATCCCTGAGTAATACCTTACCCAGAAAATATAAAGAAGACAATGTATCATCAGTTTATTTTATTTATGTTTTTGTAGGTTAAAAAAAATTAGACTCTTGACCTGTTCTTATTTTATGAGTATGGATGGGTATGAAAGGGGAGCACCGTATTCATCCGTGTCATGCGGTGTGATCCATGAGTAATACCTTACCCAGAAATTTAAAAGAAGACAATGTATCATTATTTTGATTTAAAAAAAACATGAAAACCCATAAAAATGATGATACTTAGAATTAAATAAATCAATGTGTTGTTTTTTTTGTCTGCTTTGTCCTTCTTTTTATGTTTCTGGAACTATTTTGGGTGATACATGTTCAATCAAGGAGGTGCCTACATCCCACAAGAGATAAAAGGAGTAATCTGGAGCATCATGAACTTCAACTTCAAAAACCAGGTGAATTTTTTCCATGTTTATCATTCTCAATTTCATCTTTTAACTCCTATCCTACCCCCTTCTAACTTTTCTTTTCTTTAAACACCGCGGACAATGTTATTCTAAGTTGGGGGGAGATAAAAAATGAATTTTTTTTTGAATAAAAACATGAATGAAAAGAAAAATTCCATTAACCTTGAACATGATAACACACATTTCAAACTCTAAAATTGGATATCAAATAAATTTTTCATGCCTTGATTCTGATTTTAATGCAAGTTTAAGTTCATGAGCATAGTTTTTGGAAAGTGCGGTTGTCTGATGTGATTTTTCAATGTTTACATTTTCATCCTCTTAATAAAAATGCCACAATGCACGTCTACTAGATCGTGGGTGTAAATTTGAGTTCTTGGTTCCCTTTCATTATAGCATAGGGTTCTGGGGTCACTTTTAGTTTAATTTGAGTATAAAAAAAACAAAACAAAAAACAAAAAAAAACAAAAAAAAAACAAAACAAAAACAAAAAAAACAAAAAACAAATGACCACATAGAGAAATGTTTTGTCCAAATGCGTGGCGTCCGAAACATGGGGATCGTGACTCTATAGTTGTCTTGCCCAGAGTTAGGCTTTATATCTCTATTGTAGAGCATGAAATTGACAATATGTGTGGCGTCCGACACTTGGGGATCGTGACTCCATAGTTTTCTTGCCCAGAGTTAGTCTTTTCATATCTATTGTGGTTAAAAAAAATAGATACTCGTCTTAAGGTTTAATGTGATTCCCACCTAGCACTTCCATTTTTCTCCTTGAACAATAAAATGGGCCCCATATCTTTTATGATGCACAAAA
Source organism: Viscum album (assembly GCA_963277665.1). Classification (NCBI taxonomy): domain Eukaryota; kingdom Viridiplantae; phylum Streptophyta; class Magnoliopsida; order Santalales; family Viscaceae; genus Viscum; species Viscum album. The sequence goes on along the minus strand of OY728125.1, from coordinate 1,055,089,219 downwards.
CTTTATCATGCTTAATTGGAATTGGATGAAATTTGGCGATGAATTTGAACAAAGGAATGAGCTTGGGATTGGGATATGCTTATGGACCTAGCTTGTTTTTAATGATTTTGATGGGTTTTCATAATTTTTTTTGGTATTAGATATTTGGGTGAGAAATGTGTATTAAAATGTTTTTTGGAAAAGGGGATTTGAATTTCATATTTATAATTTATTTTTCTCAGGACTAGAAAAACTCAAGTTGGGGGGTGTGATTAGTCACTGAAAGTGGCTAATATTAATTTTTAATATCTTTATATTCATTGTTCCAAAGTCCATAAACATTGTTTTTAGTGCATTACATAAATAGAGCTTCATTTCTCATCAAAAATGCAATTCATGTTTAAAATGAAAATTTGGGCCAAATCATTCATTTGTTTGTGGACAACATTATATTAATTTTCTGAATTTTAAATTTTGGTATATTATTTATCACTTTGTTTGGAACATTTTATATTTTAGGTCCAATGGATGAATCCCAAATTAAGATGGAGAATTTTTCACATGAAGGCAGAAACTTGCTGGAAAGAGCATAATGGGCCTAAGGCCCATCAAACAAATGTGGGGCCCAGAAACCAAGCCCAATTAAGATCAAATTTATACAGTAGAAAGATAAACATATGAGGATCATTTTATTCAACTGTTTCCAGAGCTAATTCTGATGTTTTCATGATGATAAAAGGATATGAAGTTGAGATTTAAATGGTGGACCCGACATTAATGCACAGAAATCCGTCCCACCATTTCGACCATAACTTCCAAATGGAGGAGCCAAATTTCCTGAAATTTTTAAAGATCATAGATGACAGATGTACTAAGATATTTCTCTTTTACAACCCCTCCGGATTCGGCCTTATTAAATTTCTAATTCACACGTCAATATGGTGGACGAATCTAGACAGTTTTCCGGGTCAAATTCGAAACATCAATTTCCTTTTGATTATTCACCCTCCATTTGAATCTATTAATTGTTGGGGGGTGAATTAATTGTTGGGGGATGGATATAAGGCTCCTAATATCCCTATATAAGGATCTAGTGGTGAAGGTAATAGGGGGTGGATATTTTTCTTATCATCTTTTGTTGCTTGTTTCATTGTAAGGTTATGCTTCATAATTTCCTTTGTAATGTTTTTCATTTCCATGTAAGTTTCTTTTTTGTATCTTAATGTTCTTAATCAACTTCTTTATCTTTTATATTTTCCATTTCATTTATTAAAACTTTATTATCACAAAGCACAGTGATATCTCTGTGTTGTTGTGAATTAGTTCACACATAGGTGTGAATTTCATTCACACACACGGAGGAGTGCTCATTATTTCTGCGGTTTTAATTTCTTTAATCCAATTCTTGTTAGCCATCTTCCGCCCACCATTGAGAGTATACCATCAATGGAGGGCTAACCCTTTAATGGGTTGATCTTAGGAGGATGCAAAGGCTGGATTGAATGTTATTTTATGAACGAATTGTTGTTAATTGGATAATTAATTTAAGACATCCATTCTTCAGTTATTTCTACTCTTCATCTTTACTGTGTTTGAACAAACTAAATTCAATTACTAAATGACCATATACCTTGGAGAGACCATGAATTTGGTTCTCTAATTGTATAGGGGATTAGTAATTGTGTTTAGTAAGTACCAAACCAGAAAATGATGAATGTAGTGTTATTTTTGAAGAATGGATTTATCAAGAATTAATAAAACCAAAATTGTATAAAGAAGTAAAATTCATTCAATCCACCCTGAGAATAATCCTAAGATCAACCCATTTTCTTTGAATTTAATTCACATAGGTTTCTTAGTGTTATTTAAACCGTCCAAAATCAAACCCAAAGTTGGCTACTTCATAGCCCATCCTTCACCAAATCATAGCGTCTCAAGGTTACTTCTTCGGTCCCTATAGATTCGACCCCTACATGTACTACATCGACCGCTTTTACCAGTAGGGTAAATTTGGGTGCAACCACATCCCTTGAAGCGATGGAGGATGAGCATCACGAGACTTCCCCGAGTTGATCACACTTAATTAATCTTGTTCATTTCTACTTTGTTTTATCACTTTCATTTTCTATTGTCATCTTTAATCATCAAACCAAAGTATTATAAAACCACATTTCCGCTTTTACCTTCATAATCAGAACCAAATTTTGGAATTAATGATCTAAGGCTCCATCGAGAGACGACCTAGGGTTGCTGCTATACTGCAGAAATTCTAGTCAAAATCAAACAACTAATTTGACGCGCTCGACAACGTGATAAAATTTTGGCACCGTTGCTGGGGAGACAAGATTATTTTTTCTTTATTTCCTTTTATTTATTTATTTTACTTTTTAATTAATACTCCTTTAAATACCCCACCCCCATTTGATTGTTTTTGTTTTGTGTTTTGTCTTTATTTTTGGTTGTTTTTTGTGTGTTATTTATCTCTCTCTCTCTCTATTATTCTCCATCTCCCTCTATATAATTATGTATTACAATATTATATTATCTTTTCACCCTTCTTAATTGATTTTATTCAAAAAAAAACTTCTCAAATTGTTTGCATGACTTGATCTGGTAAAGAAACACTACATGAATTTGACCCTAAAATTGAAAAGTCACTTCACACACAAATCAAGGCATCTAGATAAGGTCAATCAAATAACATTGAGGAAAAGATTTTGTAACATAAAGTGGTTCTAAAACAATCCAAAATTGAACCCAATCAAACCCAAGAAAACATGGATGCAAATAATCGAACTTTAAAAGAACTGACCACCCCTGATGTGGAGTACCAACCTGTGTACATCCAATATCTCGAGGAAGCATCCAACTTTGAGCTGAGATCAGGTCTCATCCACCTTTTTCCTAAATTCCATGGTCTTCCTGGTGAGGACCCTCATAAACACCTTAAGGAGTTTCACATAGTGTGCTCCATCCTGAAACCCCAAAATGTGTCTGAGGACTTAATCAAGTTTAGGGCCTTCCCTTTCTCCCTTGATGGTGTAGCCAAAGACTGGCTATACTATCTTCCTACCACAATTGGGGGCTGGAATGACCTTAAAAGACTCTTTCTAGAGAATTTCTTCCCGGCCTTTCGAACCGCATCAATTAGGAAATAAATCCGTGGAATTAGACAATCACAAGGAGATACCCTTCATGAATACTGGGAGAGATTCAAAAGACTTTATTCAAGCTGCCCCCACCACCAGATTAGTGAACAATTACTAATCCAATACTTCTATGAGGGACTTATTCCCATGTATTGTGGAATGATTGATGTTGTAGCTGGTGGTTTCCTAGTTGATAAAAATCCTTCCGCTGCTCGTGACTTAATAGCCAACATGGCTCAAAATGCACAACAATTTGGCACATGAGCAATTGCACCAACCTGAGGAGTTCATGAGGAAATTCATTCAGCCCTAGAAAAAAAGGTAGATACTAAACTTGATGAGATTCATACCCTTCTAAGGCAATTAGCTCAAGCACAAGGTAACTCGCACTCTACTTCTATTCCATTTCATTGTGGTATTTGTTCTGATAACACTGATTTTTCTGACCAGTGCCCACAACTTCAAGATTCATCTAAATCTTGTGCAACTGTGTTCCCAGGGCGTCCATTCCAACAAGAACCTCCCTTTAAGCAAGAACAATTCAGGCCAAATCAAAATCCAGGGTGGCAAGCACAACCCCAGCACCAACAAGGGGGAAACTCAAGCTACCCCAAGCAGAATTGGTACCAACAAGGCTAAGGTATGAAACCTTCTTATCCTTAAACTTCTCAAAACAATCATCCTCCTCCTCCCAAATCTGAAACAAGCCTCGACGATATGGTGAAGCAAATGGAAACCCAGAACCTTTAGTTCCAACTGACCACACAATCAGCAATTCAAGACATACAAACTCAAGTGGGACAATTGGCGAACACCATCGGTGAGATTAAGATGCAAGGGTCTGGATAACTACCATCCCAACCCATTCCAAATCTGAAGGAAAAAGGTAATGTATGTGAAATTACACTTCATAGTGGTAAAGAAGCTTCTACTTCTACTGATTCTATGTAACAGGTATGTCCCCCTCTTGAAAACACTCCTTCTCAACCCTAAAAAATTTCATGTTATGAAAAAAAAGGGAAATAAAATTATCGTTGATGATTCAAATGAACAATCCATTCCTCTTCCTTTCCCACAAAGACTCTCTAAATCTAAGAAATTTTTTGATAATGATATTGATAATGAGATAATGGATACATTTAAAAAATTTCAAGTTAATATTCCTTTATTGGATGCAGTCAAGAAAATTCCCCGTTATACCAAATTTATTAAAGAACTTTGCACCCATAGACGAAGGCTAAAGGGTAATGAGAGAGTCAAATTGGGTAGGAATGTCTCGGCCTTGATTCAACCAGCAATTCCAACGAAATGCAAGGATCCGGGCACATTCACGATACCGTGTACCATAGGGGAGACCTTCTTTTCGGATGCTATGCTAGATTTAGGTGTTCCATTAATGTAATGCCTCACTCTGTGTATACTTCTCTACAGGTTTGAGAGCTTCAACCAACAGGAATTGTTGTGGAACTTGCCAACTGGAGTACAACGCATCTAAAAGGAGTGATTGACGATGTCCTTGTACGAGTAAAGAATCTCATCTTCCCTGCTGATTTCTACATCCTCGAGATGGAAGATACCCAAACCCAAGGACATGCTCCTCTCATACTTGGGAGGCCATTCCTAAAAACAACAAATATGATCATCAATGTTCACAATGGTACGCTTTCCATGGAATTCGAAGGATAAAAGGCCAGTTTTAACATCCTTGAGGCTATGAAACACCCCGTTGAAGAGCACTCCACTCTTCCTATCTATTCGATGGAAGTGCTCTCTAATGACAAACACACACAAAATTCTATCCTCAACCCATACTCTGATTTATTTTCCTCTTATTAACCCATGGATGATTTGAGTTTTTGTTCTTCTTTTGAATGTTGTTTGGGTTCAGAAAAATGTAAATTTTGTGCTTTAATTGATGAGTGTGTTTATTCTGAGGTACCCATGACTATCGATGATTCTGCAAATCTCATTTCAATATATTCTCTTTCCTTTGAGAATAAACATGAGAAGATAGATATTTTCATGGACCTCACTCCCCCTAAATCCACTCCCTCAATCCAAAAACCCACGGTGTTGGAATTAAAACCACCACCATAAAATTTAAAATATGCATATCTTGAGGGTATTGACCAATTTCCCGTCATTATTACCAATAACCTCTCTCCACAACAGGAATAGAAATTGCTCAAACTTTTGAGATAGTGTAAAAAGGAAACAGGATGGACATTGGCTGATATTATCGGGATTATCCCATCTATTTGTATGCACCATATAATTTTGGATGATGAGGTTAAACCCGTAAGACAATCTCAATGCCGGTTGAATCCCACTCTCCTTGAAGTGGTAAAATTGGAAGTCAGTAAATTACTTTCTGCAGGGATAATTTATCCTATATCTAATAGTAAATGGGTTAGACCAGTTCAAATTGTTCCTAAAAAATAGGAATAACAGTTGTGTCGAATTAAAGGAATGAATTGGTTCCAATGAATGTGCAAAATAGTTGGCGAGTCTGTATTGACTACTGTCGACTGAATCAAGCCACGCAGAAGGACCACTTTCCTTTACCTTTCATTGACCAAATGTTAGAATGACTGGCTGGTAAGTCCCATTATTGTTTCCTTGATGGCTATTTAGGTTATTTCCAAATCCATATAGCCCTTGAGGATTAAAAAAATACAACATTTACCTGTCTATTCGGCATATTTTCATACAGAAGAATGCCTTTTGGCCTATGTAATGATCCTGGTACTTTTTAGCGATGTATGTTGAGTATTTTTCTAAGTACCTTGAGATTTGTATGGAACTATTTATAGATGATTTCATGGTTTATGGTTCTTATTTTGATGATTGTTTGGAAAACCTAGGTTCTATCCTCCTCCACTGCATTGAAAAAGATATTGTTTTAAATTATGAAAAATCTCATTTCATGGTTGAGCGGGGGATAGTTCTTGGGAATATCATTTCAAATAAGGTAATTCAATTTGATAAATCTAAAATTGAATTAATTTCATCCCTTTAATTTCCAAAATGTGTTCGTGAGGTGCGGTCTTTCTTGGGTCATACTGGTTTTTACCACCGATTCATTAATGACTTTAGTAAGATTTCACTTCCCTTATCTCGATTATTACAAAAGGATTCTGAATTTGTTTTTGATAAAAATTGTGAGGATGCTTTCAATTCACTAAAAATTAGTGTCACATCACCTCCCATCATCCAACCACCAAGGTGGGATCTTCCCTTCAAACTTATGTTTGATGCCTCTAACTTTTCCGTTGGGGCAGTTTTATCACAAAGGGTTGAGAAGTCCCCTCATGTCATTGCGTATGCCTCACGTACCCTTGACCCTGCCCAGGCGAACTACACAACCACTGAAAAATAACTTCTTTCTATTGTGTTTGCCTTGGAAAAGTTCCGTTCCTATCTCATTAGGTAAAAAATCATTGTCTTTTCTGATCATGTTGCCCTTCGGTTTCTCCTTAAGAAACCTAAAGCTAAACCCCGCCTCATCCAGTGGATACTCCTCCTCCAAGAGTTTGAACATGAAATTAAAGATAATAGGGGGGTGGAGAATGTGGTAGCTTACCACATTAGTAGGATTTCCCCACCATTGGACCATCATGTTGACTCACCCCTACCCATTGGAGAATTATTCCCTCATGAGAACCTTTGTGATGTTGTGGACCTTACCCCCTGGTATGCAGACATTGTGAATTTTCTAGAAACATCTAGAGTCCCCACTGATTTTAGAATTTCACAATCCGAGAGACTTAAGAATGAGTCTCGTTGGTACATTTGGGATGAACCATACTTATGGAGAATTTGTAGTGACCAAGTAGTTTGTCGATGTGTCCCTGACCATGAGTTCACCTCAGTTTTGGGTTTCTGCCACACGTTGGCCTGTGGGGGCCACTTTGGCTCTCAACGTACTGCTTGAAAGGTCCTTGAATCAAGATTATATTGGCCAACATTGTATAGATATTCCCATGGGTTTTTTAAATCATGTACTCGATGTCAATTCCTAGGGAATATCTCTAAGAGGAATGAAATGCCCCAACATCACATGTTATTCTGTGAAATCTTCGATGCATGGGGCATTGAATTCATGGGTCCTTTTCCAAATTCATTTGGATTTGGGTACATCTTACTAGCTATTGAATATGTTTCTAAATGGGTGGAAGAAAAGGCTACTAGGACCGATGACTCTCGAGTTTTTGTTGATTTTTTGAGGTCCTAGATTTTCAGTAGGTTTGGTCTACCAAGATTCATCATTAGTGATCAGGGTTTACATTTTTGCAATTGTAACATGAAAAACTTGATTCGTAAGTATGGGGTTGATCATAAAGTCTCCACTGCATATCACCCCCAAACTAATGGACAAGCAAAAATATCAAATCGGGAAGTTAAACGAATCTTGGAAAAAACGGTACAACCCAATAGGAAAGATTGGAGTTTGCGCTTGGATGATGCACTTTGGGCGTACCGTACAGATTTTAAAACCCCAATCATAATTTCACCATATAGAATTGTGTTTGTAAAGTCTTGTCACCTCCCAGTGGAGGTAGAAAACCGTGCATATTGGGCCGTTAAAAAATGTAATATGAACCTTTCAGATGTAGGTGAGCAAAGAAAGTTGCAGATTCAAGAGTTGGAAGATATTCGATGTGATGCATATGAAAACTCCCGGATCTATAAAGAGAAGAAAAAGGCTATTCATGATAGCTTGATTCACAAGAGGAAGTTCTATATTGTTGAGAAGGTCCTCATGTACAATTCTAGGCTTAAGTTCCACCCAGTTAAGCTTCCTTCCCGATGGCTCATTCCTTATATTGTTACTAATGTTTACCCTTTTGGTGCAATACAGGTTTTTCATGAGCAGAGTGGACGAAGTCTTACCATCAATGACCAGCAACTTAAATACTTCTATGAGGATTTTCTGAAGAATCCGATGGAGGAAATCCACCTTCCCAATGCATCATACCAATAAAGCACACCAGGTTTTATCCTTCCTTCTCACATTCTCAATTATTTCAGTGAGGACACTGCACATTCTAGGTGTGGGGGGGGGGTGGATACATTCCTAGTTTAGTTAGGAATTTTCATCGTTTTCTCCTTTCTTCTCTTTTTAGCCTTCTTTATGGTATTTTCATTTTTCCCCATCAAAAATTTCGAAGTTCGATGATTTGGTGACCATAAAGGGGGGAAAGTAAAAATACCATAACAAAAGATAACAAGAATATTTGTATGAATTTAACATCAAGGAGTGATTTTCTTAGTGAATTGGTTTTCTGTCATTGATATAAATGGTTGTATCTATGTGAATCCTTTGGGATGATTGATGCCCCTTATGTGAGTAGTTTTTGGGAAAACTGTGTCACTAATATCACCACAAATTTTTGCACCAAACCACAAAATGTGAATATTTCTATCTTAATACAAGGTAAATATATGTTGGGTTAATATTTTTCATCTTTAAATGATATTTCCATATGTTCGTTCCTTATCCAATCTGTTTCATTACTATACTAGATTGACCTATGAATGTGTACTTAATGTCCGACTATTGTACGCCCTAAAAAAATGGTTGTGTCTTGGGGAGGTCAAAAAACACTCCTCCTCAAATTTTTATCTTGTTATAACTATTTCAATTAGTGTCATGAGGAGATCAAACAAGGGTTGAGAGATGAGTGTGATATTTGTTCCAATTGCAACTTCAAAAAAAAAATATAATAAAGGAGGGTAGTGATGAAATGTGCATCATATGGGGATATCTAGGTTAGGAGCTTGTGGTTTGACTTCTGGGAATGCTTAAGTGAGTGGGTCTTGAAATATGATTGCAAAGGATGTAGGGTAGGTTCGGTGGACAAAATCATTTAAGCTGAAAAATGTTAAAATAACCTATATTTATTGGATAGCATGTGGAAAGAATTGTATGGAATGGTTTTCACACACAAACATGGAGAGTTAGTTTCATGTTTGACTTCTGAATTCCTTGCTCAATTTGGTATCATGAATCTTTTTGAATTTCACTATGATATGATTTATGAGACATCTTTTTCTATTTTCACTAGGAAGAACTCCTTGGTGTGGTTCGTGCATTGATCACATTACTTCAAATAAAATTTCCTAAAATGTTAAATATTCATGATTTTGGGAATATATATATATATATATATTCATAATTTTATTTGGATATGTTAATTTTCCCAGGAGTACAAATGTTTAGGTGTGGGGGTGTGATCGTACCACGATTCACTGTTTTATTCCATCCTTACACCGCTGTTTTAAACTAGTTTTTTAATGAATATTCCAAATATAATAATAAATTGAACTTTATGTTTGAATCAATTAATTAATGTTAATAAATATTATAATGTGAAATGTTAATTGTTTTTATTATTTCAATGTAGGTGGAGGTGATTTGGAGGGCCCTTGATGAAGTGGAAGAAAAATGGGCCAAAATTGCATGGATCCATGGATATCTGTCCACTTTTTTGAATAGTTTGTGAAATCCGTGCATTCAAATGGGCTGAATTTTTGTATGACGATCAAAAATTTAATAGAATACATTTCATATTGAGTAACCCAATCCTGATTCGACTTCTATGAGGCCCATTCGAACTGATCTGTCCAAGCCACTGAATATGCACAAAGTCAAAAGTGGCGTTCTATATTTTATCAATATCTCAAGATGTATTTGTCCCAATGGTGCCAAACATTCGGTGGTGATAGATAAGACATGGGGATATAACTTTTCAGTTTTGTCAAAAGGGATATTCAACTATCTAATAGCCGAAAACCTTTATCCAAGTGGTTTATCAAAATCTGGGTGCCCAAAACCACTTCTCATTTTGGCTATAAAAAGACACCTTGGGAACCCCATTTGCAAGTTTGGCCAGGAGGCAAGGTGATTCCATTTTGGAGTCCCCAAGGAGTCTTTTAATCATCCCAAGAATTTCTGGAGGCTATGAGAAGTTATACTTCAACATCTTCTTCTTCTTCCCCTCCCATGGGTTTCTAAACCCCTTGTGATCACCCGGGGAGGAATGTGATGTAATCCCAAGCTTCAAACTTGTATTATTTTGAATGATCTTTTTAATTACAGTTTGTATGCTGTTTTTACTCATCCTATATTTTTATTTAATTGAGTTATATACTGGTATTTTATACTCAACTCAAATGATCATGTTTGGGGGTACCCTTTCATGTGATGTTTCCCACACCGTTCATCCCTTTTTCTTCCCTCATTCAATTGCGGTGTTTGTGTGGTTCATATTGGTCAATTGAACTCACATAAGCACTGTAAATATCATGACAATTTATGTCATGGTATCACAAATAAGTAACATACAAACCTGGACAGCACATCAAGTTCTTCGTGTGTTGCCTTGGTGAGTTTCGGTTATGATGTCGAACACAAATCACTCAATCATCGACAGTGTCCGGTGAATCATTGTGTGTTTTCGACTGAACCCTAGGAGGTATCCTAGAATAAACTCAGTAACAATATGTTAATATTTGTTACAAACCAGGTATTAAAAGATCATAACCCCATACCTTGAAGCGATGGAGGATGAGCATCATGAGACTTTCCCGGGTTGATCACACTTAATTAATCTTGTTCATTTATACTTTGTTTTATCGCATTCATTTTCTATTATCATATTTAATCATCAAAACCAAGTATTATAAAACACCATTTACATTTTTACCTTCATAATCAGAACCACATTTTGTAATTAATGATCTAAGGCTCCGTTGAGAGACAACCTAGGGTTGCTGCTATACTGCAGAAATTCTAGTCAAAATCAAACAACTAATTTGACACTCTCGACAATGCGATCACTATTTCCTAACATGTACTATATTATTCATGTTATACCTTGTTTAATCCCTTAATGGTATTTATATCTCATCCTTTTATTATTAATGTCCTCAGGTTTTCCCATGCAATGCTAAATACGAAGGAATGTGTGTGGTCATGTAAAAGAAGTTTTCAATAAATATGTGTATTTAATGTTTTATGTTGTTATGTAATTTTAATAAGCCCAAAAGACACTATAAATCTCTATACTCAAAGTTGTATTAATTTAATGTTTATGTAATAAATTATTTTTAAGTGTGAAATAAAGAGTAGGGTTGTTATAGGATAGATGATCCCAACTTCCAAGAGCTTCTCAATTTCCTTCTTCACAAACTCTATTAGGGTGGGGTTTAGCCTCCTTTTGGGTTATCTAACAGGTTTGTAATCTTTCTAAAGAATAATTCTATATGATCATATATTTTGGGTTTATTCCTTGGATATCATCTAAGCTACACCCTATTGTATGGAAATTCTCTCTCAAAATCTCAATCAAATATTTTTCTTGGGTTTTAGAGAAATTAGTAGAAATTATGACTGGTAATTTCTCTACATCCATAAGGTAAACATATTTTAAATCATAGGGGAGTGGTTTTAATTACAAATTAGGGGGATAGTGAGGGGATTAAATTAAGTTTAGGTTCCCCACTTCCAAAGTATGGACATCCTGCACACAAGAAATCATATCATCATCTTCATCATTTAACAAATCATTAAAGAAATTATATTTTACCTCTTCCTCCCACGTGAAATCATAATATTCAGGAGTTTGGGAATAATTATGTTCAATGATATTTTCAAGGGATAAAGTATCTCCAAAAGATAATAATTCATGGAACATACCTGATTCTTCAATGGATTCAGTACCAACTTCATGGGAGAGTGCAAATAGGGAGTGATCATCAGATGGGTGCCTCATGGATTCAAAAATATTAAAGTGGACAACAATATCTCAGAACTCCATGGTGAGGGTCCATTCATGGACATTGATGATGGTTTTGGACATATTCTAGAAAGGTCACCCGAAAATTATGGGCGAGTGTGATGGGATACTATCATCTTCCATATTTAGCACATAGAAATCAGATAGGAATAAGAGATCTTTGACTTTCACCAAGACATACTCCAGAAATCTTGCTGGGAAAATTGTGGATCTGTTTGCAAGCTGGACCACCACTCTTGTAGGATTCAAGTCTACCATATGCAAAGAAGTTTATAATGAGTGAGACAATACATTAATGGAAGTACCTAGATCACACAAAGCATTATAGAAATTTAAATAACCAATGGTGAATTGATTGGAAAACATCCATGGATCTTGATATTTGGTTGGAAACTGTGGTGTGATAAGGGTTGAGACACTCCTTCCCAATTTTATACTTTCATTCCCTTGAAGTCTCCTCTTTTTGGTGAAATTATCCTTAAAAAATTTAGAATTATTTGGATTTTTTAGGGATTCAAGTAGGGGATATTGATTTCTACTTTTTGGAAGGTGTCCACAATTTCTTTTTGAAGTGTTTCTTCATGCAACCTCTTTGATTCAACCATCCTTGATGGAAATAGTGGGGGTAATTCTTTATTCTCTATTTGTTTACTTTTTAATGGAGTTTCTTGTATCTTTTTCCTTGGCCTATCCTTCTTATCCTCCTCTTTATTATCTTCTTCTTGGTGCATTTTCACAGAATATTCAGAATTTACAACTTCATTCTCCCTTAACTCATATGGTCTTGTTTCAAGTCCATGGGATGGTGGTGGTGGAAATTATTTTAAAATTCTTATTTTTATTATGATGAAATTCTCTTTGGGATTTGGGATTGTTTTGAATGAGAATTGTCCTCATTTTTTGGTTAGTAAGTCCATGGGACTCTATAACTTATTAGAAAAATCTTTTACGGTGTCTTTTTTCCCATCAATCTTAGATTTATGTTGTTGGTTTTGAATTGTAGTTTTTTTCACTGGTGGATGGCTGATCATAGGGTCTCTATAATGTGGGTGGCTGTCAGTATGAAGGATGGTTATAAAATTTCCTTTTTTGAAGTGGTGGTGGGTTCTGGAATTGATTCTAGAATGGGGGTTGGTTTTGGAATTGATTTTTTAGGGGGTTTTATCTTGATTGTACTAATTTACAAATCCATATTGTACTTGGTTAGTCTCTCTCCATCCTTGATTTTTCTGAAACTTCCTTGGATGAAAATTTGTTGAAAAACTTTATTTTTCCTGTATTTCATCACACTAGTTAGTAAAATGATCAAGTTATAAGCATAAACCATATACCTTAGCCTATACTTGTTGGTCACACACTTATTTAAAGGCCATATGTCTCACCAAACTAGTTAAATATTTAATAGTAGTTTCTAGTCATAGTGATGGATGAGAAATTCTTACCTAATGAATACCTCTTGTCCCAATACCTCTTGTACCAAATTGTTGTGAGTTTTGAGAAATTTACTCAATTAATCCATTGGATTATTCTGGTGACTTTTCAATCAATGATCCTCTAGATAATGCATCTAGAAGGTTTATATCATTTCCTAGTAAGCCTTGATAAAAGGAGATAAGAAAGTTATGCACCAAAATTACTTTATGTTGGCAGTTGACACATAGCTTCTTAAATATCTCCCATTACTCTTATAGAGTTTCTCCGGATGACTGCCTTATGGCATAGATTTCCTTTTTGACAGTTGTGATCTTGGAGGTGGGGAAGAATCTTTGTATGAATAATCTTAACAATTCATTCCAATCATTCACATCTTCTGGTTAAAAGTCATACAACCGTACTTTGGTAGCTCCCTCTAATGAAAATGAGAATTCCTTCCACTTTACGTGCTCCTCAGCTACTCCTTAGGGTCTGAAGGTAGAGTAAACACGTGTGAACTCTTTAATATATTTTTTGGGTCTTCACCTGCCAAGCCATGAAATTTTGTGAGTAATGGAATCATGTTAGGTTTCATCTCAAAATCATTTTTTAACACTGGCATGATAATTTTATTGTTTTGATTAAGGAATTGTGGTTCACAAAGGTCTCTAAGTGTTTGGTTTTGATTTTCATCCATGATGATAGGATCAGAGTGAACAATTGAAGTTTCAATCAATTATACAAGATAAATTTCATAAAATTAAGATTTCGAATTCAGGTTTCTAATTTTATTCAACAAGGTTCTTTCAATCTTAGAATCTATGGGGTAAGGGTCAGGGTTTGTAATTCTAGTCATGCAATATAAGAAAACAAATGTTGGAACTACCTCTTTGAAAACAACACCAACTTTTGACATGTTACTGTTGTGGGGTGTGGAAAAAAATATTTACTATTTTAAAATATTGTATAGTGATTAACTAAGGTTATCTTCAGAGAGGAGTGCAAAATAATCAAGCTCTCACTTAAAATAAGAGAATGAAGTGGTGGTTACTTTTGAATTTTTTTGATTTTGAAAAGACAAGAATGAAACTAAAAAAAGAAAAATATTAAGATAAAATTGATAAAATAAGTTATTGAAAACTATTATATGATAAGGTGATCAGTTCAGGGTCTGTTTTCTAATTTTAATTCCATCATAGTTCAATTTATCCAATTCCCTTTTGCTAAGTCAATAAAAATGAGAATTCACAATTGTTTCTTCTCACTCACTTGGTAAAATAATAATGGTGATAATAAATCGTACTAAAATGTCAAATTGGAAAACTCTCCTTCCATTGTGTGAGAGAATTTTAGTGAATACACTCAATTGACTTAGTCAATTTCCAATTGGGTTTTGTTTAGCCCAAACAATTAAAAACATTCACTACTCCTCACACACACGTACCGACGATCATCGAGTACTTCACCACTAAGAAATGATCTATTACATTGTATATAGACCAGATCCTAGTGAAGGGAGAAATTGACAATTGAAAAGATAAATAAAAATAACATAATCTAAAATCAAATAAAATCATATATGATAGTACAAACCGTTATAAGAAATTGAAACAGATTTCACAGAAGAGAGAAAAGGATCTTAATGCATTAAGTGAAGACCTCATGAATTAAAAAATGGAGAACCTCTCCTTCTCAAATCACACAAAAGTTTACCCTAAAATGTTAATGGTAATTGTGAATAATGTGGAAGAATAACTCACTACAAAACTATGAAAAATAAAAGAGAGAAAATAAAGAACAGAAAATTCGTTCCTCCAGAATCTGTTCGCCAGAATTTTGCTTCTGTTCTACCCACCAAACGGACAAAACTCATAGAGGTATCTTCTTAAACGATGTTTGGAATCAAGTTTTCTATAGACCGTAAAAATTTCAAAGTATTTGTTCATGTTTAAAGAAAAATATGTCCAAATCAATGAAAATGTATTTTTTTTGGCCGCCAAACACTATTTACCCACTCCACTTGAACTCGATCTGAAGATGCCTTAATGAAATACTTAATTTGTGAAATATAATGTGAACCTTACCTTTAATGTCCTCTATCAAAACCAAATATAATCACATCATTTTATGGTTGGTATAATGATATATGGATAATTTAATATGGTGGGGTCCAATCTGCTGGCTAGAAAGATTTCTCCACTTAATTGATTTTTCTAGGACATTTTGTGTCGAATTGCATCTAGGTAAAAAAGAAAAAAATGAATCCCATGAACAAGGAAAACCTAAAAAAAATAAATTAAATTTTATCCAAATTGTAAAAGTTATTGCCGAAAAAAAGAATCTCTAGAAAACTGTGAATTTTGAAAAATTAAGGAATTTTCACAATTTTGCCCAAAATTCACCAAAAACACTAAAATGATGAAAATATACTCTAATTGACTAATTGGGAGGGATTAAATCTTTGAAAAACATATGAAAAATAATTACAACATTAACTATATCAATTCCCCCCCCACTTAGCACTTGGAATCCTGGATAAGTAAACATCAAAAGAAAACCAAAGCTAATTTAACACACATATCCATTATATACAACATTTAGAAAACAAGAAACAAAATATACCATGCCTCATAAAAAACAAAACCATTAAATATATTTCTTATTTATTTCTCCTCACATGCACACCAAAAACTTACCTAAAATTCATTTTCACTCATCACATAAATTTCAATTTGTTTCATCAATGTCTTTCCTATAAAAATTCATACAAGGGTCATCATAGGCTTGATAAATTCCAAAATATACACCCGATGTGATTCAAGTAAATATGTTTATAATGATTAATTTTTAGGTTTATTTTGTGGCTTTCAGTTGGTAAGATTTAGGTGTTAAAAATTCCGAGGCTGAATGAGGAGGGCTTGGCTCTTTTTGAAGAAAAATTGCATTATTCTAATTTTTACTCAAGTATGATATCCTCATCAATCCCATTAGTAGAAAATCTGATCTGTCATCATGAAACTCAAGGAATGTTCATCCAGTTCATAATTTCATCAAAAAACATTTCAATCTTTTCAAAACATAATTTTTCTTGAAATCTCCAGAAAAGGAATAACTTTATTTTTCCATTAGAAGCTCCAGAAATGAATAGAATCTCTTATCATGAATGCTCTAGAAAAGGAACATATTTCAACAAAATGATTTTTTTCAGTGAATAGTAAATATATTCAACTTTATATTTTCACCCAAATTATCTCTAAATGAGGTAGCAGAATACAAGACATATTCCACCACAATTAAGTTCAACTAGATCGTGTAATTTCACATCAAAAGCAGGTTGGATAGGGTAAATTTTATTGTAATGTGGAAAAACTAATAGTATATTCATGGATTATAAGGGTTATAAGGATTAAATGGAAAAGTTAGGCTATAATGAAAATTAGTCTTTAAAACAAAATAAATTCCTCAATAATTTAAACCACAAGTACCTCAAAACCTCAAGTTTTTATAAGAATAAATCAAATTCTGGTTAAATCAAGCATGATTTGGTTCTTTTAATAAGTGAGGTGAATGTAAAGAATATGAAAACAATGGTTCAAACATGGAAGTGGTTTCAAGTATATAGATAGTGATACGTGGCATGGGATTTAAAAATTAGATTACTTTTAATGAAATTATTCAGAATTTTATTGTGAAACAAAGTCATTTTCAACATTAATTTAAGATCAGTTTCATGGAGTAAATTGTTCCACTAAAGGAAATGGGTTTTAAAACTGTTCAAGATAATCATTTCTAGTCAAAATTTTTAAAAACACCCAAAAATTGAAAAAGGAACCCTTAAAATTTGAAGAAAAAACAATTTTTTTAAAAATAAGAAAAAAAAAACAACTACGAAGGTTCCCTCACCCACAATTAAATGATACAGTGTCCAAAATTTAATAAAATTTATTTAACATGTAATAATATTTGAATAATGAATCACAACAAGAAATAAAGTGTAAAGGAGAGGTATGACATAGTGGATTTTATTGGTAAATAGGTTGGAGGAGTATGATCTCCTCCACTAGATCTAATGGAATGGTCGCATGGAATTTCTTCAGCCTATTTCCATTAATTGTGAATAGCTCCTGTATTCCATCCTTTACAATCTATACAACACCAAAAGTATATACATGAGTAACTATAAATATACCTTCCCACATAGAACGATGTTTAGCTGGAATCACATTGAGTCTTTATTTGAATAACACCACTATGTCTCTAGTATGAAAGTATTTCAGTTGGATCATCTTGTCATGATCGACTCTTGTTCATTCTTTGTAAATCTTGTAATTTTCAAAATATTCCCTTATAATTTCTTCCATCTCCTACAACTGCAATATTCTCTCTTTTCTAACACTTTCAAGATCAAAATTCATCTTTCTCATAGCCCAATATGCCTTATTCTCCAATTACACTAGAATATTAAAACCTTTCCCATAAATCAACCTATATGGACTCATTACAATTGGGGTTTTGTAGGATGTCCTATAAGTCCATAATTAATATTCCAACATTTGGATCCAATCTTTCCAATTTGGATTAACAATATTTTTCAAAATTCCTTTGATTTACCTATTGGACACCTCAGCTTTCCCATTGGTCTATGGATGATATGGAGTTGATGTTTTATGATGCACCCCAATTTTCTTCAGTAAAGCCTCCATTATCCTATTAAAAAAGTTAGCCCATTGATCATATATGATGGCTATAAAAACTACAATCCTAAAAAATATGTTAGGCCAGAAAAAATCACAACAAACTTTAGCATCGTCAGTCCTTGTGGATTTTTCTTCACCCATTTGGAAACATAATCAACTAAAAGAAAGATATAATATTTTCCAATTGACATTGAGAAAGGTCCCATAAAATATATCCCCCAAACTTCAATAATTTCACAAATATTAAATAGATTTTGGGACATTTCTCGTCTCCTTGAAATATTTCCAAAAAAATGACATTTTTCACACCTTTTGTAATATTCATGAACATATTTAAAAAAGGTGGGCCAATAAAGTCCAGATTATAAAACCTTCCTCGATATCATATGAGATCCAAAGTGGACTCTATAAGCTAAAGTGTGAAAAAACATAAATATAGAATCAATTTCACTTTCTGGAAATCATCTTCTTATCACTTGGTCATTAAAAATCTTCTAAAGAAATGGATCATCCCAGATGTAATATCTAGATTTAGATTTCATCTTTTGAATTTGGTGGGAATTTAAATGAGATTATACCTGATATGTTACAAGATAATTTACCATATTACCATACTAAGTTACTTCTCTATCAATCATGTAAAACTAATCTCCTGGAAGGTGGTTATTCAGTGGTTCTCTATCTAGAATTTTAGCTTCAGCTGTGTTGGGAAATCTACTTAAGTGACCAGACACTTGGTTCTCATATCCCTTCCTATCTATGATTTCTATGTTAAACTCCTGTAGTAATAGAATCTATGTTACTAACCTTGGTTTAGGTTCTTCCTTCTTCATCAAGCACCTAAGATCCTCATGATCAAAAAACACAGTGACTTTATTTCCAAGTATATATAATCTAAATCTATCTAAAGAAAAGAAAACTACTAAAACTCTTTTATTTTTGTGTAGTTGAATTGGGACACATATAAGGTGCTTGAGGCATAAACAATGACTTTTGACCTTCCCTCAATTCTTTGACAAAGGACTACTCCAACTTCTTGGTTGGAAGGATCACAAATTAGCTCAAGTGGTTCCTCCCAATTTGGTGGCTACATTATTGGTGGTTTAATCAATATTCTCTTCAACTCATCAAAGGATTCCATACATGAACCATTGAAATCAAAATCATAATCTTTCAAAATAAGTCTGTAGAGAGGGAGATAAATCTTACTAAAATCTTTGATAAACCTCATATAGAATCTTGCATGTCCTCAAAATGATATAACATGATTCACACAAGTTGGGTAAAGAAAATAACTTAGAAATTCAATTTTTGATTTATAAACTTCTATTACATTTTTTAAACAACATGCTCGAGGACAATTCCTCTTTCAAACCATGAAATGACACTTTTCAATATTCAAAAAAATATTCTTTTCAATGCAAGTTTTTAAAACGTTTTACAGATTTAAAAAAAATGGTAAAAAGAATTTCCAAAACTATAAAATCATCCAAGAAAACCTCCAAGAATGATAAGAAAATATACTTTCCATCCACCTCTATTATGTACATGGAGCATTACACAATCAAAATGGAATCCTTTTATAAGAAAAAGTACCAAAGGGACAAGTAAAGGTAGTCTTATCTTGATCCTCAGGAGTAATAGGTACCTGGAAATATCTTGAAAATACATCTAAAAAGTAATAACGAGTTCTCCCTACCAATATATCTAACATTTTTTCAATGAAGGGGATGGGGAAATGATCTTTTTCTAGTGACCCGATTCAACTTCCAAAAATCTATGCACACTATCTAGCTATTTTGAATTCTTATAGGGATTAATTCATTCTTCTAATTCATCATAATGGTTAGGCTAGTTTTTTTTGGAACTACATGGATGGGGATAACCCATTGTGAATTTTAGATGGGATAGATAATCCCAACTTCCAAGAGGTTCTCAATATTCTTCTTCACAACCTCCATTAGTGTGGGGTCTAGCCTCCTTTGGGGTTTTTTTGGAAGGGTTGGAATATCCCTCAAGAATAATTCTATGTGAGCATATTTTTGGGTTGATTCCTAAGATATAACCTAATATCCAATCTATTTCATGGACATTATCTCTAAAAAGTTCAATAAAATATTTTTCTTGGGATTGAGATAAATTATTAGCAATTATTACTGGTAATTTCTCTCCCTCCATAAGGTAAACATATTTTAAATCATAGGGGAGTGGTTTTAATTCCAAATTTCAGGGCTTGTCAGGGGAAAAAATTAAGTTGAGGTTTCCCACTTCCAAAGGGTGGATGTCTTACTCAAAATAAATCATATCATCATCTTCATCATTTAACAAATCATCAAAGAAATTATATTTTACCTCTTCCTCCCACATGAAATTAGAATCTCCAGGAGTTTGGGAATCCTTAGGTTTAATGATATTTTCCGTGGATAAAGTCTCTCTTAAGGATAAGAATTCATGGAACATACCTAATTATTTAATGGATTCTTACCAACTTCATGGGAGAGTTCAAAGAGGGAGTGATCATCAGATGGTTACCTCATGGATTCAAAAATATTGAAGTGGACAGTGATATATCCAAACTCCATGGTGATGGTACCTTTGTGGACATTGATGATGGTTTTGTCCATATTCAAGAAAGGTCAACCCAAATGATGGTGGAGTGTGTTGGGCACCTATTATCTTCCATATTTAGCACATAGAAATTAGATAGGGATAAGAGAACTTTTAATTTCACCAAGACATCCTCTAGAACTCCTGCTGGAAAAAATGTGGATCTGTTTGCATGATGGACCACCACTCTTGTGGGATTCAAGTCTCCCATTTGAAAATAAGTTTATAGTGAGTGAGGAAATACATTAATAGAAGCACCTATATCACATAAATAATTAGAGAAATTTAAAGAACCAACTGTTCATTGAATGGAAAACATCCCTAGATATTGACATTTT
This sequence comes from Viscum album, assembly GCA_963277665.1. Lineage (NCBI taxonomy): Eukaryota > Viridiplantae > Streptophyta > Magnoliopsida > Santalales > Viscaceae > Viscum > Viscum album. The sequence goes on along the minus strand of OY728125.1, from coordinate 1,055,068,235 downwards.
TTTGGAAACTATCATGTGATAATGGTAGAGGCAATCCTTCCCAATTTGATCCTCTCTTTCACTTGAAGTAACCCCTTATTGGTGAAAAGACACTTCAAAAATTTAAAATAATTTGTAATTTGTTTTAGGGCTTCAAGTATGGTAATATTTGACTTCCACTTTCTAAAAGGAGTATAGAATTTCTTTTTGAAGTGATACTTTCTACAACCTCTTTGATTTAATCATCCTTGTTGGAAATGGTGGGGGTAAGTCTTTATTCTCTCTTTGTTGACTTTCCACTGGAATTTATTGTATATTCTTCATTGTCCTATCCTTCTCATCCTCTTATATATTCTCTTTTCCTTGGTTCATTTTCACAGAATTTTCATAACTTACAAATTCATTATCCCTTAACTCAAGTGGCCTTGTTTGAGGTTCATGGGATGGTGGTGGTGGGAATTATTTTCCACTTATTGTTGTTATTATTCTGACACTCTCTTTGGGGTTTGGGATTGTTCAGTATGGGAGCTTTCATAGGTTTTTGTCTAGTAAGACCATGAGACTTTCAAATTTTTTGTAAAAATAATTTACAATGTTTTTATCCCATCAATCTTAGATTTTTCCTGTTGGTTTTGAATTGGAGTTTATAAACTGGTGGATGGATGCTCATAGGGTCTCTGGAAAGTGGGTTGTTGCTGGTAAGAATGCTGGTTATAAAATTGCTTTTGTTGAAATGGTGGTGGGTTCTGGAATTGATTCTGGAATAGGGGTTGGTTTTGGAACAGATTTTGGTACTTGGGTCTAGCTTGATTCTGCTAATTTCTAAATCCTTTATTTTTATAAAACCTCCTTAGCTGAAAATCTATTGCGCAAATTTACATTCCCTGTATTTCAGCACACTGGTCAGTGAAATGATCAAGTAATGAGCATAAACCACATACAACAGCATGTGCTTGTTGGTTACCCTCTTGTTTCAAGGCCATATGTCTCACAAAACTAGTTATCTCTTCAATATTAGTTTCTAATAATGGAGATGGATGAAAAGTTCTTACCTCATGAAATCCTATTATTACAGCACCTCTTGTACCAAGTTGTTGTGAGTATTGAGAAATTTTCTCAATCAATCCCTTGGTTTCTTCTGGTTCCTTATCAATCAATGCACCTCTAGATGATGAATCTAGAAGGTTTCTATCATTTTCTAGTAAGACTTGATAAAAGATGAAAAGAAATTGATGCTCCTCATTTTCTTGATGTGGTCAGCTGGTACATAGCTTCTTAAATCTCTCCCAGTACTCGTAAAGAGTTTCTCTAGATGACTATTTGATGGCATAGATTTACTTTCTGATGGTTGTGCTCTTGGAGGTGGGGAAGAATCTTTGCATGAAGCAACTTACCAAGTCATTACAATCATTTACAAATCCTGGTTATGATTCATACAACTATTATTTGGCATCTCCTTATAATACAAATGAAAATTCCTTCCACTTTACCTACTTCTCAGCCACTCCCTGGATTCTGAAAGTAGATAAGAAATGCGTGAACTCTTTAATATGTTTATTTGGGTATCCACCTACCAAGACATGAAATTTTTGGAGAAATGGAATAATGATAGGTTTTATCTCAAAATCATTTTGTGACTTTGGCATGAAAAGTTGATTTTTTTTATTAAGGAATTGTGGTTCACAAAGGTCTCTATGTGTTTGGTTTTGATTTTCACACACGATGATAGGCTCAGAGTGAACACTTGAAGTTTCTCTTGATTATAAAAGAGAAATTTCTTCAAATTCAGATTTAAAATTCAAGATTATAAGTCTATTATACAAGGTTATTTCAATATATTTATCTATGGGGGAAGGGTCAGAGTTTGTAATTATAGTCATGCAATATAAGAAAAAAATGTTGGCACTACCTCCCCAGAAACTACGCCATGTTTTGAAATGCATTTATCATGGCTTGGGTAAAAACCAATATTTAATAATTTAAAATATAGTATAGTTATTAACCTACATTCTCTCCAAAGAGGAGTTCACAATAATCAATATGTTACTTAAAATAAGAGAATGAAGTGGTGGTTATTTTTGAAATTGTTTGATTTTGAAAAGACAATAATGAAACTAAAAAAAGAAAAATATTAAAATCAAATTGATAAAACAAGTGATTGAAAACTATTATATGATATGGTGATCAGGTTAGGGTCGGTTTTCCAATTGTAATTATATCATAGTTCAACTTATCCAATTATCTTCCGCTAAGTCGATAAAAGTGAGAATCCACAATCGTTTCTTCTCACTCCCTTGGTCAAATAATAACGGTGAGAATAAACCTTACTAAAATCTAAAATTGGACTACTATACTCGCATTGTGTGATAGAGTTTTAGAGAATACCCTGAATTGACTTAGGCAATTTATAATTGGGTATTGTTTATCCCAAACAATCAAAAATGTTCACTACTCCTCACACACGTACCAACGATCAACAAGTACTTCACCACTAAGAACTGATCTATTCCACTATATATAGACTAGATCCTAGTGAAGGGAGAAATTGATCATTTAATAAAGAAATAAAAATAATGGAATCTAAAATAAAATACAATCGTATATGATAGTAAAAACCATTATAAGAAATTGAAACCGATCGTAATGCATTAAGTGAAAGAACTAGGGAATTACAAAATGGGAAACCTCTCCTTATCCAATCACAAAAAAGTTTACCCCACCATGGTAATGGTAATTTTTAATAATGTGGATGAATAACTAATTAAAAAATTTTGAAAAATAAAATAAAGAAAATAAAGAACAGAAAATTTTCTCCTCCAGAATCTGTTCGCCAGAATTTTGCTTCTGTTCTGCCCACCAAACAGACAAAAATCATAGAGGCATCTTCTTAAATGACGTTTTTAATAAATTTTTCTATCAACCATAAAAATTTAAAAGACTTTTTTCAAGTTTAAAGAAATATATGTCCAAATCAATGAACATAGTTTTTTTGGCCACCAAACACTATTTCACCCACTCCACTTGGACTCGATCAGAAGATGCCTTAATGAAATCCTTAATTTATGAAATATAATGTGAAACCTCCCTCTGATGTACTATATCGAAACCAAATAGAATCAAATAATTTTATTTTTGGTATAATGATATATGGCTAATTTAATACGGTGGGGTCCATTCTGCTGGCCAGAAAGATTTCTCCACTTGATTGATATTTCTAGGCCATTGTGTGTCTAATTGCATCTAGGTCCAAAAGAAAAAATGAATCCCATGAGAAAGGAAAACCAAAAAAAATAATCAATTAAATTTTATCCAAATTTTAAAAGTTATTTCTCAAAAAAGGAATCTCTAGAAAATTGTGAATTTTGCAGAGTTAATGAATTTTTACAATTTTTCCCAAAATTCACCAAAAACACTAAAATGATGAAAATATACTCCAATTGACTAATTGGGAGGAATTAAATCATTGAAAAACATATGAAAAATAATTAAAATATTAACTATATCAATTACCCCACACTTTTCACTTGTAATCACAGATAAGTAAACATCAAAAACCAACCAAAGATAATTTAAAACACATATCCATGAGATATGCCATTTTGACAAAAAGAAACAAAATATATCATGCCTCATAAAAAAACCATTATTCTAAGTTATCAAACCAGACCATTCAATATATTTCCTCTTTTTTTCTCCTCCCATGCACACACAACACTTACCTAACATTAATTTTCACTCATCACATAAATGTCAATTTGTTTCAGCAATGTCTTTCTCATCCAAACCCATACAAGGGTCATAGTAAGCTTGATAAATTTCTACATGTCCACCTGATGTGATTCAAGTACATATGTTTAGCATGAGTAATTTTTGGAGTTATTTTGTGGCTTCTGGTTAGTAGGATTTAAGTGTTAAAAATTCTAAAGCTGAATGACGATGGCTTGGATCTTTTTGAAGCAAAATTTCATTATTATAATTTTTAATCCAGTATGGTATCCTCCTCAATCACATTAGTAGAAAATCAACTTTTTCATCTTGGAAACTCAAGGAATGATCAACCAGTTCAGAATTTCATCAGAAAACATTTCAATCTTCTCAAAACATAATTTTTCTTGAAATCTCCAGAAAAGGCACAACTTTCTTTCTCCATTAGAAGCTCTAGAAAGGAATAGATTCTCTTATCATAAAAAAATCTAGAAAAGGAACAGATTTCAACATATTGATTTTTTTAGTGACTAGGAAATATATTCAAATTTATATTTTCACCCAATGTATCTCTAAAGGAGGTAGTACAATACAAGACAACATCACCCACAATTAAGTTCAACTAGATCGTTCAATTTCACATCAAGAGGAGGTTGGATAGGGAAAATTTTCTTCTAATGTGGAAAAACTAACAGGATATTCATGGATTCTAAGGGTTATAATGATTAAATGGACAAGGAAAGCTAGAATAAAAAGGATATTATTGAAAATTAGGCTTTAAAACCAAATAAATTCCTCAATAATTTAAACAACAAGTACCTCAAACCCTCAAGTTTTTATAGGAATAAATCAAATTCTGGTTAAATCAAGCATTATTTGGTTCTCTCAAGAAGTGAGGTGAATGTAAAGAATATGAAAAAAATGGTTCATAATCCTCATAGGGAAGTGATTTCAAATATAGAGACAGTGATATGTGGCATGGGATTTAAAAATCAGATTACTTTTCAAGAAATTATTAAGAATTTGAATGTGAAACAAAGTCAGTTTAAGTATTAATTTTAGCTCATTTTCATGGAGTAAATTGTTTCACTCAAGGAAACGGGTTTCAAAAATGTTCAAGATAATCATTTATGCTCCAAAGTTTTAAAAACACACAAAAATTGAAAAACAAACCCTTAAAATTTGAAAAAAACACAATTTTTTTTGAAAATAGAAAAACAAACTACTATAAAGGTTCCCTCCACAACTATTAAATGACACAATTTATGCAATGCAATAAAATGGATTTAACATGTGATAAGATTTGAATAATGAATCCAAACAAGAAGGAAACTATAAAAGAGAGGTTTTACATGGTGGATTTTATTGATAAACAAGTTAGAAGAGTGTGATTTCCTCCACTAGATCTGATGGAATGGTCCCATGAAATTTTTTCATCCTATTTCCATTAACAGTAAATGGATCCTCTACACTATCCTTTACAATCTGAATGACACCAAAATTATATACACACGAGTAACTATAAATGGACCTTCCCACCTAGAATGAAGTTTACCTAGCATCAAGTTGAGTCTTGAGTTGAATAAAAACATTGTGTCTCTAGTATGAAAGTATTTTAGTTGGATCATATTATCATGCGCCACTCTTGTTCATTATTTGTAAATCCTAGAATTTTCAAAATCTTCCCTTTTAATTTATTCCATATCCTGCAACTGCAATCTTCTCTTTTTTCCAGCACTTTCAAGATCCAAATTCATCTTTCTCACAACCCAATATGCCTTATGCTGCAATTCCACTAGAATATGACAACTTTTCCTATAAAGAAACCTATATAGACTCATTATAATTAGGGTTTTTTAGGTTGTCCTATAATCCCATAATGTATATTTCAAAATTTGGATCCAATCTTTCCTATTTTTATTAACTATATTTTCCAAAATTCATTTGACTTACCTATTGGACACTTCAACTTTCCCATTGGTCTTTGGATGATATGAAGTTGATGTTTTATGATGCACCCCAAACATCTTCAATAAATACTCCATTATCCTATTAAAAAAGGGATTCCATTGATCAATAATTGTAATGTATCATATTTTGCCATATTTTATTTTAATATTATGTGGGAATTATATCGAGACCGAGCTTCAAGACGGCGTGTAGTTCCGAGGCCTGGTGAGCCCAGAAAAAATGTTTGAATTAAATTAAATAATTTAATTTACACGCGCATGGGGTTTTCCTGAAAAAGAAAAATAACTATTTAACGGGTGCTCAGATCGGAAATCTGAGGACACTGTTGTGTCCAGAGCAGCGGGTTTACCCTACAAGAGACCTAACATCGGCTGGCGCAGACCGCTGGTGAAATCTGGTTTTTGGACGTAACCATAATAAAATATTTTATTAAAATATTTTATTAAATCTTGTTGTGGCAATTATATCTTATCTTTTTAAATAGAGATTTTCACAGGGGTCTAGGGTTACATACCTCATAACCCTAAAAACCTTGGAGGCTCTGGAGGAAACCCCCAATGCGGCGACGAAGTTCTTGACGAATTTCACCGGAGACAACGACGCAGCGACCAGATATTTGCCAATGAACGCCGCAGATCTCGGTAGGATGTTTGGTTTTGGTTTCCTTCCCTGTTCTTGATTCCTACAACGAACGCGGACTAATCTTCAAATAGATTAGCCCGCGGATCGATTGTATTTGTAGGATGGGATTTTGCAGGGATTTTTGGATTTGATTCTTGGAGTAAATTTGGTTTCGTTCTACCTTATAACGATGACGAACCAAGATCGACACGAACAACGATCGAGTTTCATCCCTCTCAATTGCTATGCTTTTCTTCCCCAGTTTCTACGCGTTATTCGTGTGCATTCTATGCGTTCTTGTAGGAAATCGATCGTTGCACATTCGTTTGTTGGCGCAATGATTCAAGATTGTAGATCCAACCTTGGGAGGATGGTCTAGAGCCGTGATGACGATTTAGGTGGATGATTCGGAGCAAATCAAGAGATATTAATATTTGGGAATTTTTCGTCGGAAGATCATATGTTGTTCGTCGAGCCAATTGATGGTCCGAAACACCCGGATTTAGTGTTAGGATGATGAAACAAACCAGCGCCTTGTGTTTCACAGCAAATGGATGACAGAATCGAGATCCGGAGATCTGGCTGAGGCGTGAGGAGGAAGGCATCGATTTTGGAAATTCCCCAACTACACGGTGTGTAGTATGGGCTACACAGCGTGTGTTCATCGGAGGGCCACCCAACATATACTTCGGTAGTACACAGATAGGGTTTGGGTACATGACCAAGGAAACAACATGTATACCCTTCCCCGGCCAGCTACACGGGATACCCCGTATACTGGTACACGGGCAGGCGACACTAACAGACACCGTGTACGGGCATACGACCAAAGTACATGGGTGTTTCCCAGTTGACATAACACGATGTGTGCTTCGAATTACACGCCTTGTATATGCTTTCCTGCACGAATTTGATTCTAGACACGGGCTGTTTGCACGGGTAGTACCCAGAGTCAGGGAACATGGCGTGTGATCTTTCTACACGCCGTATAGTTGAGTTTTACACATCTTGGACAGGTGACACAGGCCGTTTACACGGGCATAACCCGGAGTCAAGGAACACGGAGTGTAACCATACTACATGTCGTTTAACCTGTTTTACATGGATTGAGCAAGTGGCCTTCTGTGACTTGGACTAGTTTACTTAGGGTTCATCCCCTTGGCCTTTCTCCTAAAGATTTTCGGTATCATTTCCTATATACAGGAGTATGATCCCTTCAATAGGACTTCCTGAATAGAGTTGTTGGAATCCCCTCTATGAGACTTAGAGCTGGATCCTCTATTCATTCCTGGAACCCTAAGTAGAGTTTTTGGTATCGACGTGACCTAATTTACCCGGGCACCGATCCTCTGCATAGAGGATTAGCTTAGACTGAGTTGTTGGAATCACCCCATTGCCATTGGTTGTGATCCTAATCTAAGCATCATATTCTCAAGTACTTGTGGAGTGTGTTCTCCCAGAATGAGTACTATGTATCTCTCTCCTCAGACCTAGGAGTGTGTTCTCCTTGTTACGTGCTTAGTGTAATCTTCGAGCTGGATCTTAGTGGTGGTTTCACAATGGTCGATCATGTATGAGTATATCTGAATATTATTGTTATATGTTATATAGACATATACTGTGTGGAGCTGACTATATCTTTCCTTTGTGGTATTTACCTTGTGGTATTTCCTTTTTGGTTTCGGGGTGTCCTACTGGGTATTGTTATACTCACCCCTACATGGGCTTTGACAGCACGTGTCATGTCTTGTGCAGACGAGCGAGCCTTTGACAGGATTCTAGGTGGACCAGGATCGGACGGTGCTCAATGAGATCAGACAGGCCGAGGTGTGTTCTTACGGCTATGGATTACAATCTCAGTACCTTTCCTTATAGGTTGGAATTTTTTACAGACTTTCTTTTGGTGGGCTTGTACTTTTGGACCAGGGTTTTACACTTACTGTACTTTACTTCCCTGTCGTACTCTGTTGGTTGGGATTTTAGTGTATGAATGCATTTCCATTTTTAGTAGTTTTTACATTTTAGATTTTTGGGTTTGGAGATGTGTGTGTGTGTATAGGTTTATAGGCAATGCATCCCATGTTAGTGATATGCCTACTCGGTGCTAGTCACCTGCCCCTGGCCTATTAGATGCGGGCTTAGGGAGTTGTGGCTCTGGCCCCACCGGGATGGGTCGTGACATAGTGGGATCAGAGGTGGTCGGTTCTACCTTAGGACTGAGAGTCTGTGAGTTGGTTTGGGGAAACAGTGTTAAGTGTTTCGAGTTCGGATTTCAGTCTAGGGACCCCAAGTGTTGGTGCTGGCGGCCGACGTATCCATACACCAGGACTCTATTAACTTTATTTTCGACTCAAAACATGAGAACACTAGTTGCAGGGGAAAATAATAGTACATGCATCATATAGGAATGAGTTTTGGTTTCCATTTCCTTCTTGAGTCAGCTATCCAGATATACTCACTAACTGAGATACATCTTGTTTCTTTATAGGATACCTCTGCGACATGAACCTTCTAGGATACAGTAGCTCGATCATGAGGATGACCCCCTCAGTGATGAAGCTTCGATACAGGGACCAGATCCCCCTATTTTACCTTCGGGTGGTGTGCCAGTTATTCCACCACTTGTGGAGCAGTGTTTAGTGCCTGCTGTACCAGTAGAGGAGGAGCATAGGCTAAGCGTACTCCACAAGTTCAGAGATAGAGACCCATCAGGTTTCGAGGTGAGCCTAACCCTCAGGCAGTAGAGGAATTTCTTGAGGCAGTGACTAGAGTCTTTCATTTAGTCAGGACACTAGCAGACCAGATGGTGATTCTAGCGGCAAGCCTTCTACAGGGCTCGACAGGCCAATAATAGAGTTTGGTTATCCAGACTCACGACGAGGCGAATCTTGCACGGTCAGAGTTTGAGCATCTCTTTAGAGAGGAGTTTCCACCAGTTACCCTAAGAGAAGTACATATATAGGAGCTTCTTCAACTTCAGCAGGGAACCATGATGGTGACTGACTATTCATTGATGTTTACCAACCCCTCTCAGTACTCGATGGATATGGTCAGGGATTAGTAATTTAGAGCTCAGAGTTTTGAGAGGGGCTTGCATAGAAATATTTGAGCTAACATCATCCCTATGATCATTCCTACTTTCTCTAGGGTGCTCGAGCGGGCTTTGGTGGTCGAGAGCTTCTTGGCAGAGTAGAGACAGCTGGTAGTTGCCAGTGGTGAGTGCGTTGGATCAGAGACCTCGGCAGCAGGGAGCCGACGTCAGGGACCCATGCATGGTAGGCGTTTCCAGAGGAGATCCCAAGACAGGGGATCTGCCGTATAGGGTTCTCAGGGTGCATCCATCCAGCCTCAAGAGAGGCGATGTTACTCAGGCGATGGTAGGGGACATCTCACACGAGATTGTCTGACCCGCCATACTACTGACACAGGAGCAGTGGATGGACCACCGAGGCAGAGGAAACATGTAGAGAAGACAAATCCGCGAGGCGGTGGATGTGGTAGAGGAGATAGGATAACATCTGAAGGCGGTCGACATTTTGACCTTTTGCCACCACCACCCCCAGGAGGTCCACCCTTGGCTCAGGGAGCTTGTGGACAGAGGCAGGGAGAGATACAGGTAGCAGAGGCTTATGACCCAGGTACTCCCGGAATGATTAGAGGTACAATCTGTGTCTTTTATACTTTGGTTGTTGTACTGATAGACACATGTTCTAGTAATTCTTTTATGGATGCTTATCTAGTTCAAGGCCTTGAGATTCCAGTTGAGCCATTGACTCGACCCTTACACTTAGAAACACCGACTGGAGAAGATTCAGAGATCACACACCTTTGCAGGCAGTGTGACCTAACCCTTGGAGGTGAGAGTTTTGGTTGGAACCTCTTGGTGGTAGCGTCGAGGCCTTACGATGTCATTCTTGGTATGAATTGGCTATCCACATTTCATGCCCATATTGACTGATTTAGGTGAAGGGTGTGGTTAGTACATAGTTATGGAACGAGGTTATCCTTTGTCGGCGAAAAGGAAACCCAGGCAGCGCATGATGGACTCATGCGTAGGAAGGTACAACCGATTTCATATCAGTTGGATACCCTAGCCCTTTCCGCAACAGATGTTACGAGTTTCTAGTTTCCAACAGTAGTGGATGAGTACGAGGAAGTATTTCCAGAGGATATCCTCGAGCTACCTCCCCGTCGGGAGATAGATTTCTACATTGAGTTGCAACCTGGGATGACACCGATATCAGCATCAGCATATCAGATGGATCCTGCAGATCTTCGTGAGTTGAGGGTGCAGTTTGAAGACTTGCAGAATAAGGGCTTCGTGAGACCCAGTGTTTCACCCTAGGAGGCCCCAGTATTGTTTTCCAAAAAGGCAGACGAGAGCTTGAGGCTGTGTGTGGATTACCGGCGCTTGAATCAGGTGACCGGGAAGAACTGGTATCCACTATTGAGAATCAATGACCTCTTCGACCAGTTAAGAGGGGCATAATGGTTCTTGAAGGTTGATCTACGATCAAGCTATCACCAGTTGCGAGTACGAGATGAGGATATACTGAAGACATCTTTCAGATGTCGCTACGGTCACTATGAGTATTTGGTGATGCCCTTTGTCATGAGGAATGCCCCGACAGTGTTTATGGGACTCATGAAACGAATCTTTCAGCCCTATCTAGATCGGTTCATGGTGGTCTTCATCGATGATATCCTTGTTTACTTTGCATCCGAGGAGGAGAACGCGAGGCACCTAAGGATGATTCCGGATACACTCCGAGAGCACCAGTTATACTGGAAACTCTCGAAGTGTCAATTCTGGATACAAGAGGTCCACTTTATGGGACACATTATCTCAGAAGATGGTGTTGTAGTGGACCCAGCCAAGGTAGAGGCAGTGTTAGCATGGGATCCACCCCGGAGCGTGACGAAGGTGTGGTGTTTTTTTGGGTTGGTAGGCTACTATCGGAGATTCATTCTTGATTTCTCCAGGATTTCAGCACCCATGACAGCTTTGACTCGAAAGGGAAGCCTTTCGTGTGGACCGAGAGATGCAAATAGGCTTTTCAGCAGTTGAGACAGAGTCTGACGAGCAACCCGATCTTGAGATTACTAGAGGAGGGTGTCGAGTACGTAGTGTTATGCGACGCATCAAGAACCGGGCTTGGTTGTGTCCTGATGTAGAAGCAAGCAGTGATTACCTATAGCTCATGTCAGTTGAGGCCACACGAGAAAAACTATACAACCCATGATCTTGAGTTGGAAGCGGTAGTCTTCGCGTTGAATATGTGGCGACACTACCTGATGGGCGAGTGATTTATCATCTACTCTGATAAAAAGAGTCTCAAATATATCTTTTCGCAGAAGGATCTGAATTTAAGATATAGATGGTGTCTTGAGTTCCTATAGGATTACGACTTTGAGATTGTTTATACTCCTGGGAAGGGGAACATTGTGGAAAATGCTCTCAGCAGAAAATCCAGTTCACAGTTTCTGGATGAGGCGATGAGACAGTTTTACTCTTTACAATTATCCTTCAGGGATAGAGATGAGGGAGCTTACCTTCAGTTGATGGTTGTTACCCCTCACCTCTTACAGCAAGTCAGGAAAGAACAACTCAAGGATGCTAGTTGTGATACTCTATGTGATTAGATATCCACAAGTGATGCTACTGATGGATATTCAAAAGGTGGGGAGCACATTGTTATTTTCCAAGGGAGAACAGTAGTACCAGTGGCGTTGCGGGAGGAGGTTCTGAGGGAGTTCCATGCATCTCTGTTGGCAGAGCATCCAAGCATGGAAAAGATGTACAAGGACCTTCGACGTTAGTTCTGGTGGCCAGGAATGAAGAAGAGTGTGGCAGAGTTTGTTTCTCGGTGCCTTACTTGTCAGCAAGTAAAGGATGAGCACCAAGTGCCAGCAGGATTGATTCAACCCCTTGAGGTGCCAGAGTGGAAGTGGGACGAGATATCTATGGACTTCGTGACAGGTTTAACACGTACATCTAGGGGACACGATGCCATCTGGGTGATTGTTGATCGACTCACCAAGTCGGCCCACTTCCTAGCCATACGGGAGTAGAGTTCGGTAGAGAGCTTGGGACGCCTCTATGTGCAGGACATAGTTTGACTTCATGGAGTTCCATCCACGATCATATCAGATCGGGATGCTTGTTTCACATCCCGGTTTTGGAAGGGATTGCAGGAAGCTTTTGGGACTCAGTTACGCTTGACCACAACATTTCATCCTCAGACTGATGGTTAGACGGAGAGGACCATCCAGGTTCTAGAGGATATGCTACGAGCTTGCATACTTAACTTCGGTCATAGCTGGGAGGATCACATACCACTGGGGAAATTTTCTTATAACAACAGTTATCATTCCACTATTGGTATGGCACCATTAGAGGCTTTGTACAGGAGACCTTGCAGGTCACCACTTTGCTGGACTGACCAAGGAGAGTCAGCACTCATGGGCCCAGAGATTATGTGAGCTATTACAGAGAAGGTGTAGGTCATCCAAGAGCAGATGAAGACTGCACAGAGTCGGAAGAAGTCTTATGCCGACAGGAGATGGAGGCGCTTGGAGTTCGAAGAGGGAGACCATGTGTTCCATCGGGTCTCACCTCGACTGGGATTGCGGATATTTGGCCAAGGCGACAAGCTATCTCCGAGGTTCATCGGCCGTTTTCAGATTCTAAGTAGAGTTGGCGAGGTGGCGTACCGCTTGACTCTACCTCCTCAGATGAACCGAGTACACAATGTCTTCCATGTGTCGCAACTGTGGAGGTACGTGCATGATCCATTGCACGTTATCAACAGGGGCAAGCTGGACATCGATGATGGAGAAACCTTTGAAGAGTACCCAGTGGAGATTGAGGATCGGCATGAGAAGGTCCTTCATGGGCGAGCTATTCCCTTGGTGCATGTTCGGTGGCAACACGGGAATCTCCAGGAGAGCATGTGGGAGTGGGAGGCTCATATTCATGTGCAGTACCCACATCTTTTTGAGTAGCCTTTGAATTGATTTTTTGGGGACGTAAAATCCCTAAGGTGGGTGTGATTTAATGTCTTGGATTTTACCATGTTTTATTTTAATATTATGTGGGAATTATTTTGAGACCAGGATTCAAGACGACATGCAGTTCTGAGGCCTGGTGAGCCCATAACAAATGTTTGAATTAAATTAAATAATTTAATTTACGCGTGCATGGGGTTTTCCTGAAAAAGTGGAATAACTCCTAAATAGATGCTTGGATTGGAAATTTGAGGGCACCGTTGTGTCCAGAGCAGAGGTTTTACACTATAAGAGACCTAACATTGGCTGTCGCAGACCGGTGGTGAAATATGGTTTTTGGACGTAACTGTAATAAAATATTTAATTAAAATATTTTATTAAATCTTCTTGTGGAAATTATCTCTTATCTTTTTAAATACAGATTTGTACAGGGGTCTAGGGCTACAGACCTCATAACCCTGAAACCCTTGGAGGCTCTGGAGGAAACCCCCAACGCGACAACGACGTTCTTGACGAATTTCCCCAGTGATGATGACGCGAAGACCGGATCTTCGCCAACGAATGCCGCAGATCTAGGTAGGATGTTTGGTTTTGGTTTCCTTCCCCGTTCTTGATTCCTACAACTAACATGGACTAATCCAAAAATATATTAGCCCACAGATCGATTGTATTTGCGGGATGAGCTTTTGCGGGGATTTTGGGATTTGATTCTTAGAGTAAATTTGGTTTCGTTCAAACTTCTAATGGTGACGAACCAAGATCGAAACGAAAATCGATCGAGTTTCGTCCCTCTCTATTATTGTGCTTTTATTCCCTAGTTTCTACGCATTCTTCATGTGGGTTCTACGTGTTATTGGAGGAAATCAATCGTTGCACATTTGTTTGTTGGCGCAATGATCCGAGATTGTAGATCCAACCTTGGGAGGATGGTCCGGAGCTATGACAACGATTTCGGTGGACAATTCGGAGCGGATCGAGAGATATGAATTTTTGGGAATTTTTCATCAGAAGATCATATGTTGTTCGTCAAGCCGATTGAAGGTCTGAAACACCCAGATTCGGTGTTAGGATGATGAAATGAACCAGCTCCTTGAGTTTCATGGAAAACAAACAACATAATCGAGATTCAGAGATCCGGCCGAGGCGCGAGGAGGAAGACAATGATTCTGAAAATTTCCTGACTACACGGCGTGTAGTATGGGCTACATGGTGTGTGTTTGTCAGCGGCCCACCCGTCGTGTACTCCGGGAGTACACGAACATGGGTTGAGTACACAACCAAGGAAACGACGTGTATACCCTTCCCCGGCCAGACCCAGCCAGCTACATGAGATACCTTGTGTACTGGTACATGGGCAGGAGACACGGACATACACCATGTACGGGCATATGGACAGGGTACACGGGTGTTTCCCAGTTGACATAACACGACATGTTCTTCAAATTACACACTGTGAATATTCTTTCCTGCATGACTTCAATTCCAAACATGGGCCATTTATACAGGAAGTACCTGGAGTTAGGGAACATGACCTGTGATCCTTCTACATGCCATGTAGTTGAGTTTTACATAGCTTGGATAGGTGATAGGGTTGTTTACACAGGCAGTACTTAGAGTTAAGGAACATGACGTGTAACCATACTACACACCGTGTAACTTATTTTACATGGCTTGAGCCAGTGGCCTTCTGTGACTTGGACTAGGTTCCTTAGGGCTCGTCCCCTTTGCCTTTCTCATGAAGGTTTCCAGTATCATTTCCTATGTAAAGGAGTGTGATCCCTTTAAAAGGACTTCCTGAATAGAGTTGTTGGAATCCCCTCTATGAGACTTAGAGCTAGATCCTCTATTCATTCATGAAACCCTAAGTAGAGTTCTTGGTATCGACATGACCTACTTTACCCGGGCGCTGATCCTCTGCTTAGTGGATTAGCTCAGACTGAGTTGTTGGAATCACCCCATGTCTATTGGTTGTGATCCTTATCTGAGTATCATATTCTCAAGTACTTGTGGAGTGTGTTCTCCCAGAATGAGTACTTTGTATCTCTCTCCTCAGACCTAGGAGTGTGTTCTCCTTGCTACGTTCTTAGTGGAATCTTCGAGCTGGATCTTAGTGGTGGTTTCGTGATGGTCGATTTTGTATGAGTATATCTAGATATTCTTGTTATATGTTCTGTATACATATACTGTGTAGAGATGACTGTATATTTTCTTTGTGGTATTTCCCTTGTTGTATTTCCTTTGTGGTTTCGGGGTGTCCTACTGGGTATTGTTATACTCACCCCTACACAGGCTTTCCCGCACGTGTCGTGTCTTGTGCAGACGCGCGAGCCTTTGACAGGATTCTAGGTGGACCAGGACCAGACAATGATCAGTGATATCAGACACGCCGAGGTGTGTTCCTACGGATACAGATTGCAGTCCCAGTACCTTATCTTACAAGTTAGACTTTGTTACAGACTTTCTTTTGGTGGGCTTGTACTTTTGACTCATGGGTTTACACTTACTTTACTTTACTTCCCTGTCGTACTCTATTGGTTGGGATTTTAGTGTATGCATGCATTTCCATTTTTAGTAGTTTTTACTTTTTATTTTTGTGGGCTTGGAGATGTGTGTGTGTGTGTACAAGTTTATAAGAAATGACTCCCATGTTATTGATATGCCTACTCGGTGCTAATCACCAGCCTTTGGCCTATTGGAGGTGGGCTTGGGGAGTTGCGGCTTGGGCCCCACTGGGACGGGTCATGACACTAATGATGTCTCTACAAACTCCAATCCTACAAAATATGTTAGCCCTGACAAAATCACAAACAATTTTTAGCATCGTCAGTCCTGATGGATTTTGATTCCACCCATTTAGAAACATAATCAACTGGAAGCAATATATAAGAATTTTTAAATGACATTGGGAAATGTCCCATAAAACATATCCCCTAAACTTCAACAATTTCACAAAAAAACACGGATTTTGGGCCATTTCTTTTCTCCTTGAAATATATCAAAAAAACTAACATTTTTTATACCTTTTGTAATATTCATGAACATATTTAAAAAGGGTGGGCCAATAAATTCATATTATAAAACCTTTATTACTGTCATATGAGGTCCAAAGTGGCCTCTATAAGCTAAAGTGTGACAAAACATAAATATAGAATCAATTTCACTTTCTGGAAATCATCTTCTTATCAATTGGTCATTGAAAATCTTTAAATGAAATGAATCATCCCAGATGTAATATCTAGATTCAGATTTCATCTTTTGAATTTGGTGGGAATTTAAATGAGATGATACTTGATATGTTACCAGAAAATTTACCATATTACCGTACCAAGTCACTTATCTATCAATCAAGTATATCTGATCTCCTGGAAGGTGGTCATTCAGTGGTTCTCTATCTAGAATTTCAGCTTCAGCTGTGTTGGGAAATCTACTTAAGTGATCATCCACTTGGTTCTCATATCCCTTCTTATCTGTGATTTCTATGCTAAACTCTTATAGTAATATAATCCATCTTACTAAAATTGGTTTAGGTTCTTCCTTCTTCATCAATCACCTAAGATCTACATGATTAGAAAACACAGTGACTTTAGTTCCAAGTAGATATGATCTAAATCTATCTAAAGTAAAGAAAACTACTAAAAACTATTTTTTATTATTGTGTAGTTTAATTGGGCCACATATAAGGTTCTTGAGGCATAGGCAATGACTTTTGGCCTTCCCTCAATTCATTGAGAAAGGAATTCTATAACTTCTTGGTTGTAAGGATCACAAATTAGCTCGAATGGTTCTTCACAATTTGGTGGTTGAATTACTGGTGGTGTAATCAATTTTCTCTTCAAATCATCAAAGGCTTACCTACATACACCATTGAAATCAAAATCAGAATCTTTCAAAAGAAATCTGTATAGAGGGAGATAAATCTTACTGAAATCTTTAATAAACTTCATGTAGAATCCAACATTTCTTAAAAATGATCTAACATGCTTCACACAAGTTGGGTAAGGAAAATAATTTATGACTTCAATTTTTGATTTATCAACTTCTATGCCCTTTTTTAAACAACGTTCCCATGCACAATTCCTCTCTCAAACCATGAAATGACACTTTTCAAGATTCAAAACAATGTTCTTTTCAATGCAAGTTTTAAAAAAAATTCCATATATTAAAAAAAATGGTAAAATGAATTTTCATAAACCATAAAATCATCCAATAAAACCTCCAAGAAATATTTAATATGATCATAAAATATACTTACCATACACCTCTGAAATGTACATGGAGAATTACACAATCCAAATGGAATCCTTTTATATGAAAAAGTTCCAAAGGGACAAGTAAAGGTAGTCTTCTCTTGATCCTCAGGAACAATAGGTACCTGGAAATAACATGAAAATAAATCTAAAAAGTAATAATGAGTTCTACCTACCAATATCTATAACATTTGGTCAATGAATGGGATGGGTAAATGATCTTTTCTAGTGAACTAATTCAACTTCCTAAAATCTACACACACTATCCAACTATTTTGAATTCTTGTTGGGATTAATTCATTCTTATAATTCCTCACAATGGTTGGGCTAGTTTTTTTGGAAATACATAGATGGGGATAAGCCATTGTGAATTTGATTTAGTATAGATGATCCCAACTTCCAAGAGCTTCTCAATCTGCTTCTTCACAACCTCTATTAGGGTGGGGTTTAGCCTCATTTGGGGTTTTCTAATAATCTTGGAATCTCCCTCAAGAAAAATTCTATGTGAGCATATTTTTGGGACGATTCATAGGATATAACATAAGATCCACCCTATTTAATAGATATTCTCTCTCAAAAGTTCAATTAAATATTTTTATTGGGTTTATGATAAATTATTAGCAATTATCACTAGTAATTTCTATCCCTCAATAAGGTAAAAATATTTTAAATCAGAGGGGAGTGGTTTAAATCCCAAATAACATGGTTGGTCAAGGGAAGAAATTAAGTTGAGGTTCCACACTTCCAAAGGGTGTACATACTACACACAAGAAATAATATCATCATCTTTATCGTTTAACAAATCATCAAATAAATTATATTTTAACTCTTCCTCCCACATGAAATTAAAATCTCTAGAAGTTTGGGAATCCTTATGTTCAATGATTTTTTCAATGGATAATGTCTCTACTAAGGATAAGAATTAATAGAACATACCTAATTATTCAATGGATTCAGTACCAACTTCATGGGAGAGTTCAAAGAGGGAGTGATCATCAGATGATTACCTCATGGATTCAAAAATATAGAAGAGGACAGTGATATCTCCAAACTCCATGGTGAGGGTACCTTTGTGAACATTGATGATGGTTTTGTATGTATTCAAGAAAGGTCTCCCGAAATGCTAGTAGAGTGTGATGGGTGCCTATCCTATTCCATATTCAACACATAGAAATCAGTTAGGAATAATAGATCCTTGACTTTCACCAAGACATCCTCCAGAACTCCTGCTGAAAAAATGTTGATATATTTGTAAGCTAGACCACCAATATTGTGGGCTTCAAGTGTCCCATATAAAAATAAGTTTATACTAAGTGAGTAAGTAGATTAATGGAATAACCTATATCTAATAAATAATTAGATAAATTTAAATAACCAATGGTTTATGGATTGGAAAATATCCCTAGATCTTGAAATTTTGTTGGAAACTGTCATTTGATAAGGGAAGAGACACTCCTTCCCATGTTGATCATCTCTTTCCCCTGAAGTCACCTCTTCTTGGTGAAAATATTCTTCAAAAATTTAACATACTTTGTAATTTTTTGAGGGCTTCAAGAAGGGGGATATTTATTTCCACTTTCTAGAAGGTGTTTAGAATTTCTATTTAAAGTGATTCTTTCTACAACCTCTTTGACTCAATCATCCTTGATGGAAATGATGGGGGAAAGTCTTTATTCTTTATTTTTTGCCTTTTCAATGGCAATTATTGTATATTATTCCTTGTCATACCCTCCCCATCCTCCAATTTCTTCTCTTCTTCTTGGTGTATTTTCACATATTTTTCAAAATTTTCAACTTCATTCTCCATTAAATCAGGTGGTCTTGTTTAAGGTTCATGGGATGGTGGTGGTGGGAATTATTTTCCACTAATTTTTGTTATTATACTGACATTATCTTTGGGTATTGGGATTTATTGGGATGGGAGTTTTCCTAGGTTTTTGGTTAGTAAGTCCATGAGACTTCTAAAATTGTTGTAAAAATATTTCACAGTGTATTTTATCCCATAAATATTAGATTTTTTATTGGTTTTGAATTGAATTTTATGCACTTGTGGATAGATTCTCATAGGGTCTCTGGAAAGTGGGTGGTTGTTGGTAAGAAGGATGGTTATAAAATTGCCTTTTTTGAAATGGTGGTGGGTTGTGGAATTGATTCTATAATGGGGGTTGGTTTTGGAACTGATTTTGGTATGGGGGTCTAGCTTGATTCTGTAGATTTCCAAATCCTTGATATTGTTGAAATTTACTTAGCTGAAAAGCTACTACACAACTTTCCATTCCCTATATTTTAGCACACTGGTTAGTTAAATGATCAAATGATGGGCATAAACCCTATACCATAGCCAGTGCTTGTTGGTTACCCTATAGTTTCAAGGCCATCTGTCTCAAAAAAAATTATCTCTTCAATATTAGTTTCTAATAATGGATATGGATGATAAGTTCTTACCTCATGAATGCCTATAATTCCAGCACCTCTTGTACAAAGTTGTTACGAGTTTTGAGAAATTTTCTGAATCAATCCCTTGGATTCTTTTGGTTCCTTGTCAATCAATGCACCTCCAAATGATGCATCTAGAAGGTTTATATCATTTTCCAGTAAACCTTGATAAAAGAAGACAATAAAGTGATGCTCCTTAATTGCTTGATGTGGGAAGCTGGAACATAGCTTCTTAAATCTCTCCCAGTACTCGTAAAGAGTTTCTCCAGATGACTGCTTGATGGCATAGATTTCCTTTCTGATGGCTATTCTCTTAGAGGTGGGGAATAATCTTTTCATGAAGCATCTTACTAATTCATTCCAATCATTCACATATACTATTTTAAATCCATACAACTATTATTTGGCAGCTCCTTATAATGTAAATGAAAATTCCTTCCACTTTACTTACTTCTTAGCTACTCCTCAGGGTCTGAAAGTAGAGAAGAAATGTGTGAACTATTTAATATGTTTATTTGGGTATTCACCTACCAAGCCATGAAATTTTTTGAGAAATGAAATCATGTTAGGTTTCATCTCAAAAATCATTTTGTAACACAGGCATGAAAAGTTGATTGTTTTAATTAAGGAATTATAGTTCATAAAGGTCTCTAAGTGTTTGGTTTTTATTTTCACCCATGATGTCAAGCTCAGAGTGAACACTTGAAGTTTAACTTGAGTCTAAAGAGAAATTTCCTCAATTTAAGATTTTAAATTTAGGTTTCTAAGTCTATTAAACAAGGTTATTTCAATCTCTAGATTTATGGGTGAAGTGTCATAGTTTGTACTTATAGTCATGCAATATAAAAAAAATGTTGGCACTACCTCCCTAGAAATGACACCAAGTTTTTACATGTTATTATGATGGGTTTTGGAAAAAAATATTTACTAAGGTAAAATATAGTATAGTGATTAACCTAGATTGTCTCCAGATAGGAGTGCACAACTATCAATCTATAACTTAAAATAAGAGAATGAAGTGGTGGTTGTTTTTGAAATTTTTCTATTTTGAAAATACAAGAATGAAAATAAAAAAAGAAAAATATTAAAATAAAATTGATAAAACAAGTGATTGAAAACTATTATATGAGGTTGTGATCAGGTCAGTGTCAATTTTCCAATTGTAATTCTATCATAGTTTAACTTATCCAATTCTATTCCGCTAAGTCAATAAAAGTGAGAATCCACAATCGTTTATTCTAACTCCCTTGGTCAAATAATAATGTTGAGAATAAAACTTACTATAATATCATATTAGACTACTCTATTTCAATTTTATGATAGAGTTTTAGTGAATACCCTCAATTGACTTAGGCAATTCTCAATCGAGTTTTTTTTATCCCAAACACTCAAGAACGTTTACTACTCCCCACACACATATCGGTGATCACTAGGTACTTCACCACTAAGAAATGATATATTCCATTATATATAGAACATATCCTACTACAGGGATAAATTGATCATTGACCCAAGAAATAATCATAATAGAATCTAAAATCAAATACAATCGTATATAATAGTAAAAACCATTATATGAAATTGAAACCGATTTCACAGAAGAGAGAAAAGGATCTTAAAGCATTAAGTTAAATAACTCATGAATTAAAAAAATTAAAAACCACTCCTTACACAATAACATATAAGTACACCCCACCATGTTAAGGGTAATTATGAATAAGGGGGAAGAATAACTCATTACAAAACTAAGAAGAATAAAAGATAGAAAACAAAAAACATAAAATTTTCTCCTCCAGAATCTATCTCTAGAAGTTTTCGTCTGTTATGCCCACCAGAAGGTCAAAAATCATAGAGATATCTTCTTAAAATATGTTTCTTATCATTTTTTATATCAACACTCAAAATTTAAAAGTCTTTTGACAAGTTAAATTAAATACATGGTTAAATCAATTAACATGACTTTTTCTAGATGTCAAACACTGTTTCACCCACTCCACTTAGACTCGATCAAAAGATGCATTAATGAGATCCTTAATTTATGAAATTTAATGTGAACCATCCCTTTGAAGTCCAATATCAAAACCAGCTGAAATAACATCATTTTAAAGTTTTTATAATGATATATGACTAATTTAATATGGTGGCGTCCATTCTACCAGCCAGAAAGATTTCTCCACTTGATTGATTTTTCTAGGCCATTGTGTGTCGAATAGGGTCTAGGTCCAGAAGAAAAAAATGAAGCCTCCAAGAAATTAAAACCTAAAAAATTTAATAACATAAATTGGATTCAAATTTTAAAATTTATTCCTGAAAAATAGAAGCTCTAAAAAACTGTGAATTTAGCAGAATTAAGGAATTTTCACAATTTTTCCCAAAACTCACCAAAAACGCTAAAATGATTAAAATATACTAAAATTGAATAATTTTGAGGGATTAAATAATTGAAAAAAATTAAAAATAATGAAAATATTAATTCTATAAACCATTCCACAAATGGTTAACCTTATAACACTTCCAAAAGATGAAAGTCCAAAACATTAGAATGAATTTCACTAAATCAGATTAACATTTATCCCCCATATATCATAAATTAGATATTGTTTGTCACATTAAAACATGTGAATACGTTCATGAATTATTATTCAAATATGGTAAAAACCTAAATTACCACAAATCCTTATTGAAAACATGCATGTTTCCTTATTACAAAGTTTATTGGGTATATTCCTTCAGTCTAAGAAGTTGTAAAATTCATCCATGATAACATATACCACTTTTTAAATTAATAATTTATAAGTTTTGAGGTCTTAAATACAAACCGATTTACTTTATCCAAATCAACCATCTCTTTATCCAAGATAGACAAAATTGTCTCAACATCTTGAAAAAATTAAGGGATACCTTACCTTTAAAAAAATATCTAATTTCCATTAAATCACATTTATAAGTCTTCATCACCATTAAAAATATCCATTTCAATCCTTAAAAAAACTTATACTAAAAAATATAATATATTTCATGATTCATATAACATAATATTTGAATTCCAAAACATACACACTTCAATCATCAACCTTTATTTTTAAACCATTTCTCATCCATCAACATCTTATCCCTTAATACACATTTCCTATGAAATATGATTCATGTATTAAGGTTCCTCAACCTCAATACAATAATGCTTCTTAAATTTAATGTAAATAATACTGGAAGAACATCGCATACATTTCACATGTCATTTACGATCTCTTTTATTCAGTAGTATAACCAATACTTCTACACCTTCTTAATTCTCTTCATGATATTTCCACTTATGAAATCGATTTTCTTTATGAAAATACATTCCAAATATGAATAATTCAATGTTAACCGAGTTAATTCTAGTTTCTAATATTGAATAAAACCAAGAATCATAGGTTGAGAATCATTTTTATAGTCTAAAACCACATAATCATGAAAAATTTCATATATGATATCTAAATAATGACACCAAATTATTTAATCTATGACACCTTAGGTTTATACTAGGTTATTCATATCCAAATTATATTTTAATCCTTCATGATGGTTCATAAAGAGTTTGTGAATTCCCAAATAATTTTCCATGGGAGTTTCAAACTAGGTGTATATAAAGACCCATTTCATGTACCATGTTATGCTGAGTCAGTCCTAATGCACATTATTTGAGTTTTTACCCCTAGTATATCTATTCAAGATCCCCACCCACTTTTAGTATCCAAATAGGGATGTAATTCTAGGAAACCACTCACTTTATCCTTTACCAAAATTCCATGGCATTTTCTTAAACATTAACTCTTCCTTATAATTATCCTTAGAGACATCCCAATACATATCCTTAGAAATGTCCATAGGGATATCAATAAAGTTTTATCATCCCAATTTACAAATCTTGAATAAACCTTTTCTCTGATATGAAATATAACATCCCAGACTTGAGGTACATAGACGTTACATCACTTTTCCAGAATACTTAAAACAATATAAAAACAGACGCCCAAAGACCATATTAGTTTGTTCCTTTAAAAACATGGAATAAATATATTCTAACTCAGTAAAATATCTTAAATTTTTCCCACAAAAATATCCCCTTACTTCATATCTTGGGGAAGGGATACATAAGAATGGGGTGAGATCAAATGATCAGTAAGGGTAAATAAAAAAAATACATTAGCATATCATGAAAAAAATGGTATGATAACCGAATCATGATTATTAGAATATTATACCTTTCATATCAAAGATCATAAACATGAATCATGGAATAGAGACTGATAGTTCACAAGACATGAATTATAAGTAAATAAAGAACATGATCCATGAAAGAAAAACACAGGAATAAAACATAGAACTCTGGAAGACACATAATTATGTAATAATTATTTCTATAGTTGTAAAGGAATCACTTCCAAGTCCATATTATAGTATGGGTTCACTCCTAATACTATATTGGTAGTAATGGTTCACTCACATGTCCATATTTATAGTATGAGTTCACTCCCAAGACCATCTTAGTCTATCTCATGAGATATAAATATTTAACCAATGCATTAGAGGGAAATATTGGTTCTACCCATATCATAATGAAATCATACATACATGTGGCATAATATAAAAAAAAATATCATAACCAGTGAAATGGAATGGGTGTCAGAATCATGTAATCATATCACAACCTGTGAAAAAGATGCAAGTTTCATAATCATTTCATTAAAATCATAACCTATGAAAAATTGGGTTTCTTAAACATCATGCCATAAAAACATAAACCATATAGAAAAAGAATATGAATTGTATTCATGAAATATACCAAATTATGTTATCTTATATAGGGAAGGATTTTGAAAGATCACTTGGAACATGGATTTTCCTTAAAAACCACCGTTTAAAAAATTAAAAAATTGAAAACCCCTTTTATTTAAAACCAAATTGAAAACATAAAAAGGAATCATGAAAAATCATTTAAAACATTTCTGGAGGAAAATATCCTTTCTTATTTGAAAATATATTTTTGAAACAGAAAACCTTTTGAAACCTGTTTTCTTTAAAAATAAACATTAAAACTTGTAAGGAAATCTTGAAAACATTTTGAAAACCTTTTCACTTTAAAACATACGAAGGAAACTCGAAAATATGTTTAAATACCATTTAATTGATAAAAATATCGTTTAAAACTTATAAATAAATAATTGAAAAATATTTTAATATATAAAACATTTCTTTAAAATCATTTCCCTTAAAAATGAGCTTAAGCTATCTTTTTAAAAAATTAATGTGGAAAATAATCTTTAAACATATCAAAGTGACCCATACCACTTTGATACATTTGAATATTAATCCCCATGAAAAAATAACATTACACGAAGCTTAAAATATCATGAAAATAAAGATATTATTGATGTAACATGGAAAATTTTAGTATATAAACCTCATAAAAAACATGGTTTCCTAACAAAATATGTGCCTCAAAGAAGGAAAATTGAGATAAAACTATCTTACTTTTTTTGTAACATTTGAACGATAAAAATTGATAATATATATATATATATATATTGTAAAATGGATATGCAAGTAACCATAAATTAAATTATAAAAATCATAAAATACATTAATGGGAATTATATACACCACATAAATGAAATGAGTGGTGAATATTGAATACATCTCACAGAAATAACAAGTGATATGAAATTCACTTACCTTAAGTCTTGAATTCCTTTTCACACTTCATAACCTTCTATATAATAAATTTAAGTTTATTATACATCTATAATTGAATCATATTCATATATTTAATACCATATATTATTTACTTATGTTTTTATATTACTCTCTTATTAACAAATCCTTGTTAATGTTATGTTTCTGGTAATTACCGCTTTGTTTTTTATACATGTTTTGACTTTTTATCCTTATTCCTCTTACATAGACCATGATTTCATCATCTATTGAATGATAACAATGATATATATATATATAAATGTATATCCAGTATATATGTGTTCATAGTGATTCAAAAAAATTAGATATAGAAAATAAAATACACAATTCATGGAGACGGTAGGTCATACGTATGCATGAACACTATTTTCATTTTATTATCAGGTAAAAAGAAAGTAAAATATATGATATATTATCATTAAATAATAAATTTTATTTCATATAAAACATATATATTCATGAAATTCATTATTATTACCATCCATGTGAAATTTAGGTGAATAAAAAATCACTTCGCATCTTGGAGATGGTAAGCCATATGTACCCATGAGAAATGTTATCATTTTCCCAAAATATTATATGGTAAAGGGGATACATGATATTATAACTCCATAAGTATAATTATAACTTAAATATAATATATAAATATTAAACCCATCATAGTTCTCACTCATAAAATATGGTGATGGAAAATGAATTTTATTACTGGGGAAAATGAATTAATGTTTAGGGATGTATGGCTGTTTGATTTAATGGAGTCTGGGTATAAATGGGTCAAGTGTTATCACATGTTCTTGGTAAGTTTAGAATCTTTAAAAGAGTTTAGAGTTGTTAA
This sequence comes from Viscum album, assembly GCA_963277665.1. NCBI lineage: Eukaryota > Viridiplantae > Streptophyta > Magnoliopsida > Santalales > Viscaceae > Viscum > Viscum album. Next base: position 1,055,041,694 of record OY728125.1, on the reverse strand, counting down.
TAAAGAAAATGGGATGAAAAACCATTATCAGATCATTTAAATTCCGTGTAAATGGATTACACATCATATAATGTTTAGTTGTTTTAATATTAAGTTGAGGTGATAGTTCTTTTGTGTATCCCTTTAAAAATATTTACACAATGTGTAACTGAATTAGACACCGTGTAATTCCCTAACCTCTTATTTTAAAGTATTTTGTGTGGATGATTTTTCCATTCCCCAACATGTATCTATTCTCTAATCAATCTTGGGTGACCTTCCAGGAATTTTCGGAGTGTCAAACCTACCTTCTGGATGTTCCAATAACATGATAAATCCCTAGTAATTATTTTTGGTTATATTTTTCCATTATCTTTATTTTTTCTACAACTATTACAGTGTAATCCATTTAATGTGTGCATTATTGGTTTTGATCTTGATCGGTTTTGATCTAAGAACCTCTTTTATGGTCATCTAAACCTTCATCCTCTTGAGAATTTTCTAGTGGAAGCATTGTCTTATTCTACTATTAAGGTAGGGGTATAAATATTAACCCTATAGTTTTATGATTTAAAAGTATATGAAATATTTTTATTACCCCAATGTAATATGAATCAAAATTAATTAAATAATGAATGAGATTATTCCTTGGATCACGTTGGTTCTAATTAGAATTTTACAAGGCTTATGGATATCCTTTGGGTGAGAGAACTTTGAATATAATTGAATTGGATAATGACTTAAAGTGTGTTTAGCATGACATTGAACCTTAGGTGATTTCTTGATATAAAAACCCTAATTAATTCCTTACAACTTATTGATTAACTGCCGATCAATTGTGATATAAATGAAAGAGGAAATTGAAATACAAATGGTAATTCTCAAAATTAACTACTGTGACTTATGATTCGATATGTTGATATCCATGATATTATGAAAAGTTTTGAGTTCCATGCTAAAATAATTAAATATTAGGCATGGCACTAGAAAATACATAATTATATATTTTAATAATGAAATTGAGAATACTCAGACTAGTCCCATGATATAATTCTTATATTCAGTGGGCTCAGCCTAATTCTATGATGTAATGTTTATAAGGAGTTGATCTGAATTTTTTAATGTTTATAAGGCTTTAACCTGGATTTTTTTTATTATAAAATGGTTATATGGGTTTGGTTGGCATAGTTGTGAGACATGCTCAGAGATATTCCAACAAGAATCCAAAGCAGGTTATTATAACATGGTTATATGGATGTGGTTGGCATGGTTATGAGACATGATGAGAGGTATTTAAACATGGATAGGAATCATTTTATTGTTTTTTTAGAGTTTATTCCTTGGTAAATTATCAAGACACAAATTATTATATTAAAAAATGAGGGGATTACAAATGTCTAAATGATAGAATACTTTTATAATCATTATCATAAATAGGAAGAATATCATTAGAAAGATCAACCAGCCAGGTTATGTCTTGGTTAACTCCCTTATTAGCATGAACATCTACCACCCTATTGGATTCATGAAATGTATTAGTGACAATGTTACTTATCTCTAGGTGTGAATTAAGATAGTTTATCCATCGGGTTGTAAGCGGCCAAGCAGGATGCACCACTCCATTCCAAATGTCCTAGGCAATAATGGTCAAATCACTATCAATCCAATTACTATTCCAACACTATTTATTATCAAATAAAACAGCATGGGTCACACTAATCATTTCAAATTTCAAGGATGAAGCGATTCGACAAATTCCCTAGAAACAACTAAGGAATTACCCAAGTTGGTATATGAAGATTTCACCACAACCCGAGGGACCTGGATTTCCCTTAGAGGCGCCATCCACATTCACTTTAATACAAATTGGGAACATGGATTTCTAGAACACATCAAATGTATCCTTAGGATGACTATATATTCCATTAATCCGTAGACATCAAATAATATCAAAGTATTTGATAGAGTTGTCACACCTATTTATTGATTTATTAGACATACTTATTATCGGGCTGGTTGCATTTAGACACGATGGTTTCAATATATTGAGTTATACTCACAAACTATTCAGTCTTCTGTATGGTATGCAAGTGAATTATATAGATGTAGGTTTGGATAAGGTAAAATGACCCTGTCGTTGTTTTTTTCTTGCTGTATGTACTAGATTTTGGAGGTGGGACCGATGTGGGGATCAAGACTGGGGATTATTGAGTCTTTATTTGGGTCTGATAGAATTTTATATGTATTTTTTGTAGCATGACATTTAGTTATATTCCATCACATCATTACATTATTAATTTATTATTTATGTATGTTTCATTGTCTTTTATTATTGGTTTATGCTGTATTATATTGTTTCCATTATTTTCACACTTTGATGTTTGCTTATTTTTATTGAATATTTTATTATTTTCTATAAAATATGAATCTAGGGGGTATAGTCTCTGAAATATACTTATCACACCACTGCTTCTATTCAATATCCTCTGGCATATGTGGAGGCATTCTTGAGGTAGTATAAGACACCCTTTCTAGCCACATGAGTGAACTCCATAATGAAGGACGTCACAAAGTGGTATAAGATACCACAAGGTTTCTTTTTTATTTCTTACTATTTTGGGAAGGTAGAAAAGAGACTAGGATGTGTTGGGAATTGGTAATGAGCTTGTTCATGGGAGTATATAATCCATGTACGGGTGAAAATATGAGTGTTTAGGGATGGGATTGTTGTTTATATTGTTTTCTTATTACAGTTTATTTTGTTTCACCCTAAGTGATTCACATGTTGTGTGAGGTTATTGTATTATGATGTATTGGTTATCAACATTTATAATCGTGGATAGGTATGAAGCAAGATTATTATACATACATCATAATTGGCACTTAGGGATGTATTTACTTGTATTTTTCATGATAAGGACATTTTTATTAACATGTGATATGTACTTTCCTTTTTGAACTATGATATGAGATATCTATTATATATGATAAATCAAATAACTAAATTGTTGTGTCATGTTGTAACACTTGTAATCTATGTCTATAGAGACCAAGAGTTAGTGGTTCTCTATTGTAGCCACATGTTGAGGTTGACCTTATTATGATCCAGTGTTCTAAGGTGTATGTTTTTCTTATAGAGAAAATGCCTCCTCATCTTATTCTACTTGAGTTTTAGGTGAGTGGTAATCAACATGCTCCTAACAAAGCTAAACCATATTTTCCTGTAGTTTATGAGGACCAGGTAGATTTTTAGCTTCATGAAAACTTTCTGAGGGTCGTGTGATCTATAACAACCCAAAAATTACATACATAGACATTACATCACTTTTTTAGAATACTTAAAACATTAAAAAAATAGAATTCCAAAGACTATATTAGTTTAATGCCTTTGGAAACCTGGAAAAAAATCTTATAAATCGGTGAAATATATTCAATGTTCCCCACAAGGATCTACCCTTAGTAATTTAACCTTCCTTCATAACTTCGGGAAGGGGAACATAATGAAGGGGTGAGCTAAAATGCCCAGTAAGGGTAAATAAAGGAAATGCGTAAGCATATCATGAACATAAGGGTGAGAGAACATGATCCTGATCATTAGAAGATCATACCCTACATATCAAAGATTGTAAACATGAATCATGACATAAATATTGAAGTTCACAAGACATAAATCATAAATAAATAAAGAACATTATCCATGAAATAATAACATTGAAATAAAACATAGGACTTTGGCAGACACATTAACATATAATAATGATTTCCATAGAAGTCAAGGCATCACTGCTAAGGCCATATTCTTAGTTTGGGTTCACTCCCCAAACCATATTTTTAGTCATGGTTTACTACCTTGACCATATTAGTAGTTGTAGTTCATTCTACATACCATCTTGGTAGTCATGGTTTACTCCCATGTCAATCTTACTAGTCAAGGTTCACTCTCAATACCATCTTATTCTATCTCATAAGATATAAATCTTTAACCAATGCATTGGAGTTAGATATAGGTCACACCCATATCATAATGAAATCATACAAATATGTTCTAAAATATCATAAACAGTCATATCATAACCAATGAAATGTATTGGGTGTCATAAATATATAATCATATCTGTGGAAAAGATACTGGTTTTGTAATCATTTCATCAAAATCATAACCCATGAAAAGAAGATGGTTTATTAAAAATAATTCCATAAAAACATAAAATATTATTAGAAATAATATGAATGGTAATCATGAACTATAAAAAATATTCCATCTTAGATAGGGAAGGATTTTGAAGGATCACATAGAACATGAATTTTATTTATAAATCCTTTTTTTAAAAATAAAACATTTTCAAAACCCTTTTTGTTGAAACCACTTTTAAAACATATTTAGGAATCATGAAAAATCATTTGAAATATTTCTTGAGGAAAATATCCTATCTTCTTTTAAAATTATTTTTGAAATATCAAACCTTTTGAAAACCATTTTCATTGAAAATAAACCTGAAAACTTACAAAGAAATCTTGAAAAAAAATTTAAAACCCTTTTCCTTGAAAACATATTAAGGAAGATTGAAAACGTTTTTAAATACTTTTTACTTAAGAAAAATATCTTTAAAACTTCTAAAAGAATCCTTTAAAAACACTTTAAAACGTAAAAAAATTATTTAAAATACTTCTCCATGAAAATGATCTTAATGGATTTTTTAAAAACATTTCTTAAGGAAAATAATATTTAAACATTTTAAAGTACCCCATACCACGTTGAAACATTTGAAAAATAATCCCCATGAAATAATAAAATTAATAAAATATTAAAATATCCTTAAAGGAAGGATATTAAAGATATAACATGTAAAATTGTAGTATATACACCTCATAAAAGAACATAGGTGCATACACTAGTATAGAAAACGTTTTTAACGTCACCATTTTTTAGGTCGGTTATATATAACCGATGTGATAATCTTTGATATGTGGTTTTTTAAGTCGGTTATTTTATAATCGACGTAAAAAATGCAGAGAGTAAAATTTTAACATCATTTATTTTAATAACTGACGTTAAAAATCGAGTAAGTTTTTTTTATGTCGGTTAATTTATAACCGATGTAAAAAACCAAAGCGTGGTGTTTTTTACGTCGGTTATCAAATAACCGACATAAAAATGAGGTATCTAAGAATTTTTTAGGTCGGTTATAAAATAACCGACGTAAAAAAAAAGTGACATTTGAGGCCTTTTTGACGTCAGTTATTTGATAACCGACGTAACAACCCAACCCGCGGAATTTTTTACGTCGGTTATATTATAACTGACGTAAAACACTGTGATTTATGATGTATTTTTTACGTCGGTTATTCAATAACCGACGTAAAAAACCAACATGTGGATTTTTTTTATGTTGGTTATAAAATAACTGACGTAAAAAAAGATGTATCTGATACATTTATAAAGTCATTTATTATAATAACCAACGTTATAAATGTAATAAAAATAGTTTATAACATCGGTTATTAAATAACCGACGTTATAAAACATTTAAAAAATTAACACACCCCATGGATTGTCATTTACGATTTTTCAATCGACAGTCTAGCGACTCGTCTCTCTCGCATGGAAAACCCTAATGGACTCGTCGATATCATTGTGTTAAACTCGTTTTTCCGTCATCTTTTAGCATCTTTACTCTCCTCGGATCTATCATCTAAACTCACAACACTCAGGTAAGCCTCCCATGACTTTACTTCTTTTTTTTTCGGATAGTCTATATTTATGTTTTGTGATTTTTTTGTTTAAACTAGGTAAGATTCTTCGATTTTGAACCCTCTTACCTCGTTTTTCCATCATCATCTTATTTATTATCCCCAGATCTATTAGATCGACTCGCAATATTCATGTAAGCCTCACCTACTTCTATTTCGTTTGTTTTTGTTTCCCGAATGCCCGACATTGATGGTAATTTTTGTTGTCATTGACAACTAATGGTCTCATTCACCTATATTACTGCAATTTATATGTAAACCATTGTGATACACCCATTCCGTGTAGCAGTGTGATTTATTTTATAAGTATATATATGGTTTTTCATGGTGGAATGTTTGTTTTGGATCCTTGGTTGTTTATATTTTGGGAATCACTTATTATTGTTCCATAATCTATTTACGTCGCTTATTTTCGTGGACTATTATAAGTCTTCATATGCTATTAAAATCTGATTCATTGCACAATAGAGAATTTTAGACTAGTAGGAGATACAATTCATGGTTCTCATTTTGAATAATGGAATGATACCAAAACTAGTAGCTTGAGGTTAAAATCCCATGGTTTTGGGGGGCTGTCCAGAGGGTTGGGGGTGTCCAGGGGGTTGTCCAAGGGGGTAGGGGGAGGGGGGTGGTGTCCAGGAAAGGTGGGGGTGTTGTCGAGAGGGGTGGGGGGCTGTCCAGAGGGTGGGGACTGTCCAGAGGGTTGGGGGTGTCCAAGGGGGTGGGTGGGGGGGGGGGGGCAGTCCAGAGGGTTTGGGGGGTTGTCCGGGGGGGGGGGTGTCCAGAGGGTTGGGGGTGTCTAGGGGGGTGTCCAAGGGGGTAGGGGTGGGGGTGGTGTCCCGGAGGGGTGGGGGCTGTCCAGGGGATGGGGGGCTGTCCAGAGGGTTGACGTGTCCAGGGGGTGTCCAAGGGGGTAGGGGGTGGGGGCACTACTATAAATAAGGCCATTAGCGACCACCATTGGCGGTCGCTAAAGGGCTGTAGCGGCCGCGCAGCGACCGCCATTGGCGGTCGCTAAAGGGCTGTAGCGGCCGCGCAGTGACCGCCATTGGCGGTCGCTGTTGCCTCGTCGCTAGAGGCCTTTAGCGACCGCCAATGGCGGTCGCTATAGAAGGCCGGCACAGGCACCCTATAGCGACCGCCATAGGCGGTCGCTATTCTAAAAAAAAATTTAAATTTTTTTTTATCGAATTGAATATAAATATATATATATATATATATATATGTAAAAATATTCATATCTATACTATTAAATACAATATTTTAAATAAATATATATATATAATATATTTTAAATGTTTTAATATATATTTAATATATATATAATATCAAATCATTGTGCTATAATAATTTAAAAACATCGATTCAAGAAATAATCTCATTTCAGGTCGTTCGGAGCACGTTTGCTCCGAATGGGACCGCTGCACGCCGTTTTGGTGTTTTATGGCGCCGGAAATGCGTTTCCGGCCGCCGCGGTCACACGACACCTCCGAATGAGGTTCCGTCTGGCCGACCATTTCACAATTCACGCCTCGGATGTTGTCGTACGGTTTCGTGGCATTCGGAGGTCGTTCGGGTGGTTTTGACCCCCCAACGCGCCATTTCAGCGCGCGCCGCGCTGCTGAAAACGACACAATCGGACGTACCGCGCGCACCGCACATCCGATGGACGTGCGGCCTCCTCCTGCATCTCAGGAATAATATTTCTATCGTTCCCGTGCGGTTTCAGGTTGTTCGGAGCACGTTTGCTCCGAATTGGACCGTCGCACGCCGTTTTGGTGTTTAATGGCGCCGGAAACGCGTTTTTGGCCGCCGCGGTCACAAGACACCTCCGAATGAGGTGCCGTCTGGCCGACCATTTCACAATTCACGCCCCGGATGTTTTCGTACGGTATCGTGGCATTCGGAGGTCGTTCGGGTGGTTTTGACCCCCCAATGCGCCATTTCAGCGTGCGCCGCGCTGCTGAAAACGACACAATAGGACGTGTCGCGCGCACAGCACGTCCGATGGACGTGTGGCCTCCTCCTGCATCTCAGGAATAATATTTCTATCATTCCCGTGCGGTTTCAGGTCGTTCGGAGCACGTTTTCTCCGAATTGGACTGCTGCACGCCGTTTTGGTGTTTTAGGGCGCCGGAAACGCGTTTCTGGCCGCCGCGGTCACACGGCACCTCCGAATGAGGTTCCGTCTGGCCGACCATTTCACAATTCAAGCCCCGGATGTTGTCGTACGGTTTCGTGGCATTCGGAGGTTTTTCGGGTGGTTTTGACCCCCCAACGCGCCATTTCAGCGCGCGCCGCGCTGCTGAAAAGGACACAATCGAACGTGACGCGCGCACCGCACATCCGATGGACTTGCGGCCTCCTCCTGCATCTCAGGAATAATATTTCTATCGTTCCCGTGCGGTTTCAGGTCGTTCGGAGCACGTTTCCTCCGAATTGGACCGCCGCACGCCGTTTTGGTGTTTTAGGGCGCCGAAACGCGTTTCCGGCCGCCGTGGTCACACGCCACCTCCAAATGAGGTTCCGTCTGGCCGACCATTTCACAATTCACACCTCGGATGTTGTCGTACGGTTTCGTGGCATTCGGAGGTCGTTCGGGTGGTTTTGACCCCCCAACACGCCATTTCAGCGAGCGCCGCGCTGCTGAAAACGACACAATCGGACGTGCCGCGCGCACCGCACGTCCGATGGACGTGCGGCCTCCTCCTGCATCTCAGGAATAATATTTCTATCATTCCCATGCGGTTTCAGGTCGTTCGGAGCACGTTTTCTCCGAATGGGACCGCCGCACGCCGTTTTGGTGTTTTAGGGCGCCGAAAATGCGTTTCCAGCTGCCGCGGTCACACGGCACCTCCGAATGAGGTTCCGTCTGGCCGACCATTTCACAATTCCCACCCGGATATTGTCGTACGGTTTCGTGGCATTCGGAGGTCGTTCGGGTGGTTTTGACCCCCCAACGCGCCATTTCAGCGCGCGCCGCGCTGCTGAAAACGACCCAATCGGACGTGCCGCGCGCACAGCACCTCCGATGGACGTGCGACCTCCTCTTGCATCTCAGGAATAATATTTTTATCGTTCCCGTGCGGTTTCAGGTCATTCGGAGCACGTTTGCTCCGAATGGGACCGTCGCACGCCGTTTTGGTGTTTAATGGCGCCGGAAACGCGTTTCCGGCCGCCGCGGTCACACGACAACTTCGAATGAGGTGCCGTCTGGCCGACCATTTCACAATTCACGCCCCGGATGTTTTCGTACGGTTTCGTGGCATTCGGAGGTCGTTCGGGTGGTTTTGACCCCCCAACGCGCCATTTCAGCGCGCGCCGCACTGCTGAAAACGACACAATCGGACGTGCCGCGCGCACCGCACATCCGATGGACGTGCGGCCTCCTCCTGCATCTCAGGAATAATATTTCTATCATTCCCGTGCGGTTTCAGGTGGTTCGGAGCACGTTTGCTCTGAATGGGACCGCCGCACGCCGTTTTGGTGTTTAATGGCGCAGGAAATGCGTTTCCGGCCGCCGCGGTCACACGACACCTCCGAATGAGGTGCTGTCTGGCCGACCATTTCAAAATTCACTCCCCGGATGTTTTCGTACAGTTTCGTGGCATTCGGAGGTCGTTCGGGTGGTTTTGACCCCCTAACACGCCATTTCAGCGCGCGCCGCGCTGCTGAAAATGACACAATCGGACGTGTCGCGCGCACCGCACGTCCGATGGACGTGCGGCCTCCTCCTGCATCTCATGAATAATATTTCTATCGTTCCCGTGCGGTTTCAGGTCGTTCGGAGCACGTTTTCTCCAAATGGGACCGCCGCACGCCGTTTTAGTGTTTAATGGCGCCGGAAACGCGTTTCCGGATGCCGCGGTCACACGGAACCTCTGAATGAGGTGCCGTCTGGCCGAACATTTCACAATTCACTCCCCGGATGTTGTCGTACGTTTTCGTGGCATTCAGAGGTCGTTCGGGTGGTTTTGACCCCCCAACGCGCCATTTCAGCGTGCGCCGCGCTGCTGAAAACGACACAATCGGACGTGTCGCGCGCACCGCACGTCCGATGGACGTGCGGCCTCCTCCTGCATCTCAGGAATAATATTTCTATCATTCCCGTGCGGTTTCAGGTCGTTCGGAGCACGTTTTCTCCAAATGGGACCGCCGCACGCCGTTTTGCTGTTTAATGGCGCCGGAAACGCTTTTCCGGCCGCCGCGGTCACACGGAACCTCCGAATGAGGTACCGTCTGGACGACCATTTCACAATTCATGCCCCGGATGTTGTCGTACGGTTTCGTGGCATTCGGAGGTCATTCGGGTGGTTTTGACCCCCCAACGCGCCATTTCAGCGCGCGCCGTGCTGCTGAAAATGACACAATCGGACGTGCCGCGCGCACCGCACGTCCGATGGACGTGAGGCCTCCTCCTGCATCTTAGGAATAATATTTATATCGTTCCCGTGCGGTTTCAGGTCGTTCGGAGCACGTTTGCTCCGAATGGGACCGCCGCACACCGTTTTGGTGTTTAATGGCGCCGAAAACGCGTTTCCGGCCGCCGCGGTCAGACGGCACCTCCGAATGAGGTTCCGTCTTGCTGACCATTTCATAATTCACGCCCTGGATGTTTTCGTACGGTTTCGTGGCATTCGGAGGTCGTTCGTGTGGTTTTGACCCCCCAACGTGCCATTTCAGCGCGCGCCGCGCTGCTGAAAACGACACAATCGGACGTGCCGCACACACCACACGTCCGATGGACGTGCGGCCACCTCCGGCATCTCAGAAATAATATTTCTATCGTTCATGTGTGGTTTCAGGTCGTTCGGAGCACGTTTGCTCCGAATGGGACCGTCGCACGCCGTTTTGGTGTTTAATGGCGCATGAAACGCGTTTTCGGCCGCCGCGGTCACACGGCACCTCCGAATGAGGTGCCGTCTGGCCGACCATTTCACAATTCACGCCCCGGATGTTGTCGTGCGGTTTCGTGGCATTCGGAGGTCGTTCGGGTGGTTTTAACCCCCCAACGCGCCATTTCAGCGCGCGCCGCGCTGCTGAAACGGACACAATCGGACGTGCCGCGCTCACCGCACGTCTGATGGACGTGCGGCCTCCTCATGCATCTCAGGAATAATATTTCTATCGTTCCCGTGCGGTTTCAGGTGGTTCGGAGTACGTTTGCTCCGAATTGGACCGCCGCACGCCGTTTTGGTGTTTAATGGCGCCGGAAACGCGTTTCCGGCCGCCGCGGTCACACGGCACCTCCAAATGAGGTGCCGTCTGGCCGACCATTTCACAATTCATGCGCCGGATGTTTTCGTACGGTTTCGTGGCATTCGGAGGTCGTTCGTGTGGTTTTGACCCCCCAACGCGCCATTTCAGCGCGCGCCGCGCTGCTGAAAACGACACAATCGGACGTGCCGCGCGCACCGCATGTCCGATGGACATGAGGACTCCTCCTGCATCTCAGGAATAATATTTCTATCATTCCCATGCGGTTTCAGGTCGTTCGGAGCACGTTTGCTCCGAATGGGACCGCCACACGCCGTTTTGGTGTTTAATGGCGCCGGAAACGCGTTTCTGGCCGCCGCGGTCACACGGCACCTCCGAATGAGGTGCCGTCTGGCCGACCATTTCACAATTCACGCCCCAGATGTTGTCGTACGGTTTCGTGGCATTCGGAGGTCGTTCGGGTGGTTTTGACCCCCCAACGCGCCATTTCAGCGCGCGCCGCGCTGCTGAAACGGACACAATCGGACGTGCCGCGCGCAGCCGCACGTCCGATGGATGTGCGGCCTCCTTCTGCATCTCAGGAATAATATTTCTATCGTTCTCGTGCAGTTTCAAGTGGTTCGGAGCACGTTTGCTCCGAATTGGACCGTCGCACGCCGTTTTGGTGTTTAATGGCGCCGGAAACGCGTTTCCGGCCGCCGCGGTCACACGGCACCTCCGAATGAGGTGCCGTCTGGCCGACCATTTCACAATTCACGCCCCTGATGTTTTCGTACGGTTTCGTGGCATTCAGAGGTCGTTCGGGTGGTTTTGACCCCCCAACGCGCCATTTCAGCGCGCGCCGCGCTGCTGAAAACGACACAATCGGATGTGCCGCGCGCACCGCACGTCCGATAGACGTGCGGACTCCTCCTGCATCTCAGGAATAATATTTCTATCGTTCTCGTGCGGTTTCAGGTCGTTCGGAGCACGTTTGCTCCGAATGGGACCGCCGCACGCCGTTTTGGTGTTTAATGGCGCCGGAAACGCGTTTCTGGCCGCCGCGGTCACACGGCACCTCCGAATGAGGTTCCGTCTGGCCGACCATTTCACAATTCACGCCCCGGATGTTGTCGTATGATTTCGTGGCATTCGGAGGTCGTTCGGGTGGTTTTGACCCCCCAACGCATCATTTCAGCGCGCGCCGCGCTGCTGAAAACGACACAATCGGACGTGCCGCACGCACCGCACGTCTGATGGACGTGCGGCCTCCTCCTGTATCTCAGGAATAATATTTCTATCTTTCCCGTGCGGTTTCAGGTCGTTCGGAGCACGTTTTCTCCGAATGGGACCACCACACGCCGTTTTTGTGTTTAATGGCGCCGGAAACGCGTTTCCGGCCGCCGCTGTCAAAGGGCACCTCCGAATGAGGTTCCGTCTGGCCGACCATTTCACAATTCACTCCACGGATGTTGTAATACGGTTTCGTGGCATTCGGAGGTCGTTCGGGTGGTTTTGACCCCCCAATGCGTCATTTCAGCGCGCGCCGCGCTGCTGAAAACGACACAATCGGACGTGCCGCGCGCACCGCACGTCCGATGGACGTGCGGCCTCCTCCTGCATCTCAGGAATAATATTTCTATCGTTCCCGTGCGGTTTCAGGTGGTTCGGAGCATGTTTGCTCCGAATTGGACCGCCGCACGCCGTTTTGGTGTTTAATGGCGCCGGAAACGCGTTTCCGGCCGCCGCGGTCAAACGGCACCTCCGAATGAAGTTCCGTCTGGCCTAACATTTCAACATTCACGCCCCGGATGTTGTCGTACGGTTTCGTGGCATTCGGAGGTCGTTCAGGTGGTTTTGACCCCCCAACGCGCCATTTCAGCGCGCGCCGCGCTGCTGAAAACGACACAATCGGACGTGCCGCGCGCACCGCACGTCCGATGGACGTGCGGCCTCCTCCTGCATCTCTGGAATAATATTTCTATCGTTCCCGTACGGTTTCAGGTCGTTCGGAGCACGTTTGCTCCGAATGGGACCACCGCACGCCGTTTTGGTGTTTAATGGCGCCGGAAACGCGTTTCCGGCCTCCGCGGTCAAACGGCACCTCCAAATGAGGTGCCGTCTGGCCGACCATTTCACAATTCACGCCCCGGATGTTGTCGTACGGTTTCGTGGCATTCGGAGGTCGTTCGGGTGGTTTTGACCCCCAACGCGCCATTTCAGCGCGCGCCGCGCTGCTGAAAACGACACAATCGGGAGGCTGTACGGGGGTGCGGGGGGCTGTACGGGGGTGGCGGGGGGCTGTACGGGGTTGCGGGGGGTTGTACGGGGGTGTCGGGGGGCTGTACGGGGGTGTCGGGGGGCTCTACGGGGGTGGCGGGGGGCTGTACGGGGGTGGCGGGGGGCTGTACGGGGGTGGCGGGGGGCAGTACGGGGGTGCGGGGGGTGTACGGGGGTGCGGGGGGCTGTACGGGGGTGCGGGGGGCTGTACGGGGGTGCGGGGGGGGGGGGGGGGCTGTATGGGTGTGCAGGGGGCTGTACGGGGGTGGCGGGGGCCTGTACGGGGGTGGCGGGGGGCAGTACGGGGGTGCGGGGGGCTGTACGGGGGTGCGGGGGGGGGGGGGGGGCTGTACGGGGGTGCGGGGGGCTGTAAGGGGGAGCGGGGGGGGGGGGGGGCTGTACGGGGGTGCGGGGGGCTGTACGGGGGTGGCCGGGGGCTGTACGGGGGTGGCGGGGGGCAGGACGGGGGTGCGGGGGGCTGTACGGGGGTGCGGGGGGGGGGGGGGGGGGGGGCTGTACGGGGGTGCGGGGGGCTGTACGGGGGTGCGGGGGGGGGGGGGGGGGCTTTACGGCGGTGGCGGGGGCCTTTACGGGGGTGGCGGGGGCCTGTACGGGGGTGGCGGGGGCCTGTACGGGGGTGGCGGGGGGCTGTACGGGGGTGCGGGGGGTTGTACGGGGGTGCGGGGGGGCTGTACGGGGGTGCGGGGGGCTGTACGGGGGTGCGGGGGGCTGTACGGGGGTGCGGGGGGCTCTCCGGGGGTGCGGGGGGCTCTCCGGGGGTGCAAAGGCCATCCCATTGATTATAAAAGTGAAAAATAAAATTGATAACATCTAATTAATACATATTTCTTTTATCGATACCATACAGAAATTTATAAAAAATATATTGGATAATACATAATCTATAATATCAGATTTATTGATCTGTTGGAATTAGTTCGACCTTTTCAAATGTAGAATCATTCAAGATTATATGATCAAAAACTCAATATGTGTATAAAATATTTAAAAGACCACCATGGATGGTAATAATGCATTACTTAAATGAATAAATACAGTACATCAATGTCAACCCTACTAGTAAAAACAAAAAACATATCTCGTGAATATATGGTGCGTCACGCATTGCCATCACTGCTACCTCCTTCTGGTGGGCCAGGTGCCTACAACAAATAAACATTATAAATATTTTAATAACAAAAATAATTTAAAATAAATAAATAAATACAGTATATACCTGCGTCGTATGATCCCCTGTACCATCAGCTCGACGCACATATTCCCGCAGTGCTCTAACCTCAGCTGTCAATTGCGCATTTGTCTCCTCGGAAGCGCGCAGCCGTGCCTCAAAATCTGACATCTGCTGTGTCATATGAGCAACAACAGGACCGACAACCGCAGCGCGTGACACTACAGAACGAGGAATCCCTGCTCCATAGGTCAAACTATAGCCATGCCCGTCCCGACCAATAATGCGATGAAAGATCTCATCCCGTCGCATGGGAAGCTGTCGCTGGTCCTCTGGAAGATGTTCTAACTCAGCTTCAAATTGATCCTGTGAAATATTTAAATATATATAAATATATATATATGTTAATATATTGATTTATGTAATTATTGGTAAGTACAGACACTTACTATCAATGCTGCAACCTCTGGATCATTGCGATCACGAGTCCTTATCCACACCGACATTTTATCAGTTGCTGCACCTTGCCCTCGCAACTGTATATTAAAAGAATATAAACACAAAACCATATTAATTAATAAATTAAAAAATGAATAATATATACCTCATGTCGGATCTGAGACACGTGACGAGTCCCGAGCCTGTGAGCTGGTCCCTGCAACGCTAGATTCTCCGAATGGCGTGTTGACACCTCCTACATTCAATTCATTCAAATTTCAAACAAATCACATATTCTTTAAAATATATATATAGCAAAATAATTAATATACAAACCGCAACACCCTCAGTAGACCAATATGCAACCAAGTCACGCCACTGAGCCGGGAGGACACCTCTCGGGACTTTTTCCAAAATGTCAAGGGCACCCACATTTGGTACCCAGTGGTCCCTCTTCACTTTGCCTTTATAATCTTTCCACAGCTTACGGCCTTTGCTCATACACACGGGCCGAAACTCTTCAGGGCATACTTTCAAATTTTGCTATAATGAAAATAATCAAACATATTAGTATTATTTATAAATAGAAAATAAAGTAAAATTATTTTCTTACCTGAACCTCCCTCCATAGACGATCTAATGTGTCCTGAGGGATAGAAGCCCAATCACGTGTGGTCAATGGAAATCGATGTGGGTCACGTATGATATGACCCAGCTGACGAATAAATGCCGGGGCATTCGGTCCCACGGGATGAAATACCTCATCAAATGAAACATCTATGGTCGTGTCAGAAGTCCATGATAATATGCCACGACCAGGGCCTCTCCTGTGAGAGGAAGACGCAGCCGAGTCTGATCCTGTTGAAAACAATTTTATATATAAATTGACAAATGTTATATATATATATATATATGTCAATTACATAAAAAATATAGACAATGACATTCAAACATACCTCGACCCTGAGATGTAGATGCCTCAGATGGATGATGTGGATTTTCTGCCTCTTCCCCTGACATGTCTGCAGTCATACAAAATATCAGTAATGAGTCCAAAGTGTTTAAAAGATAAATTGGATTGTTCTTAATAAATCAAACTTGTACAACTGTTAATCAAACAAAAATGGATTGAATAATTAGTTGTGAATGAATTTTAAAAAATCAGAAAGTTAATCAACCTAAATATTTATGACTGAATTAACTTACAAAAGTGAGGATTAAAACTTATAAGGATTTATAAAATGATTAGATAATTTATGATATCCTAGGACATTCTACTGAATAGCGGGAAAACAATTATACCTTTCATTAAGCATGAAAATCGACCGTTTCTCCTTCAACAGCCACTCTGACCCAATAAATATCTTCTTCACGTTGAACTACGGTATGTTGATCAAGTTGTTGGTAAACAAACAGAACAGTCTCGGGTTCATCTTCTTCAAATAAAAACACTCCTCGCTGAGACATTTTGACAACAACTTGCCAACTTGGATCCGAAGGCAAAGTAACGAAGAATACTTGTTCCGCTTGTGATGTCAAAATGAAAGGTTCATTCTCAACTCGTTCATTATTTCTGTATAACATATAGTTAAAATTCACCAATGAAAACTGATATTGATCGACTTTACATCCACGCACTGGATCAACCCAATTACACTTTAACAATATGTACTTCAAACCGTGTGTGTATACAACTTCAATGATGTCTATCAATTGACCATAGTAATAACCAGAATCGACAAAGGGACAACCGATGCCACTGTTTTGTGTTGCTCGTTTGTCATCAACATCTTTAATGCGAAATCGAAAACCATTAGCATCAATAGCTTTATAACGACGAGCCGTTATAGATGGACCCTCAGCCAGTTAGATAAATACTTCAGGTAGTGTGGGGTCCCCTAACTCCCTCAGCTTACGAACCTACATATAAAAATCAATACTGATATATGCAGAAAGAATTAGTTTAATACTTCACTCATAATGAAAATCAATTTATACATACATAATCCTTGAACCAATCATGAAATTCCGCATAATGAGATTGTTGAATTTGCAACTAAGTCGCACGATGCATCTCTTCTTTTATCTCATTAATGTGTTTCCTGCAAATGATTACGCGATGTTTAAAAGATCAACTTATGCAAAGAAAACATGTAAAAGTTATACAAGCACATTGATAAGATACTTACTGCATTAATGGTGCAACTGATGGAGTATTGAACAAGATATATCGATGTGCTTGTATCCACTTGATGTTGTCCATATCTAATGTGGTTCCTTCTCCAACTAGACCATCATGAATCCGAGAGGGCTTATCTAATTTTGTTTCAACATCTGTAAGATATTCTGCACAAAAGGTAGTACACTCATCCATCAAATAACCATTGGCTATTGATGCCTCTGGACGAGCTCTGTTGCGTACAAATCTTTTCAATGTACTCAAATATCGTTCAATAGGATACATCCACCTGAATTGCACTGGACCAGCAACCATTACTTCATCAGTTAGGTGCACTGTCAAGTGGACCATAACATCAAAAAATGAGGGGGGGGAAAGTTTCTCAAAGTGACAAAGTGTAAGTACAATTCGGTCCTGCAAACTTTTTAAATCACTCATTCGTTGATTTCTTAATCAAAGCTGTCTAAAAAAATTACTCATCTCAATCAAGGGCTGAACAACATTGGGGGATAAAAAATCACAAATTTCGATTGAAATCAACTGCTGAAGTAATATGTGATTGTCATGACTTTTCAACCCTTGCAATGTCTTGCTCGTCAGATTCACACACTTTGAAATATTAGAAGAGTAACCATCAGGCACCTTGACCATCTTCAAAATGGAAAGAAATGTCTCTTTCTCCTCTGTAGTCATCGAATACTGTGCAGCAGGAATATATGCCTTGTTTCCCTCAGCTAACTGTAAATGCAACTGTTTCCTTAAACCCATTTCTTCCAAATCACGGCGTGCATTAACATGGTCCTTTGACTTTCCACTGACACCTAAAATGGTCCACAATATGTTATCACAAACATTTTTTTCAATGTGCATGACATCCAAATTATGCCTCAACATGTTAGTTTTCCAATACGGAAGACTATAAAAAATACTTTTCTTTTTCCAATTGTGACTGCGCTGCCTACCCGCAGCACGAATATTACGTACTGGAGGAGCCACCAAATCCTGAATTTCATATACCGTGCGGATGTTTTCTTCCTCAATCTGCGATAACATTTCGACTCCTGTCATGATCTTTGGTGCTGGGCTGAACTCTCTAGAACCATCAAATGCCACTCTGTCCTTTCTGAACCTGTGCTGGGGAGGGAGAAAACGCCTGTGACCCATGTATGCCCATTTTTTGGAATGTTTAAGCCATACAGATTTTTTACTTTTATTGCAACAAGGGCAGGCAAATTCCCCTTTCGTACTCCAGCCTGATAAATTTGCATAAGCTGGGAAGTCATTGATTGTCCACAATAAAGCAGCATGCAGTTTGAACATTTCATTCGTTTCGCAGTCATAAGTCATCACACCATCGCCCCAAAATTCATTCAACTCATCAATCAATGGCTGAAGGTAAACATTAATCTTATCCCCCGGACTTTTAGGTCCATCAATAAGAGTGGAAAGTAATATAAATTGTTGCTTCATACAAAGCCACGGAGGAAGATTATATGGAACCAACACCACGGGCCATGTGCTATGAGTTGCACCAACCATAGACTTGAATGGATTAAAACCATCTGCTGCCAATCCCAATCGGACATTACGAACATCTTTAGCAAAGTCGGGATGTCTCTTATCAAAATCCTTCCATGCATGAGAGTCTGCCGGGTGGGTTAACATGTCACTTTCATGAACTCTTTCTGCATGCCATCTCATTAAATTAGAAACTTTAGATGACATAAAAAATCTTTTCAACCTCGGTTTAAGGGGAAAGTAACGCATTTTCTTTACGGCAATCGGTTTCCCCTGTATCGCAATCTGACTTTGATGAGTCTTATTTCCCCTGTTCTCTTTCCACCTGGAAGCGCCACAAACCGTACAAATATCCAAATGAGCAGTTTCATTTCTAAACAACATACAGTTGTTTGCACATGCATCTATAGTCTCATATGTAAAACCTAAGTTCTCTGTCAACTTATGAGCATAGTAATACGACTCAGGAATCTTAGCGTCGACAGGAAGAACTTTTTTCAATAAAACCAAAAGCATGTCGAATGATGTGTCTGACCAATTATTCAAAGTCTTCAAATGCAACAACTCCACGATAAACGACAGTTTATTGTAAGAAGTATATCCAGGATATAATTCTGTTTTCGCATCATCAAGTACTTCATAAAACCTCCTCGAATCACGATCTGCACTAGAGCGAAGATTTATCTCACTGGTCTCAAGATTCTGGATGTCAATGCCTTCAGGATCAAACCCACGTACCATTTCAGTAAGCATTTCATGCATTGGATCAGTCGTCCTTGCATCAACATCCATCTGAGCTGCATCTGTATTTTGACAACGAACATATTCTTCTCCATGACGAGTCCAACTCTTATAATTTTTCAGAAATCCATTAAAGAAAAGGTTCTCCCTCACAGTATCTCGTGTGAATTGATATCTGTTAGCACATTTTCTACATGGAAAACTAATATAGTCACTTTCAAATCCTCTCGTGAAGTCAATAAACTGCATAATGCCATTGAAATATTCTCTAGACGTTCGATTTGGAAGATCAATCCAACTCTTATCCATAATAATATCTGTATAACAAACATTTACACAATACTTATTACATTTACATTTTTCAAATCAACTATATTCAAAAAAATATTAACCATTTGTTTATGAACCATTGATAAAATAATAATGTAACTGAAAGCTCATGTTACCTGATTGAGCTACAAACCTGAAAGGGAGGGGAGCCGAAGGCGGTGCTGCGAGGGAGAGGAGGCAGCGAAGGGGAGCCGGAGCCAAAGGCGGTGCGGCAAGGGAGGGGACGGGCGGCGGCGGCGGCGGGGAGCTGGAGGAGAGGAGGCGGTGAGGGGACGGGGGACGGGCAGCGAGGGGGGGGGGGGTGTCCGGGGTCGGGGGGGGGGGGGGGGGGGGCTGTCCGAGGTGCGGGGAGGGGTGTCCGGGGTGTCGGGGGCCTGTCAGGGGTGCGGGCAGGGGTGTTCGGGGTGCGGGGGTGTCCGGGGTGTGGGGGAGGGGGGGCTGTCTGGGGTGCAGGGGGGCTGTCGGGGGTGCGGGGTGGGGTGTCCGGGGTGCGGGGGGCCTGTCCGGGGTGCGGGGGGGGGGGGTGTCCGGGGTGCGGGGGGGCTGTCCGGGTTCGGAGGGGGGTGTCTGAGTGCAGGGGGGGCTGTCCGGGGTGCGGGGAGGTGTCCCGGGTGCGGGGGGCGGTCCGGAGTGCACACGAGGGGGGGGGGGGGGGGGGCTGTCCGGGGTGCGGGGAGGCGTCCGGGGTGCGGGGGGCGGTCCGGAGTGCGCGGGGGGGGGGGGGGGGGGGGTGCTGTCCGGGGTGCGGGGAGGCGTCCGAGGTGCGGGGGGCGGTCCGGAGTGCGCGCCGGGGGCTGTTCGGGGTGCGAGTGCCATCCGGGGTGGGGGGGGGGGGGGGGGGGGCGAGAGGCCGGAGGGCGGAGGCCGGAGGCCCGAGGGCGGAGGGCGGCGGCCGGAGGCTGGATGGAAGGCGGCGGGGGAGGGCAGGCGGTGGGGGAGGGCGGGCGGCGGGGGAGGCCGGGCGGCGGGGGAGGCCGGGCGGCGGGGGAGGGGAGGGCGGCGAGGGAGGGCGGCGAGGGAGGGAGGGGGTTAGGGCGGAGGGAGATCGAGGGCGCGGGGGGGGGGGGGGCAGAAACCCCCCGAATTTTTTTATGCAGGTTAGCGACCGCCATTGGCGGTCGCTAATGGTTAGCTATAGCGACCGCCAATGGCGGTCGCCCGAGTCTGGGGGGCTCCAATGCCCCCTTTTCTAGTAGTGGGGGGTGGTGTCCAAGAGGGGTAGGGGGTGCTTTCTAGAGGGGTGGGGGGCTATCCAGGGGGTGTCCAAGGGGGTAGGGGTGGGGGTGGTGTCCAAGAGGGGTGGGGGTGCTGTCTAGAGGGGTGGGGGATGTCCAGGGGTTGGGGCTATCCAGAGGGTTGGGGGGGTGTCCAGGGGGTGTCCAAGGGGGTGGGTGGGTGGGGGGGTGTCCAAGGGGGTGGGGGCCTGTCCAGAGGGTTTGGGGGGTTTCCAGAGGGTTGGGGGTGTCCAGGGGGTGTCCAAGGGGGTAAGGGGTGGGGGTGGTGTCCAGAAGGGGTGGGGGGATGTCCAGGGGGTGGGGGCTGTCCAGAGGGTTGGGGGTGTCCATGGGGGTGTCCAAGGTGGTAGGGGTGGGGGGTGGTTTCTAGGAGGGGTGGGGGTGTTGTCTAGAGGGATGGGGGCTGTCCAGGGGGTGTCCAAGGGGGTAGGGGTTGGGGGTGGTGTACAGGATGGGTGGGGGTGCTGTCTAGAGGGGTGGGGGCTGCCCAGGGGGTGGGGGTGTCTAGGAGGGGTGGGGGGGGGGGCTGTCCAAGGGTGTGTTGGTGTCCATGGGGTGTCCAAGGGGGTGGGGGATAAGTGTCAATTGGGTTTGACTAATGCATCGTGGTTTCTGAGATTATGACATGATGATGGTGCTGTGATGATTGGATTTACATTTTGATTTTCTCCATCTGAATTTCTATTTTAAATTTTATTTGATTCTCAGGTTTACTCCATTTTCTCTAATTTTCTATCAACCATTATAGGCCCCATGGTGTTCTTTGATTAAATGGAATTTAAAACTATTATATCTAACTATATTTCGTTATATTCAAGCATATTTTTTTAAATACGCATAGATTTGTTTTATATTTTAAAATTTTTTTACATTCAAATTGTGATTTTTTTCATATAAACATATATCTGTCTTATCTTAAAAATATATATAATTTTGATATTTGTTATAGGTAATAATGAGTCGATGTTGGATTACGGCACATTGAATAAGAAATGAATATGAGGAAGGTGTTGATTCCGTTTTGGAATTAGCTAAACGAAATGTTCCAAGTAGTGACATTTTTTTGTCCATACATGAAATGTTTGAATATGAAGAAGTTGAAAAGTATAGAGATAAAAGATCATCAGATTTGTCATGGTTTTAATCCGAGTTACAGCCCTTGGATTTGGAATGGTGAAACTGGATGGAATTTCACTGATAATGATGATTCTCAAGATGGTAACTCTGATGGAATTGAAGAAATGATTCGTGATATTGTAGCAGAAAAAATTGAGATATAACTGAAAGTTGCACGTCTATATGGTGATGCTAAAAAACCATTATATCCTATTTGTACATATTTTACGGGTTTTAGGCGGTTTTAAGATTGATTAACTTAAAGGAAAAACATGAATGGAGTGAAAGAAGTTTTACAGAGCTGCTACAATTGATGAAAGACATTCTTCCAAAAGATAATGATCTTCCAGATTCACATTATAAGGCCAAGAATATATTATGCCAGATGGGATTGGGATATAAGAAAATATATGCCTTTCCCAATGACTGCATTATATATAGAAAGGAATATGAATTTCTGTCAGATTTTCCTAAATGTGGGACATCACGGTATAAGGTGAAAGAAAAATCACAGGCTGATGTAGAGATTACAAATATCCCTTCAAAGGTATTTTGGTATCTTCCTATAATTCATCATTTCAAACGTTTATTTTCTAATTCACATGATGCAAAAAGGTTAAGATGGCATTCTGATGAGTAGATATGTGATGAAAAAATACGTTATCTAGCTGATTTTCCACAATGGAAGAAAATTGATGAGCAGTATTATACATTTGGAAATGAAATTAGAAATCTCAGACTAGGGTTGTGCACAGATGGAATGAATCCATACCGAACCCTCAATAGTACACATAGTTCATGGCCTGTTTTATTGGTAGTTTACAACCTCTCTCCCGATGTTTGTATGAAGCACAAATATGTCATGTTGAGTATAATGATCTCTGGTCCAAAGAAACCCAAAAATGATATTGATGTTTACTTGTCACCGTTGATTGATGATTTAAAACTGTTATGGGCTGATGGTATTAGGGTGTATGATTCTTATAAAATATAATATTTTCAACTGCATGCAGTGCTTTTGTTCACTATAAATGACTTCCAAGCGTATGGAAATTTGTTTGGATACAGTGTTAAAGGGAATAAAGCATGTCTAATTTGCGAACAACAGAAGTCATATTGTCAATTGAATCATGGGAGGAAAAAAATGTACATGGGTCATCGAAAGTTTTTGCCTATGGATCACCCTTATAGAAGACTAAAAAAGGCATTAAATGGATCACAAGAATTTGATACTGCTCCAAAACCTTTATCACCTGATCTGTATTTTGAGAGGGTGAAAAACCTTGATGTGAGATTAGGAAAGACACAGAAATCTAGTAATGATAGACATATTTGGAAGAAAAGGTCAATATTTTTTGAGCTACCATATTGGAGGTATCATGAAGTTAAACATAATATTGATGTCATGCACGTGGAGAAGAATATATGTGATTGTTTGATTGGAAAATTTTTAGATATTAAAGGAAAGAAAAAAAGATGGGTTGAATGCAAGATTAGACTTACTATCAATGGGAATATGTTTGGAGTTAGCTCCCACTCCTAAAGGAAGAAGAACATTTCTTCCCCCGGCTTGTCATACATTATCGAAGAGGGAGAAAATTATCTTTTTTCAGTGTCTTCATGATATCAAAGTGCCTCAAGGTTATTCCTCAAATGTAAAAAAAAATTTCTCATTGAAGGACTTGAAGTTGATAGGTATGAAATCACATGATTGTCACGTCATGATGCAACAAATTCTACCAGTTGCATTGCGTGGAATATTGCCCATCTGTGTCAGAAAGACTATATTTAAGTTGTGTTATTTTTTTCAATTCAATTTGTAACAAGGCGATTGATGTGAATGATTTGAAAATTTTAGAAAAGGATGCAATTTTTATTCTTTGTCAGTTGAAAATGTATTTTCATCCAACTTTTTTTGATATAATGGTGCATTTAATGATTCATCTGGTTTGTGAAATAAAGATTTGTGGACATGTATATCTTCGTTGGATGTATCCTTTTGAAAGGTATATGAAAATATTAAAGGGGTATGTTAAGAATCCATATCGACCTGAAGTCTCCATTATTGAAATGTATATTTCTAAGGAGGTAGAATTTTTTTGTACGAGCTACTTGGATACAGTGCAACACATAGGTTTGCCTCCATCTCGCCATGAATGAGTTAATAATGAGGGAAAGGGGATTCGTGGCTTGAAATTCAAATCATTGTCAGCTGAACAGATGAAGAAGTTAGAATCATACATCTTGAATAACATAGATGATGCTCAACTGTATATCACATTGCATATTAATGAGTTGAAACAATGTCATCCAAAGAAGGAAGAAATGTGGATTTTGAATGAGCACAACAATTTTTTTTTGTCATGGTTCAAAAAGACCTTTCTTGGTAGATCAGATGTATCAGAGACATTAAAATGGATAGTGGGTGGTCCATGTTTAAATGTGATAACATGGTCCGGTTATGAAATTAATGTCTATACATTTCATACGAAAGCTCAGGACAACATAAGTGAAGTTCAGAATAGTGGTGTATTGGTGTTTGCAGAAGCAATACATTTTTCGAGTGCTAAGGAAAAAAACCCAATTTCTGCATCAAGTGCATATTATGGAGTTATTGAAGACATATGGGAGGTTGATTAATTTAAAATTAAAGTTCCTGTTTTTAACTGTAAATGGTTTATCAATAACAACAGTGTTAGACACGATGAATTTGGAATGACACTTGTTAATCTGAATAGATTGGAAGACACAAATGATTCTTTTATAATGGAACAAATTTTATATGTAGTAGATCAATCAGATATGTAGTGGGCTGTTTTTTTACAAGGGAAAAACAATATGTTGGTGAGGATGAACTTGATGAAGATGCTGATTTATGTGAGATCCCTACTTCCATGGAAATATTAACAAAACATAATGATGACCATGTTGAAGACATGGTTTGTTCCATAAGGAACGATCACGACGAAGGAATTTGGGAAAACAATCCATTTTTATATTCCTAAAATTACAGGTAACATATGTTTATTTCTTGTTTACATTTATTTTTTTCATAAAATGTTAGATATTGTAAGTTTTTTCTTTATTAAAACATGTATTAAAACAAAATAAGTATAAGTTTTTGTTTGTTTTAAGTTTGGTTAGTTTATTTTATCATGTTTACCATTACATGAATTATATATCTATTATTTTTGTTCAGTGACAATTACTTTACCATGTTTACCAGGTTTACCATGTTTACTATGTTTACCATGTTTACCATCTGGACCATATTGATAATCTTTACCATTTTTTAACATGCTTACTATATTAACAATGTTTACTATTACGCAACTTAGTACACTTTTCTATTTTCTGATTACAGTAGTATTAAAATATTTGAATTTGTATATTTTTGAACTAATGTTTGTTTTTTTTGATTTGAAGGATAATGACAGATCATTCAGTTGATCAACCACATGATTCTGGAGATTAGCATATTGGTCATACCTCTAGGGAGGAACATTCACATACTCCTCTCGATGTTACCCAATCTTCCTCATGTGCTCTTATTACGACAAAGAGTTCAAAGGTTAGTAAACGCGGGTGTACACATTTACCAAAATTATCACTTTCCAATATGCAGGATCAGAGGATACTCGTTGAGTTTGATGATGATGATATTCCTATAGGTCCAAATGAAAAAGATTTTAAGAGTTTTGTATCAACTTAGGCTAAGAGAAAAGTAAGCATTCTATATGATGACTGGAGAAGTGTGGATAAAGCGATAATCTCTCAGTTGTGAGAGAAAATTTTGGTACGATCTTTTATTATTGTTTGAATATTCTTTAAATGTTTCTAGTATATATAATATGTTTAACCTCTTTTTTATCAGATGACATTTGATATTCCTGACACTGGAGGAGTCAGAAAGAAATGATTATCATTGGCTGCCAGGAGATGGAGGGATTTCAAATCAACCCTCTCATCTGATTTCATTTATAGTCATAGGAGTCATGAAAATCCATGTCATATATATCCTTTTATAGATGAAGACACATGGAGATAGTTTTTTGAAAGTAGAAGAAAAGGGTCATTTTTGGTAAGGGCAATGTAAACTTTTATAATATTTCTTATATAAATGATCTTATTAATGTTTTGTTAATGATTTCTTATTCTTAATTTACAAAAAACAAGGAATGATCATCAGGAGATCCAATCTAAAAATGTATACCCTCATAGTTTATCTTGGTGAGGGTATGCATTTTTGGAAGAACAAATGATGGTTGAAAAATTTCAACAACTAAGAGCTGAGTCTTCAAGCTCTGGAGAGGTGGACCCTCCATCCCCTTCATCTAGACATGAAAAATAGAAGAGGGCTCGGATGAAAAAAAGGGTAATATCTTTCGGAAGAATCGAGAATCATAGCTGAGATGATTGTAAGATATCTATTTTATTTATTTAAGTTAACTATTTTCTTCATATAATTTCAATCATTACAGAAATGTTAAATTAATTAATACAGGACTCTCTTGAGGAGCAGAGTTCACAGGGGGAATTTACATCTACTGGGAGGTAAGATATTTTATCATAGCATTGGGAAATTCCGAACATCCTGGTCGTGTAAGAGGATATCCGGTAGGTGTATAAGTAAGAAAAGTGTTGCCACGTTCTTCAAATTCTAACGTTGATAGGGTTTATAAAAAAATAGAATCCTTGGAGGATGAAGTTCATAATATTAATGAGATAATGGAGGAAAATATTAGAGCATCGGTACAGCCTATGTTTTCAGACATGAAAAGACAATTTTAGACTGTAGCTCCAAATCCTCCACCTCCCCTTACAGACCCCATTATTTATCCTCCACCTAAGCCAGTAGCTCCCAATCCCCCACCTCAGCCTGCAGACCCCATTTTTTATCCTACTCCTCTGCCGCAGCTTCCTACTTATTACGAGTTGTATGTTGATGATCCTCAACATAATAGAGTTTCATATGGGTTGGTATATTTTATAGGAGATACAGTTCATCATCAACAATTAGAGGTAGAGAATCATAGGGTCACTGTATATGATATTATAGATAGATCAGCTCGAGTACCCTTACCTACATATGAGGTGATGACAGTTGGACATAGTATCGACAATTTTTTAATTTGGCCTTCCAGACTTCTTCGACTCATTATCATAGTGGTATGAATGTTATATCTTTTATTTTATTTTTTTATTAAAGTTTTTTTTATCATTTGAAAACTAATATATTTTTCTATTTATTTTTACAGGAATACTTAAAAGGTAAAAAAATACTGTATAGGCAACAACAAAGACAAATGGCTATGACATCAGATACAGATTCTAGTAGTCTTGACATATTGTCAAGATATTCAAATTTGTTGGTGGGTCATTATGAGTTTCCAATGGAAGCTCATGTTTGTGGACGTGCAATAAGTGTGGGGATTATGAAAACTGATATCATGGAGCTTGTTATTGGAGATAAGTTGGGCATCAACATGGTGAAAATTTTTTCTATGTAAGTCTTAACACCTTTTCCCTGCGTTATATTTATTAAAAATGTATACTTATGTCTGTTTTGTATTAGGGATCTTTATAAAATTTGTGAGAGGAATGAGCTGACATATGTATATGGATTCTTGGACCCGCAATTGATTTCCCCTAAATCATGTGCATTGGATGAGGAACAAAGAATGATTTATATTGCTGAAAGACTTGAAAAGAATATAGTCACATAATGTTGGATGATGCATTTTTGTGAGAGGTATGAAACACATCTCTCTCAAAGAGTTCATTATCTTTTAACATAAAAAACCACTAACCTTAAATTTCCTTTTATCAGTGATCATTGGATGTTAGGGGTTTTTTCCCAAGGGAGAAAACACTTTATTGGATATGCTCTTTCCATGATGATGTGCGGGAAAGTTTTAAGAATATATTGGAAAAGTAAGTTTCAATTTATCAATAGTTTTATATATTATAATGAATTTTAAATTTACCCCATTCGTATTATTTTCTAACAGGACATGGGTCTACTTTGGAAAAAACACAAAGAAAAGGAGTACAAAGATCAAATATGTAAATGCGAAGGTAAATATCCATTTATAATTTGTACTTTTTGATTTATTACATAAAAATAATATATTGAATTTACACTCATTCAAACATAATTTTCATAAACAACAAGGCATCATCAAATGTCGATATTATATGTTAAGATTTATGTATGAAATAATAACAACTGGGACAGTTGTGAATTTTGACCTGGTAATATTTCCTCTTAAACTTTTCCATAATATTTCAATTTGATTTATTCATTATACACGTTAACTACTATACTTTTCATTTGTAGATTTTTGATGACCCTCAACCCTATACTGCTGAAGACATCAAACATTTACAAGTGGAGTGGTCAAATTATTTTACAAGTTTGATTGAATTCCAGTTATTTGTAATGTAAAATGTAATTTTCAATATTGTCATTGTAATTGTGTATTTGGTAGTCTTTTAGGTTGGATGTAGTTTTTTTTGAAGTTGAAAATGTAAGTTTTGAATGTTATATATGTGAATGTTTAATTTTTCTCGACTTATTTTTTGGGTCTTCTTATGATGTTTTTTCTGGTATGGATTCTGGTCTGGGGGGAGGGGTTTCGAGGGTGTGGGGGGTGTTCAGTGGGGTGGGGGTGTCCAGGGGTCTAGGAGGGCTGTCCGGTGGGGTGGGGGGTCCTGGGTGTCCATGAGAGTGGGGGGGGGGGGTCCAGGGGGTGGGAGAATTTCCAGGAGGGTGGAAGGGCTGTCCAGGGGAGTGGGAGGCTTTCTAGGGGGTGTCCAGGGGTGTGGGGGTGTCCTGTGGGGTGAGGGGGGTTTCTAGGGGTGGGGGGAGCTTTTCAGTGGGGGTGGGGGGTCAAGGGTGTCCATGGGGATGGGGGGGGGCTGTCTAGTGGGTTGAGGGGGTTCTGGTCCGTTTTTTGGTAACTTTTTAGTCCGTTTCAATGGCGTGGGAGGGCTATCCAGGGATGTGGAAGTGCTGTCCAGGGGGTGGGGGTGTACAGGAGGGTGGGGGATGTCTAGGGGGGTGGTGGTGATGTGCAGGGGTGTGTGGGGGAGTGTCCAGGGGTGTGGTGGGGGAAGTTTAGTGGGGTGAGGGGGTTCTGGTTTGTTTTTGGTAACTTTTTGGTCTGTTTTAGGGGTGTGGGAGGGCTGTCCAGGGGTGTGGGAGTGCTGTCTAGGGGGTGGGGGGTATACATGAGGGTGGGGGTTGTCCAGGGGTGTTTGGGGCTATCCAGGGGGTCGGGGGAAGTCCAGGGGTGTGGTGGGGGCTGTCCAGTGGGGTGGGGGAGGGCTGTGCAGGGTGTGGGGGTATACATGAGGGTGGGGGGGGGGGGGGGGGGTTGTTCTGGGGTGTTTGGGGCTGTCCAGGGGGTCGGGGGCTGTCCAGGGGTGTGGTGGGGGCTGTCAAGTGGGGTGAGGGGGTGTTTTTCAGAAGGGTGGGGGGGTTGTCCTGGGGTGTTTGGGGCTGTCCAGGGGGTCGAGGGGCAGTCCAGGGGTGTGGTGGGGGATGTCATGTGGGGTGAGGGGTTGCTGTTCAGGGGGTGGTGGGAGGGCTGTCCAGTGGGGTAAGTTTTAACTGTTATCAATGTAAATGCTTAATTTTTCTTTAGTTCTTGTTTTGATCTACTTCTGTTTTTGTGGTACGAATTCTTGATTTGGTTTCTGGTTGTTTCTAGGGGAGAGCAGAGGACTGCATTCGATTTTTTTTTAAAAAAATTTCTTCCATGTCGGTTATAAAATAACCGACGTGATAAAGGAATCCGGAAGGGTTTATCACATTGGTTTTTTGAATAACCGACGTGATAAACAAATGTGGAATGGTTTATCATGTTGTTTATTTAATAACCGACGTGATAAAAGGCCTGGGAAATGGTTTATCAAGTTGGTTATTAAATAATCGACGTGATAAACCCCTCCCCGGACTGGTTTAGCAGGTCAGTTATTATATAACCGATGTGATAAACCATTTCCCAGGGGTTTATCATGTCGGTTATTAAATAAACGACGTGATAAACATGCACCGTACAGGTTTATCAGGGCGGTTATATAATAACCGACATTATAACCCCCCTGGTTTTTCACATTGGTTATTAATTAACCGACGTGATAAACACCATGATGTTATGTTTTTTACGTCGGTTTTTAAATAACCGACGTAAAAAATGTTATTTATAACGTCATCCATATTAATGTCGGCTAAAACCCAATGTAAAAAAGGAAAAATAACCAACGTTAATAACGTTTTATGCACTAGTGATAACAAAACACGAGTCTTAAATATGGAAAATTGAGACGAAACTACCGTATTCATTTGGTAACTTTTTAACTCTAAAAACCCATAAAATAGAAATCATCAATTGGATATGTAAATACCCATAAATGAAAGTATAATAATCCTAAAATATATTCATGGGATGTATGTACACCATAAAAAATAAATGAGTGGTGAATATGGAATGTATTTCACAGAAATAACAAGTGAGATGAAATTTCCTTACCTTAAGTATTGACTTCCTTCACACACATTAAGAACTCCTTTATAATAAATTTAATTTAATTATACATCTATCATAGAATGAAATTCATATATTTAATACTATTTATGATTTACTTATGACTTTATATTCCTCTCTTATAAAAAATCCATGTTAAAGTTTTGTTTTGGGTAAAAACTACTTTGTTTTTCATACATTTTTGACTTTTTATCCTTGGTCCTCTTACATATATCATGATTTCATCATATAAAAAATGATAAAAATGATATTTAAAAACAAAAAAAATATAAATATATTAATTATATATGTTTTTATAGTGATTCATAGAATTTAGAGATATAAAATAACATACACCTTTCATGGAGATGGTAGGTTGTACGTATGTATGAACGCTGTTTTCATTTTTTTGTTAGGTTAAAATAAAGGGAATTATATGATATATTATCATTACATAATAATTTTTATGTCATATATGACATATATATTCTTAAAATTAATCCTTATTAACATTTATGTGAAATATAGGTGAATACTGAATCACATCGCATCATAGAGATTATAATCCATACGTACGCATGAGCGACACTATCATTTTCCCAAAATATTATATGGTAAAAAGGTAGACATGATATTATCATTAAATGAGTATAATTTTATCTTAAATATTATATATTAATATTAAATGCATCATAATTCTCACTCATAAAATATGTTGATGGAAAATGAACTGTATCGCTACGTGCAGACAGTTGGTCATACGTACGCTAGAGCCATACATTCATTTTTTTTTATGGGAAAGGGGATTTATAATGGTGTGTTGATAATCATAAAAATATTTATTCATATTGAGGGTTATTAATTTAATATCTTATGATATATATAATATATTTATAGAAGGTATAGAAGAGTATAAAAAGAGAGTGATCAGTTAAATTGATTACCACTTCTTTGGAATAGATCCTTTAGATCTCCTCTAAAAGACTCTAGAGTTGGTCCTTTAGGAAGAACAAAACCTCTAAAATGTGTCTGGGGAAATTTATAATGGAAATGGGTAGGGTATGACTGAGCTTGAAGTCTCAATTTTATGTAAATAAGTGAGGGAGGATGTGCCCTTTTATAATTGAGGTGAGGGGCACTTTAAGAAACTCTTAAAATATTAAATTAATATAAATTAATATAATTTTATAAAAGGATCCAATATAAGTTATATAAAATTTTATGTTGATTATGGGACTAAATAATATCACCCAATGAAAATTAAACAAGTTTTTATTATTTTGTAATCCTTATCTTTTTGTTTTAACCCTTCTTTTACCCTTTCAACTCTTACAATGACATCATGTAATTTACACTTTGAGGGTTAATATAATTAATATAATATTCCAAACAACCAATAAATGAGCTATTTATAAAATTTTAGGACATTCCTTAATTATTTGGCTAAATATTATATTTTTTTAAATTTAATATCATTTAATAAAATATTATTTATTTTAAAGTATCTTTTTTGTCAACTTCGATACTATTATTTCTTTTTTTAAAAAATTTCCTAATAACATGATAACTTTAAACCAACACTTCTAATATATTATTAAAATATAAACTTTATTTTTTAAAATCAGTGTATGTCATTAATTATTTTAATTTATATTTATTTTAATATTTTTAATATCATTTAGTTGATATTTTCATTAACTAAACAATTACTGTATCATTATAATGCAAGCTATTAATTAAATTATTTCTTCAATAAAAATTAAAAAAAATTATCATGATGAGGATAAATTTATTATCTTTGAAATAAATTTTTATAGTCAAATTTATCTTTTTTATAACCCTATATTAAAAATTATTTACTTATTAAAATTATGAGTATGACATTTTTAACTTATCTTTAAATAAAATATAATAAATTTCATATTCTAACCCAAGTGTTTCGAAAAGGTTACAATTTCACATTAAGGTTGATTTTTTATAAAAAAAACCACTCATCCAATGAAATTGGTACTAGTGTTAGGATAATTTTATAATTTTATAATATTATTTTTACTATTAATTACCCAATTTACACTTAACCGTGGTAAATAAAAATTTACTAAAGTTACTATTCGTAATATCTAAAAATTAAGTTGATTCTATTAGAATATAAATATTATAATTATTATAACCATATATTTATGTTTTTCAAAATTCAATTCACAGAAGTGGCTAAATTAATTTTAACGCTCATCTTGCAGACATGGCGAGAAAGTGGATTTTATTGAATTATTCAAAAGTTCAATAATTTTTTATATCCAATTTTAATATAAAATTTTTAAAAATTACCTAAATTTTATTAAATGGTAAAAAAATTATAATTTAACACTATAAATTATTTCAATGAAAAAATTTGTTTTCAATTAAAATTTAGTATTTTTCACTATTCATCAAGACATGAAAATTATTCAAAAATACCAAAACTTCAACAAAAGTAAATTTTTATATTAAAATATAAAATAAGATGTCTATTTTACCAAATATAATATATAAAAGTTTCAAAAATTGGATTTGAAATGGGTTTTCCGTTAAAAGGCTATAAATTTACCCTTTTAAAATAAGTATTATTTTATGCATGAAATTGGGTCGGTTCTATTATTATGCCTATAAATTCAAT
Organism: Viscum album; assembly: GCA_963277665.1. Taxonomy (NCBI): domain Eukaryota; kingdom Viridiplantae; phylum Streptophyta; class Magnoliopsida; order Santalales; family Viscaceae; genus Viscum; species Viscum album. The sequence goes on along the minus strand of OY728125.1, from coordinate 1,055,008,555 downwards.
TGGATAAATATTAAAAATATTTTATTGAATATATAACATATATATTTCATTAATATCATTCACTAATTGTAATTTACTTAATTTATTAAGACAAAATAGCTTTGGGGGCGTACAAATAAAAATAATTCCTTTATATTAAATTGGTGTGTATTTTCATTTCTAATTAATTGGTAACCAATAAATTTATCTTATAAACTATATATTTTCATAAGTTAGTTAATAATAGTAATAAATTATATTTTAATGGCTAAGTTATATCTTATTATATTAAATAATAATATTTGAATAATATATTGTTTTTCAGTAAAACCAAGTATTGCATATAATGAAAGCTATCAAAAGGATTTGTTTTTTTTGTAATAAAATTCAAGAATAGTGTTTCATATACTACAAGATAATCAAAGTGTTGCGTGTAGAGAAATAACAACTTGGTGTTGTGTATAATGGAAGCTAAACATAGTTTTTTTCATATAAGAAAAGCTATATTCAATATTTTGTGAAATTAAAAATATCGAAAAGATTGAATTAATTGAAAAAATATATTTCAAAAAATATCAGGGAATTACATTCTACACCACTTAAAATGAATTTTGAACTCAAAATCCATTTCATTATCAATTTTTTAATTCTTGAAAGTTTCTTTCATAGAAACCCACATTGTAAAAATGAATTTTAAAACTTCTTTTGAAAAGGGGACAGTTGAATGCTTAACAGCTACCCATAGTAACTCATAACTGGGGTTCCACCTAGGATAATATAGATGGAAAGTAAAAATATGGACATGTAAAAGAAATAATTCCATTAATTTCAGCTAGAGAGTGATAGAGAACGAAGCCATAAATCTATGATGATCTAAGAGACCATTTGATTCATTGGAAAAGAAGGTACTATGACAACTTTTTTAGTTTCAAGATCCCTTCACTAGAGTTGAAGAATTTTCATAATGAGAAATACTTACTTGATTTCCAAAAAAACATACCCTTTTTTTTGCAATGATCAATTTTCATAAAGGTAAAAAAATTATTCCTGAAGCGTTAGAATATCATAAGATCCATAAATATAATGATCAGTAATTCCATATGTCTTTATAAAAAAAGGGTAGCACAAGTTATCCAATATGAATAAATCCTCATATGATGAGATAATAATTTAATCTCTAAAACCTCATCTGAAATTGAACTTAAACCATTCAAAAAATGGTTAAACTTATAACCCTTCCAAAATAAAGTCCAAAACATTAGAATGATTTTCACTAAACTAGATTAACATTTATCGCCCATATATCATATAGTAGTGATTAATTGTCACATTACAAACATCTGAATACCTACATCAAGTATTCTTGAAACATGTAAATAACCTAAATTACCATAAATCCTTATTGAAAACATGCATGCTTCCTTATTCCAAAGTTTATTGGATATAATCCTTGAGTCTTAGAAGTTTTAAAATTCATCCATGATAATATATACCATTTTTTCAATAAATTCTTTGTTAGTTTTGTGGTCATAAATACTATTAAATTTACTTTATCCAAATAAATCATCTCTTTATCCAAGATAAAAACAATTGTATTAACATATTGAAAACATTAAGGTTTACCTTCCCTTTTTAAAAAATATCTCATTTCCATTAAATCAACATTCTGAGTCTTCACCACCATTCAAAATAACCTTTTTAATCCTTTAAAAACTTATACTAAAAACACTTATATATTTAATGATTTATATAACATAATATTTGAATTCCAAAACATATAAAATTCAATCATAAAACTTTATTATTAAACCATTTCTCATCCTTCATCATATTAACCCTTATACAAATTTACAATGAAATATTATTCATGTATTAAGGTTAATCAACCTCAATACAATAATTCTTATTACATTTAATGTAATTAATACTCAAAGAACATCATATACCATTCATATGTCATTTGCGATCTATTTTATTCAGTAGTATAACCAATAGTTGTGCACCTTCTTAATTCCATTCATGAAAATTCCACTTATGAAATCAATTTTCATTATTCACATACTTACCAAATCTAAAACATTAAATGTTAATCCAGTTACTTCTAGTTTCTACTATTGAATAAAATGAGAAATCATAGGCTGAGAAACACTTTAATAGCTTAAAACCACATAATCATGAAAAATTACTTATATGATATTTAAATAATGACACATAATCCTTTAATATATGACACATTAGGTTTATCATAGATTATTCATATCCAAATTCTCTTTTAATCCTTCATAATGGTTCATAAATAGTTTGTGAATTCCCAAATCATATCCCATGGGAGTGTAAAAATAGGTGTGAATAAAGACCCATTGTCATGTACCCGGTTATGACGAGTCAGGCCTGACACACCTTATTTTAGTTTTTACCCAAGGTATATCTATTCTATATCCCCATACACTTTTATTATTCATAAAGGGATGTTATTATAGGAAAATATTCACTTTATCCTTTACCAAAATTCAATGAAATTTTCTTAAACATTAACTCATACTTAGACTTATACTTAGATACATCCCAATACATATCCTTATAAATGTCCTTAGGTATCTCACTAAAGTTTTATCATCCCGGTTTAGAAATTTTTACTAAAACTTTACTCTAATATGAACTATAACATCCCAAACTTTAGGAACATAGATGTTACACCACTTTTTTAGAATACTTAAAATGTTACAAAAATAGATTCCCAAAGATCATATTATTTTAGTGCCTTTGGAAACATGGAAAAAAATCTTATATCTCAGTTAAATATCTTCAATTTTTCTCACAAAGACATCACCCCTTACTAATTTTGACTTAAAACCCCTCCTTCATAACTTAAGGAAGGGAAACATAAGAAAGGGGTGATCTTAAATGATTAGTGAGGGTAAATAAAGGAAATACATTAGCATACCATGAAAATAAGGGTATGATAACCTTATCATGATCATTATAAGACCATACCTTTCATATCAAAGATCATAAACATGAATCATGGCATTAAAATTTATAGTTCATAAGACATGAATTATATGGAAATAAATAACATGATCCATGAAAGAAAAACATATAACTATGAAAGGTACATAATCATGTAATAATGATTTATATAGTAGTCAAGTAATCTCTTCCAAGGATATCTTTATAGTATGGGTTCACTCCCCATACTATATTGGTAGTCATGGTTCACTCACATGTACATCTTCATAGTATGAGTTCACTCCCAAGACCATCTTAGTTTATCTCATGAGATATAAATCCTTACCTTATAAATTGGAGGGAGATATATGTCCCACCCATATCATAATGAAATAATACATACATGTTACATAATATCATAAAAAATAATATCATAACCAATGAAATAGAATAGGTGTCAAAAGCATGTAATCATATCTGAACTTGTGGAAAAGATACAGGTTTCCTAATAATTTCATAAAAATCATAACATGTGAAAAGAAGTGGGGTTCTTAAAATATCATTCCAAAAAAACATAAACCATTTTGAGAAATAATATGAATGGTATTATTGAACTATATCGAAGTATGTCATCTTATATGTGGAAGTATTTTGAAAGATCACTTGGAACTTGTATTTCTCTTAAAAATCACCTTTTAAAACATAAAAAATTTCCAAAACCCTTTTCTTTGAAACCACTCTGAAAACATAAAAATGAATCATGAAAAATAATTTAATACATTTCTTGAGGAAAATATATTTTCTTCTTTGAAAATTTATTTTTGAAACATATAACATTTTGAAAACCCTTTTCTTTAAAAATAAACATTAAAACTTTTAAATAAAGCTTGAAAATATTTTGAAAACATTTTTCCTTGAAAAAATATAAAGGATGCATGAAAATATTTTTAACTAATTTTTACATGAGAAAAATATCATTGAAAAATTATAAATAAATCATTGAAAAACAATTTAAAACATAAAATATTTCTTTAAAATCATTTTCATTGAAAATGAGCTTAAGAGATCTTTTAAAAACATTTATTGTGGAAAATAATCTTTAAACATTTCAAAGTGTCCCATACCACTTTGAAACATTTGAATATTAATCCCTATGAAATAATAACATTACACGAAGCTTAAAATATCATGAAAATAAGGATATTATTGGTATAATGTGGAAAATTGTAGTATATATTCCTCATAAAAAAACATAGTTTCATAACAAAATATGTGTCTTAAAGAATGAAAATTGGGATAAAACTATCTTACTCATTTGGTAACTTTTGAACCGTAAAAACTGATGAAATATATATCCTAAAATGGATATGTGAGTACCCATAAATTAAATTATAAAAACCCTAAAATACATTCATGGGAAGTATTTACACCACACAAATGAAATGATTTGTGAATATCAAATGTATCTCACAGAAATAACAAGTGAGATGAAATTCCCTTAACTTAAGTCTTGACTTACTTTGAACATATTAAAACATCATATATAATAAATTTAAGTTTATTATACATATATCATTGAATAATATTCATATATTTAATAGAATATATCTTATTAACATATCCTTGTTAATGTTATGTTTCAGGTAATAACCGCTTTATTTTTCATACATGTTTTGACTTTTTATCCTTGGTCCTATTACATAGATCATGATTTCATCATATCCAGAATGATAACCATGATATATATATATATATATTCAGTATATATGTGTTCATAGTGATTCATAAAATTTAGCAACAGAAAATAAAATACACCATTCCTAGAGACAGTTGGTTGTACGTACGCATGAACACTATTTTCATTTTCTTATCGGGTTAAAAGAAAGGAAAGTATATGATATATTATCATTAAAGAATATATTTTATGTCATATATAACATATATATTCATAAAATTCATCCTTATTACCATCCACATGAAATATAGGTGAATAACGAATCACATTGCATCGTGGAGATGATAAGCCATACGTACCGATGAGCGACATTATCATTTTCCCAAAATATTAGATGGTGAAAAGGTAGATATTATATTATTGTTAAAGATGTATAATTATAAATTAAATATAATATAGAATTATTAAACCCATCATAATTCTCACTCAAAAAATACAGTGATGGAAAATAAAGTTTATTGCTATATGGAGATTGTTAGTCGTACGTACGCACGAGCGTTGCTTTCATTTTGTGTTTGATGGGAAAGTAGATTTATAATGGTGTGTTCATAAACATAATAAAATTTCAAAATATTTAGTTTTATGAAGTTATTATTTTATGATATATATAAAATATTTATAGAAGGTATAGACGAGTATAAAAAAGAGTGATCAGTTAGATTGATTACCTCTTCTTCGAAACAACTCCTTTAGATTTCCTGTAAAGGAATCTGGAGTTGGTCCCTTGGGAATAACAGAACCTTTATAATGTGTATATGGAAGTTGAGAAGATAAATGGTCAAGGTATGGATGATCTAAAAGTATCAATGTGATGTGAAGAAGTGAGGGAGAAAGTTACCTTTTATAATTGAGGTAACGAGAAATTTTAAAAACTCTTAAAATATTAAATTAATATAAATTAAATTTCTATTACAAAAGGCTGGAAAGTTAGTTATTTAAAAACTAATATCATTATGGGTCGTAATCATATCATCCAATTAAAATCATTCAAGTTTTGATAATTTATTAATCATTATATTTTTGTTTTAACCCTTATTTAACCCTTTCAACTCTTACCGTGACATCATGTAATTTACACTTTGAGGGTTAATATAATTACTATAACATGGAAAAATACCAATAAATGAGTAATTTATGATATTTCATGAATTATACTAATTAGTAGGATGAATATTTTATTTTTTTAAATTTTAAATCTTTTAATAAAATATTACTTATTGTAAAGTATCACTTATGTAAATTTTTATATTATTCATTATTTTTCTTTTTTAAAAATATCCTAAAAACATTATAACTTTAAACCAAAAGTTATAATATAACACTAACATATCAAATTTATCTATAAAATTCATGCATGCCATTAATTATTTTAAATTATATTTATTTTAATATTTTTAATATCATTTATTTTATAATATGATTAATTAAAAAATATTACATCATCATTATAAAAGAAATTAATTAAATTATTTCTTCTCTAAAAATTTAAAAAACCTTCATGATGAATATAAATTTATTATATTTCAAATAAATATTTATAGTCGATTTTATCTTCTGTATAACCCTATATTAAAATTGATTTACTTATTAAAATTATGAGTATTACATTTTTAACTTATCCTTAAATAAAATATAATAAATGTCATATTCTTAACCAAGTGACATAAAAATATTATAATTTATTCCTAAGGTTTCTTTTGGTCAAAACCCACTTATCCAATGAATCTGGGACATGTTTTAGGGTAATTTTATAATATTATAAAATTATTTTTACATTTAATTTCCTGATTTACTCTTAACTATGGAAAATAAAAATATACAAATGTTACTATTCATAATATCAAAAAATATTATTGATCCTATTGGGATATAATTATTATACTTATTATAACATTGTATGTATATTTTTAAAAATTCATTTAATTAAAGTTTCTAAATTAATTTTAACGCTAATCCTATAGACATGGTGAGAAAGCAGGTTTTAATGAAATGTTCAAAAGTTGAATAAGTTTTTTATATTCAATTTTAATGTGAAATTGAACAAAATGTCCTAAATTTGATTAAATGATAAAAAATATATTCTATCTATACTTTAAGACCAATTAAAATTATAATTTAACACTCTAAATTATTTTGATGAAAAAATTTGTTTTCAATTAAAATTTAGATTTTTTTAATATTCATCAAAAAATGAAAATTATCATAAAAATACCAAAACTTCAACCAAATTAAATTTTTATATTAAAATTTAAAATAATAAGTTTATTTTGTCAAATATAATATATAAAAGTGTCAAAAATTATATTTAAAATTGGTTCTCTGTTAAAAGGCGATAAAATTACCCTTTTAAAAAAATATATGTTTATATGCATAAAATTAGGTTGGTTCTTATCTTATCCCTATAAAATATTTTTGAAAATATAAAAAATATTTTATTGAATATAAAACATTTATATTTCAGTAATATCATTCAATAATTATAATTTATTTAATTTATTAACACAAAACAACATTGGGAGCATAAAAATAAAAATATGTCTATTATATTCAATTGTTTTATATTTTCTTTTTTAATTAGTTTTTAACCAATAAATATATATTATAAACCATATATTTTGATAATTTAGTTAATAATAGCAATAACTACTAATTTAATAGCTAGGTTATATCTTATTATATTAAATAATAATATTTTAATAATAAATTGTTATTCGGTAAAACACGGTATTGTGTGTAATGAAATCTATCAAAACGATTCTGTATTGTGTAAAAGAGCCAAACATAGTGTTTTGTATACTACAAACTAATCTAAGAATTTTGTGTAGCACAATATTGACATGGTGTTTCATATAATGCAATCCAAACATTGTGTTTTTCGTATAAGAAAATCTATATTCAGTATTGTGTCAAATGAAAAATATCAAAAAGATTAAATTATTTTGAGAAAATTATTTCACAAAAATCTAGTGGTGTTACATGATCCATGGAAAGAGTGACCATTCATGTTGTGCCTTTTATTTTTGAGCTGATAAGAGAGTTTCAACTAAATCACCCACATATGTTTACTAGGGAAGGAGGAACCCAGGTATCTATGTTCTGGATCGAGTCTATCTATAAAATATTTAAGCATCATGAGACACCTGTAGATAGGAGGGTGAATCTTGTTGTATATATGCTTCATGGACCTCCCAAGAGTTGGAGGGATATTCTAGAGAATAATGGGTAGCAGGATGAGCTATCATGGAAGGTATTTGAGATTAATTTCTAGTGGCATTTAAATTCTAAGACGTAGAGGGATTAAAAAGATATTAAGTTCATGAATCTAGCACAAGAGGGCATGTTAGTGCTGGACTATGTTGTACATTTCACTAACCTACAGATAATTTCACCATGTTTAGAAGATGATGATATCTCTAGGGTGAGATGTTTTTAGGATGGTCTTCATTATGATATATGGTTGAAGTTTTTCATTTGATCAGCTTTGAGGACATGATGAACCAAACACTAATCATAGATGGGAATTAGGGAGAGGCCCTGAGCAGTGGCTAGGCTATTTCAATAGGGTGAATAAGGAACTCTTCTTTGAGTATCAAGAATCACCACTATAACAGTTTCTACCAAGGAAGTAATGGGAAGAGAAGTTAGGGTAGTGGAAATCTATCTTAGGGCCATGTTCTGTTGCATTTCTATTAGTGTGGAAGTTTTGGACACAAGCACCTGTAATTTCCTTTCCCCATAATTGAGTGTCATTTCTAGGGAAGACTGGATTATCTTCAAAGGTTTTGTTTGAACTTTCCCAAGAAAACCAATGGTAGGGGATCGAGATATGAACCTGAGTCTAGAAGGGGCTCATCCACCCCTCGGATAGTTAGTAGTTGGATTTACAAAGGCCGTTCAAGATGAGGAAGGGGACGTGGTACCCCAATGTAGGAGCAGAAGTACTAAACACCAAAAATATATTAGGGTAGTCAGGATAGAACCCAAGGAATAGGGACAAGTCATATGCATGTTATGCATACTACTTTGTCTATTTTGGATGCATGAACATCTACTATTAAAGGTACAATTCTTATATCATCTACCTTAGCTTGTGTTTTATTTAATATAGGAGCATCACATTCTTTTCTGTCCACTATTTCTGCAAATGGTTTGGACTTGTATATGGAAATATTGGATGGTTATTTGAAAATCTACACACCATTTGGATTGTAATCTAAAAATATCAAATGTTTCAAGGCATTTACTCTAGATAATGGTTGTTACCATTTCTTGTGGAAAATATTTGTGCTGGAAATGACAAGATTAGATTTGATTATTGGTATGGATTGGATAGTTCTATACCAAGATCATATCAACTATTATAGGAGGAGAGTTACCTTTCTATCTTCAGAATAAGATATATATTCTAAACAAGATGAGTGGGATATTCAAGCTAGTCATGTAGGACCAATTCAATGCAGATTGGATTGTCACATGACTTAGATAGCCAGTCTTGATCTAGATGATAGTGGAATAAATCGGTATTATTTTTCTCTTGTGGTAGACTATTTTTTAGGATGTATATCTCAAAATTTTCTACGAATTACCTCCTGAGCGAGTGATAAAATTTCAAGATTGATTTGGTGTAAAGAGAAGAGACAATTTCTATCCCACCTTACATAATGGAACCAGTAGAGATTCAAGAGTTGAAGGTTCAATTGGAAGATCTAGAATCTAAAGGATTCATATAACCTAGTATAACTCCTTTTGTTTCTCTAGTTATCTTTTCCAATAAGGTCGATGGGTCTTTTCACTTATATGTGGATTATCGTAGGTTGAACCAGATGACATTCAAGAACTAGTATCCCATTCCATGCATCAAAAATATATTAGATTAGGTATGAGGTGTTATGATATTCTCCAATATTTATTTGAGATCAGTATTCCATCAGTTGAGAGTGAGAGCAACAAACATAGCCAATAATACTTTTAGAATAAGGTATGTTTAGTATGAATTTGTAGTGATTTCATTTGGGTTAACTAATATAGTGGTGGTATTCATGACCTTGTCAAACGGGATATTTTAACCTTTTTTGGATCAGTTTATGGTTGTTTTTGTTGGAGACAACTTAGTTTAATCCCAGCCAGAATATGATCATGCTAAACATCTTAAAATCTTCTTGAGTATATTGAGAGAGAATCAACTTTACTCCAAGATAACCAAATACAGTTTCTTGATTAATAAAGTGAACTTCTTACTCCATGTCATCTCAAAGGAAGAAGTGTCAGTGGAACCATATAAAGTTACAACCATGGTATCTTGGGAGTATCCCAAGTATGTATTTGATATTTAGATATTTCTGGATTTCGGATGTTATTATCAGTGCTTTATCCAGGATTTCTCCCATTTGGAAGCACCAATGTCAGGGATGACAAAGAAAGGGGGGATGTTTGTTTGGTCTGATGCTTGTGAGAGATATTTTCAATAGTTGAAAGGAAAGATAACATTAAAACCTATATCCACTTTATATATTCCATTAAAATCATATGCTATTTATTATGATGCATCCGGAGTTAAACTCAAAGAAATTTTAGTGCAAGAGGATGTATTGGTTTCTTATGGATCCATGCATTAGAGACCTCATGAGAATAGTTACCCTACTCATGATCTAGAGTTACAAGCAGTGGTACATGACCTTAGATATTGGAGACACTATCTCATTGGTGATATTTTTTGGTATACATGGACCAAAAGAGCCATAGGTACATATTTTCTCAACAATACATGAACCTTCAGTAGAGGAGGTGGGTAGAATATCAAAAGTATTTCGATTTAGAGTTTGATTTTACACTAGTAAAGGTAAACATTATTGCCGATGTATTGAGAAAAAAGAAACATAAATAAGTAGTATCAGAGTCATCTGATGAGTGGAGGATAATGGATCTCTTTGTAGACATGCATCTAGATATCCAAGAGTCTCAGGGACAAGTTTCTCTAACTTTGACATCTGTTATACCTATTCTCTTGGACTGGATCAAGACAAAGTAGTTATCTAATTTTTAGGGATCAAAACTATGAGGAAAATTATATGGTGGGGATAAAAAATCAGTATGGTCTCTTGTTATTGTAAATTATATTCAATTTTGTGACCATATATGGGTTTCTATAGGCTTATGCAAGGAGTTATTGAGAGAGTTTCACCCTTCTAGATGGGAAGTGAATCCTGGTTTGACAAAGATGTATCATGATCTTTGTAGATAGTATTGGTGGTCAATAATGAAGAAGGAGGAAGAAATATTCATGGATAGATTCTTCACTTTTCAGTAGGTGAAAACCTTGCAATAGAGGCAAGCTAGGCTTTTACAGCCTTTACCCATTCCTGAGTGGAAATTGGATGATGTCACAATGGATTTTTTGATAGAATTACCCATGAGATCCAATATTAATGATGTTGTATGGGTTATTTTTGATCGACTAAAAAAACATCCCACTCCTTACCTATTAGGGATACGTTAATAGTTGATGATATGGGTAGTCATTACATGTGTGAGGTGGTTAGGTTGCACGGTGTTCTATGGAGTATCGTTTCTAATAGGAATCCTTGTTTCAGATCGTGTTTCTAGTAGGGTTTTAAAAAAGATCTGGGATCACATGTTCCTTTGAGAAAACCCTATCATCATCAGACTGATGGTCAATATGAGAGGACTATTCAAGTTTTTTATGATATGTTATGATCCTATGTTTTGGATTTCAGTGGTTTATTTAAGAATCATATGGAACTCATGGAGTTTCATATAATAATAGCTTCCTAGAATCGATCTAAATGGAACCTATTGAGACTTTTTATTGAATATAATTCTGTTAACCTATTTGTTGGTTGGAGGTAGGTGATTCAACACTTGTTGGGACTAGTATCAATTAGGAGAAATCTGAGAAAGTTCAATTGATCAGAAAGGGGTTGGTGACTACATATAGTAGACAGACATCATATGCTGACCATCAGAGACGACCTCTATAATTCAAGGTTGGTCATCATGTTTTCCTCCGGATGCTTCCTAGATTGGGGAAATGTTGTATGAAGGAATAGGAAAATCTATCACCTAGGTTTTTCGATTTGTTTGAGATAGTGGTAAGGGTCAGTCTAGTGGCATACCATTTAGCCCTTCCATAGTGCTATAGTGACATGCATGACATGTTCAACATGTCACAGCTTCAAAAATATCATCCAAACCCATCCCATGTGATATATATAATAGGAATTTAGATTTTTTATGATGCTTCCTTTAAGGAGCATATGATAGGGGTTGTTAATCATAGTGATAATTATCTTAATGGTAGAACTATACCATTGGTTTGAGTGTAGTGGAAGAATTGGTGAGTTAAAAAGGATACCCAAGAGAGGGAGTCTGATATGCGAACACAATGGCCAAAATTATTTGCTGATACCTCATAATGATTCTTGGAGAAGCTTGGGGATGAGATGTTATATGGTCGGGATGTTGTAAAATACTATATTTTTTAGGAATTTATCTCTTTGGGTTTTTTTTGAACCTTGGTGACTGAGTCTTATTTGGAGACACATAGATTTTTTTGGGGAAATGACTTGAAGTTTAGGGATGTATGATTGTTAGAATTAATGGAATCTAGGTATAAATGGGTCAAGTGTTATCACAGGTTCTTGGTATGTCTAGAAGCTTTAAAGGGGTTTCAGGTTGTTTATAAGGAAAATAGGCTGAAAATCATTTTCAGAACATTTACATTCCATATAGATAAATTAAATGTCATGTAATGTTTGGTTTCTTTAATATTTAGCCGAGGTGACGATTTTTTCAGGGTATACCATTAAAAATATTTACACAATTTGTAACTTAATAACATGTCATGTAATTCCCTAACCTTCTAATTTAAAGTATGTTGTGTAGACCATTTTACCATGAAACTATGTGAAAATATTCTCCTCTCGACCTAGGGTGATGTTACATGAATTTTTGGAGTGCAAACCTACCTTATATATGTTCCAATAATGTGACCAATCCCTAGTAAATATTTTTTGTTTGGTTTTCCCTTCTACCCTTTATTTCTCATACCATTATGGTGTAATCCCTTAACCATGTTCATTGTTGGTTTTGATCTAGTAACCTCTTTACAATCATCTTCACCTTCTTCCACTTGGGAGTTTACTATTGGAAGAATTTCATTCTTTATCAGTTATGGTAGGGGGTCTAAATTTTAACCCTATGGTTTGATATTTCCAAGTATATGAAATATTGTGATTGTACCAACATAACATGAATATTAATTAATTAAATAATTAATGGTATTATTCCTTGGAGTCTATTGGTTCTAATTGGGTTTTGAACTAGCTTATGTTTACCCATTGGTTGAGAGAACCTTGAATATAATTGAATTTGTTAATTGCTTAAAGTGTGTTTAACATGACATGGAACCTTAGGTGATTGATTGAAATAGAATCCCTAAGTTATGGATTACTACTTATTGATTAATTTTGATCAATTATCATATAAATGAAAGAGTAAATAAAAAGTAAAATAGAAATTAAAATAATTAACCATTGTGACTTATGATGTGATATTGTGATATCCATGCTGTTATGACAGGACATGAGATCCATGTTGAAATGATTATATATCGGGCATGGACCTAGAACATGCACACTTATATTCTATAATGCTGATATTGAGTGGGATCAACCCAGTCCTATTCTATAATGATTATAGTGAGCTATCTAAGCCCACTCCCATCCTATAAAGATTTTATCCAAATGTTGTAATGCTGAAAGGGATTTGACCTGGATTGTTGTTATTATACCATGGTTATATGGCTGTGGATGGAATGGTTCTGAGATCTGATCAGAGATATTCTGAAATGAATCCGAATCATATTATTATACCATGGTTATATGGTTGGGGTTTTCATGGTTGTGAGTCATGCTCAGAGATATTCTAGCATGGAGCCAAAGTAGTCTGTTCTTGTATCGTATTAATTTTTGAATTAATTAATACACCTGTTTATCTTTTTTTTTCAAACACTTGTTATCATACTATTTGTATTTAGATATGGTGATATCAAAAAAATGAGTTATAATCACACCCTATTAGTTCCAATGTATGGTACCTGAGCAGATTATATGGATGTAGGTTTGGACAAGGGAAAATGAACTTGTTGTTGATTGTTTCATTGCTGGATGGGATGGAGTTTGGAGGTGGGGCCGATTTGAGGTTTGGTATTGGGGAATATTGAGTCCTTATTTGAGATTTCAATAATTTTTCTATTTTTATCTATAATTATATTTAGTTACATTCTAGGATGTCATTAAATTATTAAATTATTATTTATTGGATGTTTAGTTTTTTTCTGTTGTATTATATTATTTCCATTATTTCTATACTCTGATATTTGTTTATTATTATTGACTATTTTCTACTATGTTTTAAACTTTGAATCCAAGGGGTATAGTCTCCCTATTATACTTATCTCACCCATGATGCTAGTATGAAGCCTCAGACATACTGGGAGGTGTGCTTGAGGTCTTATAACCAACCCTTTCTTGCCATGTGGGAGAGTGACAGATTGGGGGATGTTACAACAGATAGAAGATGATGAGTGTTAATAAAATTATACCTCATTTAAGGTCTCCCACACATAAACACCTATAAAAATTTATAACACACCAAATTCCAATTCATGGAAAGATATAAACATCCCATACAATAAATAATCTCAAAAAATAGTAAAGAATCATATTGAACCATGGGAAACAAAAACAAAACCACAATAATAACATTGATAGAAGACTCCCTAATACCTCAAAAACATCATCATCACTGTCAATAAAATTAGAACCTGAGCCACACCCAATGGCCACCAAGAATACCCAATGAATTTGTACAAAATCCAGACTCAATACGCCGAACCAAAGCATTCCCCAAACCTTGTCTCCTGTATGATCTCGAACTGGCATCTTCCACCAAGCATCCACCACCTCAGAGATCACAATAATAAAATAGAAAATGATGTTTTCCATATATAGATGAAACTAGAATGTCAATATTGGGTTTTAACAAAAACAATGTTAAAAACATGATTTTAATACTTTTTTTCCCAAAACTAACATTAAAAAAATTTTGTGGAGATTTTTAATTTTAGTCTTTCAAAAACTATGTTTAAAAATAAAATTTAAAATCATGAAAATTTGATATATCAATTCTCCTAAATGATAAAATTTAAATTTTTAAATTTCCACCTAAAATTTGTAATACTTCATTTCACCTTTTCAATCATGATATATATTTTTTCACCCTATGCCTTTATTTGTTTCAAATCAACTTCTTTGATTTTATTTTGGTTTCACTAGTTATTCATTAAATGATTTAAATATGATATTTATAATTATTCTCCCATTATTTAATTTATTTATTATTATTTTTCTTAATCAATATACATGTTCATGATTCATTTGTTTACGATAAGGAATAAATTTTTAGATCAAATTAAAAATATAAAGCAAATTGATGAGAGTTATAAGCCCGAGTCTAAAATACCTTATAAGCCACAAATTTTGTTTCTAAAAAGTTATTTCCTAAAAAGAGAATTAAGATGAAAAATACCACAAAAATTATGGATATTAAGCTGAAGCTTTATGTTTCTTTTCTTTGATTTTGGTTTCTGTGATTTTCAACTTTATTGATCTTGTATTTTATTTGAAGTGGGTAATCATAATTGTAATTTTTTTTAAAAATATAAACTTTTAATGTTATTTATTTAATATCCTGCATTAAAAGTGAATTTTAATATTCTCTATAAAAAAAACTTGATGTTAAAAGTGACTTTAAAAACTAGTTATAAAAAACCCAACATTAAAAGTGACTTTTAATGCCAGTTATTGAATAAATGATGTTAAAAGTATTTAAAAATAATTATTTTAATGTATTTTTTAATAGAAAATGTTAAACAATTTATTTTACTACATCAATTACATTATAATCACCTAAAAAAATGTTAAAAACATAAAAAAAAAGACATTGAAAACATATTTTTGTACTTATGAGATATTATAATTAACTCCACCGTGATGAAATAAAAGTTTCTTAAAGTACTAATCTAGTATAGAATACCATTCTCCTGGTTCTTGTTTTAACCCATAAATAATATTCTTTAGTTTACATACTTTTATTTTATCTTCATGAATAAGAAAACCATATGGCTATTTAAAGTACACTTCTTTTTTAAATAAATTCACTAAGGAATACATATTTTTTGTCCATCTAGAAAAACTTGAACCTATTTACACTGATATAGCCAAGAATAATAAAATCATTTCCATCCTAGATACTTAAAAAAAATGTTTTATCTATATCCATACCTTTATTTAGGGAGTATCACTTGAACATAGTTCATGTCTTTTTCTAAATAACTATTTCTTATTAATTTAGTTTATTTATGGAAAAACCATTTGGTCCTGATGACATGATTATATGCTGACCTTGAAACAATATACCATGTTTTATTTTTATTTATATTTTCAAGTTCTTTATGCATCACCATGACCCGATTCCCACCATCATTTCCCTCTTTAAATCAATTTTTCCTCTATCTGAGATACCAATTAAGTTTTAAATATAAAGACTTCATATACCTTATTTTCACTAGATCCATCCAATAATCAATGATATTCTAATCATTAAATTTATCTTTGTTTCTCTACTTATCTATAGTTACTGATCTAAATTAATTTTATGCATTATAGATTTATTCTTTATAATCATCATCAGTACCTTGTTCCCCAATAAGATACCCCACTCCCCATCACTTTCCTCTAGAATTTTCTCAACATTTTAATGAATATTCTTGTTATTTTTTATCATAGTGAAATATTTTATTTTAAAATTATTTCTATACTATATATTTAAAAAAAATTATGACTTGATCTTGGATTAGTTGCTAAGAAAAATATATTAATATCCATTAGATCCAGACTCATTTTATTTCTCTTTATTGAGAATACTGAACTTACTTCTGAATATTGAAAACTATTTAAAATTGTATTTTTCTTGTACCACATCTGGTTTTGTGTATTTTATTATTCTAGACATAAGAATTCCCTATTGTCAATATAAACACATGTCAAGACTACATACTTCTAAAACTTATATCGTAGGTATTTATTAATAAGCATCATTATGGTCATGTTTGTTATGGTCCAATTTCTACTCTCAAACACACCATTTTGTTGAGGATTTTGAATCACCAGGGATTGTCACCTTATCCAATACTTCTTGGAATAATCTTCTATCTATATTCTGGTAAACTCTATGACATTACCAGTCGAGAGTTTAAGATTTTTCTATCTAGTTATCTTTTAATCCTTCATATGATACTAAGTAATATAACTAAACACATCATACTTGTGTGTAATCACCATCAGCCATGTCATCACACTAACATAATAAATTAATAGAATATAATACCTCTTTTTATCAGTTATTATTGGTGATATCAGCCCACAAATATCAATATGAACAAATTCTAGAAACCATGTTGGATTTTTTTCCTTCATATTATATATCTTTTGAGTAATATTTCCCTCTTGATAGAGGCCACATGTGTGATTATGATCACATGATAGTACTGAGATATCATGAGCTCTATCATTCATCACAAGATCTTCCAAGTATTTTTGGATCAAATGGTCAGGAATGTTTTTTACTAAAAAAATTAAAATTTTCTTCCATGAATGGGAATCATATATCATCTTCTCCCCTAATAAGGTAGAGATTCCATTTCATGTGATTACCTTTCATTACAATATCACTATCCTTTCCATTGATTATACAAGTCTTATTTTGAAAAATCTATTGCATGACCCCATTGACATAGTTTAGTTACACTTATAAAGTTGAGACCAAGGCTTTGAATAACCAAGAAAACTGCATGCCTTGTTTATTTGCCTCCAATTTTGGCTTTTAAATATCTAATCATCCTTAATATTTCATCACATCCAAATATGATGAAATCTTCCTTATCATATTTGATGTATGTGACAAGATCAATAATTCCAATCATATGGGAAGCGTATTCACTATTAAGGATCCACAATTCAACTTGATCTGTTTATTTTAGGGAAATCTACAAACCACCCCCTTCCCAACCCTTTTATTTTTTATCCATGTATTTAAATTAAAAATTTATGATGATTGATATATTTTATCATCCTATGAATATGATTGAAAAACATCATCTTGAAAAGTGAAAATTTTATTTTTCATGTATTACCCGCTTGAGGATTCCTTGCGTTTCTATGTATAAACACTTTAGGTATCCATAGGCACATTCTTATACGTCATCATTGATAAATACCTAACTAAATATCTATATACCCCACACTATATGTAGTAACCATCTAAATCATACTTGGAATATTGAACATTCTTGGATAACGTTTTTCTCCTATGCCCTCTAACACCTCTTGGCTAAATAGAACAGACATTTTGAGAATTCCCCAACCTTACATAGAAATAATACTTGACTTGTGGTGTAATCTTGTGTATATTTCCTTCATCACCATTTTTATTTTGGTTTATTTGAGTATTATAATTATGGGTCACTTCCAAATTAACCTTCAAATTTAGAGTTTGTTCTTATGGATTGGAATCAACCAATGATACATTTTTCTTATGATCAAGCCCCATACTAGCCTTTTTGTAATGTCCTAGTTCTGGGGGCCTCCTAAGGGTGCCCCATACCCAGTTGGTCCCATGAACTCAATTGAATTTCCCCAAACACCAGAGGTTACTGAATAGCAGCGAGGAACAAGGTCAAATAGTGGGGAAACTATTCCCTCATTGGTAGAGTTTACAAATCAAAATAACAAATTAGTAAACAATAGTAGAAGTAGAAATACCATACAATAGAAGTAAACGGTGGAAGACTGATAGTAATAAAACAACTCGAGCATATATATAAATGATTAAAGTAACACGTGTCTAGGAAAGCATCTAAACAAGTCACAATACTAGAAATATAATGATAAAAAACAGTACAAAAAAGCAATAAACTCCAACAGCATCACAAGCCTCAGCTTGGTCCCGTTCTCTCCATTTCCAATAGAAATCAGGTACCTGACGAGGAAGGGAGATTTACCTTATATATACCTACAATAAAATAATATGTTTTAGCCCAAAAGCTTGACCCAAATAGGGTGTGAGATGAATCCGAGTAGGAAACCTCCAAAATATTTAGGCCTAACTGTCAATGAATATATATATCAGGAAATATATAGAAATTAAGTAATAAACATGGAAGTACTAGAAAGTAAAAAATTCTATAGTTTCCAATTACATTCATTTACATTTATTAATTATTCAATCCATTGAATAATGTAACCTCGGGATCTAGTCTAAGCTTTGTATCCCCCTATATAATAGTAACAATAGACATCTCAAAAGACCATCTAAACAACCAAGTAATACAGAGTCCAAGCTTGTGCTTTGGCTTGGAAGAATCTTCATAGTCATTAAATTATTCACAACAACCCTCTGGGAAAGCTCTCATGGTCTATCCACTTTTGTTTAACATATCAATAATCAAAATACAGATGACCAACTAGGCAGATTTAATGGTCAATACGCTTGGGTCAACATGGCATCAATTAATTATAAACGACCTCCGGGTAGCTCTCACTGTCAATACCCCTGAGTCCACATAACATAAATAATCAGAAACAACCTCCTAGGTAGCTCTCATAGTCAATACCCCTAGGTCAAAATCTACACCAAGGATCTCATGGTCCTGTGTAAATAACATGGAAACCCCCACAGTTTTCCTAGTCCAAGGATCTCACAGTCCATTGGAAGATCAACAATGTAGATATCATAACAAGAAATCACATGTAATATATAACTACTACATGACTAACATTCTCAATAATAACACATGAAATTCATATAATCAATAAACTCCATCCTAAAAAATTCAAGGCATGGAAACATGGTGTGCCTCATAGGAAAATTATTCCAAACATCCATAAATAGCCAGACAAGGGAACACACCCATGGGGTGTCCCATAACAAGGTATAAAACCTTAAGCATAAGAAATCACTTTCTCAAACAAAAAAACCATAACAGGTATTAAACAGGGTCAAATTACAAAATAATCAATACCTCAAACATGGGTATTCATAACTTTATCCAAATACAATAAAAGAAAGGCACAAACCCCCAACCTTGATGTTGTGCAATGAACACTATTGAACGTCTGCTCTTGAATCGGCCTAGAAAGATGTAGATCTATGAAAAGGATAAAAATAATCAACCATGAATAACTCATGAGAGAGAAGGAATTATGTAGAAAGGATCTATTTAAAGTGAAAATTCACTAGTGGGAATCCAACACACCTAACAACATCTCAATAAGAGCTCGGACGGAGAATCGGTAGGAGCTCGAAGTTCTTCAGTCGTTTGTCGCTCTCCTGTACGAACCAAGGGGAGAAGAAGTTTTTTTGGAGATGAGATGCTACCCCACTCTGACTCATAAATTAAAAAGAAAATTACATGACATGTTTATTTAATGTTCACGCCATATACTAGCCTCAACCATCCCCCTCTTTAGGCAGTTTTACAGGTCACCTACATGAGCATGTATTTAGCTATTACATGGCTTGTACACGGCTACACGCGGCAACTGGGTACACAACGTGTACTCAAAAGTACATGGTGTGAACTTATAAAATTTCACAATTCTTCATTTTTCCTCAAAAACAACCCAGAATAAGGATCCATACCCAAAATAGAGATTCGATTTCTTACAAACTTCCCCCCCTAAAGCAAATCGTCCTTGAATTTCCCTTCCAAGGGTGGTGAATAAGAAACTTCAAATAACCCTGGACACTATGATCGTACTTCAGACTCCCTCTCTAAAATCTTGTCCTGTACTCTCCCATGCTTCCAGAGAATCCATACCAGAGGAACAGAACGAACACAGAGAACCTTCGTGATGTGATCCACAATCTAAATAGGGTACTCCTCGAAGGATGAATCCACCTCCAACTAAACCTCCTAGGTTTGGAAAAAATGATATGGGTCTAAAAAGTAACATCATAGCTGAGAAACATGAAAGATGTCGTGCATATCCTGGTACCTCTGATGTAACTGCAACCGATAGGAAACCGACATGACTCTCTCCAAAACCTCAAATGACCCGACGTATCTCAGTGAAAGATTCATTTGTCTCCTAATCCTCCTATATACCAACCTCGGCGTGACACATAAGAAAACCCGATCTCTGACCTTGAACTCTATAGGTCACCTCCATCGATCAACATAATATTTTTGGTGATATTATGCAGCTCCATCCTCTTCCAAATTAACTGCACCTGCTCTGTGGTCTCCTAGACAAGATGAGGTCCCATAATAGCTTCCTATCCTGACTCCATCCAACATAGGGGTGATCAACATGACCTATTTTACAAAGACTCATAATGTGACATCTGTATCGTCACTTGAAAACTATTGTTGTAGGAAAAATCCACTATGGGTATGTGTCTCTCCCAAGAGCCCCCAAAATCGAGGACGCATGCTCGTAGCATGTCCTCTAAAACCTGTATCATGCGCTTGGACTGGCCATCAGTCTGGGGGTGGTAAACTATACTCAGAAGTACCTATGTACCCAAATCCATCTATATTCTATGCTAGAAATGATAATTAAAATGGGTGTCTCCGTCTGAAATGATAGATTGTAGAACCCCATGCAAACGTATAATATATCGGATGTACAACCTTCCAAGATCGTCAACACTGAAGGTTTACTTAATCGGTAAAAGTGTGTAACCTTCGTGAGTCTGTCAGTAATAAGCAATAACCCAAACCACATCATTCCCTAGAGGTGACCTCGGTAAACCCGTCAAGAAATACATCGCGACATCATTCCATTTCCACTCAGGAAAGGGTAACTGCTATAAAAGCCCTACTAGTTGATGATGCACTACCTTCACCTACTAATAGGTGGAACATCTCATAAAAAACTAGTTATATACTTCTTCATACTCGACCACCAATACTGACAGTGTAGATATCAATAAATCTTGGTGACCCCAGGATGAACTACCCAAAATGAGGAATGGAAATATCCCATCAACTCCTCACATATGTCTACTGAAAACTTTACACGCCCATGAAAACGCAATATCTCATCATCGTCTATGGTCCACCCAGGAGTAGGGTCCTCACCTGACACAGTCTCCCATAGGACTAGGCATTCGTAATCTGATAACTTCCTCTTTCATAATCGATCTAGTAGAGTAGAGGTAACAAATATAGAAGAATGAAATGTCTACCCTTGTATATCATGAACCTTCAAATTCCTCTCATAGAATAGATCCATTAGCTTCTACTCACTGTAGGCCACCTGAACTACATGTATCTGAGTCCTCATGGTCAACGCATTAGCCACTGTGTTTCCTTTCCCAGACATGTAGGCAAAATCAAAGTCAAGAGACTTAAGGCACTAAACCCACCTTTGTTGTATAAAATTTAGATCACTCTAAGTAAAGATATACTTGAGACTTTTGGGGTTAGTGTATACCACAAAATAATCCCCCAAAAGATAATGTCTCCAACATCGTAAAGCATGATCAAATACAGGCAAATCGAGATCATGCATTAAGAAATTCCTCTCATGTGGACTCAACTGTCGAGACTCATATGCAACAACTCCTTTACACAACATAAGAACTACTCCCAAAATTATACATGATGCATCGTATTAAATGGTGTAACTCTTTTCCAGATATGGAAAAATTAGTATCAGTGTTGAATTCATTCTCCCTTTTAGCTCCTAAAAGGATGAATCGTAGGAATATGTCCACAAGTACTTCACACCCTTCTTAGTCAAGACCATAAGTGGAGCTTCTAAGTGTGAAAGGTCTTATATAAAGCTCCAGTACTAACTATCTAGACCTAGAAAACTTTCTTACCTCAAAGATGTTCTTCGGATGCTCCCAGGAAACTACTGATCTCACTTTCTCTGGGTCTACTGATACTTCTGTATCCAAGATAACATGACCCAATAAGTAAATATAGTCCATCCAAAAGTGTCATTTTGAGATCTTAACATATAATTGATGCTCTCTCAATGTACTCAATACGATCTCAAGATGGGTGGCATGGTCATGTCAGGTGTGAGAGTACACCAAGATATCGTCCATGAGGATTACTACAAATGAAACCAAGTAAGGATGGAACACTTGGTTCATCAGTGTCATGAAAACTACTAGCGTGTTCATGAGACTGAACAACATAAACAAATACTCGTATATACCACACCTTCTCTGAAAGTCTTTAAGAGGTATATCAGATGGTCTAACACACAACTGATGATAACTGAGTCTCAAGTCAATCTTCAAGAACACATGGGATCCTCAAAGTTGATCAAAGAGATCATCAATCCTCTGTAAGGGATATCGGTTCTTGACCCTCAACTAGTTTATCTTCCAATAGTCCACAAAAATTCTAAGGGTACCATCCACCTTTTTGTCCAAAAGAATAAGAGAAGTACAGGTTCAGATGAAACCCTTCACCAACAGCTCCTCTAACTACTTCTTGATCTATTTTAACTCTAGTGAAGGCATCCTATAAGGAGGAATGGACACTGGTGCCACTCCTAGAACAAGATCAATAGAGAAATCTACCTCTATTTATGTAGGTAGACCTGAAAATTCATCTGAAAAAACATCCCTGAAATGATCCACCACTAGAGGAAAGTCCATCTATGAAGTCCCCTGGTCATCCTGATATAAACTAGAAATTTGGGCCGTAATTCCTCCCAACCCATGATGCTCAGGTCCATCTCTGCTCACCTAGACATCCTATTCTACATTTTTTAGAAAAGACCTGCCCTTTTTTGACGTGGAGCTCACCCTGTGGCGATAGAATTCAACGAAGGCCTGAAAGGTGACTAATCAATCCATTCTAAGAATGAAATCAAATCCTATCATATCTAAGACATAGAGGTCCCAAAAGAAGTTACACCCACTAAAGTCAAGAGGTAACTCCTTTCATTGATGTACACTAGCCATCCTAATCCCCAATAGAGTTTCTAGCATCATAACATCTTCATAGGTAAAGATACAGAGCCTAAGGATCTCCATAATAGAAATAGATATGAAACTATGGGAAGCCCCTATATTAAAAATTATAGTAGCTAAAACTGAGGCAATTAGAATCATACCTCAAACCATAGAGGGTCCAGGATCCTACTCCTACTGGTTCTGATTCACTACAAAAGTATGATCTATACTGTGACCTTGAAAACCAACATGACGAACTTGAGCTGATCCACCCTACTATCGCTGAAAACCTATCGTCTGGCTACCACACATCCATGACTACGTCCTCGGCCTAAACAGCTTGATGAACTCTAGTTTCTTGACTAAAGATAAATTGGTGGTCCTTCTCTTGAACGTAGATTCATAACCGATCCCCTCTCACTAGTTGTTGGAAAAAACTGGCAAAAAAATCTAAAGATGACCCATATTTCCATAATATTGGCACTCAACTATGTCTCTCGGGCACTGTGGTCTCATGTGCCCACTCTTTTCGCAATGGTAGCTCCTCAAATAGAAACCTGTAGATACATCCCTACTACTAGAATCACCATGTAAAATGTATCTACAACACTTCCTATTATAAAACGAAGGAGTACAATCCATGGATGCTAAACTGCCCTGGCTTGCAGATCCAAACTCTCCCAGATTACGCTCGGTAATTAGCACCTGTTTCACTATAGCTTTCACTAAAGTCATCTTAAAAACATTCACCTGTGATCTGATGTCATACCTGAGACCATCCTCAAATATCATAGCCAAAGATAACTTGTCACCCCCCAAAAGAGGTGTGAATCACTGAAGCTTTATAAAATGAGAAGAGTAATCGATCACTGAAATAGCGCCATACTACAAATACATGAACTATCAGGCTCGATCATCCCTCAACATCTCAGGGAATAAGTAGTCATAAAAGGTCCTATGAAACTATTACAAAGACATATCCCGATGACATCCCACCTGTGATACAACATCTCACTATCTCTTGGCAGAATCACATAGAATATACATCGCGAGATTCATCCTCCTCTATAGAGGCATCTCTAGATGCTCGAATATGGAACAAATGGACTCCAATCATGAATCTACAGCCAGTGGTCCTCCCTCCCCTAAGAAAGTGGGAGGATGTTGCTACTAGAACACCCTCATCAACTCCACCATAGTCGGGGTAGGATGCGATGCTCCCTGAAAAGTCTACATCAACCTCATAAAGTCTTTACAGAACTATACATCAGCACTTGTGTCTGGTATAATAGCTAGTGCCAAGACGAGCATAATGGGAGGATATGATGGTAGTCCCTGATCTACCATTTTCATTGTTTGATCATTGCCCTGTATCTAGCATACAAACTGAGGACATCTTGGTGCCATGACTCTGAATGGTCAAGCGCACACCTCATTTTAAGATTATCAAGGATAGTAACTTAGAAGTGAAAGAAAGTAACAGGAGAAGAAAACATTCAAGTTTTACAAAATAGGGTTACCCAACATGTATAAAATCTACATGATGTGTTCCCTTAATATTTTAACATAGCGTGTAACCCTACCCATACTGGTCATGTAACACCCCTTACACATGGTACATTGCTCCTAAGACACGGTGTGTACTTGAATTTTACCTCCTACCAAAGTAATTCAACACGACTCGAACCACACAATTCTCTCCCAAGTAAAACTACACGGCATGGTCACCCATGACATGACGTGTACCAATTAAGGTCACTCCACCTGTGTTGTTCGTCACACGGCCAGATACATGGTTGAATCTACACGGTATTCATAAACGAGTCACAGTGTGTACAACCTATGTTTCATCCACCCGTATCATTGGTCACACAACCAGATAGACAGTTCTTTACAATCGAGTGTGTACAATATAGACTTGGTGTGTTATACCGAAAGTTTCCCAACCCTGTGTCTCTGCTCACACAGTCATTCATATGGTCAAGAATTACACGATGTGCACTCCTTGTATAAAACATGTACTCTTAGTAAACAATGTGTACTTAAGAAAAGTCATTTATTCCAGAACAAAAGAACATATGGCATGTGTTCATAACACAACACACCGTGTTGTCTGGGTTTTCAGACAGTAAGCCTCTGAAACTTCTTCATAACTCTTAAAACATAAAATTTTATCCAATTTATGAAAAATTCTGACCCGTAAGAGCCCATTATACTCGAGAATCAAATTTTGGAATCCTTTTTCACATCATAGCTTGACAGAATTAAATTAACGTTTAAACATTATTCACAAAATTCCGATCCAAGGGGGCCCATAACACCTCAGGGACCAAATTTTGGAATCCATTCAAATTAAACTTTACATATCCCTATACATTATCAAAATATCAAATATTCTATTACTAAATCTATCATAACAACATGCATAACTAGCACCACAGCTATCACAATAGCATGAAATCAGTAATACATCCTAAATGGAATAATAAGAATGCATGACATGTGATCTCTAGAAAGTTCCTATATGATGCATGAGATGGAATACCCCCATCTCATTGGGTTTCAACAGAAATAGAACCAAAATTATATAAATCATAATATCACAAAATAATTGAATCACCCAATGGTGAAATCAAATCAACTGTAACTATTTAAAAACCAGAAAATTGAAATATTTGAGGTAACTTGGCTTTTCCCTGTACACGGGTTAGCTACTCCTGGGCACAACTTATTACCAACTACCCATTTTTTATTATCCCTATCTTCATGCTCCAAATAGTAAGAAAAAATTAGAAAAGAACCCCCTCTGATACTACTTTGTAATGTCCCGATTCTGAGTGCCGCCCAAGGGTGCCTTGTACCCGATTGGTCACATGACCTCAAGCGCATTTCCCCAAATGTCAGAGGCTGCCGACTATCAGTGAGGGACAAGGTCTGATAGTGGGGAAACTAAGACCTCATTGGAAGAGTATACAAAGAAGAATAATAAATAGTAAACAATAGAAGAATAAGTAATACCATACAATATAAGTATACAATGGAAGACAGATAATAATAAAACAACTGGAGGGTATATATAACTGATGCGTGTCACATGTGTCAAGGAAAGCACCCAAACAATTCAAAATTATGGAAAAACAATGCTAAACCCCAGTATAGAAAATAAGTAAACTCTAACAGCATCGTAAGTCTCATCTTGGTCCCATGATCTCCAGCTCCAACAACAATCAAGTACTTGATGAAAAAGGGTGCTTGCCCTTATCTATACCTGTAACCATATAATCTGTTTGGGCCCAAAATAATAACCCAAATAGGGTGTGAGAAGAATCCCAATAGGACACCTCCAAAATCTTTATGCCTAACTATCAGTGAATAGATATAGTATGGAATATGAATAAATGTAGCAATAAACTAAGAAGTACTCAAAAGTAAACAATCTTATAGTTTCCAATTACATTCATTTGCATTTATTAATTATTCAATCAATTGAATAATGTAACCTAGTGATATGGTGTAACGCCCTGACCCCATTTACCCAGAGTTGGTGCATTATTACATAACATTGGCATGATCACAAAAGATCAACTCTCGAAAGACCGATTAGTTTAGTAGCCTTGGAATAACTAGATACATTCATAAAGTTTACATTACATCATAAAGTGAAAACTACAACAACATCTTGTCTCCACACTGATATACCCTTATAATATCCCTGTAGGTCATTCATAAAATACTTCTTCACATCTTGGGAAAAATGAAACATAGAAAGGGGTGAGCTCAAATTCCCAGTAAGGATAACAACATAGCAGAAACTTTCATAAATAAGAATAAACATTTATGGTAATGTATAACTAAAACAAAATCCTTTTAAACTTGAACTTCAACATAATATGGTAGAAATAAAATGAAATAATGCCATTAAATTATTCACATGGATATTCTACTAGTCAAATGATCACATGCAATATCAATAACCATTTTCAAAATGATGGAATGCATAATGCCATACTATCATAACCACGTAGCCAAGGCCTCGTTCCAATACTACAAATAAGATTTTGTCAAGGCCTCATGCTCAGACTCTAGTTTGTCTCATGAGACCTATCGATGCATTGAGGAGCTATAGTAGGCTCCACCCATCACTTACTAAGTCCAATGCATTCCTCATATGAATATGTTTAAACAAAACATAAACATTAATATTAAAACTAGCATACGAAATGTAAATAATTTCTCCATAAACCATGAATGGTGTAAAAATAACACATCCACATTCAAACATATCACAAAACCTTCAATAAAATATGGAAGTTTTGTATCATAATAAATCAACTTCAAATAATCTTAAAATCCATCAAAGGATGTTGACATAGATGAAATCAAAACTATTTGAGAGAAATCTCTCTTTTTTTGAAATCATTTAAAAGTAAAATAATTATAAAATAAAACATTTACTTTGAAAATATTCTTATAAGCTTGTAAGGGAAGCTTCAAAGATTTTACAATGGTGGAAAATAGCCGCACCCGCCGTATAAGTTAAAAAAAGACATTCTTACCTTAATTTTGTCGAAGAGGTTAAAAGGACCTTGTTTGGAAAACAACTTAAAGATTCCTTTATAAACTTCTTATAAAAAGTCAAAAAAGGGTATAAATGACTTTAACCCATATTCTGTAAAATATTACGAATGTTTTGAAATACATTTTTAGGAAACATGGATGTGGATGATAAAGAGGTCCCGTAGATAATTACGTATAAACAACCTCAGATAATGAAGAGATTGTGAAATAAACCCTTACCTTGTAATTTTCCTTGGTTGAGGGTAGGTTAACCTCCTATATAATGGTTAAATAATTGTTATTAAATTATAAAAGAATAATATACATTAATATGATATCATATATGATCTTTTAACATTGATTTGTTAATAATATCTTAGTATTATCATCATTTCGAGTGTTAACATATTCGTTTTTTCTTTATATTCTTTGTTATGTGAGCCATATTTTTTATGGATGGGATGTATATTATTAATATCCAGAATTATATAATGTCTCTAAAATTTATTTTTAATCATCAAATAAAATTTAGTCTTGAATGGATACGATGGGGAATGAATCTCATCACGTTCATGGAGACGGTAATCTGTACATACGCACGAGTGACAATATCATTATTTTGAAATTAAAATAATATATAATTGGATGATATATACTATATAAAGAATAATTATAATGTTATATTTATTATTTACATCAATTACATATCATTATCATACCCATCTAAATAATAATGTTTTTGAATAACAATCACACCACGACGTGGAGACGGTAAACCGTACGTACGTACATATGGTGACATGTCATTCAAAGGATGGATAGAATACTGAATATGGTTTTAACATATTTATAATAACATCACATTATATAGAAGATACTGGAGTTATTATTTTAGAAAGAAAATAACAACGAAAGAAGAAGTTGAAGAAGAAAGGAACTTGAAAAATGGGGGTGAAAACATTACCTCTTCTTTGGGTTATTTTTTCTGATTTGATCAAAAGGGCCCCTTAGGTTGGCTTTATGATCAAAATAAGGCCTCTAGGTTGAAGTGAGGGAAGTTTAGAGAGTATTTGGGAAGGTTTTGGCCGAACCAAAAGGCTTTGAATGTATGAATAATTGGTTAGAAGTGGTGTCCTTTTATAAGGGGGAGGAGAGGCTCTTTAGGAAAAACTTAAATTATTAATTTATAATAAATTCATATTCGGTTTCTAATGGCTCCAAGGTGCATTATTAAAAGTATAAGGTGGGTATGAGTCTAAATAAATTCAAACAATAGATTTTAGACAGGTTTGGGTCCTTATCTTTTAGTTTTAACTCTTAGTTAATTAGATTGACATTTACTATGTCACTTTGTATTTTTATATTATATAGTTAATAAACTTACTATATTCATCCAAGCGACCCACAAGTGGTCTATTAATGAAAAAAATATCATGATATAAGTCCTTTGGATGAACCTTATATTTTTAGGAATATAATATCAATTAATAATATAATACTTGTTTTAAAAACTCATTTATGTCAATTTTGACAATATTTAATAATTGATTTTTGTTAAAGTCTTAACAACTTTATTAATTCTTAAAATAATAATTTAAGAAATCCTATCATGTCATATTAAACAATAAAATTCATTTATGTCATCTAAACTTTCAAATTATTTTTATTTTAACATTTATAATACCAATTATTTGATTCTTGCATTAATAAAGAAAATATTGTATCATTATTGTGTCATAAATAAATTTAATTATTCAATGTCTAAAAATTATAAATAAATTACCATTATGTATTAAATATTTTTATATTTCTAATGAATATTTATAGTTGAAAATACAACATATATAACTCTATGTAAAAATTGTTTTTCTAAAAGATATATGCTTATGTCATTTTTGTATTTACTTTTACTTAATTAATATAAAGTGTCATTATCACTTACAAGGGGCTCCATGAGGTCCCAAAATTGACCCAAAGATGTCCCTGGTCAGACATGTATCAACCAATAGGGCTAGGACACGTTTTATGGTAAATTAATATTATTATAATATTATTTTTTACCCTTATTTACCAGATTTACCCTTTAACCATAGTAAATACAATATTTACCGAAGTAATTATTCAAAATATCTAAAAATAAAAGTTACCAATTTACAAAATTTAGACCTCCTAATTCCAAATATGGAATCCATATTTATAAATTCAAAACATATAAGTGGTAGAAATTAATTTAAAATTAATTCCTGTTGTTAAAACAAAAAGCTTTTTTTTAAGAGATAATAACTATCAAAAGATTGACAGTTGTTTATGTCCGGTTTAAATGTGAAATTATGTCCAATGACCAAAATTGTATTAAATGGTAAAAATATATTCTAAATATACTTTAAAACCACTCAAATTCATAATTTATCACTATTAATTATTTTGATTAAAAAAGTTGTTTTTAATTGAAATTTAGTAATTTTCACTATTCATCAAAATATAAAAGTTATCCAAAAAGTACCAAAATTTTAACCTAGGCTAATTTTAATATTCAGAATTAAAAAATGAAGTCCATTTTTAGAGATAAAATTTATAAAATTTCAAAAAGTGAGTATTACTATTCATAACGACTACTTTGATTGGTCACAGTGTGTTAGAATCTCGAAATTGCGTACAATGCAAGCTATTGCATTATTCAAAGGGAAACATACCGTGGAATCTTGGGGTGTTACATATGCCCTAAGATTTGTATCCCCCGATATAACAGTAACAACAGATGTCTCAAAATAATATCTAAACAACCAATAAAGATAGAGTCCAATCTTGTGATTTGGCTTGGCAAACTCATCACAGTCCTTGAATTATTCACAACAACCCTCTAGGAAACCTCTCATTGTATAACCCCTTTTGTTTAAGATATAACAAATAAAGATACAGACGGCCACCTAGGCCCCTCTCATAGTCAATACCCCTGGGTCAACATGGAATCAATAAATTATAAATGACCTTCGGGTAGCTCTCACAGTCAATACCACCTGGGTCCACATGACATAAATAATCATAAACGACCTCCTGGGTAGCTCTCACAACAATACCTCTTGGATAAAATATACAACAAGGACCTCACGATCCTGTATAAATTACATGGAAACCCCTACATTTTTTCTATTCCAAGGATTTCAGGGTCTATTGGAATATCAACAACACGCATATCGTAACAAGGAATCACATGTAATCTATAACTACTACATGGAAAACATTCTCAAGCATAAGACATGAAATTAATATAATCAATAAACTCCATCCTAATGAATTCAAGGCATGGAAACTAGGTATTCCTCATAGGAAACCATGGCCAAATAGCTATAAATAGTCAGACAAGGGAACAAACCCATGGGGTGTCCCATAACAAGGTATAAAACCTTATGCATAAGCAATTACCCTTTCTCAAAAAAACCATATATAGTATTAAACAAGGTCAAAATCCAAAATACTCAACTCCTCAAACATGGTTATTGGGAACTTTATCCAAATAAAATCAAATAAAGACACAAACCACCTACCATGATGTTGTATGATGAACACCCTTGAATGTTATCCCTAGAATCAGCCTATAACGATGTAGATCTATGAAAAGTGTAAAAACAATCAACCTTCAATAACACAAAATAGAGGAGGAATCAGGAAGAAAGGATCTAGGGAAAGAGAGAACTCACTGTTGGGAATCCAACACACCTATCAGTGTCTCAATCAAATATTAGGTGGAGAATCGGGAGGATCTCAAAGTTCTTTGGCCATTCATTGCTCCCCTGTATGAACCGAGGGGTGAAGAAATATTTTCTGGAGATGATATGAAACCCTGATCCAACTTATCAATTAAAAATAAAAGTACAGGTCATGTTCATTTAATGTACACGCCGTGTAAAAGCCTCAACCGAACCCTGCTTTAAGTGGTCTTCCAGGTCTACTACATAGACATGTACTCGACCATTACACAACCAGTGCACTTTCATTACACGACTACACGTGATAACCAAGTACACAATGTGTACTCAAAAGTATATGGATTGTACATAGAAAATTTCCCAATTCTTCCCTTTTTTCTAAAAAATAACCCAAAATAAGGATCCATACCTCAAATGAAGATCTGGGTTCTTACACTTTTCATTTTGATATATCTATTTTTTTTGTAGAAAATTATCAAACTATCTTGTTAGACCTCCATGCTTCTCCTTCACCTTTTTCTATAAATTTTTTGATATAATTTCAGGATGTCGTGATAAGAATCATGAATCTCCCCTAATATTTTATTTTTCACCACTGATGAGTTATTTATCCCATAATATTTATGATATTTATGACTTAATACTTTATTTTTCTTGTCAAACCACATATAATATTAGTCTACTCATCGATATTGAGCTTGTAATCAATATCCACTTCTAAGATTCTCAATATTTAAGATTTTATCTTTAATATTTCTACCTTTAACTTGGATATCTATTCTTCATAATATTGTATGTAGAGTTTGAAATCATGAAAAAATATATTTTATTTCTTTATTTTGGATCTCCGAACATCAATCTTCTCAATTTTAGCCTCTAACTATTTGTTGAGGTTAAACATATCTTTTAATTTTACTTCATTATTTTCACTTTCTTACACTATTTGTGACTTATCTAGAACATGTAAAAGAAATCACTCAATAATATCTTTATAGAACTTAATGTACTCTACTTATGATTCACCTGAGTTTGTATCTTCTTATGAAATATAGTTATTCGTTTCAAATAAATTCTACTTGGAAATTCACTTTCCTTTCATAATATTCAAAGATATTATTTTTGTTTCATCATTTTTTTATAATCATCTCAAAACTTATTAGGACACTTGGCATCAAATTTTCCAACCTTTCGACACTAAAAAAATGTAAGTAGAAGTTTCACTTTGAACTTTACATTTCTCTTTTTAAATTTTTTAAAAGGAATGAAAAAAACTCATTGACTACCATTTATACAGGATCATATTCAACTAAGATCATCTTCATTTTCTATAATTCTATATATTGAGACGTCCTATTTTTAATAACATTATTTTCATTTTTCCTCTTTTCATATGAAACTAGTTTTCTATGAAGACTATCTAATTTGATCTCATTTTAAAGCTTATCTCAGTCAAGTAAACTTGTGGATTTAATTAAGGTGGAAATATTCTCATAATTCTTTCCACAATTTTTACCTTACTAATTGTTTCAACATATTTCCTCCATAGTATTGTTCATCTATTTAGAAAACTCATCAATGGATTAATTTGGGTGTATCCTAAAATCATCATACTTATTCCTTAAGACATTTTATTTATCTTCAAGTGTCTTCGAGTCACCTTCATTTCTATTTATAAACATTTACCACAAAATGTATGAGAATTTACATGACATCACCTACATGAAAATAGTATTAAATAATTCTACCCTTAAGGTGGTGATTTCATTTGTTTAAACATCCAACTCTTTACATTATACATTTAATAAATATCTACTACCCATGTTAAATGGAATTCCATGAGTAATAGCTATATACATATCCATGCTTAAATATCAGAAGTAATGTTCTATATGGATATTCCATAACTATAAATTTATTCCATAAAAGATCAAAATACCTTTATTATTCATTGTTTCTCTAACTTATAAAAGAGAATAATTTGATAGATTTGAACTTATAACTTTGATACCATTTTTTGGTCCCATAATATGGAAAATAAATTAAAGGGGGAGGGGTGAATTTGTGTATGATAGTTTACAGAAAACACCACTTCTCTTGTTATATTATGAAAGAAAAAACACTCTTATGTTTATCTTATAGAAATTTATAATGAAAATAAAAAGATGAAAGAGAAAATTTTTGTTTACTTGGTCACCTTCACTGTGATATGTTCAAGGAGAATACAAATAATAATGTGATATTATACCAAAATTAACTAATGTGTACTATTGTTTATATATTTTGAGTATAATAATTATCCCCTTAGTTTACTATCAATTACAACTGTGAATGAACTACTCTCTAAAATGAAGAAAACTCACTATTTATCTAGGACAATATATAGATTATTTGAATTAGCTATAAAATTATTCACACAAACATTGGTGTAGCATGGATATTTTTTTTTCTGTGAGATGAATTATCATTTACCATGTAAGGTTTTTTCTTAAAAATTTACCTTTCATATAAAATTTAGTCTACATAATTTTTGTCTGATTTATCTTCTATGTAGTTCTGTTGTGATCTTCCTTATGTATAGTTTCTTCATGATATGATTTCTATGTAGTTTATTCCTGAAACCCTACTTATCATTTATGAATTTCATGATTTTCCTTCCGTGTGATTTCTTTATTGTGCACTATTTACTATATAAGTTTAATGAGATATACTAATTTTCTCATAAATATTTCAGGAAATGAACCTTTTTATAAATGAAGTTATTTTTTCACTTTAATATTCCTCTAATGCATTATTTTTACTTAATAAAGTTCTTAGGGGTCTACTTATTGGAGAATTACCCTAGAAAATATTCCTCACCTAAGATTACATTTTTCTATATGTATAAAACCATTTCTTATAAAACTACCCCATTTCTTCCATGATTCACATAATATTTTCCTTTTGCGGCCCTTAAAAAAGTCTTCTACTCATTCATAAATGATATAGAATTTGGGTATTTTTTTTGAATCCATTGTAGTTTTTATGAATTTTCAATCTTCTTTTGGAAAATGATTTCCTTTGAAATTTTCATGATTCTTCCACCTTTATTTTTTTTTAAAAAATCTTTTATGGTTTTTTATAAGGTTTATTATTCATGAAAATATTTTTCTTCATGGAAATGTTTTTCTTGATGAGATTCCTTCCATTCCTTTAAATTTTACCTTTTATTTAGTTTTTTCATGAACATTATTCATTCACTCCAAACTTTTATGACTTTAAAAAAATCAACTCTAAACAATTCTTGAAACTATCTATTCATAAATGTATTAATATTTACACTTTCTAATTTTTTTTCAATATTATATGTCAAAAAAAAAGAAAACTCTAAAAAATCACGTATGGTTTTTTTTCTGACATAAATTTGACTAGTGAGTTGGTAA
Organism: Viscum album; assembly: GCA_963277665.1. Classification (NCBI taxonomy): domain Eukaryota; kingdom Viridiplantae; phylum Streptophyta; class Magnoliopsida; order Santalales; family Viscaceae; genus Viscum; species Viscum album. Next base: position 1,054,973,147 of record OY728125.1, on the reverse strand, counting down.
GGAGGGTATTATAAATTTATTTTTAGTTTTTATTTATATATACTCCAAAAGTGAACACATGTTATTTTATTATGATGTATATTATGTACATTGTTATGATACTACTCTTTTTTATGTATGTGACCTAAAAAATATTTTTTACTCTTATATTCTAGAGTATGTGATGCCCTCTTGCCTCTTAGATTCATTTCCATAGGTCTGGGAATGTTAAATATACAAATTATTCTAATCAATGTTGTGGTAGATTTGGGTATGACCCATTTGAGTTATATGTGATATTATACACTCCCCATAACTTTATTACACCATCGATTCTAGTTAGAAGCCTTTGTAATACAGAGATTCACACCTAATGTCATGTTGTAGGCTATTTCAAGTACCATTCATGTGTTATAGGATGATACATTACACAAAACTTCATCCTACATCTACTAAATGTAACCCACTCTCACACATATTCCCTCAAGACTGTATCCTCTTCAATAACCCTATTTATTCTAAAATAAAATCACACAAGTTATAGTTCCCAAGAAAAACCAAATTACATTTTTAAAAAATAATACAATATTCACACCCAAAACTAGAAATAATTACCTATCTCACCTATACAATCAACCATGATTTTACACAAATATAAAAACCTAGTGAATTGAACTACTTTATATGATAATAATATATCCATCATCATCCATCTTAGCTATCACCATCACTATACAATTTCATCCATCCACCAATCATATTGAGTTTTATTGAAGACAAAACTTATCAAACAATTGTTTAAATTTATCACTAAAACCCCTTTTCATAAGATTCAACCATGTTTATTTAAATTTAATGTAATAAAATGAATAAAACACCTCACTATTTTTTTGTTGGATTATATTTTTTATAATATCTTCTTCATGAGATTGATGAATATTTTTTAGAAATAATCAATAAAATTATTCATCTTAGGATACTACATGGGATATATTAATAACCTAATTATTTGGTAAGATTATCACTTTATCCATTATTTATTTGATATTTGGTATAGAAAGAGATATAATAAAAGTGAAGTGCCTGATGATATAGTGAAATTACATTAGGGGGTGAATTAGTGTGAGTTATGTTTTACTGAATTATTTTTCAATTCCCTTTTTTAAAACTCAACACTCTTTAAGATGAATGGATCTCATACACATCAACCAATACCTTCTTATCGCATATAAGAAATAAAGTAAAGATATCACATCACATGATATTTTTAAATGGTTCAATCCCAATGTGGTTATCTTCTCCTTGATTTGTTTGAGTCAGGTTCTAGACATTGATTTCATCATTAATGTTGAAAAGTTATTACAATAGTGGATAAGTTATCATTCTTTACCCAATAATTACACTAGACATGAAAATATCATCTTTACCTAGATGTGGTTAGAATGTATCATCCTTAACCTTTGGGAAGGAATCATCCCTAACTTAATAATATATTCTAATAGCATCCTTCCAACTATGATTATACTGGATCCCTCTAATCTTCAATATTCCCCTAATATCCCATTCATACATAAGATCTTTAGTATTCTTCAAGATAACATTGTACCAATAAGGTAGATCTTCTTCATCAATAGTGTGTTCTCAAATGATTTTTAACGGATAACTATAACTTCATGAACATTGGACTTATACTCTAAATCCTAAAAATTATCAAATAAAGTACAATAAAGTACATCTAAGTTGTCTTCTTCCTCAATTATATTAATATTAAGAATCAACACTTTTTTCTAAATCACCTAAAATTATGAATCATTTATTATTTTAAAATTAGACATTATTTTAAAATGGACCCACTTTTAAACCACTCTGATATATGAAAGATGTATTTTGACTCTTTTACTTTCTTTTTCAACTTAGATACTCCTCTAAAACATGCAGGTCAGACACACATCTTCCTTGAATTCAAATAATTTTCTAAAATATACATGCCAAACTAAACTATTCTTCTTTGGTTTAAAATAACATCTAGAACTTACATGATAGTGTATATTTTTCTTCTCAAATTCTTCTCACTCATAAAATATATCATGAATGAACTCCCCCTTTTTTTATCCAGTTTTTATTATTGAATCCTTTATGAAATATGTCATTCTAAGCTCCATTAATTACTCAATTTCAATTTCTTACTTCCTCAATTACTCAACCTTCCTTATTTATGTTTTCCACAATATCCATCTTTGTAGTTGAATTATTCTAATTTAACTCTTGATCAATATTTCTTGTCGCATCTTCAAATCATAGATTGAATAATGGTCTATGAATCATGATGTTTTCACTATAAATAAATAATAAACACTTCCACATTTATTTATTCAACTATAAATAATTATTCTACATATTCATTTTGATCATTTAATAACTTAATATCACTATAATATATCCTTTGTTTTTCTATGTTAATCCTACATTTCTTCATATATCCTATATTATTTTAAACTCTTCAACTTTTAATCTCCTCAAATTATTATCTCCATAGATTCAGCCTCCAAACCATAAGACTTTGTAATTTTATCAACAAAGAAACCTTTCGAGCATAACTCAAAAAAATACATGACTCTATATTTTACAATGTTAGACTTTCACATTAGTGAACCTTATAAACTTCTCAAATAATCTTTTTCCCAAATACACTTTTACTTATTCCTCTAGAATTTCTTAAATTCCTCTGAATTGGATGTTGGGTTTTAATATCATCCATAACATGAAGCTCCTAAATTTTATTTTTCTTCTGGTATTTGGCATTATCCTTCTCAATTTATGATTATTCTTAAAAACATTCCTTATAGTACATTGAACTTTAAAAGAATCCTCAATAGTAATTTATTTGGATTAGGTAATTTTTCTTATTATTTACTTTCATAGTTCTATCTAAAATCAATTCTTAAAAAATAGTTTTTATGTAGGGAATTTGTAGTTTTATACAATAAAGTAAATCCCTGGTTAATACTATATAAAATATTATCAATTCTCATACTTCTTAAAACTTAGTGAATTTATTCTCAATAACTGATTCTACAATTCAAATTTGTAAATAATATGTTTCTATAACTAAATTTAGAACATTAAAAAATAACTCAAAACTCAACATTTATTCACATTAATTGGTCTTATAAGTAATTCATCTTACAAAAAACATTAGTTTATATTTAAAACTCATATTTTGATGGTGAAAATATTCTCAATACTTAATTATTTCATATATACATATTCTTGCATCATAATAATTCTTCTATAAGTTTGACTTCTAGAATAAATTTTATTTCAACTCAATTACTTCAACATCATCCAAATATAGTTCAACATTAAACATATGTTTTCATAATTTATAAACAAAAGGATGGATTCTCACATTATTTATCACTAAAATTTAGTATATTAGTGCTCTTAGAAACCATTAGCACTTACCACCGATTTAACTAATTTCAACTCAACAATCATCACATATTATTTTTTGCTTAAAGTAGTAGAAACAACTCAATCTTTAATATTTACCAAACTTTTTTACCCTTTGTAACACTTTATTTTCCATCATTCATATTAATAATCCAGACTTGTAATTCACTTTTTTGTTAACTTATGGAAGTACAGACAAATTTTACTTGTATCTACAATGTTATCTTCTTAAATACTCATTTCACATTATTCTTAAAAAATTCGCATCATCTAAGTGGGACTTCTTATCTAAGAATATTTATTCATTACAATAATCACAAGGATAAACTTCTTTATCCACTATTTTATTTAACTTCATTCTTCATATTCACCTTCAACACATATTGAATTTACTTCCCATTTAATTTACTTATCATTGAAAAATGTAAAACACTATTAGTCACAATAAATTTGGGTACTTCAATATCCCCCATTTTATTTTTTATCAATACCCATCTCAATTATAAATTCAATATAATTATCCTTTTATCCCCCTTTCTAAAATAAATTTAATGGTTATTTTATCTCCTTATATTATGATTATTAACTATGTAAAGTTATACTAATATCATGCTCCAATCATGATTTTTAATTTAATATTCTCATCATAATTAAATGTAAAACCTGATTCACTTGAGATAATGATGATATCACTTTTCTTAATGTAATGATCTGTAAATTAAAAAATTCTAATTTTATATAAGAAATGATCAATGTTGAAAGAAAGATAGGTTGACCAAAAAATTAAATCTTTACATAAATATTTTATTATGTGATATCAACTCATAAATCTTCTATCAAGGGATATTAAAAATATTTTCAAGTAATATCCTTGCACTTAACTCAATAAAATTTTTAAATGAATTCAAACCCAAGTTGGTTTATCACCTTTTATGTTACATTTATATTTCCATTAAATAAAAAATATTTCCTTTATTTTTAGAATATATTTTATTTATAAGAATATCATAATTTAATTAACATAACTCTTTAATTAAATATTCCAACATTTAAAGTTTCAACATCTAGAATCTCAATATTTAGAACTACAATATTAGTGACCTCAACTATATGGTTTTCTTTAATCTCAGTTCTTTTCACTTCAACTTAATAAATATATGGAAATAAAAATTCCATCACTTTACATAATTTCATATTTACATGAGATTATGATATTTAAAATCTACTAAACTAAACTCCCCCTAATGGGATAAACTCCATCCATCACCTTTATTATGGTTAAAACCAATTAAAGTGTTATGAGGAGGAACCATGATATGAATAGAATCAATATATGATAGATATATCAGATAGATATATAGTGTCTACATATTTTTAGTTATCCTTAATTCTATCCTTGAATTTCATCCCCTTAAATTCCATGAACAATAAAAAATAACCACAATATATATTAGAATAAGCATGTTTCTCCTTTTTTCTTAGTGATAAAAACAATTGATAGTTTCTTATCAACCCATAAAATCCATCAAGTTCAAATATAACTTCATGATATATCTTCATTCATACTCTTATTATTATTTTACAAACATGAGTTTCCTTGGGCTTCATAGTTTTATTCCTTTATTCTTATGTAGAATAGATCTTTTCACACCATCTTGAAAGGAACTTTCAATATGCAATGTTTTCTCTATATTCCTTGATAATTCCTGCTAGACTATTTAAATAATCATATATTATTTAGAAACATGATCAAATTTCTTGCCTCTTTCATATTATTTTTCAATAATCCATGGGTCACACTTATTTAGAAACATTTTAAGAATTTTAACATCTTATTCATAGTTGTCTTCCACCAAACGAATCCTTTTGTTTATTTTTTGGATTTATTTTGATGGTTTTTATAGATTTCTTATTTTAATATTAATATTTATGGATTGGTTTAAAATACCTATTATTTTTCCTTTCCTTATATAATATAATCATCTCATATTTGGTGTATCATATTCCTTTACATTCTTCATTGTTGTGTTTTGTTTAGTATTTTTATTTTGTTTACATCCCAAAAAAACTCATTATCTTTCTTATTTTACTTTTTCTTTATTTTTGGGTGGTTTCATTATTCTAGAGATGAATCATTCTTGGTAGATATATACAAACATTCATCAACATAATGACCACTATCATTAAAAAATCCTTAAAAATTATCAATACATTAAAATATGTTATAAGTAATTAGATTTACCTTCCTATATATATATATTTATTAAACTCAAAAAAAATTCTATTGAATTTAGATTATCTCTCCATTAATATAATCCATATTTTTCTTTAAATTTATTAACATGTTATACCAAAATACAATTACCTTGTGTTCTAACATTTCATGGCACCAACAATAACAAAAAATATGATTTTATTTCTTCGTGAAACAATCTTGCTAGTATGAGTACATTTCATTTTTTTTACAAGGAAATAATTATTTTAGAAAAATTTTGGGATAATTAAATTATTTATCATACACAAATATAAATTTTATAATGTGGTGGGTTTATCCTAATTTTTCTCCACCCATACTTGTCCATAATTCAAATTACAACCTATACTTTTAATAGAAATATTTTAGTGAAATTATAATTTTATGGAGTAATGGTTTTCTTTTTATGTGATCTTTCATTTTATTTATCCTTAAATGATTTAAAGTACTTCTAGAAACTAGTTTGAGTATTCTTTGAAGTAAGAGTCTTATCAAATCCTTGAAGGTTATGAGGTGTAACATAAGAAATGGGGTTATGCTTAATTTTATTTTTTCATTGGTTTCAACTGATTTAGTCTAAAAAACTTGATTAAAACAACCCTATAATCTCCTAGAGATTATATTTCAAATTTAATATAAAATTAATTTAAAAGATTAATTAGCTTAAATATGAAAATACTCTCAATCAATTTCTTTTTCTTCTATTCATATGATATTACTGCGGAAGATAATCCAAGTTTGGCTTCCTATAGGTGTATCCAAACATTCTCCATAAATATCCTAGTGGTTTTATTAATATTCCTTGTTTTAGCATAAAGGAGCCCATCGATTATCTATATTTTAAATTGATTAGATCATGGTATTTTCTTATTCTCTCTTCATTCTTGAGAGGGAGGGTAGTGGAAGAATCTATTTAGGGCTTAGGATAATTCTATGGAGGATTTCATTATTGACAAAAAGTCTCACACCACTAAAATAATATAACATGGATTTTATACTTAGGGTTAAAACAATTAAAAATTTTAGAATGAACCTTTATGAATTTATTTATTCTAAGTTACCCCCATTTAAAAGACTAATAAAAAAATTATTATTATTTTCATTACATATGTTTATTTAAATATCATTTCTTAAATAAGTAAAATCATATTTATTGAAATGATATTAAATAAAATATATCATTTCCATTGGGTCATTATCTCAACCAGTCAATCCTTCATGGAATTTATTGAACCTTTAATAATATTTTTTTTAAAATAAATATTACTCATTTAATAAGAAAATAAATATTATATTCACAAAACTCATGAATAAATAATTATTTTAATATTCATGTAACTAAATAAATATTTATATTAATCTATTCACTAAACCGGTGAATAAATAAATAAAATTTATTACCTTATAAATAATTAAAAATGATATAAAATTTGACTTATATATTTCTAACTCGAATATCTAGTGATTGAAATCATGTGATCAAATTTACAAGAATAATTAAAAGTTTAAAAACTGAGAATAATATTTATTCCTAAAATTAAATTTAATAAAATTTAATCACATTCTAGATACACTTATTTTGTAACCCTCTAGACCTATTTATAAATGGAAATGGGTGAACTTACATAAATTTAAATATCATCATATAGAAACACATTAGGGGACCCATGGAGAAAGAAATCAATGTTTTAATGATAGTAAACTTCCTATGAATTCTATAGTGTAATTTAATCCCATTATCTAACAATATTCCATCAAGTAGGGTGCATAATTATTTCATCATCCTACATTATTGATTTATTTTTTTTACCTTTCTAAATGAACACATCTATAAACTACCATGTCCATGTATTGAACTAGACAATTTATTTTCCATGAGAGGGCCAAAGATATATTATTCTATTTATATTAAAGGGAAAAATATTTTTCTTGACTTATTTAATTAATACCATATCACTTATGGAAAATCCAACATATACTACCTTACTATGAGTATATGTCATCATAGTTATCATCCATACAAAAAATTACAAGATTCATGATACACATTAATAATAATCTCAAGTCTAAAGACCATACACACATTCACAGATTGTAATATCCAATAACATATATATCATGTAGAGTTTCAATTGATTGGTATGTCCTCATGACCTCCCATCTTAGAAATCACCAAGTGAGAACTTCATTATAATAATTATAAATATCTTATGATCCATTAACACATGATAGTTAGATATAATTTGAGTTATGTTATAAAAATGTTTCCTACCCTATAGGACATATCTTAAATAATACAGTCATAAAATCTAAAGGTTATCATTATTGCGATGAACTGTTATAATATTTCTATGAGAAAAATACTCTAGATTCATTACCATATTAATTTTACACAAAATAATAATCATTATGTGATAATATGTTTATTTATATTCTGGTAATAAAAAATAAAAAGATAGCTATTTCTAGGGAATTAACTCCAACATACTGCCACTTACACTAGAGCCAATTGCTAAAATTTCTCATCACGTTAGATCTAACAAGATATTCATGATTCTTCTTAGGCATGTCTCTATTTTCTAGGATTTACATATTTTCTATATGGATATTATTATTATTCCTACTCCACTTCTTTGATCTAAACACATAAAAGGCGATATTCCTCAGTATTTACATTTTCTTGCCTATGAGAAACTTGAAATCTTGGATAGTATCATAGTCATAAGTTTATTATAATATATATATTATGAGAATAATTTACTATATGAGTATAATTAAAAAACATATAACTAATAATTACACATTTTATACCACATATTAGTTGCATCAGAAGCTATAACATACTTGGTATTTGTATGTACGACTACTACTAGATACAATGAATATTATATTTATTATCTCATTTGACCAAATATGATATAAGATCAAATTGATATAAAGAATGAGTAGTTTTTTATACCCTTTAGGACTAGAATTCCCACTTCTCTAATTACTAAGAAAAAATCCTTCTCACTTTCTCAAGTAATTATCAAATTGTTTTGAATGCTATTTAATGTAGTTATTTTAGTTTCATTTTATATTTTCCTACAATGAATTATTTCTATTAAATATTATATATCATTACATATTATGGAAAATATTATAGATACAATATGATAAGTGTATTAAGTTATACTCCTCATATTAATCTCTTTATATGAATCAACACATTATCTTGGAGGGATTTATTCCTTATAACAGAGGTAATATTTTGTTTCATTTTTCTAATAATTTGTTAATGTATAAACTATAAAATGATGTAAGAAACCCCATAAATATTCCTCAGTAGATCTTATTCCCCAGAACTTGGCTCATTACTTTATATCATTATTGTAGAGATATTTTTCAACCTTATCCTTATTTAATTGTAAGATAAGAATCTATTTTCAATATAGTAGTAATATATTTTAATTAAAAACTATGGTTATCCCACTAACCTCTTGTATAAACTTGGATTACACTAAATATTAATAAAACTAAACTTTATTATAGATTTATAAAAAAATTATTCCATGATATTTATGCTTTCTTCATCCCATAAACGGATCTCCATGACTTTCATATCATATTATCATCTTCTATTGTCAAAAAATATTATGGTTGTGTCATACAGACTTCTTACACAAGGTATACGTAATGTAAAGTGGTCATATCAACCATTTAGTAAATATCATAATCATGGAAGGTTTCTACGACAAGTATAATTCAAATGGATTTTATTATAGTGATTTTTGGAATATATTTTGTCACATATGATGTCTTTACATGCTTGAAACCTTTAGTAACCAATCATGCCTTATAAGGTCCAAGTTTACCATCTATGTCTATTTTCTTCTTGAATACCCACAAATAAATTTATATCAACAAAAAGAACTACCAAAATTCAAATCTATATTTTAGTACATGAAATCTATTTTTTAATTCATATGAACTTGATATTCTTAGCTTGTTTCTATTTAGTGTTTCTGTATATGATACATATCATTATAATCAATGAATAATTTTTCAACTAAGTCTAAGATTATAAAATAAATTGACATTTTTTTTGTATCTTACACAATATGTGTCACTGGATCAAATCTTTTAGTTTATATTACTATTATAACTCATGTTCTTTTTGAGCCTTTACTTCATCAAAGTATATATTTTTTTCACTAGAGATTTTATTCCCTCATTAAGAAATATAGTCACTCGCTTAACTAATATATTTATATCTTATGAATAATTATATCTTAAGTAACGTTTAGGATTATTATTTGAGATACAGTTAAAAATTACTTAATCAAAGTTTATTTATAAAATAATTATTAGCAAAATATTTTTCATTTGAACAAATGAATCAGTGAAATAATAGATCCCCTTAATATTATAAATTATATGATATCTATTTTTCATTATATGTAGAATATGGTTAAGTGATAAATAACCCATTTGAAAAACATATATTGAAAGGAATAATTGAAGACTTGCAGTACTTATAAGAATGTTCATTGATTAATTTTATACTACCATAATCACTCTACTATGTATAAGGTAATTCATGTTTTGAGATCGATATAATCTATATTTAAATTATTGATGTATTCTTGGTTAATATATTATTTGACTAAGAATACTAGAGAATCTTTTATCTTTACTAGGTATATCCTCTACTTTAGTTTATCATTTTTTAATCATATTGAAGGAATATCATCAAGTAAATAAATTTAAATCTAGCTTGGACTTAGATTATCTGACACATATCTAGCTGAACTAATTCTATAATCTTTTTGGTTTTATAAAATTTAATTTATAAAGGTTTATTTACCTAAAATCCTTACAATTAATCATGTAAAAATACCTAAAATTATTAGCTACAAAGATTCAAAACCCCATTCTACCTATATCCTTGATACTTACTTTTAGTTTTACTTAAATAATAATAATAATACCACAACTAGGTAATTATTAGTCTTATATTTTATATTCATCATTAATTTTATATATTAGACCTATTTTATTCAAGTATAATTAAATTTTTAATTATTTATGGTATGCCACAACAACATTCATTTCATACATGAAATAGAGTATCATTGTGTAAAAAAACGGGCACTGAGATAATTTTTTTGTTAAACATAATAAAATATCATGGTTTTATAAGAATAAAACCACTTATAAATCTTGAAGTTATTATATTATTTATCTAATGTACAATTCATGTTCCATAAAAAAAATTAATTATTCAACACACTTCTTATAATCCTTTTAATATTTCTTAGTACTTGCATTTGAATTCAAATATGCGAGTTATATATTGTATTTAATACCCAAAAGGAAAAACAGAAATATTAAATAAAATAATGAATATATTTAAAGTAAAAGTTATAAATAAATTCTTCTTTAATTTAATGATATTTATCATTTAGTGACATTTATTTCTGTATGTGAATTAGAAAACCCCCTCTTCATTTCACTCCCTCAAAATATTTTATTTCTTTGAAAGATGTTATAAAGGAACCATTGTATTTAAACACATTATGTAACACCCTAATATTATAGAACTTATTTTTATTTAAATAAATACTATGTTGAATATATTGTATCATATGAAATAACAAACTAAAATTAACCATAACATATTTTACAATGAAAGACAAACATCAATACACCATGAGAATAAAATATGAAATATCAATAATAAAATTGAAATAATAGTAAAACTTATAGTAAAAAAAGATATTAAAACTGAATTATTTTAGTTTATCACATATTATTATTGTTTTAAATAATAATTTTATATGTTATTATACCAATTAATTGAATAAATTTAAAGGTTTGATGTGATCAAAATCCTTTAATATTAAATAGCCTATATTTTATTTTTTATATATAATGTATTTTTATATTAATAAATTTAATTGAACAATTTTAAATATTTTTTTAATTAAAAATTTCAATGAAAAAATATATTATATTTAAACTCAATTAATTTGCAATTGATCTGAAATATGATTAATAACACTTAATATTTAATAGGTCATTTTCTTTAACAAATAAAATTTCATGATATTATATGTTTTCATTTAAAAATTAAAAATATAAATTATAGAATTTAAATTTGATAAAATCACATCAATTTTGGAATCATTTTGTTTAAATTATCTTAGACTGAATTTTTGGTATTTTTTTGAAATAGTTGATTTTTTGGTGGATAGTGAAAATACAATTTTTAAAAATACCATAACATTTATGACCTAATCATTATATGATCATGAGATACAAATTTATAAAAACTCTTGTTTGAAAAAAAATGTTTATAATTATTAAAATAAATAATTTATAAATGTGAATTTGAAATTATAAACTTATATTTGACATTTTAGAAATAAATTACATTTTACATTAATAAAAAATATTTTTGGATCATTGTATTTAATAGAGTAGTTATAAGGTTCCATTTAGTATTGGATTGATCTAAATGGAAACTAAGAATCCTTTTATTTAATTATAATTCAACCAATATGGGTGAAATCAATGTCACCCAAAATTAGTTGTCTTAAATAACAAAATAATCAACATTTTAACCTAAAAATATACCCTCAAGTATAAATACCCACCCATTCCACTATTCCTATCCACCCTAATGAAAATGAGTTTAAATTACCTCTAATTTAACTTCTAAAGTTTCTTTATAATGAGTTATTAAGATACTAAGGATTTCCTCTCAATCCCTAAGAAGCTACTTTTCATTGTTAGGGTTTTGAAACCTTTCCTTACCTTTATTTTTAAAATCCTTCCAATTCCTTTTATTTTCAATGAGAAATGTTATTATGTTTCATTTTTATAAAATCCTAATTAAATTATAAATTATATATTACAATTAAATCTCATTATACTACCTTTATAATCCCATATAGTGCTCAAACAATCTCATAGCCATAAAACATCCAAAAACATTAGTAAAGTAAGGAGTGTACGGTTTACTGACAATGACATCCCTGTTTGGATACAAATAAGTGGGTGTTGTAAATAATTGTTTTTTATTCAATATTTAAAAAAAATTCCTCATTCTTCTCATTATTTTTTGGTTGAGCCGTGTTTGGGTGGAGTTATAGAGGCTTTGAGAAACCTTGTAGAAGACTAGTGTAATTTTGGTGACTTTAATTTCACAAAAGGGTAACACCACAATATAGAGGATGTCATGGTGGCTCAATTAGTGTAAAATTACTTGGTCTTAAGTTACATTATATAGTGGAATTCCATTTTTATTGAGACTGATAACACCATGGGCACTCATAGGTAGTAGTGCAATCTGTTTCAACATCAGGTGTTTTGGAGGGCAATGTATATCCAAAATAGATTATCTCTCAATAACACACCATATTCTAGTCTATTTTGGCCTCATTGAATCTTAGAACTACCAAGAACATGTTTAGGTATGGTATAAGCCATTTTGGCTTTAAGAAAAGTTCAAAATTTATGTTTTAATGCGCCAATTCCTTGAATCTTGACATAACAAAAGGGAAAAAATGAATGGTTTTAAATCAAGGTTTTATTGTATTATTAATCTTTTCTAACCCTTTTTAATTAAATTAAAAAATAATATTATGGTATTATTTACTCCCAAATGTTTTTGGATGAATTTAGTAACCCTTTGAGTATTGTATTTTTCTATTTAATTAGCCTTGGTTTCTCCATTGATTAGATCATTATTACTCCATCTTGGATCGAATAAGGACTCTTCCCATCCTTATTTTTAATGATTCTATATTTAGTATATTTAATAGAGAATCTTTAGAGTTCTTCCTCTTTCGATGAATCTATTTACATGGTCAAATTCACTATCTTCTTCCTTGTTTGATCATTGAATAATATTATTGTGGCTTTAATGATGATTCCATGTAACGTCTAGTGAGGTAATTCTAATGTTGTTTGATCTACTATGTTTTTTTATATTAGGTGTCATTCTTGATAATCTCTGAAATTCTTCAATGTCATAGTGGTGAATTCACCTCTTGTCTCTACCCAAGAGAGATAGACTTTTCTTCCTTCAACCAGACTCAAATTCAACTGTTATTAGTAGTAATCACTGGATAAGTGATGTTCTACCAATTGGAACATTATTTATTTTACCTTTCTCTACAAAACATATCATTTTATGTGTAACCACTTCTAGTAGTTCTAGGAGTGTGAGCGTGCTCTGGTTGGTGTGCGAACATGATTCGGGAGAAAACACCCTTGAAAAACCTTGACACCGACTTTGAAAACCTTGAGGTTGGAAGTTCATTACCATTTTGGGCTCTTGTATACACATGTTTTCCTTGGTATAATTCTTTTTTTTTTGTATAACTTGATGACCATGATTTATGTTGATCACATATGGGTGTGTGTGTATCCTGTGAAACCCATTGTGATGCTTAATGTGATGAGTTTTTTTATATCTTGTTTTTCATGGTATTGATCACATGTATATATGTTTCTACCTTTTTTAATAATGATATAATTTACTTGTATTCTATACCATTTTATTGGAATTATATATTATTCATAGGCATTGATATTAGCAGTCGAAATAGTTGGACCATCATGATGGACCTGAGTACAAGGTAAAGTTTCAATGATGCCATGGAATTCCATATTGAGGATTTACTTGATTCCTAGTGTTATACCAAGTACCATGATACTTGATGCCTAGTGAAATATACAATAGCATGCTTGATTCCTAGTGGTATGATGAGTATCATGACTTAGTTTATGCTTATGGAATTTTGGGTTGCAAGTATGAATAATTCCATGAAGATTCAGAGTGGAAGATTCACTATACCCAGGGATTGTATTGGTTACATCTAAAATCTCATGTTTATCCTTCTAACACAGAGCTAAAGTAGGTATGACCAAGGTTTTGTGGTATCTTGGTTATAACATGACTGCTTGGTACATTATTATAAGTTTGTTACAAATTTTTATGAATTTATTATTATCATGGAATGAACCAATTATATATTTGAATATTTTTTAAGGATGTGTTGGCAGTTTTCTACTAGGTTTTATTACTCACACCCTATATGGGAATTTCAGTGCACATGAAGACTTCATGTATATGGATTCAAGGAGGGTTTCAGATAGGACTACATTCTACAAGGATGGAGATTCTATCACCTTCACCTAAGGTTTTATTCACTACCATCATGGAGGTCTGTAATCTTCACCCTCCTATCATCATCTAGGCCGACATGTTCTAGGTTTTTTCGGAAGAGGTTCTAAGGATTCATTGTTCTATTTTCTTTAACACTGATTCTGGATCCCTTCTCTAGATCATGGTTGATTTCTCATCAAAACTAGGATTTTCCATTTGATTGTCCCCTATTGTGTGATCTGACCTATATTTCTCTATTCTTGTGGTGTCGATGGTGATAAATTCTTCATTAGTTGTGTAGTGAGGGTCAGAATTCCACAAATTCTAATGGTTTTATCATTCCAGATCTGGGATTTTTTTCATTATTTTGGAATTGAGGGCCTCTAATATGAGGGTGTTATATGGTCACCATTGTTATGGGTTTCTTGTGACCTCGGTTGGAGATATGGTTCTGGTTTGATAAGGGGTGATGAGATTAAGATGGTTGATGAATCAAGATCCAATTGGTGCTTAGATATGGAGTTGGATGTGTGTTGGTTCTCACAAGCAGTATGATCTTCATTATTTTAGGTTTTTTTATGATTTATGGTGATTCTCAAGTTTAGTTATTTGATATTGTTTGATTTTTTAGGACTTTTATACTGGTTTTTATTCTATTTATTAGGACTGATAAATTTTTGGGTTGCTGATGACTTTATGAGCATTGGTTCATGTTTTATTTCATTTGGTGTGGTGCAACTTCTTACAAGTGTTGCTGGGTGGGTGAACTTGAAAGAGGGATGGGTGAGCTAACACCAATCATCATCATCATCCATATATCTTCTTTTTTTGGACATATGGTCACTCTGCAATTGATATTTTTCTCATAGTTTTCAGTATTGTTTTTTGTTGCATCAGGTTGACAGAGAGGTGGATTCCTTACTACTTTTTTGGGTGGGAAGCTTATCTGAGATATAGGTGTTCTAGAAATTATCATCTATCCCTCTCCTTACATTTTTATTGTAGTTTTGAGGGTTTATCTACTATTTTTTGTTGATAATTACATCAAAAATTCTTGGCAGGGGGCGACACATCTTCTTTAACTATTTCCTCTATCACAATGTCTGGCAGGGGGTGAGTCTTTTGCTGATGCTTGTACTGTAATGTTCTTCCCTTTGACTTTTTGGAACCTTGTATGGACCTTTAGGTCATTTTTCCTTAAGGTAATTGTTCCTATATGTCTTGTATGGGTTCCCTCTTCTCCAATTTCTTAAAAGGATTTCATTTTTTATGTTTAATAAAGATGGTATTTCCCTCAACCCATTAAAAAAAATTTATGGATCCAATCAATGGAAAGGGGCCTATGGAAAATGGTTTATCTAAGGATTATAGATTAGGGATAGGTAATGAGATAGAATTTAAAGGATTACCATAGTTTTATTTCTTCATTAAATTCTACATTTATAATTTGGTTTGTTTTTCCACCTTGTGGGACAATTTATATATTCTTTTGTATGACATGTATGCCATATGAAATTTTGATTATTTAGTATTCCACGAGTTACACTACTATAATTTTATTATTATTTGAGAAAATATTGTTAAATAGTGTATAGTATCCCCATTTATAGACTTAGATCCTTACTACTAGTCGACAACCACTTGTGAATGGGAAGACACACATGAGATCTTGTAGAACTCCAGTTTAGAATCGATGGTTTGGTTCGGGGTGTTAAAAATTAGAATCAGAGAAAATTGTTCTTGTTTCCTTTTTTACTAACCTGGGACATGGTATAAAAGTGATAGCTATATGGGGGTCATGTAGGAGAGTTTCCATGTTCCTAGAAAACACATGTTTAATGGACCTCTGAGTTACCATTGATGGGATTACAATTATAGATTTATGATATTTGGGTGTGCATTCATGCATCATGAATAGGCATGTAGGATCACATTCCATATATAGGCTAGTTTTTTAGATTCATACTAGTTCTATAATTTAATTCCTTGATGTGTGAAATCTGTTCAATATAGACTTATATTCTTTAATGAGTGATATATATATTTTACCATGTTATTATGATATATATGTTGGCATTAACTTTTTGAACATGAGAATGCCGTTATGTTTGTGTGTGTGTGTGTATATATATGACTGTGACTAATGTATAGGTATGGAGACATTAGTTACTTATAGGAAGGATATACCTTGGATTATTAGTAGAATCCTAGGTGAACCATTGTGTGATCCCATAAATGGATTTTTACATATCCTAAATGGTTCATAAATTATAAATGTTTCATTCACATTTTGGATAATTCCAACTCAATGTAGTCTTATGGGACTAATTATGAACTAGGGTTGGAATATTCTAAAAAGGTAGGATGTTATTTCTCTACCACCAGACATATAGGAGAATGCAGCTGAGCATTATCCCACACCTCATATGTGGTTGAGGTAGTAGGGCCTCTTAATCTACAAGTCTTTCACTTAGTGCCTATATTGGGGGTAGGATTTCAGAATTATAGTTGAATATCTAGTGAATTTCAAATACAACATTCTCTATCCTTAAAGGACACCAGAGACCCTCTAGATACTAAGTAATTTGTTAAATCATTATGTGAATCTTTTAACTAGTAGATACTCTCAAGGATTGATAGGTTAATCTAGTGACATTCATATATCCACAGTTTATCATTCCTTATTTTTTTAGAAGTTCTTGAAATTGAATTATTTGAAAAGTTAAATGTTTAGTTACTTTCCATCAATACCCTATTGGTCATGAGAGTGGACTATCTTGAGCAATTCCTAGAGTGTCGTATAGTTGTTTCTAGTTATGGAATTCTTTTGGACTTCATGATTCTAGAGATAAAAATATTTTTTTTGATTATCAATATGGATAAGTTAACCAACTTCTTAAATCATATTTATCACTATTGGATATAGGTATCATTTAATTCATATAAGGGGTAGTGGTACGTGATTACCAAGGAATGGGAACTAGGATCAGGTAGAGTTGGTCCACACTTGAGCCAGTTTGGTAAAATCGTGGTGTAGCTTGTGGGTTTGGATATTTTAACATAATAAGTAGAAAAACCTCATA
This sequence comes from Viscum album, assembly GCA_963277665.1. NCBI lineage: Eukaryota > Viridiplantae > Streptophyta > Magnoliopsida > Santalales > Viscaceae > Viscum > Viscum album. The sequence goes on along the minus strand of OY728125.1, from coordinate 1,054,955,221 downwards.
TTTTCCTCTAATCATGGATTTATATCAAGATGTATTTTGAGATGACTGTGTTGGTCTACCCCCTAATAGGGGTTTTTAATTTTAGATTGATATCATGTAGGGTCTACAACCCTTTAATACCCCTTTATCGTATGATTCCAACTGAGTTGAAGGAGATCAAGGTACAACTCAAGGAATTGGGGAAAAAGGGATTCATCAGGTCATGTACTTCACCCTGGGGTGCACATTTCTAGTTTTTATGTATTGATTACTAGAAGATAAACTATATGGTGGTGAAGAACTTTTATCCTTTACCCATGATTGATGATCTCCTTAACCAGTTATGGCGAGCCTGATATTTTTCCAAGATTGATAATTAATTAGGCTATCAATATATTTGGTTAAGAGAGGAGGAAAACCCAATGATATCATTCTATAGTAAGTATGGGATATATGAATACTTAGTGATTCCATTTTGATTGTTGAATGTTTTGATAGTGTTCATGGATCTCATGAAAAAGATATTCCATCCATATCTAGACTCATTCATTGTAGTATTTATTGACGACATCCTCATCCACTCACCAATTCCATCTAACCACTCCAAACATCTTAAGATAGTTCTGAGTATGCTTCGAGCACATCCAAATTATTCTTAGTTGTTGAATTTTATGTTTTGGATTTAAGTGGTGAAATTAATAGGTCATGTGGTGGATAAGATAGGTATATCCATAAAATCAGAGAAGATTGAGGTTATGATGTCCTAGACACATCCCTAAAACATGTGTGAGATCAAGTGCTTTACGATTTTAGCTAGGTACTACTGATGTTTTATCCAGGACTTCTCTTGTTTATCAGCACCCTTGACCACAGTGATGAAGAAGGGAGTGAAGTTCCAGTGGTCTGGCCTATGTGAAGAGAATTTTCATAAAATAAAGAGGATATTGACTAAAACTCCATTGTTTATTCTTCCTGGTCCAGGATTTGGATATTCAATTTACTATGATTCATCAGAAATCAGTTTGTGAGTAATACTAATGTATATAGAGTATGTAGTAGCTTATATGTCACATCATATATGACCCCATGAGTGTAAATATCTTACTCTTAATGTGGAGCTCAAAGTGGTGGTCTATGATTTGAAGTGTTAGTGAAATTATGTTTTTATTGAGAGGTTTTTTTACACTAACAATGAGATACTTCTCTAAATGTTCACATAGATGGACCTCAAACTAATATATAGGAACTTGGTAGAGTATTTATAAAATATCATATTTATAATGGCATATACACTAGGGAAATGTAACATCATTTTATATTTTATTTTCCATAATACATAGGTGGAGAAGGTTCTTGGTGAGTGGCCTTATGATGAGTAGTACTGATTGATGAGCTTGTTGGGAAAGTGAAGGATGGATGCTTCAAAGGATCAGGGATCTATGACTTGTACCTCTTTTATGATCATTTATTCTCTTTTTTACTAGGTGGTGGTAGGCTATGAATCCAACCCTGAGTTTTCTGTGATGAGGAAAAAACTTATAGGCAATGACTCATTATCTAGGTGGTAATTATATGAAAGTGATGTCATTATTATACATGGGTGAGTTGTACTCCCTGATTCTATTAGGGAAAATTTGATTTTATACTTTTATACCTCTAGATGGGTGGTACATCCTAGGCATAAATTTATGTTCAATGAATTCAAGTGATTGTTCTAGGGGTAATGGTTGAAGAGGGACATTTCTTTTATGCCTTAACTTCTATAGGAAAAAGTATGAGTACCAATGTCCTAGTGGTGTAATCTACAATCTTCTTATTCCCTTATGGAAGTGGGAGGATGCCATGATGGACTTTGTGATGTGGTTTCCAAGGACCCCTTGGAGTTTTGATACTATCTAGGTGATTATTAACAACTAATGAAAGTTTATAACTTATTATCGATCCACGAGACTCACTTAGTAGATGAGATGGGAAATATTTATGTTTGTGAGATTGTATCCTTACATGGATTCCCCTTCAGTATTGTTTATAATAAAGACTCATTTTTACTTCATAGTCATGGAAAGGCTTGCATAAGGATCTAGATACTCAAATGATATTGAAAAAAATGTACTATAATTAAAAATATATATAGTTAGATTGAAAAATATATATACTATAGGATATGCTTCAATCATTCATTCTAGTATTCGGTGGAGCATTGGATGATAATCTATACTTGGATGAGTTTGTATACAAAAATAGTTACCAGTATTCGATTCAGATGGAGCCTTCTATGGCTCATTATGGGATTCCATGTTGTTCACCAATTTGTTGGTATGAGGCCGGTGAAGTAGTGGTTTTGGGTCCCAGTTTGGTCCATGAGAGCTTTGAGAGATTATATTTGATTTAGAAGTGGTTGATCATAGCTCAGAGCATGCAGATATCTTAGGATGACCATAGGAGGAGACTTCTAGAGTTTTCTATAGGCTATTGAGTTTTTTTATAAGTTACTCCTTGCTTAGACCATCGACGCCCAAGGAAGTAAGGCAAGATGTCCCCATGTTATGTTGGACCCTTTGAGATCACCTAGTGGGTTGGGATAGTGGATTACTATCTGGACCATTCTTCATGTCTCTAAGGCATACATGATGTGTTTCATGTGTGTCATCTCTAGAGGAACATGCCCAATATTTTATATGTCATCAACTATAAGGATGTTGAGCTCAATCCCCACACATCATATTAGGATCAATGGGTGTGGATCATATTACGAAGTGACAAAGTCCTTTTATAGAAGAAAATACCACTTGTTAAGATTTTTTGGTGACATGGGAATATCCTGGAGGAGACTTAGGAGCTGGAGGATGATGATAAAGATCAGGGGAATGATTTTATTGAGAAGTTCCCCAAGGAATACTTTTTGAGGATCAGAAGTACTCATATAGGGAGAGTATAAAGCCATTATTTTTTTATTCAATAATGAAAAGACTAATCTCTTTGTTCCTTTCCTTATTTTTTAGTTAATCTATGTTTGGATGGATTATTAAAGGTTTTTAGAAATATTTTGGATTATTATTATGGTTTTGGCGATTTTATTTTTCGAAACAAGAAATACCATGGTGAAGGGGAAGTCACGGTGGTCCCTTTTGTGTAAAACGACTTAGTCTTAAACAACCAGCCATAGAAGAATGTTGTTTTTCTTGATTCTGAGACCACTAAAACCACTAGTATGCTATAGTGAAATCCATTTAAGAATTGTGTATTTTGGGTGGTGTGGTATAGATATAAAATATTTTTTCTCCTAGGACCACACCATGGGCCATGCCGTTTTGTCCTCAGTGCATCCAAGAACCTCTACGGACACATCTACATCGTGGTGTGAGACATTTTTGGACTCGTGAAATGATTTAAATGGATGTTTTAATTAAATAAATACTCATATATTTACCGTACTAAGGGGGAGAAACTTTTGGTTTAAATTAAAGGTTTTATTTTATTCTTAATCATTTCTATCACCCTTTTAATCAAATTGATACCCGATATTAGGGGATTCTTTAGTCCTAAGAATTTTTTGATGAATTGGGAGAACCCTTTGAGTGATCGAGATCTATTAAATAATCCTTAGTTTCTCACTAATTTAGATCATTATTTATATGCCTTTTATTTATCTATGGCCTCCTTCTGTCATCCTTTGTCGATGATTCTTGATTTATGTGATTTAGTGGACAAGACAACAAGTTCTTCCAAATTGTTAGAATCTCCTTTATTGAAAAAAAATCACTTTATTATTATTTTTTGATCATATAATAAATTTTTTGTGTCTTGAATTATGATTCCCTGTGCTATCCATCAAGGAAATTCCAATGTTAGTGGATTGTATATGTTCTTGATGATCGGTGGTGTTTTTGATAATTGGTGATGTTATTCAACATCTTGGTGGTGACTTCTCCTCTTATACCTATACAAGATTGATGAATTATTCCTTTATAAAGTAGACATGGATTTGAATGTATCTAGTAGTTTTCATTGGGTATGTTTTGTTCTAACCCTTGGCTTGTTTTATCTTATGCCTTACTTTAGAAACCATGTCATTTTATGTGAATCTAGTTTTAGGAGTTCTTAGTATGTGGGTGTGTTCTGATTGGTATGAGAATGTGATTCAGGAGACCACAACCTTGATGAACCTTGATATTTAAATTAAAAAACTTAAGGTAGGAAGTTTATTACCATTTATGGATCTTGTATACACATGTTTTCCTTGATATAATGCTTTTGTTGGATTGCCTTAATGACCATTCTTGATTGTGATTTCCCATCAGTGTGTGTATAGTATGTGAGAGCTGTTGTGATGTTTTATGCCATGTGGTATACTTGTATATTATTTATCATGTTTTATTTTGATCACATGTATATATTTTTCTAATTTTTTCTCATGAAGATATGCTTTCCTTTTATTCTCTACCATGTTTTCGATATTACACTAACTTCAGAGGTATTTTTTTAGTGTTGATAACATGTGGATCATCATGACATGTTTTTCACCTAGATGGGGAGTTTCCATGACTTGAGATGATAGTGATGATGAAACTATGAAAAAGGTGGAAATATAATGATTCTATGGAATGATGTGTTGAGGATTCACTCGATGCCTAATGTTTTTCCAAGTACCGTGTTACTCGTTTCCTAAGGAAATGTTGAGTTATGTTATCCATGACTAGTGTTATGCCGAGTAGTATGGCATGCCTTATTCCTAGGGAAATCCAAGTCATATATATGCATGATTAAATGAGAATGTTGAGTAAAAAATTCACTAGTATTGTATATTGTTTTGGTTACATCCAATATCTCCTCATTATCTTTCCAAAATAGAGTCGAAGCAGGTATAGATGGGGGTTTGTGGTGGCTTGGTTAGAACATGACCTCTCAGTGCATGATTTTATGTTTTTTATGCTTGTTTACACATTTATTATTATTTTTTAATGCACCTATTATACATGTTCACATTTTTTAGGGATGAATTAGTGGTGTCCTGTCAGCTTTTATTACTCACACTATATACATGAATTTTGGAACATATGAAAAATTAATGTATAGGGAGTAGAAAAAGGGCATGTGGCCCATGAAAAATGGTTAAGCTGAGGAGTGTGGAACTGTGAGTGGCACCAAGACAGAATCTAGAGGATTATAGATATTTTATTTATTTAGTTTTCATATTTTTCATTTATACTATGGTTTTATTTCCACCTTTGTATCCCACTTATTTATTATTTTGTATGACATTTATGCCATATGACATTATAATTATTTAGTTTTCCACACGTTACTCTATTATATATTTTTTTGTTCAAGGATTGATATTGATGGTATAGTCTCTCTAATGATAGACCTAGACCCTCACTGCTAGTCGGAATCCACTTTACTATGCGGAGATTCAAATGAGGTCATGTGTCACTATAGTTCAGACCCATTGGTTAGATATGGGGAATTAAAAATGTAGGCTTCATATTTGATTCACCTAGGGGTAATAATCATGAAAAGGGTGGTTAAGTACTAACTCAACCTCCACTTGGTGCATGAAAAGTGATCTTATTTTCTCACCTATTTTGACACTCTTAAGGGATATGTTTCAATTTAATAACAAAATCTATATGAATTATAATGAAGGATTATTCTATATTGATATCTCTATACTATGAAAGAAATGTTCACTACTACCTTGTTACCATTCCTTTGAAAAGGGTAACTTCAATTACATTGTGAATATCCTATAGTTTCTAATGATAAATTACAAATAATAAAAATTATGAAATAGAAATAAAATGTGATAATTTAAAAGAAAACATGTCTTGAAAACATTATCTCTTCAAATGAAATTGTAATAAATAAATTCAAATTATTATAACTAATCAAGAATGAATAATTAATATAATTTATATATGTATTACTATTTTAATAAAAATATGCTTATTATACAAAATTTTAAAACATGATGAAATAAAACATGATATAAGGTAATTTATCTTTGTCTCAAATTTTGATTCCCTAAGACATGTTTCTTATTATACACCAATTTACATTTATATATTGTAATACTACCATATTTAATTTTTATATATTAAACCACTATATGTTATTGAGAGTTTCACTCTCATTTATGCACTCTCTATTCCTTGTCCTTCGATTTATACAATACCTAAGTCATAAACTTTATTATTAACTTAATTTACTTTAATTAATTTATATCAATTATTCTAGAACTTAATCCTTATAAGTTTGGTTTCTTACACCCTATAATTGTATTACATCATATAACCACTTTATTTTCTAGGTTTTACAAGTCTTATTGAAAATTCACCTATATTTGGTCTACAATTCAACCAAATGGTTTCTTGTACAGGGACTCATCCTTATGTTTTCTTTACAGTCAACAATATTTCCCTTTCATGTACATATTATTTATATTGTTTTAAGAATAATTTTCTCTATACTTCAAATATTTCTTAAATTTATTTTCTAAAATATTTTCCCTTCTTTAAAATATTTTTAAAAGAAATTATTTATAACGTTTTATGTATCAGTCATTTTTGACTTTCTTACTAAAGTGTGAAAAGATTGTTTTTAACAACTTTATTGTAAACACATTTTCCTTATGTCATGACTATTATTCATAATTAAGATTTATTTCAATGTTTCCATGTTTTTTCAAAGATAATACTATTCCATTTGTTATTTTAATTTTTTATTATAAAAATAAATTTTAAAATTATTATAGAATAAATTAATGGACTTTATTCTACTATGTATATTTTTATCTTCTAATCAACATTTCTTAATTAAACATATTTATTTTCAAGGTTTAAATTTTTATAATTATTTTTGAAATTATGTTTTTCAAATTTCATATTTTCAACCCTTGAAATGGAATTTATAAAAGTGACTTAAATTTTTTTGATGACCATATTATAAAATATTTATGAAAATTCTTTCTATAATTCCACTTCCAGTTCCCTCTCTAACTCTGAATGATATATCTATTTTTGAGTTATGTATTATGTATGATCCTATAAATACTATTATGCATTTATAGTTCACACCTCACCTTATTAATGAGGGTTATGGTCTCTATCACTTTTTATATCTATCTTGAATTTATTTTTATCCATGTACTTATTATTAATTTCATAGATATATTTTATATTAATTATACTATTTAAACATTTTTTATTAGTTTTACATAAATACATACCCATTATTTTATATGGTGTTAGATTTAAGGATTCTTACCAATAACACTATTCCATTTATTGTATGTAGAAATATTTTCATTCCATATACTTTTTAATTTAATATAGATGTTTACTGATTACTAATGAATGTTGGTTATATATTCTGTTGTTTATTAATTCCTCCATATTATGAATTCATTGAACTTAATTAGTGATATGTGGGGCCTAAAATTATATATCCCCTTGATATATTAGTAGGTACCATGATACGAAATGGATTGGGTATTGGTAAAAACTATACCTATTTATGTATGATTTCTTAGAATGAGGCCTTGATAGTATGTTTATTATGTGTGTAATTATACATCCCATCACTATAAAACCAGTTATTTTTATCCATATGATTATTTAAATTTATATATTATCCATGTATATATTAAATTCTCATGTTATTAGTCATATGGTATTTTTATTATTATTTATTCTAGCCATATTATTTATGCCTTATTTTTTCATTGATAAATTCTGATCCATTCAACTCAATATTGAGTATTTAGTTCTCTATTTATGCTATTTTCCATTACTCAAGTAAATGAAAATGAGTATCAAGAAAGATGTGTCTATTTGGGTATCATTCATGGAGAATTTTGTGGGAGATATTAATGACGTATTGTAAAATAAGGAATCCTTGGATTAATGGAAAAAATTCCTATTGGATGGAAAAGATATAGGTTTTTTTAGTTAAAGGATTTTCCTAACTCTCTAAATCTATAGACCTAAAAATATCTTGATTGTGTAAGTGACTCAATCATAGTTATTGATATTGTAGTTATAGGTAAGGATATTTTTTTTTAGAACTAAATCAAATAGTGTGTTCCAGGGTTTCAAAGTTAGTATCAAATGGTGGTTTATATAACTTTAGAGATTATAATGTTATTAGAGGAGGATATTTTTTTAATTATTGATACTATCATAGGTTAATAAGTTTAATTTTGGATATAAGTTAAAAGGTATAAATAACTACATATGGTGTTATATGATTTGATTTTAGGGTGAACATTTATTTAGTTTTAAGAGGAATAAAATATTGAGGTATAGATAGCCTCGGGTTGGAATGTCCTTTGATGTCATGTAAATTCTAGTCATTTTGGTTAAAAATTAATGTCTTTTTTAGGGAATTTAGAATTATAAGGAGGTAATTTATTTAAAGAGTTATAATGTAACACCCTGAGATTATATGTCTTATTTTTATTTAAATAAATACTATGTTGAATATATTATATCATACAAAACACTAAACTAAAATTAATTGATATATATTTTATAGTGCAAGTAGAACATCAATATATAATGGGAATAAAATTTGAAACATCAAAAATTTAATTACATCACGAGTAAAACCTTAAGTAAAAAAAAGATAATTAAAATAACTTATTTTAATTATTTAAATATTATTATTATTTTAAAGAAAAATCTTATAGGTTCTAACTCCAATTAATTGAAGAAATTTAATTGTTATATGGGATTAAAATTATTTAGTGTTAAAGGATTATTTTTTCAAAAAAATTTATTTATATATATATTATGTATTTTTATATTAATAAAATAAAATAAATTATTTTAAATGATTATTATAATAAATGGTTTCAATGAAAAAGCTAATATATTGACAATAATTATTTAGTTATTGATATGAAATATGATTAAGAACACTTAATGTTTAAAAGGTCATTTTCTTTAATATTTTTTTCATTAAATTAAATGTTTTCATTTAAATGTAAAATCATTAAATTTTAGAATTTTAATTTTGCAAAAAATTATTCATTTTTGGAATAATCACACTAAAATTATCTTAGTGTGATTTTTTTAGATTTAAAAAATTTTGTAATTTTTGGGCGGAGAGTGAAAATATTTATTTTTAAAATATAATAAAATCTATGACCTAATAAATGTATGAGCACGAAATAAAAATTTATCAAACCTTTTTTTAAACCCAAAATTTATTTAATGAATAAAATAATTAATTTATAAATATTTATTTGAATTTAGAAACTTATCTCTAATATTTTGGAAATAAAATAAAATTTTATCTTAATAAAAACTATTTTTTGATATTTGAATTAAATGTATTCATTGGATGGTCCCATTCAGTTTTTGATTGATTTAAATGAAAAAATAACCTCATTTCTTAAATAGTAATACAAATTTTTTTGGGGGAATCAATTCCAGCCAAATGTATTTGGCTTAACTAATAAAAGAGTCACTATTTTAACCCCAAAATACCCCTACTCAAGTATGAACACCCACCCATTCTCCCATTACTCTCCACTCCAAATCCATTAAGGATTAATTACCTATAATTAAAACTCCCAAGTGTCTCTATAAGGCGTTAATAGGAGTATAAGGTGTTCTTATTAATCCTTAAGAAGAAACTTTTCAATGTAAGTGTTCCCAACCCCTTCTCTACCATTATTTGTTCAATCTTTACAATTCCTATTATTTTCAATAATAAATGTTATCATTATTAGTTTTTATAAATTTATTTTAAAATTATAAATATATATCACCATTATCTCTCATTATATACACCTTTATAATCTGTTATAATTCCAAAATACCCCCATAACCATAAACTATCCTAAAAGATTTATAAAGTAAAGAGTGTGTGGCTTCTTGGAAATGACATACCCATCTAGATACAAAAACATTAATGAAAGATTTTTCTATAATAAAAATAGGGTTAATAAACATAAAATAGGTTGGTTTTGTATTATATATATATTCACTCAGTTCACAATAATGGAGCCTAGTTTCACAATTAGTTTGACACTCCACATGTCCATGCTTTGGATAATTTAGAAACTTTTTAAGAATCAAAATGAAGGATTATTTCCAATTTATATCCCCACACCATGAATATAAAATTCTCTAATAAAATATTATAATTACTTTGATAATGTTACTTACCATTATATAATTCATTTATGTATTAATTTTCTAATAAAAATAATCTTATTATATATGATATGAAAATGCAATGAAATAAAATGAGACATATGGTAAGAGTTCTTTGTCTAAAATTTCAATTACTTAATACATATTTCTTGTTATCCACCAATTTAATTTTATATGGTTTAAATACTAACTTATTGATTTTTTATATCTTAAATAATATGTTATTATTAGAAGTTTTAGTCTCACTTTAGATCTCACTATTCATTTTCCTTCAATTCATACACTACATACATTGTAAATATTATTGGTAACTTGATTTACTTTCATTAATTAATAAAAATTAATTTTGGCCTTAATACTTATATGTTTTGTTTATTAAACCATATTATTTCATTATATTTTATACCCTCTTTATTTTCTAGGGTTTACAATTCTTATTGATAATTCACCTTCATTTGGTTCACAATTCAACCAAATGGTTTCTTGTATGGGGACTAGTCCTTATATCCTATTTGGTGTTATAAATTTATCTATTAAATATCAATATTCTTTAGATTGTTTCAATAATGTTATTATATATAATTTTAATATTTATTAAGGTCATTTTATACTATATTTTACCCTCTTTATAATGTTTTAAATGGAATTATGTTTAACAGTTTCTACAAGGTAATTTTTAACTTTCATACTAAAGTGTGAAAAGAATGTTTTTTAACAACATCCATGTGAAATAAATTTCCCAATATCATGACCAATATTAATAATTAATATTTATTACCAACATTCCATGGGTTTTCAAAGAAAATAATATTCCCATTGTTCTGTGAAGTTTTCATTTAAAAAATAAATATTAATGTTTAAAAAAGTAAATTAATGAATTTAATTGAACTATATATTTTTTTATCTTCTACTCCATACATCCTAATTAAATATCATTTATTTTAAATGTTTCAATATTTAGAACTATTTTTAATCAATTTTCATATTTCATCTTTTCATACCTTAAATTTGAATTAATCGAAGAGACATATAAGTTTGTTTCTAAGATCATATTTCAAAATATTTATAATAATTAGTTTTATAATCTTGCTTCCATTTTTCTATCAACCCATCAGGGATATATCTCTTTAGAGTTATGTCTCATGAATTACCTCTAAAAAATATTATGAATTTATATTTCATACCCCAACTTTTTTATAAGTGTTATGTTCTCTATCACTAGTTACCTCTCTCTTGAATTTATTTTTCTCCTTAATGTCCATATTCTTTAATTTCATCGACATTTTCAATATCAATTTCAGTATTTATATATTGTGTTTTGTGATATTTACTTAAAAATTTAATCATTTTTCTATATGGTGTTATATTGAAGGATTCTTACTAAAAATTATATTCCATTTATTAGTTGGGGAAATATTCACAATCCATATAATTCTAATTTCAATACAATTTTTTATTGATTAATAAGACATGTTGGTTAGTTATTTTTTTATTCATTAATTCAAATGATAAACCCATTGGAATTAATTTGTGAATATAGGGCTCAAAATTTTATAGCTCCTCAATGCCTCGTTAGTTCTCTTGAGAAAATATAGCTTAGTATTTAAATGTAAACAGTATCTATTTATGTATGATTTCTTGGAATGAGGACTTATCAACATGTTTATAATGTCTAAAATTATGATTTCCATCACTATGAAATGAATTATTTTGATATATGTGATTATTTAAATTTTTATGTTATCCATGGATATATTAAATGCTCATGTTATTAGTTATATGGAATTATTTGATCATTATTTTTTCTTTTTATATTATTCACACCTTATTTACTTGCTAATAGATTCTAATGTATGATACCCCTTACCAATACTTTAGCTTGACATTTATATTATTTAACATTACCTAGATAATTAAATAAGAGTATTATGAATGATGTCTCTATAAGGGAATTATGTTTGGAGAATATTTTTGGAGATGTTGAAGGAATATTGTAAAATAAAGAATCATTGTTTTAATGGGAAAATTTCTATTGGATGATAAATATATGAGTTTTTTTTATTTAATGGTTTTTATAACTCTTAAAAATCCTAATTCTACAATTATATTTACTATCTATGAGACTCAATCATGGTTATTAGTTATATAATTATAGAAAAGGTATGTTTTTATCACGAAATACTAGAGTGTGGGTTTGAGGCATCACACATCATAGGATTTTATACCTTTTATTTCACTTAATTCACTATAAGGGATGAAGAACCACGTTATCACCAATCCTTATCAACATATAAAATAAGATTCAAAATATTTTTTAGTAGCTTCTCCATACTATTAATTTTATAATTCTTAATGAATATAAATAATCTAGGTTGTAAGGATCATAATATAAGATAATTAGATACTTTATTATCCATACAAAATCCCAACATGTCTAAATTATTGATATAATTGAACATATTAATTAGAAGATCATTAGTTAGGTATCTATATTCTAATTTACACTTATATAGTGTAGTTACAATCTCATTTATCTTTAACCTCTCATTATCATTTTAGATTTATTGGAGGTGAGTTAATCGATGCATGTGTAAGGGTTGTGAGATTCAATATCTTGTATTGTCTTAAAGGAGAGTTTCAGTTGTTTTTAGGCCAAAACAAACAACAACAGGACTGTCGTGCTTGTCAAGGTGTTCCCTTGGTACAAAATGGGAAATTAAATGGATTTACAAGCATATATCTATGGGAACAAAGTAAGGCCTAAATTGAATTGATGAAAAGAGACTTGGGAAGTGTCACTGTAACGTAGTGGAAGTTCTGGTGTGGGTAAAATGACTTAGAGTTATCCAACATGTTATAGGACATGCTGCTTCAAATTGGTGGGTTCAAGAGCCACCATATCCATGGATAGTTTATAGTACAAGCAATTTTAATGGATTAATTCATTTGAAATATCCATTTTTAATTTCGTACTTCTCATATTTATACCAAATCAAAGGGGAACACATGTTTCTCTAAATTTTAAGGATTAATGTAGTTATTTATATATTTCTACCCTCTATTAATTGATTGACTCTAATCCTTGATGATCCATTCATTTTTTCAGACATACTTTTACTGAACCTTCATATTTTGGGGTTTATGTTTAGTTATCTTTGGTATCTTCCTATTTTAGGTCAATATTGTCTTCTCCTTTATTGATCTAATCCCTTGGATAATCCTTCTTTTCCTGTGTTTTTGGATTTGGCTGATTTGATGAAGATCTTTGGTGAGTCTCCTTATTTGGATAAATTTTCTATCTTCTTATTCAATCCTAGAATATGGTTTTTATGGATTAGACAATGAATAATTTTCACATATAGTGAGGTAATTCCAGTGTTGGTGTATTAATAACCTTATTGAGGATTAGTGGAGTTCTACAACACCCTTAATAAACATTTGATGTTGATGCTGAAAACCTTGAGGTAGGATGTTCCTTACTATTTTGGGCTCTCATATAAAATTGTTTCTAGGGTATGAATCAAGTGTTGCTATGGTTTGTTATTCTTGATTGATTATGATTTCTTGTTGTTGTGTGAATTTCCTTAATACCCACATGTGATCCTTACTTCTATGAGAATTGCTAGAGTAGCTCATTAGTAGGCTTGGTTTTGATTGCATGTTGTTATGTAATGCTACTATATTTTATCATGATGCTAGGATATGATTATATTATCATGATCTACTTTTTGGGTTTTATCTTGAATTTGTAGATTGTTTCTTAGTATCTTTGATAGTTGAACAGTAATGGTATGTTTAACCTTAGTGGGGGAGCTTTCATGGTTTGTGATGATAATGACAGTGGACCTGTACATGGGTTAATAGCATGACGACCTTGTAGCCTGACCAGAACTCAATTAATTGATGATATCAAGTAACATGTCAGAACATTATTTCTTAAGTATTTAGTGTAACATGGTCATATCGATGCCTTTAGAATACTAAGATAAAATTTCCATCCTTTTGGCTAGTTCTTGTTCATTCCTAATGACCTTTGATCATATTTCTATCATGGTGATAAAGTAGATATGATTGGGGGTTTGTGATGGATTAGTTGGAGCACGATCACTCAATATTTGATTTTATGTTGGTTATTATTTATTTAAGATTAACTATTATCATAACAAACAACTATTATAAAAGTTAATAACTGTAAAAGATGAATCATTAGTGTATTACTAGGTTTTATTATACACACCTTGTAAGGGAATTTTGATGAAAAAAATTCATGTTTAGTGATCCAGGAAAGGGTAAGTGGCTTGTGGAATATGGTTGATAATAATAGAATTACTTGGGAGTAGTATTGAGATGTACTTTGAAGAAAAATTCTATTTATTTATTTAATTAATTACATGTGAATTTTCTTTGTTTTTCCCATACTAGGATCCCAATAATTTATTGTATGATATGTGTGTCATTTGATATTATTTATTTCTTAATGTTTAATCTCAGTTATTACATTTTATTATTATTTTTCCAAGTACATGAAATTGGGGGTATAATCTTACCACTGACTGAATTTAGACCCTCACTGGTAGTCAGTATCCTTATACATATGAGGAGGTGAAAATGAGGTCATGTGGATCTTCAGTTTGAACCTGATGTCTCCAGTCGGGGAATTACAAAAATATTATTAGAGTATGATTTTCTTCATTTCCTCCTGACTATCTTGAGACATGGTAGAAGGGAGATAGGTTGTATGAGAATCGGTGTAAAGAATAAAAAATTCAATGTATTTTTTTAATTATTTGGGATTTTTTTGAGACTGCAAAATCTGACGGCGCGCGATTCCGAGGCTCGGAGTGCCCAGAATGATCCGTCGAAGTTTTGTTAAGCTCTAATTAGCGTGCGTATGTAGTTTTCCTAAAAAAGTGGAATAACCTTTAAAAGGTTACTCAGATCAAAAATATGAGGGCACTATTGCGATCAGGATGGTTGGTTTAACCTAGGCATGACTAAAGTTTAGTCGGCGTGGGGCTCCTGTGAGAAAATCAAAAAATGACATAACCGTAAATAAAATAATTAAATAAATTATTTTATTTTTCAAATGATTATAACTCACAAACGGTAGCTTGGATTGAAAATATGAGAACACTGCTAAACATGTAAGGGCATGCTTTATTTAACAAGATACCAACTTTGTTCGGCACGGGCCACCAGTGAAAGTTAGTTTTTGGCCGTAAATAAAATAATTAAGTGACAATTATTTTATTGTAAAATCCATAACTTTTAAATGGTAACTCAAATTAGAAATTTGAGAGTACCGTTGGGTTTTTTGGGGCGTTTTTCACTTAGGTAGAGCCTAACCTCGACCGGCATAGGTCAAGGGTGACTGTTAATAATTTTCCGAACTTTTTTTCGGGTACGTTCAGTAAACGCGCAAGTGGAGTTTTGTAACTTTTGAACCAGTGCTTGGAATTGACAAATGAGGACACCGTTGAACTCGCAGCACCAATATTCTCTTAAGGATACTTTCAACTTGACCACATCTAGTCTAGGGTGAATGTTAGTTTTTGTGTTTTTTGTGGAAATAAAAATAAAATAAAGAATAACTTTTTATTTTATTTTTAACCTCCCAAATGAATGCTCAGAGGGGGGGACCACCCGAGCTAGAAAACTCCCATTTGTGAATTCATGGTGGTAGGGACCACTAAAAACCCTCTTTAATATGGGGAAGTCCCTAGGGAAACCTCCCATTTAATTGCACCAACATAAATTAAATGGATTGAACTTCAAATACAAAATAACAGCATCGTTGGAATTTTGGAAGGATCCTATTAAATGAACCTTCATAAATTCCACGATTGTTGCTTACCCTCCCCCTCTCCTATTTATATGGAGCTTGGGGGGGAGTTTTTGGCACGGCTTCACCAAGCGACGAAGCTCTGGTAAAGTGTCGCGATGCCAGACACATGGAGGACGGAGCTAGTTCCGGTGAGTGGTGGCGATCGACACCGAAACCCCAAACGAGGATCGACAATCATGTGATGTCGTTGGAGGCTATTGTGGGAACATAGAACACAAAAACAATTCCTTAACTATGGGATTTTGACCATCATTCATGAGGTAGGGTTTCTTTTAGATTTATACCCCCTTACCCGTTCTTTACATTCTTCATGATTCAAGAATTATTGAGTTGCTTGCTACCGCCCAAACTCGGAGGGTGTGGGACAAACAAACATGGCCCGACCACTCTAAAATTCTTTGTGATTCTTGATGTGTTCCTCACGATGGAGGGGGATGGAGACCGATACCAACGGAGTTAAGGAACGGTGGCCGGCACCACGACCAGTCGCGACGAAGGCGGCGGCGCGACCGCGCTGCCGGAGAAGGGCCGCAACGGATCAAGGGCGGCAGCCGATCGCATGAAGGGGACGATGGCGCGTGTCTGTGCCACACTGTGAGTGAGAGCCACAGGCTTGTTCCGTGACGGTGAAGGGAGGGCAGCCAGATGAGCTGAGCGCCGGCCAAGGTGTGGCGCACGACGCGCCACGCGGAGAAGGCGGCTGGTCATCCGGCCAGCCGCGGCGGGCCACCACACCATCAGCCGCCCTGCACAGTGGGCTGCCGCACAATGATCCCAGTGGGACGCCGCACCATGGGTTACCGCACCGCGGGCTAAGACACACCCTATGGGCCAGGTCGGACCAGACCCGAACCAACTTTGACCCATTTTCACTCCTTTAGCCATATATTGAGCTATGAGTATCTGTTTGACGAACCATCAATAGAACTAGAAACATTGGAGCGAGACAGACCTTTTGGTATAACCCACTTGAGTTTTGAATAATGTTGGGGTACAACCAGGTTGGATCAAACACGAATTCAACCAGGCCCTCAGGACTAAAAGGCCAATAACTTACAGACCGAACGTCCGATTGATGCACCGTCTATTGCATTGAGACCCCTTTTATGTGGCGGTACTTTGGGATACTTCATCATTGGAATTCATGGAATTTGGAGTATCAACCTGTGGTTTGAGGATCAGATCCTCCTAGAATCAAGAAAACTTAGTGCGGGAACCCTGTAGCTAGATGTAACATGAGAAAGGGATCCTTTGTGGGTCTGTGATTGGGATCCTTTGTGGGTCTGTGTTCGAGAGTCTCACTTGGATCTGCTCTAGGAATCCATGTTGGACTACTCTAGGTTCCTACGTGGGTCTGTTGTACTAGGATCCTATGTGGGTCTGATGATGTACTAGGATCCTGTGTGGGTCTGCTGTACTAGGATCCTGTGTGGGTCTGATGATGTACTAGGATCCTTTGTGGGTCTTCTATACTAGGATCCTGTGTGGGTCTAATGATGTATTGAGATTTTTTGTGGGTCTGGTGATTAAGGATCCTATATGGGTCTGCCTCTTAATAGAGTAAGATGATTCAACAGTTACATCTAATCATCTCTACTACTGTACCTAAGTTATACCTAGTGTGAGCTGAATACTTACCTTCATGGTGATACCTTTGTGGTATTCTTTTTTGTGGCGTACCTGTGTGGTAATTTCCTTCGTGGTGATACCTTTGTGGTATTCTTCTGTGTGGCGTACTTGTGTGGTACTTTCCTTCGTGGTGATACCTTGGTGGTATTCTTTTTTGAGGCGTACCTCTGTGGTACTTACCTTAGTGGTGATAACTTTGTGATATTCTTCTGTGTGGTGTACCTGCGTGGTACTTTCCTTCATGGTGAAACCTTAGTGGAATTCTTCTTTGTGGCGTACATGTGTGGTAATTTTCTTCATGGTGATACCTTGGTGGTATTCTTCTGTGTGGTGTACATGTGTGGTACTTACCTTCACGGTGATAACTTTGTAGTATTCTTCTGTGTGGCATACTTGGGTGGTACTTTCCTTCGTGGTGAAACCTTTGTGGTATTATTCTGTGCGGCATTACCTTTGTGGTACTGACCATTGTGGTGTTACCTTCATGGAATCCCTTCATTTGTGGAATAGTTGATCCTTGGGCTATGGATTTGGGCCTTGTGTTTCCTCATGAATGAGATGGGTATACTTGATAACTTAGGTATATGTTTGGGCATATACCTAAGTAGGGATGAAAGTTGTTTTCATGATTTGTGGTTTATCCTTTGTGGATTTTGAGAGACCTTTGGGGGGTCTCGGGGTCTCTACTGAGTATCGTTATACTCACCCCTGTACGGGCTATTCCCGCACCATGTTATGTTTAGTGCAGATGATGGACAACGCTAACTGAGGACGAGAGTACCAATACTATAGGTAGCTCGGAGGTGGACATTAGACATGGTGTACCATGGAGACGACCGTTTGAAAGATGTACCTACCCTTCAGGTAGGATCCTTGGTGGGTGTTCACTAGAGCTGTTTAGTTTACTTGTATATCCCAGTTTTACTTGTACTTTCAGTTTTCTTGTACTTTCCAGTTGGGCTTGTATTCTGGCCCCTTTTACTTACTGTACACACTCTTTCTACTAAACAGTTTACTTGTGTTCATATCTTTTTGTGTACTTGGTTGTGTGTTTTTACAGGTTATAAAGGCAATTCCTTCCTGGTATTAGGGAATACGCCTTTCGGTTCTAGTCGCCAGCCCCTGGCCTATGGAAGGCAGGCTTGGGGTAGTCACAGTATGGGCCCCGGGGGATAGGTCATGACAAATTGGTATCAGAGGAGTCTGTTCAATTGTAGAACATTAGAATCTGATCTTTTTAACAACAATAATGTTAAGTGTAGTGAGTGTGGTTATCAGTTTAGGGAATCAAATGTGGGTGTGGTGGATGACGTATCCATACACCAGGACCCTGACTTCTGATTTATGACTCAGTGCACAAAAACAATGATTGTGTGTGTGTTTTGAAAATTTTTCTTGTGTTTTATTGAGTCATCTGACCAGGTATAACTAAATGAATGTGGCGCACCTGTTCCTTATCAGGATGCCGCTGCATAGACAACCAACTAGAATTCCTGAGATAGTACACCATGACAACCCACCGAGCGAAGAGGCTCTGGTGTAGGGCCATCTTACTATGTTGGAAACTTCAGGTGGTGTACCAGCAGCACCACCACCCACTAGGCAGTAGATACCACCAGCCACACTGGCGGACGGTGCATGCCGACTGAGTGTGTTGCATGAGTTCCAACAGAAGAGGCCTCCAAGGTTTCTAGGCGAGATAGTTTCCCACACAACTGAGGGCTGGCTGGAGGCGGTTTCTAGAGTTTTCTGCCTATTTGAGACACTAGTAGAGCATATGATGATCTTAGCTACTATAAATTTTTAGTGAATTACAATGATGATGGTCCACATAGTGATGAGGATTTAGTACGTGGACCATTACCCGAGATAGTACTTTTGGGTCGTGTGTCAACTATATCACTTCTCGTTGGTCAGTAGTTACAATCAGCAGTACAGGTAGAGGACACATATATTCTTACTGCCTTACGCGTGATTCAACATCAGATACCCCTCAGGTTCCAAGGCAAGCCCGACTCACAAGCAGCTGAGGACAGGATTGAGGAGGTGGCTTAGAGTTCTCTAGAGCTTCTACAGATTCGGAAGGAAGACATGTCAGTAGCTGAGTATTCATCAAGGCGTACCGACCATTCTTGGTACTCGATGAATATGATATGATCAGTGCTTCAGATCTAGGACTTTCGATCATAGTGTGTTTAAGGACTTCCAAGCCAGCACTATTCATCTATGCATTCCTACTAATGTTGGTGTGCTAGAGAGTACCATTGTGGTAGAATGTTCTTTGGCTAAGCGGATACAGCTAGTGAATGTTATTAGTAAGAAAACAATAAACTGGCACTAGTCTCAGAGACTTGGGCGTGTAAAAATGTTTCGGGAAGAGGGAGTGTTAAGGATGGATGAGTCTGCAAGGCTGCAAACATGGAAGCAGAGCTAGGGAGCAGCATGAGGTGGTGTACATTTTGACATGTTACAACCACCCCCTATTGTGGTCCCTACTAGGCTCTGGGAGCTGGAGGATTGGGGAAGAGTGTAGTTGTATGCTGTCAAGGAGTGTGGCCCAAGGACTCCAGGAATTATTAGAGGTGTGGTCTATGTCTACTACTAGCTACCGTATCAATAGACATAGGTACCAAACATTCCTTCCTTCCACGAATCTTGTCCAAGACCTAGAGTTTCTGGTTAAATTGTTGACTTGACCCTCATGCCTGGATATACCTTTGGGAGGAAACTTTATAATCACACTTACATCGACGGTGTGATCTGACCCTTGAGGTGAGAGTTTCTGTTGGAACCTCTTGGTTACAGTTTTGAGGCCTTATGATGTTAGTTTGGGTATGGACTGGGCATCCACAGTTCATACTGATATTGACTGTATTAGGAAAAAAGGTTGTGGTTTCTCTAAAACGTTGGAATGGGTTTTTCCTTGTTCAGTGAAAAGAAAACCCAAGCATCACAGGATGGACTCATGCATAGAAGTGTGTATCCAATCACTCATGAGTCAGCCAGACTTACCCTTGTGGCAGCAGGAGTTTTGAGTTTTGAGTTCCAAATAGAAGTGGTAGAGCATGGGGATATCTTTTCAAAATATGTTTCTAAGATTACCTCACCAAAGGGATAGGGATATATACTTTGTAAATGAACTACTAGATATTTGTACCTGACTTCCCCATTGTAGTGGCACCCTTGTCAGCTTTGACGAAAAAGGGGGAACCTTTCCTGTGGATGGAGAAGTGTCAGCAGAACTTTCAGGAGCTGAGACAGAGACTGACAAGTAGAACTACGCTACCAATGACCTAGAGTTAGCAGCAATGGTATTTGCACTGAATGTGTGGTGGAATTACTTTTTGGGAGAACGTTTTAGAGTCTACTCAAACCACAAGAGTCTTGGGTATATCTTCTCTCAGTAGGACCTGAACATGAGACAACGATGTTGGCTCGAGTTCCTCTAGGACTATTACTTCGTGATAATCTATACTTCTGGGAAGGGGAACGTTGTATCAGATGCACCCAGCAGTAGATCTGGTATACAGCTGCTAGGTGAGGTGACAGAGCAGCTGGCTGCTTTATGGATAACCTTTGTGGGCCGAGATGGATCAGTTTTTATTCAGTCTCTCACAGTCACTCCCACACTTCTTCAATGAGTCATGGATGTGTAGCATGGGGACACTGAATACAAGGCTCGACGTGTTCATATATCCTCAGAAGCAGGCACCTGATGGATTTTCTGAAGGTGGGGAGCACGTCGACCTCTTTAGAGGATGTACCATGGTACCAGGACCTTCAGCGTCAGTACTGGTGGCCAGGGATGAATAAAGTAGTTGCCGATTTTGTATCACGATGCCTCACTTGTTAGTAGGTGAAATCTACTCAGATCTGGCATAAGTCTTATGCTGACAGGAGACGGAGACCTTTGGAGTTCGAAGATGGTGACCACATCTTTCTACGGGTCTCACCTCGACGAGGTTTGCGGAGATTTGGCTGGGGCGGCAAGTTATCTTTGAGGTTCATTGGACCCTTCCAGGTCCTCTACAGAGTTGGCGATGTGGCTTATCACCTATAACTTCCCCTTCAGCTGCACCAGGTTCACGACACCTCCCACATATTCCAGTTGAGGAGATACGTGCACGACTCATCTTATATCATCGACAACGGCGAGCTGGACATCGAGGATGGGGAGATGTTTTCAAAGGTTCTAGTGGAGATTGAGGATTCACAGGAGAGAGTACTTCGAGGGAGATCGATACCTTTGGTGCGTGTGTGTTGGCAGCACGGGAACCTCCAGGAGAGCACATGGGAATGAGAGGCTCAAATTCGTGCTTAGTACCCCCACTTGTTTTCCTAGTTTTTGTAATATGGATTTCGGGGACACAAAACCCTGAGGTGGGGAGAGTGTAAAGACTCGGAAATTCCATGTAAATGTTTTTTAATTATTTGGGAATTTTTTGAGACTACAAAATCTAACGGCGCATGATTATGAGGGCCGGAGTGCTCGGAATGATCCGTCAAAGTTTTGTTAAGCTTTATTTAGCACGTGTAAGTAGTTTTCCTGAAAAAGTGGAATAACCTTTAAACGGTTAATCAGATCAGAAATCTAAGGGCACCTTTGCCCTCAGGATGGCGGGTTTACCCTAAACACGACTAAATTTTAGTAGGCGCGGGCCTCCTGTGAGAAAACCCAAAAATGGAATAACCGTAAATAAAATAATTAAATCAATTATTTTATTTTTCAAATGATTATAACTCACAAATGGTAGCTCAGATTAAAAATCTGAGACCACCAATGAACTCATGAGGGCATAATTTATTTAAGTAGATACTAACTTTGGCCGGCGCGGGCCACCGATAAAGTTAGTTTTTGGATTTAAATAAAATAATTAAGTGACAATTATTTTATTGTAAAATTCATAACTTTTAAACGGTAACTCAGATTAGAATTCCGAGAGTACCGTTGGGTCTGTTGGGACGTTTTTCACTTAGGAAAAGTATAACCCTAACCAGCGCAGTTCAAGGGTGACTGTTAATAATTTTCTAAATTTTTTTTGAGGTACGTTCAATAAACGCGTCAGCAGCATTTTGTAACTTTTGAACCGGTGCTCAGAATTGAAATTCAAGGACACCATTGAACTCACAACACCTGTATTCGCTTAAGGATACTTTCACCTCGATCATAGCTGGTCTAGGGTGAAAGTTAGTTTTCGTGCTTTTCATGGAAATAAAAATAAAATAAAGAACAAATTTTATTTTTATTTTTAACCTCCCAATTGAATGCTTGGAGGTAGGGACCGCCAGATCTAGAAAACTCCTATTTTTGAATTCATGGTGGTGGGGATCACCCGAACCCCTCTTTAATATGGGGAAGTCTTTTGGGAAACCTCCCATTTAATTGCGCTAATGTAAATTAAATGGCTTGACTTTCAAATACTAAGTAATAGCGTTGTTGGAATTTAAAAAGGTTCATATTAAATGAATCTTCATGAATTCCATGATCGCTATTACCCTCCCCCTCTCCTATTTATATGGTGCTTGGGGGAAAGTTTTTGGCATGGCTTCACCAAGCGATGAAGCTCTGGTAAAATGCGATGACACCTGACACATGGAGGATGGATCCGGTTCCGGCGAGTGGTGGCGGTCGACACTGAAACCCCAAACGAGGATCAATGATCAAGCGACGTCGTTGGAGGCTGTTGTGGGAATGGCAAACACTAACCCTATTCTTCAACTGCGGTCTTTTATCCATCATTCACGAGGTAGGGTTTGTTGTAGATTTATAACCCCCTTACTCGTTCTTGATGTTCTTCGTGATTCAAGAATTATTGAGCCACTTGCCACCGCCCTAACTCGGAGGGTGCGGGCCAAACGAACATGGCTCGACCACTCCACGATTTTTTTTGATTTTTGATGTGTTCTTCGCGATGGAGGGGGATGGCGACCGACATCAGCGGGGCTCAGGAATGGCGGCCGACACCATGGTCGACCGCGAAGAATGCGATGGCGCGACCGCGCCCCCAAAGAAGGGCTGCAGCGGAGCAAGGGCGGTGGTCGGCGGTGGCCTGCCGCATGAAGGGGACAACAGTGAGCGTCTGCACTGCCCGGCGAGCAAGAGTCGTAGCCTTGTGCCACGACGGCGAAGGGAGGGCGGTTGGCCGAGATGACTGCCGGAGAAGGCACGACGCACGACGCGCCGCACGGAGAAAGTAGTTGGTCGTCCGACCAGCCATGACGGGCCGCCGCACCGAGGGTCGCCCTGCACCGCGGGCCACCGCACTGCGGGCCACCGCACCGCGGGCCACTACAACGTGGACTGTCGTAGCGCCGGTCATTGCGCCTTGGGCTGGGCCGTTCTGGTGGGCCAGGTTGGACCTTGTGGGCTAGACAAGACCCATTGGGCCGGTCCGGGTAAGTCTGGTCGGGTCGGACTGGACCCGTACCAACTTCGACCCATTTTCGCTCTTTTGGCCATATCTTGACCTACGAGCATATTTTTGATGAACCGTCAGTGGTTCCAGAAACCTTGGAGCAATAAGGGCCTTTTGGAATACCCCAATTGAGTTGTGGATAAATTTGGGGTATAGCCGGGTTGGACTGAACACGAATCCAACCGGACCCTCAGGACTAAAAGGCCAATAACTTACAGATCAGACGTCCGATTGACACACCATCTATTGTGTTGAGACCCATTTTACATGGAGGTACTTTGTGATATTCTTTATTGGGCTTCGTGGAAGTTGGAGTATCGACCTATGGCTTGAGGAGCGGATCCTCCTAAAATCAAGTGAGCTTAGTGTGGGAACCCTGTAGCTGGTTGTAACATGAGAAAGGGTCCTTTGTGGGTCTGTGATTGGGATCCTTTGTGTGTCTGTGTTCGAGAGTATCACTTGGATATTCTCTAGGAATCCATATGGGACTACTCTAGGATCCTACATGGGTCTGCTGTACTAGGATTCTGTGTGGGTCTGATGATGTACTATGATCCTGTGTGGGTCTGTTGTACTATGATCATGTGTGGGTCTAATGATGTACTAGGATCCTGTGTGGGTCTGCTGTACTAGGATCCTGTGTGGGTCTGATGATGTACTAGGATCCTATGTGGGTCTGCTTATTTAGGATCCTACATGGGTCTGCCTCTTAACAAAGTAAGATGACTCAGTAGTTACATCTAATCATCTCTACTACTATACCTAAGTTATACCTAGTGTGAGCTAAGTACTTACCTTCGTGGTGATACCTCTGTGTTATTCTTCTGTGTGGCGTAACTTTGTGGTTATTTCCTTTGTGGTGATATCTTTGTGATATTCTTCTATGTGGCATACCTGTGTGGTACTTTCCTTCATGGTGATACCTTTGTGGTATTCTTTTGTGTGGCGTACCTGTGTGGTACTTACCTTCGTGGTGATAACTTTGTGGTATTCTTCTATGTAGCAAACCTAGGTGGTACTTTCCTTCTTGGTGAAACCTTTGTTGCATTCTTCTATTTGGTGTACCTGTGTGGTACTTACCTTTGTGGTGATAACTTTGTGGTATTCTTCTATGTGGCATACCTGGGTGGTAGTTTCCATCGTGGTGAAACCTTTGTGGTATTCTTCTATGTGGCATTACCTTTGTGGTACTTACCTTTGTGGTGTTACCTTCGTGGTATTTCTTCCTTTGTGGAACAGTTGATCCTTGGGCTATGGATTTGGGCCTTGTGTTTCCTCATGAATGATATGGGTATACTTGATAACTTAGGTATATGTATGGGTATATACCTAATTAGGGCTGATAGTTGTTTTCATGATTTTTGGTTTATCCTTTGTGAATTTTGAGAGACCTTTGGGGGGTCTCGGGGTCCCTACTGAGTATCATTATACTCACCCCTGCACAGGATATGCCTGCACCTTATTGTGTTTGGTGCAGACAATAGACAACGATGAATAAGGATGAGAGTACCAGGACTAGAGGTAGCTCGGAGGTGGAAATTAGATGAGGCGTACCACAGAGATGACAGTTCGAGAGTTTTACCTACCATTTAGGTAGGATCCTTGGCGGGTGTTCACTGGAGCTGTTCAGTTTACTTGTACTTCCCGGTTTTACTTGTACTTTCATTTTTCTTGTACTTTCCAATTAGGCTTGTATTATAGCCCCTTTTACTTACTGTACACACTCTTTCTACTATACAGTTTAATTTTATTCGTATCTTGTTGTGTGCTTGTTTGTGTGTGTTTACAGGATATAAAGGCAATGCCTCCCCGGTATTAGGGAATATGCCATTTGGTGCTATTAGCCAGCCCCTGGCCTATGGAAGGTGGGCTTGGGGTAGTCACGGCACGGTCCCCCGAGGATGGGTCATGACAATCCGGTAGGGGAGTTTCCATGTGGCTAGAAATATCATGTGTAATGGACCTCCATGTTTCCATTGAAGGTATTACTTTTATATTTTTATTGAATTTTAGGTGCATTCATGCATCATGAGTATGAACATAGGATCACATGCCATATATATACCCATTATTATGCTAAATAGAAGTTGTTTTTTTTAATGCATTGATTTGTGCTACCATTTTAGTATATAATTGTATTATTTGTTTATTGTTATATTTATTTCCATAATGTTTTGATATATCTATATTTGAATTAATTAGTTGTACCTGATAATTCCATTATGTTTTGTATATATATGACTGTGACTAATGTGTAGGGATGAAGAACTTTAATTATTGCTAAGAGGGATATACCTTGGGTTGTGGTTTGAATACTAGGAGAACCTTTGTGTGATCCCAAGGAATGATTCATATCTATCTTAAATTTTATAAATGTTTCCCTTTATGTTAGAAAATATACCACCTTTTAGAAGACTGATAGGGCTTCCAGATGATGTGGGATGGGGTTCTCCTGTCAGGGAGGATTCCCATGTTCCACCACATGTTGTGCATGTGGGTGTAGCAGAGCATGATCTCACACATTATTCTATAGCACATATAGTAGACCCACTATAGCTGAGAGTCCTTATTCTTGTTCCTATCTAGGTAGGAGGGGTACCAAGGTCTATGGTCGACTACACCAGAGAATTATAACTCAAATATCCACTAGAATTATAGGTAATTAGAGGGATACATGATGAATAAGACTAGTTAAAAATCATAGAGGGAGTCTTTGAACTTATTGTGACATCATATTATAGGAAGGTGTATTTGGTATCATTCATGTTACATAAACCCATCTTGATATGGTGAAGCATAATGGGAAAAATGGAAGATATGAGAGTTTCACCTAGTAGACTTTCAATAACATTTTATTTGGGGAATTCTTCTTAATATTCTGAATTTGGATTGAGATCATGAGTTATGGAGATTTATCAAGGGCCCATGGTGGCATCAAAGTACTCTGATCATTTCACCAATCTTTTTGTGTTTTCTTATCACTTGTCCATAAGTGATTCTTAAAAGTCCAAGAAGATCAAGATCAGACTTCATCCTGACACAAGATGGGATGTTTGAAGTTTTAATCTAAAAATATACGTGGAGGTTTGTTTTTCAAGGCCTTGAATGTAGACATGGTTGTAGAGTAGGATAAAGTAGTTGTTTTCTTCTACCCTTTGGTTCTCATATAGGTGGAGCTCCTATAATTGCGATGAGTGTCACCTCGGGTAGCAGGAATAGAAAGACAGGGGATATGAAATATGGTAGTGGTATTCAGGTATATCAGAGTATAAATTTATTATCCCTCTCATATGGAGTTCCATATTACTTCAACTATGGAAAGGACATACATTATCACATGTTATATACAACACATTAGATCTTGTGTTACTAGTGTGGAAAGATAGGGAATATTCAACATTTTTTCTCTAGATCATTGATGTTGTGGTTCTATAGGGGTGTAGGATAGAATCAATATATAACCTAGGGATCTGTTCAGGGTCTTCATTAGTAGGATCAGATATTGATGAATCATATTGGTCATCTATCTTTGAGACATGGCCATAGACATAT
Source organism: Viscum album (assembly GCA_963277665.1). Classification (NCBI taxonomy): domain Eukaryota; kingdom Viridiplantae; phylum Streptophyta; class Magnoliopsida; order Santalales; family Viscaceae; genus Viscum; species Viscum album. The sequence goes on along the minus strand of OY728125.1, from coordinate 1,054,927,637 downwards.
AGTATAACATGTTTATATAGTAGACCAGACTCCAATAGATGGTGGTGAGGGATCGTCTACTATTCATGGTATGCTCTTAATCACTTCTAAATTGTATTTTACTTTAATTGATTCTAGTGAATATTATTTCTTAATTTCTATACATGTTATGGATAAAATTAACCTACTGGTCAATTTTTCTTCTGATTCACATCCCTTGATACACCATTGGGAATAAAAGTGGTCCATCATCAGTAATTCCCATAATAACCTACAGTAATTTCTAACTTTGGAAATCTATTGGACATCATGATTCTGGAGATGATGTATGTTGATGAGATTCTCAACATGGATTTACTGAACTGTTTTTGAGATCACAATTATTACTATCAATGATAGGTATCTTTTACTTTTATAAAGAGGGATAAATTAATGATGAATGAATAATATTAACTAGGAATATGTAGAGTTAATCTAGGATTGATCCATATCTGAATGATCACAGTATATATTATGGGCTTGTAACTTTAAGTATTATTAGTATAATCCCCAATATCTTTTACTCCATTTATGGATATGTATTAGGACGTCTTCCCATATGTGTTCATAGGAATACCCCATGACAGAGGAGTTAACTTTTAGGTAGATCTTATTCTAGGTGCATAGATCATTCTGACACCCATTATTATTTGGTGTTAATCATTTTGAATGAGATCATGGTAGATCTTGAGGAATTGTAGAAGAAGGTATTTATCAGGATGAGTACTTCACTATGGGGTGTACCTATTCTATTCCCCATGAAGGTAGAAAATTTTCTTTGAATCTGCATAGATTTCTGGAACTAAACTAGGTGATAGTGAATAATTTTAATCCTTTTACAAGGATCAATGGAATTTTATATTAGTTACAGGGTGCTTGGTGGTTTTAAAGATTTATCTTTGATCAAGCTATCACCAGTTGTGAGTTAAAGATGAGGATGTCCTGAATATGGTGTTTTAGAGTTGGTATAGGCTATATGAGTACTTAATGGTTAAATTTGGACTAATGAATTCACCAACAATGTTCATGGCTCTAATAATTAAGATCTTACACACATATCTTCCCCTGTTCATCATAGTATTCATTGATGACATCCTCATTTATCCACCTACCCCAAATAAACACTCTAGGCATATCGAGATAGTCCCATGTACAATTTCAGCACATCAACTTTTTGAAAATATGTCAAAAGTGTTACTTTTTTATTTAGGAGGTGAAGTTCTTAGAGAAAGTGGTTTCTGAGATTAGTATATTAGTGTAACTAGAGAAATTAGAGGTCTTGATGTCCTAGAAAAATCCCTAGAATGTGTTTGAGATCAATATATTTCTGTGTTTAGCGAGATACCTCCAATGTTTTATCCATGAATTATCTAGGTTATTCAAAACCATGACCATGTTGGAAAAGAAGTGAGTGAAGTTTTAGTTGTCAGACCAGTGTAAAGAGGAATTCTTTGAGATGAAGAGGATGTTGAAATCTAATCATGTGTTGATCCATACTAAGCTAAGGATTATATATTATGTATACTATGATGCATTTGGATTTTTTTGGGAGTATTACTAATTAAAGAGAGTGACTATTATCTTATGGGTCACATCAACTATGAAACCATAAGATAAAATATCAAACTCATTAATTGAAGCTAGAAGTGTTGGTCCACATTATAAAGTGTTAGAGACACTATCTCTTTGTTGAGAGTTTTTTTACATAGACCATAAGATCCTAAACCATATATTCATATATTAGGACCTAAATAAGAGGTAGAGGTTCTAGGTATATTATCTATAAACATTCTAATTTGAGAATTCCTATGCCCCAAGTAAAGGAAAAACCATTGTTGATACTCTTTTCTATAAGACAAATGTATCTCAATATCTTGGTGAGCATCCTTTGAAGGAACACTAAAGCCTAATGAGTTTTTTGTCCTATTATAGGATTGATAATTACAAGGAGAAGGGATTGATGACATGTGATCTATTAGTGACCATTTCCTCTCTTAGAGTCTGGGTGAAGGTAGGTTAGAAATATGATCTTAACTGTATTGTGTTGAGGGAACAACTAATAGGTAGTTACCAATTGCATGGGTGGTCATTGGATAATAATTATGTGAACCTTGTACATGAGAGAGTTATATTACCTATTCCTATTAGGGAATAGATAATTAGATACTTCCAAACCTTTAAGTGGGTTGTGAATCTAAGAGTGTAAATGATGTACCACAAATTCATGTGAAATTTCTGGTGGATGAGGATTAAGAGAATCATTAATAGTTTTGTTTCCCAATGCCTTAACTTCTTGAGGATTAAGGCCAAGTACCAGTGTCCTGGTGGTTTGTTGCAACCACTTCCAATTCCCATGTGGAAGAGGAAGGATTTTATGATGTAATTTGTAATAGGGTTACCCAAGACCCAAATAATCCATGATGTTATATGGGTGATTTTTGATTAGCTAATAAATATTTCACCTTTCTGACCAATCCACGAGACTCACTTAGTAGATGATCTTGGAAATCTATATGTCCATGAGATAATACACCTTCATGGTGTTACCTTGAGAATTTCATCTAATAGAGACACACCTTTTACATCCTGGTTTTATAAAGTCTTGCAGAAGGAATTAGGGACTCAGTTGAGATTGAACACAATGTATCATACCTTGATTGATGTATAGTCAGAGAGAATGATCCATATATTAGAGGATATTTTTTAAATATTATTCAATAGACTTTGATGGAGCTTGGTATGATCACCCAAACTTGGTTGAGTTTTAATACCAGAATAGATACTAGGCTTTGATTCATATAGAACCTCATGAGGATCTTTATGAGAGGCTATTTCATTCATTTTTTATGTTAGAATGATGCTAGTGAGGCAATCATTGTGTGGACCAATATAGTATAGGATACAACCAAGAGAGTCCAACTGATTCAAAATAAGTTGATCATAGATTGTATAATGTCTATGTATTATGAAAACCATAGGAGGATACCTTTTTATTTTACTGTAGGAGAAATATATTTCTTAAGAGTGACTCTTCAGTTAGGACACCATCAATTAAAGAAGCAAGATAATCTATCACCAGGATATGTTGTTCCATTAAACATCATAGAGTGGGTTGGGAAAATGGAATACCGTTTAGATATCCTTTATATCTATTGAGGTATGGACAATGGGTTTCATGTGTCTCAGCTCTGTAGGAATATTCCCAATCCCACACATATCTTCGATTTCAAGGATGTTGAGCTGGAGCCTTTTGCGTCTTACATACAAAACCTGATGTTGATTGTTTACCAGAGTGATAAAGTACTACAAGGGATGAAAGACCACTTGTATAGATCCTGTGACAGTATATAAGAACTTAGGAGGAGATGTGTCAGTGGTAGTTAGATGTTCAAGCTCAGGGTTTTGATTTTTTCAAGAATGAACTCTATTGATGCTTCTCAGGGATAGGAAGTCCTTATAGGGGGGATTTTAATGTCATATATCTCTATTTATTTTTCAAAATACTTGTTTTACATTAAAATTCTTCTTAGTTTTGAGTTATTCTTTTCTTGGGTGAAGTCTTGTGAGGTTGGGTTTCTTTTGGAGGCTTAAAAGAGAGTTTTATTTGTTTTTAGGCCAAAACAACAAACACATAGTCGAAGTGCTAGAAGTGGTTTCCCTAAGTGAAAACAGGCAAGAAAATGTCTTCCATAGAATGTTTTCATGGGTGTAGAAAAAGTTCTAGCTTTTATTGGTTAAAAACATCTTGGAAATCCTCACCTCAGTTTAGTGGATTCCATGGTGAGGTAAAAATGGATTAGATATATCCAACATGCTATATTCTATGCCGTTTTGGCCGGGAGTATTCAATAACCACCATTTCCATATTTAGGCCAAGGTGTAATCCACATTGATGATCAAATTAATTTTTAATTATAATTTTTAATTCTTAACTTCTCAAATTTGGACACAGTCAAAGGGTAAAATGTATTTCTCTTAATTGTGGGGTTTTAATACAGTTATTAATCAATTTATACCATTTATTAATAGACTGATGATCATCCTTGATGATTACTTTGTTTTTATTTCTTTCCTTTTTCCAAAACATCATGAACTAGTGTTTCTATTTTATTAGAATTTATTTCTTCCTTTTTTATGTTGATCTTGTATTTTCCTTGGTCAATCTAAGTCCATATCTCATCCTTCTTTTCTAGTTCTTCCAGATTTGGTTGATTCAGTGAAAGTATTTAGTGAGTCTTATTTTTTTATTATTCAATCAAGGAATGATGTTTTTATGAATTTGATGATGATAAATTTTGTCATCCAGTGAGGTAATTCTAGTGTTGGTGCATCAACAACTTTATTGAGTATTTGTGGAGTTCTACGACACCCTTGATGAACCTTTTATGTTGACATTAAAAACCTTGAGGTAGTAAGTTACTTATAATTTAGGTGTCTCATATACAATTGTTAACATGGTATAAATCATGTATTGGCATGGATTATTGTTCTCAATTGATGGTGATTTCTTATACGTGTTTTCTTTGTTGTGATACCCATACATCATCCTTACTTCAATGAAAATGGATACTATATCTTGTTATCTTTCTTGATATTGATCACATATTTTTATATTATGATACTATATTTCTCATGATTCCATGTTACACTTATCTTATCATTATCTTATTTGTTGTGTGTTATATTTCCTTTAGAGTTTGATTCATGATATTCATTGTATGTGGATTCTCATTGTATGTTTACCCTTAGAGGGGGAGCGCGCATAATGTGCAATGATGATGATGGTGAACCCATACCTAGGGTAATAGTATGACAACCTTGTTTCCTATATAGAACTCAATACTTTGAGGATACCAAGTAACATTTCAAAACTTGATTCCTTGAGGAAACCAATTAGTGTGTCCATCTAGATTCCATGAGGATACTAAGGGACATGTTTCCAACCTTGTGGCTAGTTATTGATCATTTCCAATGACATTTGGTCATATTTACAGCATGAAGATGAGGCAAGTATGACCAAGGGTTTTATGGTGTCTTGGATAGCCTATAATTCCTCTGTAATCGATTATATGTTTTTATGATTTATTTCACATTTATTTTTATAATAGAATACACCTGTTATACATGTGAACACTTGTTAAGGATGCATTAGTGGTGTGCTACTAGGTTTTATTACTCAAACATTTTATGGGAATTTTGATGCATGTGCATATGTATAGGGATCCAAACATGGGTAAGGTTCTCATGGAATATGGTTGAGCTGAGTATCATGGATCTAGGAGTGTTATTGGGATGTAATTTGGAGGATACTCCTCTTTATTTATTTATTTAACTTCCTACCAATTTACCCTAGTTTGGATTTCCACACATGGAGCCTTTTTATTTATTTAATTACATATGTTCCATTTGAAATTATTTATTTCCACATGTTTACTTTGAGTTGTTATATTTTATTATTATTTGACTAAGGACATGATACAGAGGGTATAGTCTCTCCACTGATGGAATCTCGACCATCACTGCTAGTCGAAAGAAACTTTCATATAGGGAGGTGTGTGTGAGGTCATTTGGATCTTCATAATTAAATCAGTGGTTCGGGTTGGGAAATTACACCACTCTTGGAAATTTTTACTAGTGAGGACATTTTCTTTGTATTGGAATGATCATTTAGCTTCCATAGTTTTACATTCCATTATCTATAACAAATAAAATGGTATTTTATTTATTTATCTTGATTACTGATTGAAACATAAATAATTAATTAATTATTCCCCCACTATTTTATCACCCCAATAAAAATTACCATTTGATTTAGAGTAACCAATCACTCATATATTTTAATTGTAAGGATGCGTATTTCCCTTCATATAAATATATGGAGTTATTATTGGATTATTCAAACGTATTTAGGTATTATTTTAGACATCAACAACATTAACCCGTATCTTATTATTCTATTGAGTGTATTTGATGATTAGATCCAAAATTTTCATATTTTTTAATTGTTAAAGAAATTAACCCCACAATTTAGTTAAAACATGGGAAATAAAATTTTTTGTTACTTTTGTAAATGGGATTTTTAAATAGATTTAATCATTTTTTTAGTAGTTTTAATAATTTTTATAATTAAAAAAAGATATATAGTTATTTTATATTCTAGAATTAAATTCATAACAAGCTTATAGTTCCAATTTTAACTATTTTAATTTAATTCTAGAGATCACTCACTTGGATTTTTTAACTTTTTTATTTAAGGTGTTTGGGTAATAAAGTTGTGTATGTGAATGATAGTACATAGAAATTATATTTCCCCATTTCCTTTCACATTTATAAAATCAATTTATCTCCCATTGTTTAAATCACTAGTGTATAATGGAATCAGTGGTTTGAGTGGTTCATGGACTCATGATTGTGATTCAATTGAGAGAGTGGTGGGAATAACACTTAGGCGGGTTCTTGAGTTTTATTTATGTTCACATATTCTTCATTTTTAGGGTGTGTGTAACCCATTGGGAATACTCTAAGATTAGGATTAGGGAATCAAAGATATGAGATAATGATGGATAATTAAGGTTAAGTATAGGGAACGATTCTTTCATTGATTTAATTATGTTATCCATTTTATATTTACTTCAACCACCACCATTTCTATTTCTACTATAAAAATAATATACAAAAAATAAAAAAACATACATGTAAGAATAATGAGTACTTTAAGCTCAATATTTTAATCGAAAACCATTTGTTTTTTCTACACATAGGTGATTTAAAAATTTTCATTGATAGTTCTCCTCTATGATGAAAAAATTTGGACTGGTCACCATTTTCAATGATCTAGGATGAGTTTTTTTTATAATTGCATAATTATAATTAGTTATTGCTTTATTTGTTTTTTCCTTTCACCCTTTATTGTTTTCCCTTCTCACATTTATTTATTTTATTGGGAAAATCATTAAGTATAGGTCCATTTATATATGATAGAACCTAATTTATATTCCCAATTATAATGATTAGATGAGATTATATTAATGGTTAGGGAAATCACCCTCAACCAATTATTTAACTATTATATTTTCCCCCTGGAGTCTAGGAAGCAACAAATTCAAGGTTAATAGCTTGAGAAACCTTCAGTACAAACCAATGGGTGGGAGGATGAAACCTAATACATAAACCAACCTTTTCAAAATCAACTACATATTCCCCCACTCCATAAAAGTTAATTAAAATCAACACCCACTAGGATTTAATGAATTATAAATACCTCTCTATTACTGGACCAACAAATCAAGGAGTAACAAAGTGAGATGGAAGATTTAAAGGGCATGATGAGCATGAAATCCATTCCCTCAAAAAAATCATGGATCAAAGAGAAAACAAAAATAAATATTTGAATAACCTATGTCCTTTTCTCACAAAGAAATCAAAGAGCTGAAAGAAATAATCAAGGAACCTTCACTCCCACATATTTTAGATATTTTACCTGAGGTACTATATAATTAACAAATGATTTAACCTGAGTCATTAGTGGGGGATGAAAAAAATCAATAATCTATTATTTGTATATTTTTTGAAATGTAATTGAAAAATAATATTATTTGTTTTTAGGATAAAAATTCAACATTAATGGAATTTTCTATAAAATAATAAGTAGAAAGGAATATGTTAGGCTTTATTGAAAATATGATTGATCTACTTCCCTATCCCATAGAACCTAGTATAGTGGAATTTATTTAAGATAAATATATCATGGAAGGGACACCAAAGGGAGTAGAAATTTCTCTAGATAAAATTTCTTTCGATTTATCATTGTTAAAATTTCATTCTAACTCCATTTTTTCAAAATTTTCAGGTTTGGTCAAGAATAATTATTCCTTGAAAGTGATAAAGAATATAAGGAAAGTACCATATAAGAGAAACCGTTAATGTAATTTTATTATGTGGATATAAAAAATTAAGAGGAAAATATAATACCTATAGAGAATCCTTTACCTCCTCTACATCACCCTGAACATTCGCTGGATGAGGATACAACATCTTATAGGGTAACCCCTATATACTTTCCCACCAATTATGCATTTATATGTTTATCTTTTAGGGATGGGGATTTTTTAATCTATTCATGGGGTTATCTAAGATTAATGTCCACTCAAAATAATTGTAAAAATATAATATAGGGTGTTTTTATCAAATAAACCAAATCCCCTTTTAATTGGGATTTACTACTAAAACTACCCACTAGGGGTAGTAAACAACTAGTACCTTCTTAAGGGTTAAACCAAGTTTTATTTATTTCTAAAACATATAAATAATGTTTCTTAAGTATGTTTATATTTTTATTATAGTATTTCAAGGAGTTAAGTAGCTATTAATTGGATTTAAGATTATTTTTAAGGGAATTTAAGGAATCTTCCCATCTATAATAACCAGGTTGTGTTATTCCTTTTACATCTATTGAAACAATGCTATATTTTGAGTATTTTGTCTAGGATTAAGTGAGAAGTGTTGAATATATGTGATAGAGGGAATAAAAATCTATCTATGACTGAATTTAGAATTATGTTTAATAAATTATACATGTGGTTTTGTTTTATGATTTGGTTTTAGATATTTTTAGGTTAGGAAATCGAGCTAAAATACTACCCCACATAGTAAAAAATTCCATGTAAGATTTTAGAGATTAAATAATTTTGAAATTGATGAATTTATATCATTATTGAGTAAGTTTTACCACCTCTTTCATGGAAAATTTCTCATTAAAATGGAGGAAATGGATTGTGATAGAAAAAATTTAAGTGGAATTAAAATTATAACATGATGAAACTGTAAATTTTTACTTTATCATAGGCAACTTTGGATTTGATAAAAGGAAAAACATGGGGATTTATGTCAATAAAAATTTATATAAGTCCTTTTAAACTAGATTGAAATGGAAAATTGGGATCATACATGATGTTATAAGACAATTTGACATTGGGTGTAGAGTAATAAAGTTAGCTAATTGTATATTTCATGAGTGATTAACACATACCATGTATTAAAGAATGGTTTAGTTCATAATTAAAGAAAATTAATGTATTTAGATGAGTGAAATACTGAACATAGATTATTGTGGTTGAAATTGACTTATTATAATGTCATTTTGGTTGTATCCAGGAAGTGGGAAAGGAAGTTTGTCTATAAGAAACCTCCAAAAGAGAGATGTATGAAAGTACCACTTTTTAAATTCTTAATTACACTAAATTATATTATATTTAAAATATAGAAACATGAAATTTTTATTAAAATTAAATGTATATGGGGTTATATTCATATAGGATACATTATATTTTCGATAATTAATGAATCTTTTCTTTTCTTATTTTTTGTTATTAGTGTTTTCAATTAAGAAGACTAATATTTTTTTAGTAAATTAATTATACTTCCTAAAGTGTAAAAATGTAATTGTGGGGGAGTGATTAGAGCTAACATGTTTATATTTTTTATATGTTTTTCAATGAAAGTTAAACCCAAAATTTAGGTAAACATGAATAATTAATAGTTTTTTTCTTTTTTAAATTAGGAATGGAATTATTTAAGGTATTTAATCTTGATTTATAGTTATTTTATTCATTTTTAGAATTAACTAAAAATTCATAAATTGATTTTAGATTCAATAACTAACCCTATAACAAGTTTATAATTTTGGTTTTAAATTTTAAATTTTAATTTCTGTATTAACTAGATAAATCCTATATTGATTTTGAGATTTATATTAATTTTAATTGATTTTTGAGAAAGGTGGGATTGATTATAAATGGAAAAAATAATTATGTCACTTTATATGTAACACAATTATCTTAGAAATAGTGTAAAATTGGTTAAAAATTGATTTGTAACATATTTTCTCAATTATATAAGATACAAACCATATTTTAGGAACAATGAGAAATTAATTTTTTTAATTTTTCCTTTGAATATGAAACTAAAACATAAACTATATTCCTAGGATAATACCATTCATAACATATTTTTCATTAATAAGAATATACATGAGTTTTTTGAAGGAGATGATGACATGAAATTTTTTTCAAGGGATATGGGTGACACATAATATAGTTTATCCTTAAAAAGATCATGGGTAATATATTTATGAGAAGAATAAGTGATAACTAATGTATTTCATCCATTTTGAGCTAATACATAACAATTTTGGGGAGGATCCATGGAATATGTAACACATTTTCCCCTATTCCATTGATAAATATAATATTTAGCTTTTTTGAAATATGGGAGAAGTTCATATATAATATATTCCTTTATAGTGTTACATGTGCGTAACATTTTTTACTTAGTGAAATTTCAGAGACAAAGGGGAGATTAAAATTTGAAATTATACAAATGGATAAGGAAAATCCTAAAATTAAAACTCATTTCTCTAGTTTGTACAAATTTGTAAAATCTATTTAAAGTGTTCCACATAGATCCTATATATCATTTGATGAAACGTGTGATCATTGGATAAAATTTAATCTTGGTTTCTTTAATAATATCCCCAACTGATGAATATTTAACCTTAGTGAACACACATGAAATCCCTCCTTGAATTAAGGGAGATCACCACTTGGCACTGAAGTCTAGATGTAAGAAGGAGATGATATGCATTTCTTATAAACACTCTTCCTCCATTGTTTATATAGGACACCCAAACATGATATTTTACCTTTATTAGATTTAAATTATTATATATGTAATTTTATATACTTTTATTAATAATATTTAATTATATTATGTTTTTTCATTCTTCCCCAATCCCTTCTATAGATTTTGTAACTATGATTATCAAGGTCTCATCTATGGTGAGATGCTGACCCGAGGATCACCCTTGGATGAAATACAATTATTATAAATCTTACACACCTAAATTGGATAAAACCAATTTATCTCCCACTAATTGAATCCTTGGTCTGTGATGATATTAGTGGTTTGAGTGGTGGTTTGAATCATAGTTGTGATCCAATTGATATCGTGGTAGGAAAATAACATAGAAGGTTTCTTGGGTGTGATTTCCATTCACAAAATTATTGTAGTGAGGGCGTGTATAACTTGTTGGGAATAAATATATTATAGGATTAGGGAATAAGAGATGTGAGACATTAAAGGATCATTAAGTTTGAATCCATGGGAATCTCTTTTATTTCATTTAATCTTTTTTTATAATTATATTTTTTTCCATTTTTCATGAATCAACATCCATTTCTGGTTCTTCTTTTAAATTAAGAAAAAAATAAATATAAGTATAAGAATTGTGAGTAATATAGGCCTATCCCCTTGAGAGAAAAGCCCATAGTCAACTTTCTACTATACATAGGGGATTCAAAATTCTATTTTTACACCCATCCTCTATAATGAAAGTTGTAACTACCTAATCCTAAATCCTATACTTGTACTTATTCAACACTTACCTACAAGTTACACCAAGTCTTGATTAGGTAATCAAACCTTGATGCTAACTAGGCCAATTCTACCCAAGGATTTTATAAGAACTCCCAGTAATTTCAATCACCCATATGAGGGCTGAACAAGTACTTTGAAATATGTTTTTATTCTAACTCAAGTGATGAAAGAAATTGTATAACTTAATATTTTATTTGAGTAATTTTATTCTACCTATGTAAAAAAAATATTTATTTTATTATTTACATGCATTTCTACATTACATGGAATTTACATAATTAATTTACCATTCTTAACAAAATAATTTATTCATAATAATTTATTTTATTTTATATTAGTATGGTTGTTAATTTATTTACTTTATCTAATAATGTTTAATTAGAAAATAAATAAACCATGCCTAAATAAATAAATAAGTAACCATGCATGGAGAAAAAAATAATGGTGTGATATGATCATGAGATGTTGTCTATTAGTTTGGTTATGGAGTGGTGATAAATCATCCTTAAACTTTGGGTAAATAACTCTTTGATAATATGTTTGGATCAAGTTATAATATCTCTTTATTCTCCTATGTATCTCCTAAGTTGGATTTATCTAAGATCAAGACCTGAACCACCTCCTCTAGTTTAAAGCTCAATCTTTGATAAATATCTACTCACACACAGGTGAGGGGTATCAGGGTTTTAGGGTTACATAGAATAAAAATTGGATATGCAGCCGCATTCATAATAAAGGAGGGAGGAATGATACCCAAATAACTATTTTTAATTTAATAATAAATATCAAAATAAAACATGTAATAAATAATAAAAATTAATTAATTAATTAAATTAATACACAAGTTTATTTCTCATGATCAGTCACAAAATGTAGTTAATACGAATTTAGATTTTTTAACATTCATTTCATGTCTTTATTAATTAATATAAATTTATTAGAATCAATAAATTAATCAACTAATTAGTTAATTAACTATTCTTATTAATATTATATCCTAATAGACCTTGTGACACAATAACCCTATACTTTATTATTTTAAATTAATTAAAAAAATTAAATTAAATTTTATAATATTTAAGTGCACAAAGTGTATGATTGAAAACACTTGGTTTGTACCTTTTTATGTTTGATTAAATACATTTCGAGTATTTAATACTTACATGACATGTGAAACACTAGAAATTTCGTGTGACACATGATATGTATATTATTTTTCATATAATATGTACTTAAATATCCTATAATCCCATATGGGATGTTTTTATATATACGGTGTGTATTTTCATGAGTTAAACCACATAGTTTGTGTGGCGTGTATGAACAAAAGACATGACATAAATATATGTAGAATGTATCACTGATAATGAAAATGAAGTATATTATGTGTATAGAGCCCATTAGACATCATGTAATCACATAATTTATGTGGTTAATAATTCTTAATCATGCATACCCCCACACTATGCTGAAAATCACATAGTGTGTGTATTGTGTGGAATGAAACCAATCACATAGTGTGTATTGTTAGATACACATCATGTAGTTTGTGTCTCACTTTAACTATTCTATGTTTTGACCCCCACAAAATCCCAAAAATAACTATGTGTGTAACTTGATTGGTTTTACACATGTAACATAAAATATAAACACTATGTAGTCCACATTTAGTTGTGTACTCTACTGGAAGTCAACACGAGGCATGTAATGACCCTGCATGTTGACCACCTGGATCTCCATGATTTATATAGGGTTAAAACCGTGTGGAATAACAAGGTTTGTGTGATATATACATTCCAGGGAATCCCTAGCAATCCATGTGTAATGATAGTATGTGAGTTGATCACAAATACATGATATGTAATTTAAAATTAAAATCTATGTATCCATGTAATACAACCAAAAAACTTAGCACCTCTTAATCGGATCTTTGAGAATTCTTTTGACTATTTGGACCTATTCTTGGACATAAAAATATCATTGTAATAGGATATTTTTATCATTGTATTAATAATTAAAAACTAAAATAATAACTAAAAATCAACAAATGAAATTTATCAAATAAATAATAAATAATTTTAAACTAGAATGAAACTACTTTGATACCCCCTGATGTTTCGAGGGGCCAAGTAGAAGTAATTAGATGTTACCTAATTTTGGATTTCATCACATTTAATGGATTAAGTTTGAAGAACATTGTGAACACAAACCCATAATATCATAGAGAGTATTTATCACATTTAATTCATTATTAATTTAAAACAATAATTACAACAAACACAATAATCCACTTGATCAATTTCTATCACTCCTATTGATATATTTTCATTATAGTATAGAATGTAATTGATGATTTATCAAGGTGTATCCATATTTGATCCATAAGTTATTGGTATTTAGTGTGTTTTATAGATGAACCTAGTGCTTCTCTCCATTCATCATTGATCACAATAAGGGGTTTTCTTGTCATTTTTTAATTCCTAAAAGTGATAGTGGAGGAAGAATCTCTATTAGTATTGAGATAATTCTAGAGAGGCTTTCGTTGTGCATAACAAGTCTCACACCTATAAATTGATATAACAGGGATTTTATACTTAGGGTTAAAATAATTTATAATTATACATAACCCTTTATCAATTTATTTATTATAATTAATACTCTTATTAAATAAAACACAATAATATTATTATTGTTTCCATGACATGTATTTTTTTAAATATCATTTCTTAAATAAATAAATATTTATTTATTTAAGTGTTATTAAATAAGATATATAATTTTTATTAGGCCATAAACTCAACCCATCAATCCTCTGTGGAATTTATTAAATAATGAATAGTAAAATACTTAATCAAATGAATATGATTCGTTGAATAAATAAATAAATAATCTATTTAGTAAACCCATGAATAAATATTAATTTTAATAATAAGATAATTAAAAAATATTTATGTTAATCTATAAACTAAACTCGTTAATAAATAAATAATTATTTATTAACTTTTGAATAGTTAAACAAGAGATAAAATTCAACTCACATATTCTAAACATGAATTTACAGTTATTGAATCTATGTGATCAACTTTACCTGAATAATTAGTATTCCCAAAACTAAGAATAATATTTATTCTTATTATTAAATTCAATATAATTTAATGCCATTATGGATACACTTATTATGTGACCCCCTAAGAATATTTCTCAATGTAAACATGTGAAATTTTATAAAGTAAAAGAATAGTTTTAATAAACACAATAAGACACCCATAGAGAAAGATGTTAATGTCATAATAAAAAACCCCTTTCTATGTTTTGTACTGTGAAATAAAATCCATTTTTCTACCAATATATCATCAAGTAGGTTTCATACTTGTGTCATAACACTACAACCCTGATTTATCTTTATTTTAATTTATAAGATGAAATTATCTTTAAACTATTATGGCCATGTATTAAACTAAACAATTATTTTTATATCAAAATGGGAATGATATATTATTCTGTTAATATGGAAGGGAATAATCTTTTCTTGACTTATTTAATTAATCACATGTCACTTATCATGTACCAGACATGTGCCACCTCACCATGAGCTTATGTAGTCATGGTTTTCATCATAATATTAAAGTTTTTTATTCATGGTACACATTAACAATATATATTATAAGGAGAAATTAACACATTGATAGATAGAAATATTCAATAACACATATAATATGTGGAATTCTTAAGGGTGGGTAGATTTTTATGATCTTCCTTCTTAGTGACCACCATGTGAGAACTTCATAATAAGAAGTCTCAATATCATATGAGCCTCCAAAACCTGATAGTCAAACATAATATATTTTCCATGATACATATGTTATCTAGACCATTTGAAATATGTTTATGAATATTCTAATAGTATCTCTAGGTTCTCATTATAGTATAAATATAAATTTTTGATGTGATAAATACTATAAGTATATTATCACATTAATGTTTCAACAAAAAAATAACATTATGTGATAACATGTTTAACTATATTCTACTAATTGGAAGTACAAAATAATTTGGTTGTAGGGGTTCAAATCCAACAATCCTTTCTTGGTAGCTTTTCATATTTCAACTTCATGTCCTTATTTATCATATTTATTTCAAAATCAAGAGACTTTAGATTTATAGTTCTTTTCTGATCTTCAAGAGATTTCAACATATCTTCATATTATTTTTTCATTTTTCCAATATGATATGCATGAAGTTTAATATTTTATAGTAGTGAATTTTTAAACTAATTTTTTATTTTATCTTTGGCCAGATAGCTTTATGAGTTTCTTCTAGTGTATGGAATTTCTCCTCAAATATTTTATTAATCCCAATTTTATCATTACTTTCCCTTTTTAATTCTTCTTCAAACTAAGATAATTTTTATAATAACGATGTTTTCTCTTTTTCTTTAATATTTTTTATGAGATTATTTCACTTTCCTAGATTATCATGTAATTCCTTTTATATATAATCTTCTTCTACCTCTAGCTAATATTTTTTATCATATAGACCCTTTAACTCAAGTATATATGTGAAAAATTTAAAAAAATAAAATAAAAATTAAATTTAGAGTAAAAAAACTAAGTAGTATAATTTGTACATGCTCTTCACTTGCTTAGATTGATTCTTCACGAGGATAAGTATCAACTCATACAAAAAAAATATTATCCATTTGATTACTTTCTACTAGTGGTTAATATTCTCTCTATCCTTATTCTATGGATTGATTTTCCTCAATTTATTACCCTTGTCCTTATTTATATATTTCAATGTTTTGGTAGAAACCTCCACATTGATAGTAAAAATTTCCTTATTCTCTAACTAAGGAATCTCATTAACTTCTTCAAATAAAAATTTTTATATAAAAGATAAAAAGAATTGAGGGAAAAAATGACCCTATCAAAGGTAGTTCCATGATATATAATACCAATTTAAGTGCCTAATAATCTATTGAAATGACACTAGGGTGGGGGTGAAGCATTGTGAGATATATTTTACTAAATTCATTTTTTAATTTATTTATTTTAATATCTATACTATTTGGGATTAATGGAACTTGTACACATTAACCAACAGATTCATACTATATGAAAGATAAAAAGTAAAGAGATAACAACAAATGATATTTTTATAAGGTTTAATCATTATGTGGGTATATACTTATTATTTTATTTGGGTTAATCCCAAGACAATTTTTTCACTAGTATAATTTTTTTATAATAGTGGAGAATGTATCGTCCTTAATTAAACACTTACACTGGTGGGAATGTGTCATCCTTAACCTAGCATGGTGAGAAAGTATCATCCTTAACCCATGGGATGGTATCATACCTAACATAATGCTATATCCTGATATTATTCTCCCAACTTTTATTATAATAGATCCATATAGTCTTCAATAGTCCTTGAAATTCCCTTATTCGATTACCAAATAATTAAAAACTATAACCAAATGCATGTAAAATGTGTTCTCTTAATCCCTAGAATGATCAAATCAAGGATAGAAAAGTTTCTCCAAGTTTTCTTCTTCATTAATTCTATGAATATTCAAATAAAAAATTTCTTATGAATCAATTCATGTTTCAATTTTTTTCTTGATTCCAAATTGGTTCTGCTTCCAAATTGAATTTTCTTAAAAAAGAACTATATTATATAAAAATCTATTCAACTATATCACATTCTTCCTCTACTCAAATTATTTACTATAATATGAAGGTCATACTCACTTATTCCACAAATTCAATGATCTTATAAAACATAAAGGTTAAACTAAATTATTCTTCAACTCAAAATATTTTTCATAACTTTTAGGTCAGATTCAATTTATCTCTTTAAACTCTTCTTTATCATCACATCTACCTAGAATGTTCTCTCCTAATTTTATATCCAATGTTTATTATTTAATCAGCTATAAATATTTAGAATTATCTCCAAGAATTACCAACTATAAATTTCTTTCTTTATTAATTAATCAATGTTTTTTCTTTATAGTGTATGCAATATCCAATTTTGATTGTGAATTCGTAACATTAAACTATTGGTTAATATTCTTCATCACTGCCTCAAATATAAGATTGAATAATTTATTTAGACTTGTGAAATTTTGTACTTCAAGAATAATTTGGAATCATAACTTCTATTTTTTTACTCAAAAAATAATTCATCTGTGTATTCAAATTTACCGTCCAAAAACTTTAGATCACTCTGAAATAACCATTATATCATTTTATTTACTCCTATAAATATTCTGAAATCCTCTTTGCTTCTAATATACTCAACTTATAATCTTCTCAACTTCTAATATCATCAGCTTCCTCTTTCATAATTATATCAACTAAAAAAATTCTATGCTTAACTAAAAATCATCATTTCATAACTTTGTATTGTATATAGTTAGTCTTTCACATCAGTGAATTATTTTTACTTCTTAAAAATTCTTCTTCCATAAGTCACTTATTCTTATTCTCCTATAATTTCTCAACATTTTTAATTAGATTTCATCTTTTTATATTATTTCTAATATATATATCTTACTTCTACTTCCCCTTTTGGTCCTTAGAACCTGAATTAGATGATTCTTGTAGATAATGATCAGTTATTATTGCTTCAACTTCCTCTATTATTCTCCATATAAACTTTCATTATTTTGTTAGGACTCAATGATTCTCAAATTCTTCTTACATAGAACCTATTTAATATTATGTAACCAAGTAAACTATAGGTTAATCAAACACGATACTTTTTAAATTCTCAAAATTATTCAACCTCATCAAAGGACTTGTCTTCAATTAATTTCACAATTTATCTTATAAAATATTATGTTTATATAATTTCTTTTATTCCTTTACCAAATAAGTCAAACTCAATATTTCTTCTAATCAATTTTTCTTCTCAGTAATGAATCTTATTGATACATATCAATCTATATTTGAAAATCATCTCCTAGTAGAGTACATATTCCCAGTAATTTATTATTTTGGTTATAAATATCCCTAAATACATATCTTTTGTATAATTTTCACACCAAAATTCATCTTTTAGAATTATTTCTCAAACAAATCACTTCCTTCGACAACATCCAAGTTTTGTTCAACTTTCAAAATTATTTTTCATGTATTATAAATATATGGTCAGATTCTCACATTCTTTATCAATAAACAATTGTACAATAGTGAACTAAGAAACCATAAAAACTTTTCATTGATTCAAATAAGGTTAAATAAACAATTATCCCATATTAGCTGCTTCTTTAAAGTGTCATAAAAAATCCATCTTTAATTTTCACTCAAATACATTAATTCAAGAAAAAATTTGACTTTCATCATCCATTTTAATCATTTAGACTCAAAATCACCTTTAGTGTTACCTTTTGTAAGTAGATCTAAAATTTACTTGTATCTGGACTGTTATCTTTTGAAACACCAGTTTTAATTCAATCTCAGCATATTCTCATCATCTATGTGAGACTTATCCTCCATGTATATTTATTCATGATAATAATAAAAAGTATGATCATAATCATCTATATGATTATTTAACTTCATTAATAATTTTTACCCTTACATATTGATATTACTTCTAATTGATTTTAATTTTCATCGAAAATAAATACAAAAATATTCATTACAATCTATTTTGGTACTTTAAAAAGAAATAATTTAGAGTTTCATGGAACTTTTTCACACATTATCTATAATTTTTCCACTAAATATGATTTAAATATGATATTTAATGAAAAAAATAATATTTAACATTTTATTGACATTCAAATAATCACTTCAAATTTATCAAATTGTATGAACTGTGAACCCACATTACAAATGATTTATAACATTTGACTAATCATGATGAAAAATTTAATTCTTTAAACATTTCACATGATATTACAAAAATAAATTAAATATCCCCCAATTATACTATAAAACATCATGATAGCTTTTAGTCGATGGAAAATTAATTGACATGCATTAGTATAAAATTCATAAACTTCTATTCACATAACCATAATATGGTTACCTTCACCATGACATGGTTTTCATCAACAAAAATGTATTCATGATAAAATTTTTCATGATATGATATTCCTTTATTTTATATTTCTATCGATATCCTACTTATACTAAATACTTATTTACTTTATACATTTTCACCTTAAGTCACAGTATATGCAACAACTTGAGAAACCATATCCAAAACTCCTTTTGAATATTCACCAAAACTATTTTTTGAGAATCTATCACTATGATATCAAATTTTTTATACATAAATATTATAAAAAATATTATCATCATTCACACAAACAATATTTGTGACCCCATGAGATATATAGTATTGAAAATGATTAAAAATTTATAATAGAAAATTGTAAGAAATCAAGGACCATGGAAAAATTATTTGTTCTACTCAAGATACAAAGGGATATGTCATAATCTCCATCAAACACATTTATCTATATATATTTCTACCAGACGAATCATATAAATCATAAATAATAATAAAATATATTTTTCTAAAACATCGATTAAACATAATTCATAAATTTTTTTAATATCATAAAATCATACTTATACATTCTTGATTCCCCGAGTAGAGTCTAAATAGTATAGGTGAACACATCTCATATAATTTATACAAATAGATGAATAAATAGCATATTAATCATATAAATTGATAATTATATTTATATAAGAAGTATTTATTAAAGTTAAAACCATTAAGTGTAATTTTAGACCACATTAGGATCTATGTTGGTATATACCATATCATGATGAATGTCACCATGTCGTAGTGATGTGCATGGTAGTTTATCTATTATGTGATAATATATGGTAAAACAATATTCTCCTAATCAAATATATTATATTATGTTTGTTGTAATATTATTATAATTAAGAGAAGTTTGAACATATAAATTAATAGTTTATACATTAAAATATTTTCATAAAAGAATATTTTAGAGTTATAAATATTGTAACTCGTGAAAATTTTATAAAATTTTTCACTCAATTTTAAAAAAATGTTTTAAATATAAAGAGTCTCCTTAAATGGATATATAATGAGGCTCATAGTTTTTTGAATGAAACTAACTCCAGTAACCCAGAGCCAGTGTTTTCTTAATTATATTTGTATAATATATAAGGGATACCACCATGTAAGATCGATTAGTTTAGCAGTCTAGGAAAAAAATATATATTCTTAATTCTATATTACATTGGAAAAATAAAATCATAGAATAAGAAAAATTATTACATTCCTAAAATCATTGAAATATTCCTTCTTTAGATCTGGGGGAAGGAAAACAAATAAAGGGTGAGATCAAGTACTTAGTAAGGGTTATGTACAATAGAAGTTATGATGAGTAAATAAGGCATAATCAATATGGAAGATTGGATAATAAAAAAACAAACCATTCAATCAAAAATATGAGTTTAATGTTCCACTATGGCTAATATCAACATAGAAATCACATGGACAGTGAATTATCAATAAATGGAATGCATAATTTCGAGGGCTGTATTCTTCTTAAATTCACCTTGTTTTAATTTTTCCAAGGAGTAGTGGCATCAATGAGGAGTTTGGGAGTGTTCTAAAGGATAGAGGAGTGTCACAAACTTTCAAAGGGACACCAAATCCTATTCTAGGGAATGGTGATGGTTGTTTGATGCATTGGGTGTTTGTTTGTTGGCCATGTGGTATTGCATTATTCTAGGATCAAGTAAATAGATATCAAGTCATTTTTAAGAGTGTTTCAATATAGATCTCACCCTATGTAACAAAAACAAGATTAAAATTAATAGGGTGATTTTTGTGCTAGGAATGGAACTTTGGGAGCTCACTTTTTCAAAATGGGGAGCTAGAGATCACTAAGCCATGATGTAGAGCATAATGAGCATAAAATAATCATGTTCTTGCTGCAAGACCATAGTGACTGGTCATTGTGGGAATAAGATGAGCCATCCTGAGTTACAACATGCTTTGGTCAAGGCCATGGTGATAGTCAAAATATGTTTAACATATTTTTGAAACATTTGAGTCTTGGGAATCTAAGTATAGGGGATTTGAATATCCATTTGACCAAGGGAACCACATTATAGTAATGGCTCACCACACCATTATGGAGTGTAGAAAACTTCCTCTATAAATTGATGGTAAACCCTTATTTGGTTGCAATTTTTGGAATTCCTCTCAATATTTAACCAACCCAAACCACCTAGTCCCCCATTGATCATATCTTTTAGGATTCTAACCACATGGATCATGGAGAATGAAGTGATCTTTATTCTAGGTAACTTCCTTTCCTATTTCTCTATTATTTACTTTATTTTTTTGGATGTTCATTAGGCCAAACCCCTAATTTTTGGGATGATATATTAGATTTTTTATTATTGTTTTACTAGTAATAAATATAGGAAAATATTCTATCATTTATGGTGGTGGTTTACCCTTGATCAACTGTTCTTACTCAGAGAATGCTGAATTTATAAATCAAGGTAATAGATTAATTAATTCTTCTTATTTTTAAATGAAATGATAAATTTATCATGCTATATTTCTTTAGTTAATAGTGGAGTTAACATTAATTTAGACTATACTATAAAATAAAGAAATAATTCGTTTTTGGTTTTAGAAATCATATGTGTTTACTACATGTAAACAATTTTCCAATTTATTTTCTAGATAGTAGGAAATATTTGGTTATACTCTAATTTATCATTTTTTTTATGATTGGAAATGGGATAAATATTGTAAATAAAATAATTATTGATGTTAAAAATAAAAAATAGGGATGTTTAATTTGTAATCATTCTTTCTTATGAATTGATAAAACTATATGTTTTTCATGAATCTTGTTTAAATAATTCATAGATGTCTATAAATGATACCATATGTTTCATGTGGTTGTAACAATTGATAAACAAATTGGATAATTCAAGATGGTAAATAATTAGTGTTTTGATAAAGATAAATTATTTGGGGGGAAAAGAGCCTGTTTTCTTGTGAAAGATGAATGCCTTGGTTTTGGGGCCTATATTCACAATTAACTTTTTTTAGATTATTCCTTGACTGTTTTGTCTAAATGATGGTCCTTTCTATATAAAGTTATTTTTTCCTAGAATGGATGATATTTTCTAGAATTAGGTAAGAATACCTGGGCTTATGGAAGTAGTTTTTTCCTGATATAGTGGGAGGGATGGTGATGTGCATGGTGGTTTTGGGGATGGAACTAGGGTTAATGAACCTAGTTGAAGCTGGTATTTCCTATTGTTTTTTGTGCTAAAATCTAGGATTATTGTTATAAATTAATTTAATTTAATGGATATATGGTCTAGTTTATTGTTTATGATTTCTCTTCCCATTTCTTAATGCATATGGATCTGTATGGTTTATGCATCATTTATAATAGATTAAGATGAGTCCTCGTGTAAATGAAATTAGGGAATGTTAATGATAAATAATTTTACTCATAGTATTGGAGGCTTAAAAAAATGTTAAAATGATGATAAATATCAAGGTACCATAGAATAAGTTATATTCTGGATGATGGCCATGATATTCAGTTAACAATTATAATAATTATTAAATGTTTAATAAAATTAATTAATTTAAATACTCATGATATTTTTGTGTGCATATTGTATATATATTCTCTAGAAATGGTAGCCAGATTTCCAAGATATGATAATTAAAATTGAGGTTAAGGCTGGGTAACTTCCCTTTCTATGGTTCGTGATCTATATATATTCCTTTTGTTATGTGATTTCATATTTTATCCTACCAATTTAGATAGGGAGACTAACACCTAATGAAATGTGGGAGGGTTTTTCCCAAATATCTAGGTGGGTGAAAAATGAATGAATAACTACCCCCTTTCTCTACTCTCTTTTGTTGGTAGTATTATGTACTTTCATGCATGGTGGTTACCATTCCTATATATGTGTGCAGAGGTAATTAATTTCTTATGGTTATTTCATGGTAGTTATCTCCCAATATTTTTATAGGTATGTTTTATATGGGTTGTGATATATTGAGGTATTGTACATGAAGTACATGCTACAATGTCTCCCAAAAATTAATCAATTTATATATTGAGATGTGGATGTTTATGATGAGATAATTTGATGTATGAGGTGTATTATATGTTACAATTTCATAGGTGTTTTCATTAAGTATTATTTTTTTGAGATAGATGGCTCAATACTCATGATGTTAGGGAAGAGTGGAAAACCAATGAGGAAGTGGTAGTATGGTACCATCATTTGATATTATGTCAGATATTATATTATTACTTGTATGTTATACTTGGTAATAGATCCATGGTTTTTCTAGTGACTTAGAATACACAATAGGTGACTAGTTATCTTTACTTTTCTATGACTAGGATTTAGTATGAATTCTTTATCTTTTGAACAAGTGGCTATTGGGAGGATCCTACTGAGTATACCCATTATTCTCACTCTACATTTAAGTTAACTATTTTTTTAGTTTTATGTGATTTGTATAGTGATAGGGATGGAAATTACTAACACATTGTGTTATTCCAAAGCTATTTATAATTTTATGTTACTACTGATGATTTTATTTTGGTACTTGTAGATTTGTTTGTAATTGAATATTTGTATGATATTACATGCATGTATTTGGATCTGTTACCTTTATTATGAACATGATTTTTTTGGATGTTTTATCTTATATCTCATTCATCGTGTTCTTCTAAGAGGTAAATTCCTCCCATTTATATATATGATATACCCTTAGTGTTTTTCAGAAACCTGTGGCCTATTAGAGGTGAGATTCAAGAAATGTGATCTCTCTTCCCTCATTTTTGGCCCAGTATAGGTACCTTTATGGGGAGGGTGTCATGACATAGTGGTATCAAAGTACAAGTTGAGGGATAATATGGAGTTTAGAGTTTGTCGCTGTTAATGAATTCAAGGGTTGGATGCGATATAAAGATGGATGAACAACTATGACATGGGTATTTAGGCCCCCTATTAAGGGTAATACATAATTCTTATTAGCACTTGTGTTTTAAATGGGAAGACCTTTGTAACATCCCAAACCCTGATGCCACAAAAAGATGTCATGGTCCTGGTTGTCTATATGGCCTCAAGTGAATGTCTCTAAACACCCGAAGCTTCCGACTAGTAGTGAGTACCTATGCAAGTCAGTGGGGATACCATGACCTCTTCACTAGAGTGGAATATATTGGAATAAAAATAAGAAATAAAATAGTGGAATAAGTAATAAAAATCATACAATAGATACATAGTAATAATAAATAACAACATAAAAAAACTCATTACAATTATGATGATGATAAATGTAACATGTCTCTACAAAATAGCCAAAACATGTATACAAGGCAGGTGTATAATACATGTAACAAAAGTATGAAAAGGAAAAAAGTATCCAAGCTAGCATTGCAAGCCTCATCTCACTCCCATGCTACCCTACTCATAATCAACAATCAAAAACCTATAATAGGGCACTTTCCCTTATCGATACATGTAATCATATAGTCTATTTGGGTACCCAAGGCATACCAAATAGTGTGTGAGACATAATCCCAATATGAAACCACTGCAGGTCAAGTTCCAGGTAGTCAGTGAATATATAATGACAATAGTGTGAAAGCAGTAATATAACATATAAAGAAAGTACTGAAAATAAACATCATATAAATACTAGGTTATCATTTATAGCTAATCAATTTAATAAATTTCATTTAAGAAATAAGTCTCTGAATAAATATTCAATCTCGTTTCACTTATAATAAATTTCATTTAATGATTCATATTCATTTAATTAATAAATATTGAGACCTGGTGTGTAGCATGATGTCCCCTGTAGATAAGTAAACAGAGTATGCCTAAACAGGGAATCCATAAATTGATAATAAATACTAAATCCATGATTGTTATTTGTCTTGGAATACACATCATATACTTCATTTTATTCATTAATAAATTTAAAACATGATATTATCCATGAAATTCTTAATTTGGAATCCAAGTAATGCTTCAGGTATAATATAAACCAATACCCTACAATCCCTTCTATATCGATCGTCAAGAACCTAGGTATCACTCTAATTGTGGTATAACATCTATTACATTCGAGTCCTTCCTTGGTGGTCCCCTAAGGGAGACTAATTATCACCCATGGAATAATGATCAAATTCCCTTTGATTCCATCTATATCAGCCCATAGAAACAGTCCAAGTATCACTCGGGCATAAACAAGGAAAAATATAGTTTGGTATGTCCATGGAATTCATCATTGAATCCATGTATCACCCAAGTAATATAAGATTTTAGTGAAATCATTTAATAAATTTTATTTAAGCATGTCAAGGTCAAAATGAATAACAATCCATTAAAACTCACTTTAGGAGGTGACCAAGAGCATAATTATTCTTAGAAGGATTAGCCTTTAATCTAGTCACATGGGAAATTCATTACAAAAGAATTTCAAGATTAACAAGCATATACATGGAAAAATATAAGGGCATGGTAATACATCCCTTCTCATTAATCAATTCAATTTCAATTACATTTCACATTCAATTACAATTTAACAATCCATTATTAATATCCTAAGGCATGGGGTAAATAGAACACCATCAAGGTATCCAATTCACTTACCACCCATGGTTGTCTAATTAAATTATACTAGACACCCAAGGGGTGGGTTCATTCATGTTCATCAACCTATATTCATTCAATAATGGGATCCATTAATTACATAGGGTATTCTTATAAATTTAATTCAAGGATATAAATTTATTTCAAGGTTCCACCCAATAATTAGGAACATGAAACAATGATATATATAAACACTTATACTTTAAACAATTGTCATGAGACCAACTACCATAGGTTTATAGGGTATATATTGCCTAATATCACATCTGGATTCAACTTAGATCGGGAGAAAATTGAAGAACATATGAAGAACCTAATAATATGGTGAATTATCTTTCACCTATATAGCCCAGCCGATACAAAATCATAAAAGTAATGGCTAACAAGGGACTGAGATCTTACTAATGTAGATCCTATGAGATAGATGATGCTCGATTCTAGTATTAGATGGAGAAGATCTCTCAATTCTAATAATAGTCACCAAGGAGGGATTCAAAATGGTGAATTTGTTTTTTGTACGAGTAAATGATAAATTTGGGTTAGAAATAGATTTAATTAGTGTATTTTTTAATTTCACCAAAAAATATAGGGTTTCATGTTTTGGTACATGGTTTTTCAAAACCGTTCACCAACCATTCATGCTTAGCTAGAGGTCATCTATAGAGATCGATGTAAGAGTTGTGATGAGATTACATAGTATCCATCTATTTCTGAATCAACTAAACCTACTATGTGGCCTCCTTAACAATATGTGGTCCAAGAATAGTTTATTATCCTACCTCTAACCAATAGAGGGGTGATCGACATAGCCTACCATAAAAATCCTCATAAGGTTCCATCTGAATAGTATACTGAAAGCTATTTTTATAGGAAAATTTAACCAAGGGTATATATCTCTCCCAAGATCCCTTAAAATACAGGTAGCATGCTCGCGACATGTCCTCAAGGACCTGAATCATGCGATCTAACTTGAAATCTATTTAAGGGTGGTGTGTTGTGATCATAAGCACCTATGTACCCAATACACTCTATAAAATCTACTAGAAACAAGATGTAAAATGGGCATCCCTATCTAAAACAATAGTGTACAGGACCTCTTAAAGTCGTACTATCTCATAGTTATAAAACTTTCCAAGTTCATCCATGCAGAATGATTCCTTGATTGTAAGGAAATGTGTAAACTTTGTGAGCATGTCAACTAAAAACCAAACAACATTATTTCCTCTAAGAGAACTTGGTAAAAAAATCATGATATCTATCATGAAGTCATCCCATTTTCACTCGAGAATGGGCAACTGCTGTAAAATTTTGGCTGGTCACTGGTGTTTTTCCTTCACATGCTGACATGTGGAACATCACATTACAAAACCAACTTCATCTTATTTTATACTTGACCACCAGTATCAGTGGTGTAAGTCTTAAAACATATTGGTGACACCAAGGTGCACTACTCTAGATGAATCATGAAAGTATCACATTTTCTCATTGCCCATGTTTGCTGAAACCCATACGCGACCATGTACTCAGAGAATATCATCCTCACTTATGGAACAAACCATAGGAGGGTCATTACCTCCCACACTCTCCCATAGGACCAAGCCTTATGATTCAATAGATGCCTCATTATAACTCTATCTAGAAGGGTAGAGGTTACAATTAATAATGGTAGAGAAGTCTCCCCCTGATTATCATTCATCTACAAGTGTATCTCAAATAAAATATTTGTGAGCTTCCACTCACTATTGGAATACTAAACTGTATCTTTATGAGTCCTCCATCTCAGTGCATCATCCACTACATTTCCATCACCAGAATTTTAGGCAAACTCAAAGGAAAAATATTATAGGTATTCAACCCACCTTCTATTCCTCAGATTCAGATCACACTGTGTAAATATATAATTAAGGATATTTTTGTCCATGGACACCAAAAAACACTATCCTAGTAAGTAATGTTTCCAACATTTAATTCATGAACAAATTTAGTTAAATGGAGATCATGCATTGGGTAATTCCTATCATGTGTCCATAACTACTAAGACCCATATTCCATGACTCTATCTCCCTGCATAAGTAATTATCCTAGCCCGATACCTGATGCATCATAGTAGATAGTGTAAGTCCTACCTAACTCTTACAAAATCATTATCAAATCTAAATTAAATCTCCCTTTTAGTTCCAAAAATATCATCTCATAGGAATCTGACCATACAAACTTCACACCCCACTTAGTCAAACCCATAAGTGGCACTGCAAATGTGAGAAGTCTGGTATGAAATTCCTGTAGTAACCATCCATCCCTAAGAAACTCCATAGCTCAAATATTTTATTGGTATTATCCTAAGAAACTATAGATCACACCTTCCCTGGGTCTATTGATACTTATATCTCTGAGATAATGTGACCCATGAAGTGAATATGATCCATCAATAAGTGGCACTTTGTGATCTTAACTTATAATTAAGGCTCTATCAGTGTATTGAATATGATCTCAATATGTTTGGCATGGTCATGTAGATTATGCGAATACACAAAGATATCATTCCTAAATACCACCACAAAATAATCTAGATAAGAATGGAAAACTCGGTTCATCAGTGCCAGTAATACCACTGGCACGTTCGTGAGACCAAATGACATAACCAAATACTCATATTGATCATAACTGCTATGAAAAGCTATGTGAGATATGATAGATGGTATAACACACACTTGATGATAACTCGATCTCAAATCAATCTTTGATAAAACACTATCTCCTCAGAGCTGGTAAAAGAGATCATCTATCCATGGAAGAAGATACCAGTTCTTAACCATCAGCTGATTCAATTTCAAGCAATCCACACATAGACTGAGGATTCCATCAAACTTTTTGATATAAAATATTGGGGAAACCCATGGAGAAGTACTAGGTCAGATAAAAACCTTTTCTTCTAAATCCTATAGATTTCTTTTAAGATCTTGAATCTCAGTAATAGTCATCCTATAAGAAGGTATGGATACTAGTGTAGCTCTGGGTACTAGGTCAATAGATAACTCTTCCTATCTCACTGGTGGTAATCCTGAAAATTTTTCTAGTAAAACATCCATAAAATGATCAACTACTAGAGGGAAATAAACCAAAAAATTTCCCCGATCATCCATATATAA
Organism: Viscum album; assembly: GCA_963277665.1. Lineage (NCBI taxonomy): Eukaryota > Viridiplantae > Streptophyta > Magnoliopsida > Santalales > Viscaceae > Viscum > Viscum album. Next base: position 1,054,898,365 of record OY728125.1, on the reverse strand, counting down.
ACTCATAATATGGGATGTCATCTCGCCCAGCCTATGATGCTCAATTACAACCTAGATATCCTGGACATAGAATTCACCTTTATGAATAAACTCCCTCCATCTAGTGATGTGAAGTCCTCCTTTCAGTGATAGAAATCAATGAAATCATGAAATGAAACCAACCAATCCATCCTGATAATGATATAAAATCATATTTTCTCATGGATAAAGAGGTCCCATATGAAGTTACACCCACCAATCTCAAGGGGGATCTCCATACACTGACGTACATCCTCTGTTATAATCTTCAATGGAGTGTCAAGAATCATGAATACATTATATGTATAAACACTGAGCCCATGTATCTCCATAATAGTCATAGATATAAAGCTATGTGAAGGTCCAGTAATAAAAAATTACAAAAGATAAAGTAGAAAATAATAGAATAGTACCTCTAATGGTAGAATGTTTATGATCATGTTCTTCTAGGATATGTTTCATTGTGTTTACCTAGCATATACCATGACCCTATGATACTATTTGAATACCCTGAGAAGATCCACCCTGCAGTTGTTGTAAAACTAGGGTCTAACTATCCTGACCACAACCACCACCTTGGCCTGATCATCTAGATATAATCCATCTCCTTGCCTGATGGGAATCTTCTGAACCCACTCCTAAATATAGAGTCGGTGTAGACCCTCTCTCACTGGCTACTGGAGGAAACATTCTATAGAAGCATTTTAGATGACCCATCTTACTATAGGATCGACACTTGATTGGGTCCCTCGTACACTATGACCTCATATGTCTCAACCTACCACACTAGTATCACCTCACTCGGCTACCTGAGTATGTGCTATAAATACTAATATCACTATGTTGAAGCTCCAGATGACGTTTCCTACTACCGGTTGATTTTAGTACTAGATCTAGATACCGAAACGACCTTGCTCACACCTCCAACCTATCCTAGGTTACACTCTGTGATAATCACCTGATTCACTATTTCAGAAATTATAGTCAGTTGAAAGACATTTACCTATTATCTGATGACTTACATAATACCATAATTGTATTCAGTAGCTTTAGATATCTCATCACCCATCATAATAGGTGTGAAGAATTGGAGCTCAGAAAAATAGGCTGAATAATCCATCACTAATAAGTTGCCCTATTCTAGGTGCATGAACTCTCAGGCCCTATTGACCCTCAATGTATTGGGATAGAAGTATTCATAGAAGGAAATATGAAAAAACCTCTAATCCATCTCATGATAATTTTCCTCCTGATTAATAACACCCCACCATCTCTTAGAAGAATCAAACATCATATATGTAATGATATTTACCCTCTTATAAAGATTCAAATTTAGAGGCCCAAAGATAGATAGAGTAGACTCTAGCCATGAATCCACAACTCGGGGTCTACCATGCCCTAAAAACATGGGTGGATGATGCTATTAAAACTCGTGCATGAACTCTACCATATTTGAGGAAGGTTGTGGTGCTCTCTAAACATTCTTCATAAAGTGATAGAATCCCTTACAGAACTATGCCTCAACAACTATGTTTAATACAACTGTTGGTGTTATAGCTAGCACTACTAAAGGATCCACTCGTAACCCATGGACCACCACCTCTAGAGTATGGTCTTCTCCACCGTCTTGGTGTTCCACTAGAAGATTTCGTGGTGGCATACCTCTAAAAATGTCAAGCACACACATCAAATAAATATTATTAACAAATTTATAAGATCAAAAGTGAAGATATTTAAATAGGATGGGTACAATACTTACTATATAAGAACACACCCCTCTACCTACTCCATGATTTAGGCCTAATAATTAAATAAATTAAAAATAATAAAGATATATTACCTACTTTACACTGATAAGTTTGGGTCTAGGTCAAGTTCTCTGATATAATAAATTTTCGTTCCCATTTAATTCTCAGTTGAATTAATTTTTCATTTCCATTTGAATCCATACTCATTACACATTTATATCATATTTTAATTTAAACTATTGAATCAATGGTTCACTATATTTTGATCCATAAGGTCCCATAAACCTCATGAAAAAATGTGGCACCCATATAATCCACACCATAACCCATTCTAGTATACCTATTATAATAGTAGGTATATCTATCACAACAATATTCAACAAGTAATTAATAATAAAATGACAGAGAATAATGCACAACATTTGATTCCTATATAGTTCCTAACATGATGCATGAAATGAAATGACCTCATCTCATCTTTTAGGAAAAAATAGAACCTATAATCATATCAATAATAACATCTTAATTCAAGTGCATCACTTAATAGTAGAATTCAATCAACTATAATAGTAAAAATTCATAAAATAACAATTTCATTTGAGGAAACTTGGATTTTCCTTACACATGGGTTAGCTACGCCCGAGTATAACTCATTAAAAAATTCCAAACTTTTTCCTATCCCTTTCTATTATCATCAATTAAAAAATAAAACCATAAAAAGAATGCCACTAATACCACATTGTAATGTCCCAGACCTCAATTCCACTGAAAGGTTCCCAAGACAGGTTGGCCACATAGCCTTAAGAACATCTTCTAAAACACTAGAGGATTCCGACTAGCAGTGAGGGACAAGGTGAATCAATGGGGAGACTATTCCCTCGTCACTAGAGTGTAGCACAATGAAATAAAAATAACAGATTAAACAATAGAAGAAGTAATAAAAATTGGACAATAGATACACAACAGAAATACATAACAATACCAAAAATAATATCATTATAATAATGATGATGATATATGTCATATTTCTATAAAAAACAACTATAAATTTTATACAAGGTAGGTGTACAATACATTTAACAAAAGTAAAAAACGCCCAAAATTATCCTATCTATCATCGCAAACCTCAACTCAAACCAATACTCCCATGCTCCTATAAAGAAATCAAGAACGTATTGTAGATTTATTTCCATTATCCATACCTATGATCATATAGTATTTCCAGGTATCCAAGGTTTCCCGAATAGGGTATGTTACATAATCTCAGTAGGCAACCACCTAAGGTTAATTTTCAATTAGTCAGTGAATATATAATGAAAATAGTGTGCAAGAAATAATATAACATGTAAGGGAATTACTGAAAGTAAACATCCTATATAGTAAAGATTCTCATTTATAACCAATTCCTTTTATCAATTTCATTTAATAAATAATTCTCTAAATAAGAAGTTCGGATTTTTTCATTTATAATCATGTTCATTTAATGATTCAACTTCATTTAATTAATAAGTCTCTAGAGATGATTTGTATCCTAATGTTCCCCATATATAGGTAAACAAAGTATGCCTAAATAGGACATCCATAAAGTGATATTCAAGACAAAATCAATGCTTGTTATTTGGCTTGGAATACATGTAACATAATTCATTTCATTATCTAATCAATTTATAACCTGAGCCTATCCCTGGAATTCCTAATTTGGAATCTAGGTATCACTTTAGGTATAATATAAACTAATACACTACAAGCTCATTCATGGTGATCCTAAAGAACCAAGTATCACTCTATGTGTGGTATAACATCAATTCCATTCAAGTCCATCCTAATCATTTCACTAAGGGAGACCAAGTATCACCCATGTCATAATGATCAAATTCCCTTTGAGTCCATCCTTGTAAGTCAATTGGAGGATTCCAAGTATCACTCAAGCATTAACAAGGAAAAATCCAATCTAGTATTTCCATGGAATTTATCATTTAATACATGTGTCACCCAAGGAATATAATATTTCAATCAAATCATTTAATCAAATTCATTTAAAAATTTCAAGGTGAAAACCAAGAATATACCATTTAAAACTCACCTTAGGAGGTGGCCCAAAGTATAGAGAATCTTAGAAGGCCTAACCATTAATTTACTCACATTGAAAATTAATTATAAAATTAATTCAATATTAACAAGAATATATATGGAAAAATAAAATGGAATGGACATAAATCCTTTCTCATCAATCAGTTCAATTACAATTACATTAAAAATTCAATTAAAATTTAAAAATCCATTATTAACATCCCAAGGCATGGGGTAAATGACACACCTCCAAGGTATCCAATTGAGTCACCACCCATTGTGGTCTTATTCAATTATACAACACACCCAAGGGTGGTTTTATTCAAGGTACTCAACCTATATTCATTCAAAAATGGGTTCTATTAATTACATAGGGCATGCCTATCAATTTAATTCAATGATCTGAATTCATTTCAAGGAACCGATCAAAAATTGGGAACATTACATAATGGAATATATAAAAACTTTGACTTTAAATAAAAGTCACAAGACCACCTACTGTAGGTCTGTAGTGGATATATCATCCACTATCATCTCATGATTTGACTCAGATCAGGAAACAATCAAACAACATAAAAAGAACATATTAATAGGGGAAATTATAATTCACCTAAATAGAACATCTAATACCAAATAAAATGAGGAATGACTAAAAAATAATTGATATCTTACCAATGAAGATCCAATGAGACATACAATGCTCGATTCCGGTAACAGGCAGAGAAGAACTCTCAATTCCAAGAATAGTCACTGAGGAGGGAATCAAAAAGGTGTACTTGTTGTCTATAGGAAGAAATGAGATAATTAATATAGAAATAAATTTAATTATGGTATTTTTTTTTAATTTAACCCAAAAAATAGGTTCACATGGTTTAGCCAAACTATTTTCCAACCATGCATTCTTAGTTGTTGGGAAGGTCACATCACACTATTTTTATACATGGTTTGAATACCTATGTGCCAACCATGTAAGGCTCTAATGTGAAAATTTCATACATTTCTACATGTCTATTCACCCCAAGTCTCACAGTTTTATCTAACCATGAAGTCTATATCTCCCCACTTCCTAACCTTGAATGGTTTTATCTCACTATATAGCCTAGCCCACATAGATTTAACTAACCATGCACCAGGCTTATTTCACAAAATAACTTGGAATATGTGATCCGAAACAGCCTTAGATACCCCTGAAATCTCTACAACCTAAAATTAGAATTAATATTAGGACATATTAAAACATTTAAACCAAAATTTTAGGGAATGTAAATGATCTATACCTTAAGAAAGAATTGGTTTCTTACAACCTTGAGGTTATATTAAACCTTAATTAATTAATTAATGTTAAATATTCTATTAGACAAGTTTAATAGTCTCTAACCATTTTTTCTTTTACAGGAATTACTCTAGGTTAATTTTCACTTTAGGTTCACTCTGAAGATGCCCATAAAGATGTGACAGAAGATCTTCATAGGGCTGAGGTCAAGGATGATGAAACTTAGAGGATAAATATTTGAGAGTTTTATATCTAGATAAATTGTATTTATTATAGATTCATTTCATATTTTTTGATAGGGTACTTTTTGTAGGAGGTGTAGATAACCTTTAGTTTGATCCATTCTTGTAGGAGAACTGGGTTTCATTGGCGGTGATGATGTTGCATTGGGGAAGCCAAATAGTGGTGGTTCTTATTTCTTATAGATAATGAGGAGTCATAAATTTAATGGGATAAGTTCCAAGACAAGTTTCTTTATTCTTAATAAAATGCACATAGTCATTATAAGGTTCTTAGCATTGGACATGGGAGTTCCAATATGTAGGAGTTTGGGTTATTTTTTAAGAACTTTATCCGATATACTTTAGACCTACTTCTAGATGAGGAGTCCAGAGTGTGGAATTTCGAGGAGGCATTACATTTAATGATCCACTGCCATTTTACCCTATTAATTCTTCTAACATATCACAAGGTACTAGTCATATCATATGTTGTTGAGAGGATGCTATCTAGAACCCGACCATATTGAGACTGGGGTCATTGAGACTCTCCACATAGTAGAATTGTGGTATGGGGTTCCTAATTTCCTTTAAAAGGGGGTTTTAAATGGGTGGGTATAGGTCCCATCCCACATCATGTTGTTTTACTGGGAATGGTATCTCTTAGGACCCAGCTAAGGGATTAGAAATTTGTTTTTCTTATGGATGTTATGGTCATAAATAGTGGGAGTGATCGATATTTATAAATAGGTAGTGTGTGGATGGTGTTTCTTTCTAGAATCTTTAATTTTATTAGTTTAATCTAAGGAAACAGTATTAGGTTGATCTAGCCTATCATCAACAGTGGGGAGTTGGGGTAGTCATAAGAAAAATATATTATGCACCTCATCATTCGAGATCAGAGCATGACCATTGAGTTTTTTTTTCATCAGGGTTAGATTGTTCATAGTAAGATTCATGCTCTGGAGTTTCTAGATTTAGAAAATCTGGTCAATGTTTGAGGAACCATTAACTTTTTTTTCTGGAAGGTTGGAGGCCTTATTTGATTCATATGCTACACACTCCTTTATTTCACTTGACCTGGTCTATGCTTTGGGACTAGGGGTGGAGATACTTCTAGTTCCCTTGACATTTACTTTGCTAGTTGGAGTTCCAGCCTATATGTGTGAATTATGTAGATACTATGATATATTTCATAGAAATAAATTATCATGGAGAGGCTTCAAATGTTTTTGAATATATCCATGAAACATCATCCTCAACATGGACTACATCTTTTCAGTATAATCTATCATGAATTTCTTTAGGAGGAAGTTTGTGTTCTATGATGCTTATAGAGATTCTTCCATGTTTGTTGGCATGTGATACCCATGTATGGGTCAGAGGAATTTTCTAATCATGTCTTCCTTGATATAAGATGTGATGTTGAGTTTATCAGAGGTTCAGTCGGAATTGTTTCCCAGGGTTATGGAAGAGTACCCTGATGTCTTTCCTAAATAAGTTATGTTGTTACCCCCTTAATTAGAGATTGTATTTTTGTAAAAAATTATATATTATTACTTCTATAATATATATCTATCTATATAATATGATTACTTCTAAGTTTCAAGAGTTATGTATATAGATCAATGATCTATTATAGTGAGGTTTTATTCAGTTGAACATGTCTCTTTAAGGGGCTCCAATTTTGTTCACAAAGAAGGATAATGGATGTTTGTGTCTATGAATCGATTATTTTCCCTTGGATCAAGTAACAATGAAGAATCACTACTATATTACATATATTAATGATCTATTTTATTAGATATAATGATATAGTTGGTTGTCTAAGATGAATCTATGAGCAGGATATCGTAAGATGTGGCTAAGGGATAAAGATATACAAAAGACTACTTTCTGATGTCGTTATAGGAATTTTTAATTAATTATATTTTATTTTAGTGTGATTAATTCTCTATTATGGTTCATTTAGTTGATAATTATAGTTTTTTTGAGAGTTTTTTGACTTGTTTGGGGTGGTTTTGGTCGATGAAATACTTGTTTAATCCGTGTATAAGGAAGATTATGTAGAGCATTTATAGATAGTTTTGGGAGCTATTCATTAATAATAGTTATTTGAGAAGATTTAAAAGTGTAAATTATGGGATCAAAATTCTTCTTTATTAGGTAATGTAATTTCCCATCATAGATTACCTATGTATTCTTGGAATATCTAGGTGGTTGTTTATTGGGAATCATCCAAGAATGTTATAGATGTGCGATGATTCCTTAGACTTGTATGCTATTACAGGAGGTTCATACCTGAATTATCTCATATTTTAACTCCTTTAATAACCTTGAGTAGAAAGGATCAAGCATTATTATAAGCTATATAGTGTCATCATACTTTAAAATTCCTAAAATAAAAGTTTTTTAGCTTTCTAGTTATTCAATTTCCAAATGAGGGAGTCTAGTTTGAAGTCTACAATGATGCCTCATGTCTTGGATTGGGTAGTGTCCTGATGAAACAAAGAGTTGTTGTTTCTTATTAGTAGATAAAGTTTCATGAAATTAACTATAATACCCCTAATATTGAGTTGAAATAAGTTGTGTTTTCCATGGATTTGTGGAAACTAAACCACTTTGGATAATTCTTTGTGGTTTTCACTAATCACAAAAGCATGAGGTATGTCCTCTCCCAATATGAAATGAAATTGTGACTGTGATGGTGGATGGAATTATTTCAATACTATGAATTTGAGATTTATTTTACACCAGGAAAGGGTAATTTTATATCTTATGAACTAAACAATAATTCATGTAGTAGTTATGTGTGTGAATTTGAGGATTCTTAGAGATTGATGGAAGATATCTCTATACTGCATATTGATATGGGAGAGGTTGGTATAAGAGGATGCATTTTATATATAATAGTTCAATCATATTTAGTGACATGGGTGGATTAGTCCTATCTAGTGGAATATAAGGTGGATGTTTGGTGGGATTGAGTTGTCCATGGTGATGCCCATAAAGATTGGTTTGAGGATGATCAACAATGGGTTTCATTTTAAGGTAGGCTTTATGTTCTTCAATAATTCAAAATATGGTTCTATATGAGTTCCACAACTCACCCTTAACCATATATCTTGGTTTGAAAAAGATATACCATGCTCTGATAGGACTATTTTGGTATTCTAGGTTGAATTTCTTAATTATGGAGTTTATTTCAAGATATTTTGTCTACCAGAGGGTGAAATATGAACATCATATTCCTGGTGACTTATTAAAATCATTAGATGTTCCTCCATGGAATTAAGAGTAAATTTCAATGGTCTTCATCAATATTTATTTTTGATCTAAGGGGGGATTTAATGTGGTATGAGTAATAGTGAACTATTTGAAAAAAAAAATCACTTATTAGAGATCACAGAGTTGAGCTATCTGAATTTTTTATCGAGACAGTATATAGAGGAGGTGGTGAGGCTTCTTGGAGTCTTGAGTAAGATCATTTATGATCATGATTCCCATTTATCATATAGGGTGGGAATATGTCCTAAATATTCTTTTTTCACTAAATTATTTTTTATAACTATTTTTTATTCATAGAAAGATGGTCAAACATAGTGGAACATCCAGACTCTTGAAGACATTTTCTATTCTTGCATCCTAGATTTTAGTGGGTTTTTATGTGAACAACCTACCCATGGTGGAGTTTTCTAATATTTATAGTTTACACTCCACCATTTATATCACTGTGTTTGACGATTTTTGTGACCAACCATGACCTTAAACATCATGCTAGACTAGGTTTGGAGAGTCAACTATTCTTGGTTCTAAACTAGTGAAAACTATATGAATATGGTTTAGGTGATTCACAAGAGGATGAAGGTAGTTCAGGATCATCAGAAGTTCTATACAGACCATAGGATGAGACCTCTGGAGTTTGTTGTTAGAGATCATGTTTTCTTTAATGTGACTCCTCACCATGGGTAGTGAAGGTTTTTTATGGGAGTAATATTTCACCTCGGTTTATTGGGAATTTCAAGGTGTTGGTTTAAGTTGGAACCATCACTTACTAGATAAAATATCCCCAAAGATGACCTACATTCATGATGTCCTTCCTATGTTGAAAATTTAACACTATATTTATGATGACTATCACATTATCTATTTGGGAGATATTGATGTTGATGATGAATCACCCTTCAAAAAGAATCTTGTGGCGATCTAGGATTTCTAAAAGAAGGTGTCACATGAGTATTTTATCCCCTTGGTGTTGTGCTTCTCACTGCTCTTTGATTTTAATGATCACAAATAATTTTAAAATTTTTAATATTTTATTTTTATAAATACAATAATAATCCTTGTAAAACTCATTAAGTGAAATTACCAAACCAAAATGAAGGTTTTTAGGCTTCATAGCTCAACCCAGATGCAACCCTCAACACCATGCCATAGAACAAGGATTACAACACAACTCTCAAGACTATGCCATAGACTAGATCATTCAAATATCATTTTGAGATTTAAGACAAAGTTTCTAGAGGCCATTCCATATTAAAAGTTTAGATCCTATAATCTTGATTATATCTATATAGTAAGGTACTCTTTATTTCATTGTGTGTGTTTTTACAGGAGTTGTCCATGATGTGCCCAGAGGCCATGCCATAGTGACCTCATTTTTTAAATCTCAGTAAAAATGATCCTATGATACTTCACAGTGCTTCTCTAAATCATATTTTACAAATATCCCCTCTACAACACACTGATCCCTTTCATGACACAAAAACATGTGATTTTTAATGCTTTAAATGCTAGTAAAAATACATCGAACCTGGATGTATTTATCTTTAAATCCACAAAAGGATTATAGAACATTACTTAAATGATTTAGGGCATATAAATAGAGTCCTTTAAAGGCCTTTTCTATATACAAAATATTTCTCATCCAATCAACAATTTTCAAAATTACTCTACGATCTTAAAATCTTTCGATGATCTCAAAGCTCCCACTTTCTAAATCTTATTCTTTTCCTTCAAAGTGTGTGTGAAATATTTTTATATATTTCCCACTATAATTATTTTCTTAATTTATTATAGTTTTTCTTTATATTGTTTTAGAGATTAGATACTAAGTTATAAAGACCATCTTCCCCATTTTTCTTCTATTTTTGGTTTTTAATACAATTGAAATAATTGATCATGGTTTTATTTCTAATTAATTTTAAAATGTAAGGGAAAATTCTATTTAGGTTTCTATATTTTTCATTAAATAGATACTATTTTTTTATTTTTGGCCTCTTACTATAACCTAAACTGAAAAGAATGGTTTTGGTATCTTGGATGCTAATAAATCCAAGTGATTAATACCTTAAATCCTAAAGTTATTGTGGTGGTAGATGTAGAGGTGACTTAGGGTACTATTTCCAAACATCCTTACCAAAATAGTATCTCAATTAATTTCTTAATTTTTAATTATTTTTAACTTTCAATCCTTCTTTTATTAAATTATTTAATCCATCAATTAATGCATAATCATTTTTATTTTTCATATACATTAAACATTTTATTTTCAAATCACTTAATCAAATATTTATGTATTTATACTTGTACTTATTTTATTCAAGTTAATTATATTGTTTCACTTTAAAACTTTTATAAATTTAATATTTTATTTTCTACATTATTTTATAATGTGGTTTTTAAAATTGGATTGTTTTTATTTAAATTTTAAAGGTAAATTCAGCCCTCTTTCTATTTTACCTATCTTAAATATATATTTGGTATTAGAGGGGGTCTAATTTTTTTTAAATTACTTATTTTTAAATTATTTAAAAGTTTTTATTTTCAAAATCTTTAATTAATTTTTCAAATAAAGATCGTTTTTTTAAATGGGGTTTTCAAAAATACCCATGGTGGTCCTGAAAGAAAATCATTGGATCATTCTCTATTTTTTGATGTTAATAATTATTATTATTAGAAATATAGAATGTTTACAATGATTATATCTAATAGTTATCAATTTTATAAATTTTTTATAAAATTTTATACTCTTTCTATGATACAAAAGAAAAATTTACCCCTGATGATATCTCTCATTTTAAATTAGATGAAAAAGTAACAAATGCATTAAATTTTTATTTAGATGTTAATTAATTTAATAAATTTTCATAATTTAAAAACACACAAGAAATATAGAAATTATTTAAGGTTATGGGTGATGGAATAAATAAATTTAAGGATGCATGGATAGAAATATATAAATAATACTTTTAGAATTTCTTTATGCATCCTAACAAATCAATCATTACTATGTTTACTAGATCCACTAATATTTTTAATGGTTGAAAATAACTTAGAAAATCACTTTCTAGAAAATAATATTCCAAGAAAATAATTCTTTTATAAATTAGTTGGGATCTAAAATTTACCACAACCCAAGAAGCTAAATATGTAAAAAAAATGTTCTAGTTAATGAACTAATATGTTATCTCATGAAATATGAGATAACCATGAATATATAAGATGAAAATGAGGTAAAGAAAACAAATAAAACATCCTTTATAGAAAAAAATGATGACTCATCTGGGAGTGACTCTGACATCACCATCCATACCAAGATGATGGAAAATTAGAAGAAAAATAAGTTACCCACTCCAAAATTCAAAATTAAAAATCAAGAATATGAGGTAACTTGTTTTAGTTATAAAAAGAAGGATCACATCGAACCAAATTGTTCTTTGAACTAGAAAAAGATAAAATATAGGAGTTAAGGTACTAAATCACTAAAGGTTTCCACTAGAATGATAATTAATGGTTCAACATCAACATATTAATCAAGTGATAAAATTCCTAAGTTTCTTATAAAACATTTCAAGGAATTAATTAAGGTTAGTTCTAAAATTTATCATTCTCCCTCTTACTCCTCTTCTTACTCTTCTACTTCTTACAACTCTTCATTATATTATAAAAATTCTCTTAAGGCTAAAAATTAATTTTAAAATTATTTTTTTGACATTATTTTAAAATTAAAAGAACTTAAAATTAAAAAAACCTTATTATTTCGGAAAAAAATAAAATTTTAAAAGAAAAATATAATTTTAATTTAATATTATAAGATCAAAAAAAATGTTGAAAATTTTGAATTTTAACTAAATATCTTTAATACAATCTTTATCATTTTACCCATGGGGAAGAAAAATTAAATAAGATTTTGGGTTCTTAAAAACGTTTTTAAAAATTACTATGGTATTTTTTTCAAAAGAATCTATTTTCCTAAATAATTATAAAAGGACTACTTTTGTAAAGGGAATTTCTCAAAATAAATTTATCAGTCATTCTATGAAATTTGGTCATCTAGTTTATGAATTAAATGTTAAAAAATTTGGATAAGTGGACTAAAAATAATTTACATTTATTCTCACATTTCAAATTGGAAAACTTATTCCAAACAGGTTTAGATTATACAATCATTATTAGATAACATATGTGGACCCATGATATGGGTACCAAAAGTAATAGTTTATTAATATTTTGTTGAGAAAGATAAAAACTCACGATGATACATGTTATATGTATAGAAGGGGATTAAGGCATATGTGTATTGATCTTTTTGAATTCATTCATATTGAATATTTTGATGGAGAACATGAAACCTTTAGAGATGATTCTAAATGAAAATTTATCGGTATATATACTATTGGTTTCTCTAACTCTACCTTAATTGATGTTTTGTTAAAATATAAATTCATAATTTACTAAGTATTATTCGATTATATGATATAGGTTTTAAAATTATGTTTAAAAATTATTTTGTAATGTTATTAATTTCAAAGAAGGATTTTATTTATCACATAATGTTTTCAAAATATTAATATTGTTGATTTAAAATGTCTATCTAGTCTAAATGTTAAGTGCTTAAGTGAAAAAGATAATAATTCTTGGATTTGGAATTGGCTTCTATGTCATTATGGTGGGGGGGGGATGAGACTTATTCTAAATATTATTTTGATGTTTGCTTTTCATTGTTAGTTCAGAACCATTATTGACATTTGTGTCATGTTTCTTTACTTAGAATCTTTACTTTGTCTATTATGGGTTCCCCCTTTACCCATTTTAAAAAAGGGTTTATTTATTTTGTTTTTAATAAAGGGGTATTGACCCTCAAACTTTTAGAAAAACTTAGTTTTTGAACTTTAGCTAATTAGAAAGAAACAAAAGTCATCTTTCAAACCTAAAAACATTGTTTCCTATTATAAAGCCTTAGAACTAGTCCAATTTTATATTTTTGGACCAACTCAAGTTGTTATAATTAGAGGTATGAATTAAATATTTTCAATAATTAATGAATTTACTATATTTACATGGGTATTATTATTTCATAATAACGAGTCTTGTGATGTATTTATCAAATTTCCAAGGAAATTTGAAAATGAAAAATTCTATAAAATATTTTATCTTAGAGGTGACCATAGTGGAAAATTTTATAATAAATACTTTGATGAGTTTTTTACTTCTCAAGGTTATCATTACTCTTTTTTACTCTCTAATAACTCCTCAAAAGAATGGGGATGTCGAAAGATAAAATTAGACCCTCCAGAAAATGTCTTGGACTCTCTTTAATGAATTTTACTTTACTCAATAACTTTGAGCTATGAAAATCAATACTGATTGATTTATCCTTAACCATGTCATCATAATACCCCTCTTAGGAAAACTTATTATGGAATTTAAGAAGGAAGAATTCAAAAATATGGGTTTTTAGTATCTTCAGTTATAAAATCTTTATCCTTAATACTATGGAAAATTTAGTAACGTCTAAACATAAATATAATGAAGGAATTTTTCATGGTTACATAAACTCAAGTAAATACTTATGAGTATTCAATAAAATAACCAAGATCATAAAAGATATGATTCATATCAAATTCAAGGATAATGTTCCTAAATAACATCCCCAAAGTGATGATAATGTTGAACAACCTAGTTTGACCCTTCCTAAATCTCAATCTTCATAAATAATTTTAGATGATCTTAAATCCACATAATCTCATATACATATGTATTATATTCAATAAAAATATCATCCTCTTGAGAATGTTATCCAAGAATTACAAATAGGAACTTGTATTAGAATTTTGGTATTAAAATTGGTTGAACATAATGATTTTATCTCTCATATTGAATATTATTCACTGGATTATGCTATTAATAATGGAATTCAATACTATCTATGAAATATTAGTTGAAATAATTTCAAATGAAAAACATTTGGAAAGTTATCTAATGTCTCGATAAAAATCCTATTATTGGAACCAAGTGGTTTTTTCAGAAAATAACTTCACAAAAAATAAAATTTTACAAGGATACACTTATTGCTAAAGAATATAATCATATATAAGGAATTGATTATGGTGAAAAATTTTCACTCATTACTTGAATTGAATCAATTATAATATTATCTTCATTATTCACCCATTTTAATTTCATGTTTTCTCAAATGGATGTCAAAAGTTATTTTCAAAATGATTTTGTTTCTAAAAGTGTTTTTGTGGTCCAATCACCCCATTTTGAGAATAATGAATTTCCAAATTTTGTTTTCATGTTTACTAAAAATCTGTAAAGTTTAAAATAATCCCTTTAAGCTTGGTATGAGAGGTTATCCAAAATAATTTTATTAAATTATTTCAAAATAGGAAAATAAAATTCCACAATTTTTATCAAAACATTTTCAAATTATTTGTTAATCATTCAAATTTATATTGACAAGGTTATTTTTGTATCATTTAAGGAAACTCTTTGCGATATTTTTTTTGATGCAATGAATAAAGTAATTGAAATGAGTTTTATGAGAGAAATTAAATTCTTCCTTGTATTTAAAATTTCCCAAAATTATCATGGGACCTTTTTAAAACAAAGTAAATACACTAATTATCTTCTAATAAATTTTTTCATGGTTCATGATAAGGAAATTAGATCACCCATTAGTATAACATGTATTCTAATGTTGGATGAAGCTGGTTAATCAGTCGATAAAAAATCTATCAAACTACGATTAGAAGTCTAATTTATGTTTATATGGCATGTCCAAAAATCATGTTTAGTGTATTTGTTTTTTCCTCATATTCAATACAAACCAAAGGAATCAGTTTTAAAATACCACAAATGAATTTTAATTATTTGAAAGGAACTAAATACCTTTTTTATTTTATTTAAAGGAACCCTCTTTTGAAATTTATTGTTTTTCCCATGATGATTTTAGAGGATTCAAACTAGATATAAAAATTTCTAGTTGGATGCTTCCTCAACTAGAAAAATATATAATCTATTGGATTAGTAAGAAGAAAATATATTTTTTGTCTTTCTATAACCAAATAAAAATATATGACTTCTAAGAGTTTTTGTGCCCAAGTTATATGGCTGAAACATAATATTTTTTACTTTGGATGAAATATTATTCCATATAGATCAAGTGTTATAACACTAGAGTGATTAGTATTTTTGAAAATTATATATAACACTCTTGAACTAGGCACATTGACTTGAGATTACATTTTCTATGAAATCACTTTCAAAAAGGTGATATAATTCTTGATTTTTCTTGACAAATTATTTAAATTTATGATTTATTCACTAAACCTCTTCATCTTTATCACTTTGACTTCATAAAAGGTGGGTTTGGTTTTATTATATTATTATAATTATCTCTTCAATTTAGTAACCTTGAGATGACATTAACTTTAAAAAAATCCAATTTTCAAAATTATTTTTCAAAATGGATTTAAAATTTAATTTTCCATATAAAATATTCCAAAACTTTTCATAATTTTAGAAGGTTAAGTTTGTATAATATTCTATGTAAAATATTCAATTCTTGATATAATTAAGTGTATGAGTTTCTAACATATATGGAATGAATGGCCTGAAGGCCTGAATTTTTTATTTATTTTGGATAATCCCTCTTTTGAGGATAAAAAGGGGGAAACCACGACTTCAAGGACAAAGGACATAAACAAAATCCAAAAATTCAGAGGGTTGAAACCTGAAACAAGACTACACAGAAGTACTCCTTCCCAGCATCAAGATCATTAAGGCCTGCCTCTACCAGAGCAGGGCTGCTCAGTAAGTTGTCCCGTACAAAAGTGCACGGGCCTGGTACCGATGGCAGAACCATACCCTCACAATCTTCCAAATCCAAAAATCCATGCACGGTGAAGGCAACCAGCTCTATCCTCATCTGAAGTAAATCCTGCAAACTATTTGGGTTCCCCAACATGAAGCAAACATGAGTTCATGACACCACCATCAACAACCATCCTGGACAAATTTCTCCACACGTCACGAGACATCCTACCACCACCGTCGCAAAGGCCTGGGAGACATTCCAAGGGTCATGAGTATGAGCCATCGTCACCAAGGACTAGAAGGCCCGACATCAAGCCAAAGGAGCATCACCGATGGGGGGATCTGAGTTGTTCTGAACCAGAAACACCACTAAGGGCAAGAATATACTCCAATTAGACCACATAGAAACCCATACTGGTTCTGAATCAGTCCAAACACGATAGCAATAAAATCAAAGTGAATATGCAGAGGAGAACCAGCTACATCGAAGCAAAACGCCCAAAAGCTACCAGATTCATAGCCAATAGGATGAAAACCAAGAAAACCAAAAACAGACCACCTACAGATCCTCATAGTCGTTTAATCGAAAATACTCCCCCTCTGAGGAACCGTAGATCAGAACCTGGCCACACTATAAACCCGTCGGAGGCGTCTAGATCATGACAGACACACCGATATAGATCTGCACCAACAACGCCGTACAAAACACTAAACGAGCTTGGAACCGCACTGAACAGCTTCGGCGATGGAAGTACGAGCCACACGTTGGAGAACCCCTGAGGAAGATGTTGTTGTCGGAGCTGGGTGCTGGAACACTGACACCAAGAATGAGATCTAGAATAACCATACCGGAGCCAGACGTGCCACACCGAGCCGAGGTCGGAAGTGACGTTGACACCAAGAACTGGAGAAGGGGACCGAATCCCGCCGGATCCCTACACTTCGCACTGAGCCAGACCACACGCATGTCGAGCTGAGGCCCAAAGTGCCACGAGCTGATCCAGGCCGGAGGGGGAAGGTTAAGAGGAAGAGTATGGAAACCCTAGGCTCCACAGATTACGGAGGAAGTTTATTGTTTGTGGGGAAGTTTTTTTAAAACATTATTTTGTGGAGACGTTTTTATATAATTGATAAGAACATATTGGTATTATGATAACTATTTATTTTTATACTCCTGTTTAAATTAATTATTATTCAAGTTTTTGTAATCATTTAAAGGGGGAGATTTTTTTTATTTTCATCGATCTTTGATTCTAATGTTAAAAAAACTTAATTTTTTTATATTTTCTTGGTAAAACTCATTGAAAAATACTTTTAGAAATTTTTAAGTGAAGTTCCTTGACCAAAATGAAGTTTTTTTAGCTTAATATCTCATCCATGAAACAACCCTTAACACCACACCATAGAACACGGATCACGTATAGCCCTTAGGACAATGAAGCATCCTAGCTTGGTGAAATATCTTCTCAAGATTTATAGTGATGTTTCCATATTCCTCACCACAATTAGTGTTACTTTCCTATAATCTCCCTCAGATGTACATTTCAAGGTATTCTCTACGTCACACTATTTTATTTATAAGAGTCATCCATGTTGTAGTCAAAGGCTACACCGAAGTGAATTACTTTTTTATAGAACCATAAAAATGGTTCTATGAGAGTCCACTTCATAGCTTAAATATTATACCACAAATATATGATTTATGATATATTTATACCCTACATGGAAGAAAAAATTACGATTTTGAATGCTTAAAATGTTGGTAAAAATAAATTGAAACTGGATGTATTTTTACTTAAATCCAAAAAAGGATTCCAGAATATTTCCAAAGTATTTGGATTGTATTTTATATTAATAAAAACTTGCTCATCCAATTTCCAATGTTCTTAATCGTTTTATGATCTTAAAATAATTTAAGGATCTCAAGGCTCTCTATTTATAGATCTTATTTCTTTTATTCTTATAGTGTGTTAAAAAAATTATATCTTTGTCACTCTCATAATTTTCTCAATACCTTATAGTGTTTTGTTAAATTATTTACTATATTAAATATTACGTTTTTAAGACTATCTTCCACACATTTATTCTAATTTTTGTTCTTACTACCATTAATGTGAGGGACTATGGTTTTACTATTTTTTCCATTAAAAATTAAAGGTGCTAATATTTTTAGGTTTCTATCCTTATCAATAAGGATCTTGTGTATTTTTGTTTTTGTTTTCTTGCTATAACCTAAAAAGGAAAGGATGGTTTTTTTTCAATTATACCTACAAAGATAAGGGAAAAACACATTAAATCCTCTTGCAGTTGTGGTAGAAGAAACAAGGGTACCTTATGGTACTATTGTTGAAATTTATTAATAAATATATTCTATCATTTCCCTTTAAAATTTTTAATTATTTATTTTAAAAAACCATAATTTTATCAATAGAATTTTCCTTCTTATATTGTGTCATGTTTAATAATGAAGCATAATGCACACACACCACATGATAATGCATACTATATTTTATTATATTAATTTTAAAATTTAATTTATAGATTAAAAATGGACCTAAGAATTTAAAGTATTAAAATGGGACAAAACACAAAAAATAATACAATAAAAAAAAGAAAATTTGGTTCTTCTTGATCCTATAGAATAATCAGAAGCATGAATAACACTATAGAAATGGAGTAGAATGTTATAATGAATATGAATTTTGAAAATGAAAATATATAAGTTAAATAATATATATAAGTTAATGGATAATTAATGAAACATTAGGTATTTATAGGAAGTAGATAAGTCATTTGACTATTAAAAATATGAGCATTGGAATGGTAATCTGGTTATTTGAATGGTAACCTGACCATTGGTAAAGTAATCTGATTGTTAAGAATAGTAAAATGAAAGTTATAATTGTATACTAACCTATATAAGTTTAAAATTAATATCTAGATATCTTATGAAATGAAAATATGATATATTTATATCTTGGAATAGTTAAATAAATGTTTTAAAAATGATAAATTAAGTGTTTACATTTTTGTAAAACATAAATGTCTTAATTAAACTTTTATAATAAATATAATGATTTAAATGGAAGTTTATTTTCCAAAAAAATTATTAATAAATTAATATTGTGTTGTATTATGATGATAATATAATTTTATATGACCTTAAATATTTTTTTAAAGGGTTTTAAAATTGATCATAATATTAAAATTGGTATTTTTCAAATAAATGATGATTTAATTTAAAAATTAAATTTATAAATTTTGGTAAATTATTTTAGTAAAATGTATTTTATCATTATAATATTAATATCAACAAATGGTTAGGGTTATTTTTTTTTCTAAAATAGTTGATTTTTTTGTGAATAGTGAAATATGATAAAATATGGTATTTAACATTATAATCTAAATACTAGATTTTTTTGAGTCATTATTGATGTAAGAATACATTGTTTTGAACTAAAATGAACTATTTACTATATATATTAAATATAATAAATAAAATTGTTATTATTGAGCCAAAATAATAAACCAATAAATATTATATTCAAAAACACCCCTCTCCTCCTATTATAAGTACAACCCCTCGCCACCTTCTCTTCTTACAATATAAAAGCCTTGGATATTGCTAAATTTCTACCCAAATATCTTCCAAATAATCTACCCCACATCCTAATGCTTCTAGCTTCATCCAAAGACCATTACAAGGATCACTAAAGGATAACTTAAGCGGATGCGACTAAAGAAAGAGATAATATTCTCGACTAATCTTTTAATTGTATTCTTCTTCTACAACCCAATACAATCTCTATCCAACCAAACTTAGTAAAATTAGTTTTCTAAATATACTGATTTATTATTATTATATTGTAATATCCATATTAAACCCTCCATTCTTCCATTTTTAAAACAAAAGTATTGTTTACAATATGGTTGGTTAACTACCTCCATGAACAATGTACTTCATTTTCTGCCACTGTCTTCAAGGATGGTCATAAAATTATTATTGTGGTTTAATAAGATTAAAATATGTATATTATAACTTATTTAAATTTTTAATGAATATATATCCATATTATTAATTAAAAGTAATTTAGTTTATGACGGTAAGTAAAAGTGCCTTACAGAACTTACCACACATAATGTTAATATTTTTAATCAATGATTTGTCCCTATGTCAGAAAAAATAATAATGCTTGGGTTCATTTAAATTTATGTAAAATCACTAATTCCATTTCATTTCAATTATGTATTTTTATTCCCATTTTATAATATCTTTAATAATTGTCTAGAAGTGATCCGGCCCTATAACCATGAAAAAAACACCCTCAGAAATGTGACATTAAACATTATATCCCATTTAAATGATTATAAATGAGCATAATAGAATTATTATAAATAAAATATAAATATAAAATTTTATTAATTATGTAATTAATGATTATAATTTTATTATCTAGGACATTAATTCCAAGTGTATAATGATTCTAGAATATAAGGAAATAGATCTCTCTGAACCACACTTTTTCTCTAGGTTATGTCATTTATCTCTCTAACTCACTCTCTCTATATATATTTAATATTATTAAATTATTGTAAATTATGTATATATGTATCTTACATATGTTACTATCTTATTCTAATTTCATTTTATGGGGTAATACATGCCTAAATTTCATTTTTAAAATGAAACCCATTTCTTTCCATGGTTAATTTTTATGATATGAGGAAAGATAATGAAAACCATTTCTTTCGATGGGTAATTCTTTTATTTTTTTACATATTAATGATTTCATTTTTTACACAGAATCATGTAAATTTTATGATGGGTCACCCAGATAGTTCTTCAATTAACTGGGTAATGTTTTTGTCTCATGAGACGTTATGTATGGGATTCAGGAGTGAACCTAATCCCACGAGGATACTTTTTCAACCATGTGATATTTTTTAGAGGTTATCCTTGAATTATGTCTAATTTTATATGTTTATGAACATTGATATGTTTTGATGATATTATGATTCCATTTTCTTTATATTATTCCTCTATATGATTATTTATGACCCTTCTATTTTATGTTATCATTTCATGCCTTCTAACTCATGTGTTATGCTTCATTACCATGATTCTTCCCATAATAGGCTTTATATATCACCCCTTTTTTTATGTATTCACTATGTTATCCTATGATGTTTTAGGAATTTGAAGGGATCTATTAGTTCATTAAGTGTAAATAAATAATTATGTTGTGTTTTAGTTTCATGTTGAAGTTTTATGTACCTATTCTTTCTAAGACACCAGGTATCTCGATCATTTGGTTTATATTTATTGGATATTTATGTTAAAAATAATGTAATAATATGTTTAAAAGGGTAAATATAATTGGTATAATAGTAAAGGTATAATATTTTTTGGGTATTAGGACTACAATTCTTTAGTAGGAACCCTAGGTATAAGTCTATGTATATGGGAATATTCATAAATTTTTGTAAATTATAGAGTGCATGATTTCTAAGAAATTACTTCCCCTTCTAGATACTACAAGTGGATGCGACTCTATAAAAGTTGTACATAGGGATAATAACCCCAAATTGCATCTTAGGTATTAATTTTATTTTCAACCGGTTCATGATAAAGAGGTTATACTACATACCTGGTTTGACACACCCATGGGATATGATTTAAAAAATATACAAAATCTAATGAACTATTATAAAGTACATAACTAGATTTTTTAGGTCATAAAACTAGATTGGGAAAATCATCATTGATAACCTATATTGAAACATAGAGGATTGAAATTTAGGATTTACATGTCATTGATAAGTTATTTTTTCTAATTTCATATTTTCCCTTTTATATTTTTAATAGTCAATGTATTATTATCCCGTTATTACTTTATTTTAGTTAATTGTGGGAAATAGGAGGAACCATTACAACAATAAAAGTGAAAGGAAATTTAATTATTTTTGTAATTATATCCCTATCTTTAAAATATTGGGATCTAGGAACTTCATGGTAGTACTAGATCAAGTGAATCAACCTACGAATAATAACATTAATCATGTATAACAACACCCTACTTATCTTAATAGGGGTAATGTTGCAGTAGAGTCTTTTATGTGACAAAGGCCTCCAACATTTAGTGGGTCTTTTGATCCCCTTATTATAGAATTAAGTTTAAATCCATTGGAAAATATTTTTTATCCCCCAATGCTTAAAGTGGAAGCCAATAAGTGGTTGAAATTTATCCATAAAATGATGTCCAAAAGAGGTTATTGATTCCATGGAATAGGAAGTATTCATGAAAATATGTTTTTATAAATATTTTCCCTAAACGCTCTATTTTAAAGTGGATGGGTAGTTCCCATCACTAAAAAAAATTAAAGATGAGTCTATTGGGGTTTATAAGGAAAAAACCACAAGGATTTCATGATATGCCTTCAAATTTTTTATTAACATAGAATGTAAGGTGAACAATATATTTAGTGGATTAAAGTCAAGTATATAAAAAAATTAATCGGTACAAGACTTTGAAAAATATGAAGATATTTTGTATTTTTACTTTAAGGTTTATGTGGAGATCTATGACTCTCAATGGTCTCATGGGCCTAGAGAAAAAAACAAAAAATATATTTTTCTTTAGTAGTATCAAAAAATAAATCTCACTGCGGAAATAAAAATCAACTACTCACAAGTCAAAGGTGTGGGAAGAAGCATCCCAGAAACTGTCTCATGGGAATTGGTAGACGATTAAAATGTGTAAAAGTGTGGAATTATGAAAATAAATGTTGAATGGATATGAATAATCCCACTAAATATATAGAGGAAAAGAAAGTTTAGATCAACAATTGGCCAACGGTAAAGTGTTTCAAATATAAGGAACATGGATATTATGTGAACCAATTACCTAAGAAAAGGGATACCAAAAACAATCATTGAAAACAAACTATAAGGCCTGGATAGAATGGAATGAAATATACTATCACTACTGATGAGGTGGATCCTAATAATGATGTGGTGATAGGTTTTCTAGTTATTCATTAAATAATAGATAAAATAATTTTTGATTCTAGTACTACACATTCTTTCATATCATGAAAGTTTAGTATAAATATTAAAGAACCACCTAAAAACATGGGGGTTAATCTATCTATGAAAACAATAAATGGAGAAATTATTTCATCCCAGGTATATAGCTCCTTACTGGTCAATTTTTGTGGACTGAAAATACTAGAAAATATTTTACTACTTCCTTTAATGAATTTTGATCTTATATTGGGCATGGATTGGCTATCCTTATATAAAGACAATATCAACTATTAGGAGAGGGAGATCACTCTTCACATCCTGATTCATATTCTAATTCTATATAATTGTACGAAGGAGGATGAATCTATTTTAGAGTCTTAATATCAAGTTTGGATATTATTTCCTTATGATAAATCATATATAGCTCAATTGATTGAAAAAAGGAGATAATAATTCTTAGAGATGTCTCTATTTTGATAGATTACACTGATGTATTTCCTGAAGAGTCTCCTGGTCATTCTCTAAACCAATAGGTTGAGTTCTCGATTTAAATTATATCTAGATCTATACTTATATATGAGAACCCCTAAAAAATTACCAATATTGAGTTGGAAGAACAAAAGAAGCAGTTACAAGAGAATCTAGAAAAGGGTTTTATAATCCCGAGTGCTTCACTAAGGGCTGTTCTGGTCCTATTCATCAAGAAGAAGGATGGTTCAATGCACCTCTTCTTTGATTATCATGAACTAAAAAAATATAGATAAAGAAAAAATTTCACTACTGTGAATAAATAACTTGTTTGGTAAACTATTTAGGCCCCAATATTTCTCTTAGGTGGACCTTCGGTCAAGATATCACCAATTAAAGGTGATAAAGGAAGATATTCCCAATTCTACCTTTCAAATAAGTTATGAGAACTATGAGTTCATTGTTATGACCCTATCGCTCACTAATTCTCTAGAAATATTCCTGAACTTAATGAATATAGTATTTATAGATTACCTCAATAAATTTTTGGTAGTCTTTATAAATGATATTATGATATACTCCAAAATCAAGGAGAAGTATGATGACCATTTGAATAATGTTCAAAAGAAATCGTTAAAAGAGAATCCATATGAAGTGTATAGTGATTTTTATTTATGGATAGAGGAAGCATCATTCATGGGAAATGTTATCATGATTAAAAATATATCTATGGACCCTTCTAGGATAAATTAAATTAATTAGTGTCCTAAACTAGAATCTGTAATGGAAATTCGTAGTTTCCCTCGACTAGTTGGGTATCACCAACAATATGTGAGAAAATTTTCATGATTGTAAAACCCATCAAACAAGATAACTTCTAAGGGAGTAAAGTTTTTTTACTAATTAATGAAAAACATTAAGGTATTAAAAAAGAGACTTATCACTAGATCGGTCCACATGTTTCCCGAAAGTGGGGAACTTTTCATGGTATAAAATGATGCTTCAAAGAATGTATTGGGATGTGTACTAATATAGAGTGAATTTGTTTTTGCTTATGCATCAAGGTAGTTAAAAGTTAATGAGAATAACTATATAACATATGTTTTTTATTTTTCTTCATTAATCTTCACTTTGAAAATCCAGATTCATTATCTCTATGGGGAGAAGTGTGAAATATTTAGGGATCATAAGATCCTAAAATATATATTCACATAGAATAACATTTATATGAACCAAGGAAGATGTTTAGAGACGATCATGGATGATAAAATCTCAATCCACTACCATCATAAGAAATAAAATAAAGGTAAATATTATCAAAGTAGAATGAATCCAGAAACCTTATCAATGATGAGAATTGATTAGGATCCTATATTCCTGGACTTTCAAAGGATTGACATGAATATCCTAAAGTAAGGAAAATTATCATTCCTTTCTCAAATAATTTCTCCACCATCCATTTTGGAAAATATAAAGTATGCAAAAATATATGATGTAGAAATACAGAAGAAGGTGGAGGTTATAAGAAAAAAAGAAATTCCCAAAGTTAAAAATTGATGGGGAAGGAGTTATAATATTTTGGTCATTACTATGTGTATCATAAAATCATGAGATAAATAAATTTTTATTGATTGATGCACATGGCTTGACCCTTTCCATCCACCTAGGGCATACAAGGATGTATTGATATCTTATAGAGCACTATTGGTGGAAAAATATTAAGAAGGATATTGTAGAATATACATCAAGATTATTGGTATGTAAACAAGTGAAGTTTTAAAGGAAAATTTCCATGGGAATGATATAACCATTACCCATACCTATATGAAAATAGGAAAAAATCACCATGCACATCTCCACTGATATTCTGAATACATCAATATTAAATAATGTTATATGGGTTTTGGTGGAAAATCTTAAAAAGACTACTCAATTCATCATAATTTGAGAGGATTTCTCACTCGATAAACTTGAAATGATATACATTAGATAAGAAGTGAGACTTCATGGAATTCTATTATCAATCGTATCAGGTTGATATTTGATATTTACCTCTATGGTTTAGAAAAGTCTCCAACATTCTCTAAACACATAATTAAATTTTGTTTGACTTATCAACCCCAAATTGATACCCAATCTAAGTAAACTATCTAGACACTTGAGGATAGGTTGAGAGTATTCTTTATGTACTTCAAAAGAGGATGGTATCATCATATTCCTTAAGTCAAGTTATTTTACAATTATAACTTTCATTAAAGATTCCAAATGGGTCCATATAAATCTCTTTATGGGAAGAGTTATAGAACACCTATGTGGCGGGATGAAGTTTTTGAACACAAGAAGCCGGGACCTAAAATGGTTGAGGAAATGGTAGAAAAGGTCAATATCATTTAGCAGTACATCAGGGCTAAAAAAGTTGACAGAAGACCTATTTCGACCATCATAGAATAGACTAGGAGTTTGAGGCTGGAGATAAGGTATTTACCCACATATATCTATGGAAGAGAGTTGTGAAATTTGGTAATAAGGTGAGATAAGTTCCAGATACATCATCCCATTTGAGATTATTGATTTCTTCAGAGCTATATCATATCGAATAGTACTTCCACAAAACCTTTCTCAAGTACATGACATATTACATGTATCCGTCGTGATTAAATAAATGCCATACAACTCATATATATCGAATTTAGTGAAGGTTAACCTAGGAAATGATATATCTTTTGAGGAGTAGCTATTGGATATCTTAGATCATTGAGATAAAGTTCCACACAACAATTCAACTCACCTAGTCAAAGTACTATAAAGAAACCATAAGTATGAGGTAGTGATATGGGAATCAGAGGAATCCATGGAGTAATAATAACCTTATATATTTTCACCTTAATATGTAAGGGTAAATTCTTAGGGTAAAATTTATTAAGGGGAAGAATGTAATAACCCATAGTTTTATCAATAAAATTTTCCTTCTTATAATTGTTTCCTATTTAGTAATATAGCATAATTCACACACATCACATGATAAAACCAAATACATTTTATTACATAAATTTAAAAATTACATTTATAGAATAAAAGGTCTATAATAATTGAGAGTATTATAATTGTAAAAAAAATAGAAAATAAGACAATAATATTTGGAAAATTTGGATATACTCAATCACTTAGAATAATCACACTCACGAACAACACTGTTAAAATGGAGCAGAATGTTAGTAATGCAATAAAAAAATTAAATCAAAATATATAAATTTGATAGAAATTATTGTTGAATTAATAATTAATGAAATATAAAATATTTATAGTAATTAGGGAACACATATGACCATTACTAATTTGACCATTGGAATGGTAATTTGACTATTGGAATAGTAACCTGACTGTTGGAATAGTAATTTGACCATTATGAATAGTAAACCAGCCATTAGAATAGTATTCTCACATGTGGATGTGTAAAAAATATTTAGATATCTTATTAAAAGAAATCATGATATATTTATATCATGGTATAAGTAAATAATTTAAAAAATAATAAATTAAGTGTTTGTATTTTTGTAAAACATAATTATTTTAATTAAAATAATATAAAAATATAATGATTTAAAAGAAAATTTCTTTTAATAAAATGTATTAATAAATTAATATTATGTTATATTATTATGATAATAAAATTTTATGAGACCTTAAATAATTTTGCAAAGTGTCCAGAAATTGATCATAATATTAAAATTGATATTTTTCAGATAAATGAGGATTTAATTTAAGAATTGAATTTATTATATTTGGAGGATTATTTTCATAAAGATGATTTCATTTATGGAATATACACATAGAAAAATGATTTGGGTGATTTTTTGTTATTTCCCTAAAATAGTTGAATTTTTTGTGAATATTGAAATACAATAAAATGCAATATTTAACATCATTAGAAAAATACATCAATTTCTGTGTCATGGATGATGTAATAACCCATTATTTTTCACTCACATGAAATATTTTCTATATATAGTCACAAGAATCAATAATATTGGTATTCACGAGCTAAAATAATAAAATAATGAATATAATATTCAAAAACACCTCTCTCCTCTCCTTATAAACCTCACCCCTCACCACGCATTCTCCTCACAACATATAAGAATTTAATATTTCCAAATTTATACCCAAATATATTTCCAAACCTCTCCCCTTTTCATATTTCAACTATTATCATCAAAATAAATTGTTTTTGGATCCTAAAGGTGTATCTTAAGAGGAGGTGACTAGAGGAAGAGGTAAGATTCTCAACTAATCTCTTTCAATTTTATTCTTATTCTTCCAACTCATATAGTATAAATTCTCCTAAAAATAGTTACATTAATATCCAAAATATAATTATATGTTATTATTATGTCTTAGTATTCATCTTAAACCCTCTATTCATTTGTTTATAAAATGAAAGTGTTGTTTACATGATGGTTGTTTCACCGCCACCATGAACAACGCACTTTATTTTCCTACACCACCTTCAAGGATTGTAATTAAATTATTCTTATGGTTGAATAAGATTATAATTAGTATATTATACCATATTTATTTTCTCACGAACTGAATCTGGTCACCACTGAAACCGGCACCAAACCCAGCCCGTGACAAGGCCCGATGGGCGTTCCCGATCCCCACAGGCTGGAAAAGTGCCTTGGTATCATAAAATGAGAATTGGGAATGATTTACCCGAGTTTATAAACATAAAACAACAAATGAACCCAATAAAACAAATCTGGATTTTTCAAATCAAACAATCTTATACAAAAATTCAAAACTGAATTACATAGTTTAAAACAACTCAAAAAAGACTATAAAAAAAGGTAAAAAACCAAAATTAAATAGCCCAATAACCCCCATGGTCAGGGGCACTACCCTCAAGCCATCTCCACAAGACTTCACCACCAAGGACCTACTAGAAACTCGAACCACTGGAACTAAAAACTATACCCAACCTGCGAAAACAAAAATAACCAAGTCTACTTACACCCAAGGGTGTAATTAAAGTGTAAGCCAATGCCCAGTAGGATCCCACCACTAAGATATTCCATGTGATAAACATTCAAAGATTAAAATCATGCAAGTTTTCAAAAACATGTAATTTCTAGTTACAATTTCTAAAAGATGAAACTAAAAAAAATCAGTTATCAAGTGGGCTAATTTAAAGAATCGAAACTTTTAGAATAAATGACAAAGCTACTGAATTTTCCATAAAATATACCATATTATGACGGTAATTATGAAGGATCTAATGAGCACAACCAAAAGGAAAATAACCCCTAGGCACTAGTTCGTTGTGGGTCCCAGGTACCTCGTATCTCGGTGATAGTAACCATCACTAATATATGTTCTCGTGCACGAGCCACTAGTAGGGAACATACCCATAACCTAGTGGTCCCTAATCATCATCATAATATTTTAGTTATAGTTTTAAGTGTCAATATTTCTATGTGAAACTGAGGCCAAACCCCACGGATTCACTAGAATACTGGTACACGTCCACCCACCTAGATACTCGGGTCTTCCCTTTGTGCTCAAACAAGTTCAAAAAGTCAAGAAAAATACTTTTCACATGAAAATATAATTTCATCATAAAAAATTCACCAAAAATCCCACATTTATTCCACACTAGTCACAAAAGTCCACTTTTCATTCAAATGGATTTGAAATCTGAATCACACCAAAATAGCCCACAACACTTTTTACATTTCTTTTACACTTCCACAAATCCATTAAACAATTTTATAAAACCATTAAAATATATTAAAACTCACATAACAGTCCACTCACATGTTACATAATACCTTTTTCGTAACCAAAATCCATTTTTCACATCACACTCACACATAACATCCCACATCACTTTCACATCTCTTACACACTTTAGCAAATCCTTCAAACATTTTTATAAAACATTTCCAAGATAGAACACCTTACAAAATAGCCCCATTCACATTTAAAATGTACCATTTAAAAATATACACACCCCGAAATAGTTTTCTAATATGGTTTAACCTCTTACATAAGTCATTAAATCATTCAAATCTTTCGTAAAATAATTCTAAAGAGTATACCCAAACTTTTCTCATAAAACCCATTTCAAAACCATATTTCAAGGAAACAATCACACCAATACCAATTAAAAATATAATTTGAAGCCCCAAAAACATTTATTAAACTACCCCCAAGTGTTATACAAATACCTCAAACAATACCAAAAAATATCTACATGAAAAGCACACGTTTTCAAAATCACTTTCAAGAAGTACAATAAGGTTTTACACCATGAACCCATAAAAAACCCCTCTTAAAAACCTAATCTAACACCAAGAACCTACCAAAGAATAATTGGAATCCCAAAAAATATTTATTAAACCAATTTCATATGTTATAAAACACACCCAAACAATACCCCAAGGGTTACACATGAAAAACACCCAATTTCAAGCTAAAATGAAACTATAAAATTAAATGCTTAACCAAAATCAACATAAATAGTTTTCGCACCATAAAAAACATATTAGGAACATGAAAAATAAGTAATTCAAGCAAACTAACTCATCTAGAAATGATTACACATGGAATCACCTAACGAAAGTGTTGAAACCCTCAAATATTGGGGCGAAACATCAACTGCACCGCCGCCGGACCTCAAGGAATATAAATACAACCCTAGACCACAATTTTTAACCAAAAAGACACCAAATCAAACCATATTTTCGAACCCTAACTTTTGTAAATTTTAGAACATAATGAAAGAGGGAGGAACCCCTAAAGAGAAGGAAGAAATTGAAGAGAGAAACACTTACTCAAAACAATCTTGAATAAAACGACCCAAAATCCACTAATATATGAATTTGAAAACATCCAAACATTAAAAAGAGGTTTTAACAAGGATGAGGAGATCATGTAGGAATTATAATGGGGGGAAAAGAGTAATAATTGAGAGAGTTATGATGGAAAGAACTTACCTCCTCAAATCTGCCCGATTTTCAAAACCCTAAGACGTTCAACACTCAATCGCGATGAAGAAGAGATCCAAAGAGGGGTGAGAGAGGTTTGGAGTGCGACTAGGTTAAATGGTCGTGTTTGAGGCTTGGAATCACCAAAAAATCCTTAAATTTGAATAATTTTTTAATTAATCAAATTTAATTTTTAAACCTGGAATTGGGCTTTCAGGCAGGCCCAATATCTTAAATAAAACCCCATATACACATTGGTTATGGATTTCTAAAGGATAAAAACTACAATGGTGGTGTTAATATGTTAGGGGAGATCATTTAGGAATTGGAATGGGTAAAAAATATTAAAAATGAAAAAGTTATAAAAGAAACAAAATTTATTTTTAAATCTGTAATTAGGCTCACGGTTTGGCCCAATTCACAAAAACTCACCCATTCTACCATAAAAGCTTGAGAAACCGTAAAAACAAAGCATAAATGGAAATTAAATGAAATTTAAATTTAAAATAAGTCATGTATGTGACAATTCTCTCCACCATGAAATATATTCATCCCTAGAAATCCATAGGAAGGCCAGATATGAAAACCCAACCCAACCGATAAACCAATATGTATTTCTTTGCCAAGATTTGCCCCCAAGGGAAAAACCACCTCCAGTGATCAATTGAGGATGATTAATCTCACAACCTAAACTTACACCACTTTCCTGAAATTATCAATCAAATTCATACATTATCTGAAAATAAAACTCCTCAAACACTATCTGAACAAGACTCAAGTAATTCACCCAAAAGAACAACAACTTCGAACAAGGTTACACTTACCTTACATTAAATAAACCATTGGGAGCTCTCCAATCCAAATGTTTACTCAAGGAAGATGTTGGTATCTAAAATTATTCGAATGAGACTACCTACCACCAAGCCAAGACCATGGATAAATCTTAGCTATTGGTATGGGGGAACACAAATAGGAACCTCGCCATAAGAGGAAACCTATATTATTTTCCGAGACAGAATCAAGACACTAACAGAGGGAGGCCTGAACGAACTCCCTAGTAGAAAGGGTAGAATTCCATTCATATTTTATGAAGGAACTTACATGAGAATCATAGTGGGTCTACCCACCATAAGAACCAACCATCTTAACCGACCAGCATGGGCCGACACAGAAAGACCCAATTTTTTTAAAGATTTGCGAAGGGCGCAGGGTTAGTTCGCACGGTTTGGAAAATTCTGTGATAATTGTGCAGATCATTCTTTTCGCATGGCTTCCTAGAACATGGTCCCTACTAATCATACATAAACTGTGTCCTCAGCACATCTATCCAAATTTACAACCATTCTCTAATGAATCGATGAAAACCAAAGGGAGAGGGAATGACATTAGGTGATGATATGGGTACAAGGCCCTCAACCTATTTCCACCGAATGGGAACAATGGAAGAAAGATGATGACACTAGAGGTTTAAACTCTTACTATCTTTCATACTGAGGATAAGACATTGTATATGGGTTTAAACAACCCTAGGATTTCCCCTGACTACGATTCAACTTCTCTCTGAGACCTATGGCTGGAGCTCAAATGATTGAAGCATCTTTGACCTCACAGTTAGGCTTTGGAAACCCCCTGAATGATAATTCTTTATTTGGTGCAACCAAAAACTACACCACAATCTCTGATAAGTTTTCCAAGACATAAAACATTCCAAACTCACTTTACTCTAATCCGATATTTCACTAAAACAAGGGTTTAGAAGATGCACACACATCACACCTTGTTTGTTCGGGTGAGAAAAAATAGAATTAAAGAACACCTATACTCACATTCCTCTAAAATGGAATATTTTTTAGTTTTTACAAGGGATACATTCTCCCAAAATAACAGAGACTCTCTGATACTTTTCCAAATTTCACCTTTATGGTCAATCGATCACATGACATCATAAGGCATCACCGAACATGACCATTGCGACAGATATTTTCCACAATGTTGGTTTAACATGAACTCATGCTTCAAAGAAACTATGAAGAACCTAGAGGCCCTCTTAGACACCATCGAGACACTCATCCCCACTAACAACCCTAGACCACTTCCATCTTTGACAAATTATGAAACTTAAGAAACTAAGGTCTCTTTAAACCTTCCACAAGCACTCTTCTGCTAAAATAGGATCTAAAAATCAAAGAAAGGAATGGGTTTAAACTCAATCAATAAAGATCGATAAAAAATTCCTTATATTGATCAACTGGAGGATTTTCCAATGGTGAAACAATCCGGGTTTCACTTCAGTTATGCATTAAACCTTAATGGGGGTGTACCTTATCTAATGAGAGAACCCAAGGACCCAACCAAGCTAGTCCATTGGTCAAAAAAAGCCATAAAACAGATCCAAACACATGAAGGGAACCTCCATAAAGGTGTCCTGAAATATATCTCAGAAGAGACTACTAACAGGTCCTTCTATCCAGCTTACCAACCAAACATAAACCCAAAACACAATTCAAACAGGAGGGGTTCTTGGACTCAAAACATCCCACAATATCAACATTTTCCAAAAACACATAATATAATCCATCCCAAACAATTCATCAAGACATCATTTTTTTTTCTTTAAAAACATTTCTTGAAAAAAAATAGTTCGACGGTTAGCGTATCCACCAATGGTACCCCATGGGCCTTACACATGCATGTTTCTATGCCACACCGGCCACCCTCCTCATATCCATCCCGACACTCATCCAGTCATGCCATCAATCATCCATCATTCTATATAACACCATACATGTGGTTTCTCACAGAAATATCAAAAGTTAAAAAAATTCTTTCCCATTTTCAAAACCAACACATCCTTTTTCTCAAAACTACAAATCACAAGATCAAAATCCCAATTCACATCTTACAAAACTTTCCAGAAAGACACAACCATTTAGAAAATAACTCACTTTAAATATATTCACATAAATTTCAAAACATATCATCCCATTAAAACACCCATTGATTGTTTAGAAAACTCTATTGGAAACACTTTTCAAAACCAACTTCAATATAGTTCCTACTTTCAAAAGAGGTGTAAGCACACCATTTTCCATTTCAAAACAATTCTGAAAATTCAGTTCCACCATTTCATAAATCAGACCATTCCCTCTTTATTTGATAATCATTTCACCAAAACTTTATGCTTCTTTAATCCAAAGTTCCAAATTTTCAAAACTAAAGCACAAAACAATGCGAGAGGAAACTAGTTTCAGTGGGTGACTTGGACATATGGTTGGCAGCCATATTCCAATCACTTCACTATCACATAGAGTGTTCCAGGGAATATCCTTGGCTTGACATGGCTTTCCAGGACCTGCGAGCTCAATAAGACCATTAACCCAACTCTCTTTTCATTTCCCCTAATCATCATCGAAACAAGAAAACCAAAGGACTTAGATAAATCCTGAATTCTATTGGAAACATGAATCCCATAATGAGGTGTGTTAATCAGGAACACTACCCAAAACTGGAATTCCAAGTCCCAACAATCCTAACTCCAGACTATCCTGACTCTTCCCCAAATAACATGACCCAAAGAGTTAACTTAAACCCCCTTTGATACGATTTTGTTACGAACCGAATCTGGCCACCACCAAAACCAGCACCAAACCCATCCCGTGACAAGGCCCGAAGGGCATTCCCAATCCCCATAGGCTAGAACAAGTTCCTGAGAATCATAAAATGAGAATTGGGAATGATTTACCCGAGTTTATAAACATAAAACAACAAATGAACCCAATAAAATGAATCTAGATTTTTCAAATCAAACAATATTTTACAAAAATCCAGAACTGGATTACATAGTTTAAAAGAACTCAAAAAGACTATAAAAAAGGTAAAAAACAAAAATAAAATATCCCAAGAACCCTCATGGTAAGGGGCACTGCCCTCAAGCCATCTCCACAAGACTTCACCACCAAGGACCTCTTAGAGACCCGAACCACTGGAACTAAAAACTATAACCAACCTGCGAAAAAAAAATAACCAAGTCAACTTACACCCAAGGGTGTAAGTAGGGTGTGAGAAAATTCCTAGTAGGATGCCACCACTAAGATATTCCATGTGATATACATTTAAATATGAAAAGAATGCAAGTTTTCAAAAACATGTAATTTCTAGTTACAATTTCTAAAAGATGCAACTAAAAAAATCAGTTATCAATTGGGCTAATTTAAATAATCGACACTTTTAAAATAAATGACAAAGACACTGAATTTTCCATAAAATATACCATATGAATATGGTAAGTATAAAGGATCTAATGAGCACAAGAAATAGGAAAATAACCACTAGGCACTAGCTCGTTGTGGGTCTCAGGTACCTTGTATCTCAGTGACAGTAACCATCACTAATATCTGTTCTCGTGCACGAGCCACTAGTAGGGAACATACCCATAACCTAGTGGTCCCCAATAATCATAATAATAGTTTAGTTAGAGTTTTAAGAGTCAATCTTCATAAGTAAAACTGAGGCCAAACCCCACGGATTCACTAGCATACTGGTATATGTCCACCCACCTAGATACCAGGATCTTCCCTTTGTTCTAAAACAAGTTAAACAAGTCAAGAAATATACTATGCACATTAAAATATCAGTTCATCATCAAAAATTCACCAAACAACCCACATTTATACCACACAAGTCACAAAATTCCACTTTTCATTCAAATTAATTTGAAATATGACTCACACCAAAATAGTCCACAACACTTTTTACATTTCTTTAATACTTCCAAAAATCCATTAAAAAATTTTATAAAACCATTACAATATATTAAAGCTCACATAATATCCCACTCACTTGTTACATAATACCCTTTTAGTAACCAAAATCCATTTTTCACAACACACTCACACATAACATCCCACATCACTTTCACATCTCTTACACACTTTAGTAAATCCTTCAAACATTTTTATAAAACATTTCCAAGATGGAACACATTACAAAACAGACCCAATCACATTTAAAATGTAACATTTAAAAATATAAAAACTCTAAAATAGTTTTCTAATATGTTTTAACCTCTTACATAAATCATTAAATCATTCAAATCTTTCGTAAAACAATTCTAAAGAGTGTACCCAAACCTTTCTCAAAAAACCCATTTCAAAACCATATTTCAAGGAAAAAATAACACCAATACCAATTCAAAACTTAATTTCTAGCCCCAAAAACATTTATTAAACTACCTCCAAGTGCTATAAAAATACCTCAAACAATACCACACAAGATCTACATGAAAATCACACGTTTTCAAAATCACTTTCAAGAAGTACAATAATGTTTTACAACTTGAACCCATAAAAAACCCTCTTAAAAACCTAATGAAACACCAAGGCCCTACCAAAGCATAATTTTCATCCCAAACAATATTTATTAAACAAATTTCATATGTTATAAAACACGCCCAAACAATACCCCAAGGGTTACACATGAAAAACACCCAATTTCAAGCTAAAATGAAACTATAAAATTAAATGCATAACCAAAATAAACATAAACAGTTTTCACAGCATAAAAAACATATTAGGAACATGAAAAATAAGTAATTCAAGCAAACTAACTCATCTAGAAATGATTACACATGTAATCACCTAACGAAAGTGTCGAAACCCTCAAATATTGGGGCGAAACATCAACCACACCACCGCCGCACCTCAAGGAAGATAAATCCAACCCTATACAACAATATTTAACTAAAAAGACACCAAATCAAACCATAGGTTTGAACCATAACTTCTGGACATTTTAGAACATAATGAAAGAGGGAGGAAATCCTAAAGAGAAGGGAGAAATTGAAGAGAGAAACATTTACTCAAAACAATCTTGAATAAAACGACCCAAAATACACCAGTATCTGAATTTGAAAACACACAACCATTCAAGGGAGGTTTGAACAAGGATGAGGATATCATGTAGAAACTAGAATGGGGGGAAAATATTAAGAATTTAGAGAGTCATGATGGAAAGAACTTACCTCCTCAAATCTGCCTGATTTTCAAAACCCTCAGATGTTAAGCCCTCAATCGAGATTAAGAAGAGCTCCAAATAGGAGAGAGGGAGATTGGGCACGCGGCGGGGAAAAATGGTCTTGTTTGAGGCTTTGAATCACCAAAAAATCTTTAAAATTGAATATGTTATTAATTAATCAAATTTAATTTTTAAAACTGGAATTGGGATTTCGAGCAGGCCTAATCCCTTAAATAAAAACCCATATACACATTGGTTATGGATTTATAAAGGTTCCAAACTACAATGGTGGTGTTAATATGTCAAGGATACCATTTAAGAATCAGTAAGGGTGAAAATATTAAAAACTGAGAAAGTTATAATAGAAACAAAATTTATTTTTAAATTTGGAATTAGGCTCACGGTTTGGCCCAATTCACGAAAACTCACCCATTCTACCATAAAAGCTTGAGAAACCCCAAAAAACAAAGAATAAATAGAAATTAAATTAAATTTAACTTTAAAATAAGTCATTTATGTGACATAATTTTTGGGAATAAATATATTTCTATAATATTAATTAAAAAGAATCTAGGTTGTGACGGTTGGTAAAACCTCCTAAATGAACTTACCACATAATGTTTTTACTTAATGATTTGTCCCTATATCAGAAAACATATGGATACATGGGAAAATTTTAAATTATAGAAGTTCATGAATACCATTTCATTTTTATTCTATAGTTATAGACCAATTTTACAATAACTCCAATAATTAAATATAAGTGATCTGACCAAGGAACCATGAAACGAACACCCTTAGAAAAGTGAAATTAAACATTATATCTCATTGAAATAATTATAAATAAACATTATACAAATATAATAAATAAAATATGGATTAAAAATGTTCTTTATTAAGTATTTAATGAATTTAATTTGAATATCTTGGATGTTAAGTTCAAGAGATGAATTATTATGGAACATAATGTAGCAGATCTCTCTGAACCACCTTTTTTCTTTGGGTTATAGACATTATCTCTATATATCACTTTCTATCTCTAATTATTGTTATTTAATGATTCTATATTATGTATATATTTCTCTTATATATATATATATATTATTCTTCCTTATTTTAATGGGATTAATATATTCCCTAGGTACATTTCTCAAATTCAACCCATTTCATTCCGTGGGTAATTTTTATGACACGAGGTAAGATTATGCAAACAAGTTCATTACATGTGTAATTATTATGTTTATTACTTATGATTTATTCCCTTTTATTTCACTCATAATCATTTACATGTTATTATGGGTTCACCAAGATATCAATACAATGCATTGGGGAATGTTTTTGTCTCATAATACATCATGTACGTGATTAGGGAGTGAACATAATCCCTGATGGGACTCTATCCACCATGTGATGTTGTCTTGGAGGTTATCCTTGACTTATGTTTTTGTCATATTATATTTTTTTTCCAATTTCCGATGTTTCTATGATTCTATTAATCCATGTTCTTTATGTTATGAATTTATATGATTATTCACGAGCCATGTATTTTATTTTATCATGTTATGTCTTCTCAATCATATACTGTGATTCATTACCATGTATATTAAATTACTAGGATTTATAGTTCAATTAATTATTTTATATATTACCCAAGTTATCCTATGAATTTTTAAGAAGTAAAAGGAATTTAGGATCTAATTAAGGAGAAATAAATAAATATGTTGTGTTTTAGTTTCATGTTGAAGTTTTATATACCAAGTCTTCCCAAGATAGTAAGACTCTCGATACTTTGGTTGTTATTTAATAAATATTTATGTGATAAATCATGTAATAATATTTCTAAAAATCTTGTCCAATATATTTATCAATTTCAATCCTTATTTTATTAAATTTTTTAATCCATCAATTAATACTTAATCATTTTTTATATTTTAAATTACTTAAAAGTTTTATTTCCAAACCTCTTAATCGAAATCTGTTTATTTAACTCATCTAATTATGTAATTGTATTTAATTTTTTTAGTTTCAAAATTTTATTCTTTTTATGTTTTATTTTATTTATTTTTTTTAAAATATTTTTAAAAAATATATTGTTTTCCTTTGATTTTTAAAAGTAAATTCACCCATGCCTATTTCCTTTTTATCTATCTCTTCCCTACACTTGGTTCATGCCCTTTGGGGGCATAGTGACATGAGGGAGAGAATTTAAGAATACCAGTCATAGATATATGCTTAGTATATCGAGTTATTTGATGCTTAGATATTATTTATATCATTGTTTTGATGATGTTGTTAACCTTTATTTAGATTATTAGATGGTCCTATCTTCCTTGATCTATTATTTGTGTTTTTTCTTCTATTTGATATTTATTTCAACTAAAAGAGTATTTATGATATAGTTGTTAGTGTTGAATTTATTTTCACCCATTTCCTTTTAGTGATGCAGTTGTGCTTTTGTGATGGGGATATTATTGAGTGGTATCTTGAGAGGTTGTTTGGAAAACACTTTTTCCTTCCATTATATTAGTTTTTAGTTTAGCTTCTAGAGGGTGTGAATTGTTCAAATGGTATCTTCTATGAAGGAATATTTTTCCCTAAAATCCATTCCTTTTTATTTTTCCAAGGCATTATGTTGTTGAAGAGGAGTTTGGAATGGTTCTAGGGGTTGCAGAGTGTTCTGTAATTTCAAAGGTCCACTACACCCTAGTAGAGGGTGTGATGTTGCCCAGTCTGGGTATTGGGTGCTTGGTGGTTGCTAGTGGGTGATGGAGTATTCCATAATGAAGAAAATGACCGTCAATACATTTTAAAGGGTGTTTCAATTTGTATTTCTCCCTATATAATATGGCCATCATGAAAACATTTAGGGTTGGCATGGTTTAAAGAGTGTAATTTCAAGAGACCACTCATGTAAAATAGGGAGTTAGAGCTCACTATATAGTGGTTCTGATCATGGTATAAAGAAAATGGTAATGTTATTGGTGTTAATCCATAACTATTGGTTATGGTGGGTGTTGGAGAAGAAACAATATATTTTATAACATTTTGGTTGAGGTTGTTGTGATGTTTGAAATAAGTTTAATATGTTTTTAAATGCCTATGATTTTGGGGTCTAGAAAATGGGGATTTGTATCTCCTATTATTCAGGGATACCATGACATAGTAGGGGTCACCATGTCCTGTTGGTGTCTAATTAAATTCCATTATAAATTAAGGGTTGATCCTTGGTTTAATTTTTTTCCTTCCTCTAAAACCTTGGTTAACCCCATCACCCATTGGTCCCTCTTGATCATCTCTTTAATTACTCTAACCCCTAGGTTCTTGGATAATCAAGTGCTCTATCTTCAAAATACCTTCCCATTCTTTTTATCCTTTAAATTATTCCATTTTTTCAATATTCATTGTGATCAAACCCTAATTTTTAGTCTTCTGGTCTAAGCTTTGTTGACAGTGAATTTTTTGTGATAGATCTCAGTAAATCTTTCTTTGGTTTTGGAGGAAATTAACCCTCAATCTTACGTTCTTTCTCAGATAATGTTGAACTTTTAAATTGAGATATGTGATTCATTTATTCTATTTATTTCTAAGTGTAATTTTAAAGTTGTCATGCTTTATCTCTTTGAGTGAATGTGAAATTAATCTTAATGAAGAATAAATTTGAAAATAAATAAATAATTGGTTTTGGTTGTAGTGATCACATGTGTTTATGAAATGTTAATGATTTTAATCTTGATTTACTAGATTTTATGGTATATTTCCTTATTATGTGGTTTAGTATGTTTTTTATTCATGGAAATTGGATAAATAACATACAGATGGTAATCCTCTATGGTTCTAGGGCATAGATTCACTGTTAATTTTTTTTTCTTGCTTCCTTATATATTTATTTTTCATGTGGATCCTTACTATACAAATAGATATGATCCTGGTATAGATGAAGGATTGATGGTAAATTGGAAGGTATTTCTGGGATTGTGAAATAAGTTGATTCCTAAGATGAAAAGATGGATGGTTATGTGCATGGTGGTGCTAGGGATGACAAAGGGGTTGATATATTGGGTTAAATTTGGGATTTTAATTGTTTTTTGTGCTAACATTCTGGATAATTATTATTAATATATCTATTTTAAAGGTAGGATAGTTGGGGTACATTTTTTATTTCTTTCCACACTACTTAATGAAGTTGGACGTGCATGGTATTTGTATATTTTATTGTATCTTAAGATGATTCTTAGAGTACATGGAATTTTGGAATAACAATGATAAATAATTTATCCCATGCGGTTGGAGGCTTAACAGAATGGTGAATTGATGATAAATCGTGATGAACCTTGGATGATTTTGTATTATGCCTAATGGGAATTGAATTTGGTTGATAATTAATACAATCATTAAATTTTTAATGTAATTA
Source organism: Viscum album (assembly GCA_963277665.1). Lineage (NCBI taxonomy): Eukaryota > Viridiplantae > Streptophyta > Magnoliopsida > Santalales > Viscaceae > Viscum > Viscum album. Next base: position 1,054,857,031 of record OY728125.1, on the reverse strand, counting down.
ATTAATTGAAATACTCTTGAAAAGTTTATGTTCTTATAGAATATCTTGTCCTTAATAGTTGTAGCTGGGTGTCCAAGAGAAGATATTTTTATTTGAGATGAAGGATAGGTAGTTTTCCTTATTGTAGTTTATGACATATATATTTCTTATATCATGTGATTTTATACACTACCCCACCCATGTCAGTAGGGATACTGAAACCTAGTGTACTCTCGAAGGGTGTTTTCCCCAACATCCAAGTTGCTGAGGAATAGATAGATGACTACCCCCTATTTACCTGATCACTTCTCTTGGTATTAGGTGTTATATGCATAGTGGTTACGTTTCCCATATATGTGTATAGGTCTTTAATGGATGGTGGTTATTTTACACACATTTATCTATGGATATAATATCCTAAGGATTATTATAGGTATTTTATGTATGGTTTTTTGTAGCTTGATGAATAATTCATGGTGTATGGGATGTGGGGGATTTGAAAACTTCTTAGTTAATATGTAGAGATGTTGATGTTGATAGGAAGATAATGTGATGAATAGTGTAAATGATATGTTATAATTTCCTAGGTGTTTTCAGGTATTATTATTTATTTAACTATGATGAATTAGGACATACAATGTTGGGGAAGAGTAGAAAATATGTGGGGAAGTGGTAGTGGGATACATTCTTTTGATATAATGTCATATATTATATTATTACTTGTATTTTATACTTGGTGAGAGAGAGTCATGTTGTGGCTAGGAACTTAGCATACCTGATTAAGTGATGAGTCAGCTTCACTTTTATATTCACTTGACCTTATTATTCTTTATTTATCTTTTACACGAAAGTATTTTGGGAGGATTCTCCAAATTATTCCTATTATTCTCACAATATTTCCATATAAACTATTTTTAGGTATACATTATCTGTTTGGTGATCAGGTTTCACATTACTAGCTCAATGTGTTGTTTAAGAGTTGTTAGAGTTCAACATTTCTATCAAATATTTTATTTTAGTATTTATTTATTTTTTCAATTTCAAGTTTATATGACCTTACATTCCTATATTGGTATTCTTTACCTTTATTATGAGTGGGATTTATTTGTTTATTTGTCTTATCCCTTGTTCCTCATGTTATTCAAAGAGGTAAATTCCACCCATTTGTGTATATGATATATCCTCATTGCTTGTTTACAACCCATGTCCTATTGAAGGTGTTCTTTGGGTGAAATTATCTCTTTTCCCTCATTAATAGTCTTGGAGGGGTACCTTTTGGGGAGGGGGTTGTGAAAATTAATCTAGACATTTACGATCTTACCATCAAGGCATCAACCAATGTATCATAAATCTTACCATCAAGACCTCAAACAAGGAATTTTTAATACATGGGTAGGTGTAAAATAGATACCCATCTAATATGGAATGCATCCTATTTGGTCTCATGATACAAATTAATGCATAAAGGGGATATCTATAACCAGACCCGCCTTTCACTTTCATTTCCAATGAATTCTTCAAATAATGAATAATTAGTACAATTCATTATAAAATTACTTTATAAGTCAATATTTATTCATATTTAATCAATAATACAAAATATTTCCCAAATTAATTGAATAAATTTTTTAACAAGATTCCTTAAATTGATGTCATATATAGAAATAGTAAGTGGTGGAGACAAATTTAATGTGTTGGAAATTATACCCTATAAATCCCTGACTTAAAATATGGACATGGAGGAGAAAATAATGTCTCGTGAAGTTATAGTGAGTTATAGGGAATGTGGTCAGGAAAAATTTAATGATCACAAAACCATGAATCAATAAAGGATGAAATAAGACCATCAACTCATCAGAAATTAATGTTTTTTAGTAAAACTAATCCTTTCATAAATAGAAAATAAATATAAGTAAAACATTAAAAATATATTCCTTATAACCTTGTGTATGAATGATGTTATAGATTACTTTTAAAATTGTGTTCATTATTTCAAGAAAATAATACACTTTTATTTTTAAATAAACACTCATATAAAAATTATTTTATTTAAATAAACATATAAACATTTTTTAAGAATTTAAATATATAATAATGAGGATAGAGGCATTAAAATACATTCATACTATATACATTTCAAAAAAATCCTTTCACTTTTTTGTAAAGAAAGTAAAAAAATGCCCTTTTTGAAAAATTATTAGAAGAATCCTTATTAATGTTTTTTTGAAAAATATCAAATTAATTTGGAAATGACATCAAATAATCACAGAATTTAATTAATAACTTTCTTTAAAAATTTCAAAGAACCTCTATATAAAAGAAAAAGTATTGAAAGGAAAACATTAAAATATTTTTTTTAAAGTCTCTTCTATGTAACTTACTTGTTGAATCTTGATCCAATAATATAATAAATAAAAAATAAACAAGTAAAATTTACATATAAATAGAATGAAACAAAATATATTGGTTATAATATACTTAGATAATAAAATATTCCCAAAATAAATCTGAACATAAACAATCCCAAAATAAAACGATATTGCAAAAAAAATACCTTACCTTGGGTATCTACTTAGTCATATATGTTTGATACAAATTTATAAGGAATTTAAATTTATTAAATACTTTATTGAGAATATTTTTCATATATATTACATTTTTAAGGTCTTTTTATCTTTAAATCCATTAATTGAATAATTCTTACTTATGTCGACCACTTAATATTTTTCTGTCAATTTCTACAAAAATAATTTTGAATATTTTCTATGGATAAAGGTGTTAAAAAATAGTTACATCATATATGGAATTTTAATCATGTAATTAATATATTTTTTTATTAATTATATATAATTTTATAATAATCAATTCATGTTGGTAATAAAAAAATGAATCACATCAATTTGTGGAGGTGGTAGTCCACACTTACGCGGGAGTGACGTTATCAATTTCCAATGAATGTAAGGGTAAGAAGGTAGAAAATATATTATAATTAAATAATCATAATTATTTCATAAATATGATATATATCTATTAATTAAATATTTATTACCATTCAAGTAAAATGGTGATGAAAAATAAATTACATCGCTATGTGGATTGGTAGGCCATACGTATGCACGAGTGATGTTTTCAAATTCCATAAGAAGAAAAGAATATAAAAAAATAATGTAATATTAACATAAAAACATATCATTATGCTTAATAAACTTATTTAATTATGATAATATGGTTATTGATTATTTGGAGGTGGTTTGAGAAGAAAGGAACTTGAAAAATCTTGATAAAAATATATACCTCTTATTTTGGAAACCTCCTTTGGCTTGCACATTAAGGATTATTGAATTGGTCTTTTAGTGATACTATTACCTCTAATATATAGGTAGGTATTTTGGGAAGTGATTTGGAAAGGTATTGGTTGAACTATGAGTAAACATGTTTGTGAATAAGAGTGGAGAGTTGGTTACATTCTTTAAGTGAGGTCAGTGTCAATCTTGTAAATACTTGAAAAATTATTATATATTATGTGCATATAAATTTAATTGGATAAAAATTGTCTCTATATAAAATATTATAGGTAAACAAATGAAATAATATAATCCAATATAATTATTCATGTTTTTAGTTCATTTTAAGCCTTATATTTTTAGTTTAATCACTCATTATGCAATTGTAACATTTACCATAGTAATGAATTTTTACTTCAATTATTATTAATTATTTCAAAAAAATAAATCGCTATATTTACCAAATTAATATATTAAAATTTAAAAAATTTAAATCATTTTATCAAATTTAATTCTTATAAGCGGAAGATATTAATTTAAAAATATACATATTAAATGTGACGAAAACATTTTTTTTGGAAAATGAATTTTTTCTATTTATTTGACTAGTAACCACCATTATATTAATTTAAATTTATTTCAAAAATATATATAATCTACATTTTTAATTAAAATCATTCATCAGTATAGATTATTTTAATTTATAAATACATTGTTCACTTAACAGATTTTTCTAAAACAAATAACTCATTTTCACTTTCAAATAATTTTATATTTACTTTTAAACAATTCATAATTGCTGCATAGTTAATTATATAGATTATACCACATTATTATAAATTAAATTAAATTTTTTAAATTATAAAATTTTAATTATTCATAAAAAATCATTTCTAAGGGAAATTTTTGAAAATTCATTCTAGGTCTATTTTGACATAATAAGTTCAAAAGAAATATTCATCTTATAAAATTTGAAAAAAAAATCTATAAAATATAAAAATTATCATCGAAGTGTATATTTTTAGAATAATAAGTTCTCTTATAATAATTAAATACCATGTGTTAATTCTTCCCACCTTCAAAAATTTCATCCTTAGAATTTTCATGGATAACACATCTAGAAAAAATATGGATAGTTCTTCAACATTACAACCATAGGTTAACACATTTATTATTCTATTTTAAGATTTCACTACATTACCTTCACCAATAAGGTCATCAGATTTGGAAACACCAATTATATAGTGTTAAAAATCAATATAGTCACTTCATAATTAGGTAAATTAGGTTTCAATTCTATTTCCTCATAGATGAGCACATACATTGGTTCTGAAATGTAGTTAATAAATAAATAGATATAGAACACATCATTAAATTTAGAGAGTAAAGGTATACTTTCAAAATGGTAGTCCCTAACACCAATTCATTATATAATTTCAAAATTCCTTATGTACCTTAGAATTATTTTCCCTTTCTTATCGAGCTTTATAACACTCTTCCCCAGAGAAACCTTTTAAAAAATATGATCTCCCACTTGAAATTCTAAAACCTTCCTTCAGTTATTGTAATAAATCTTTTTTTATACTTTGAAATACACTAATATGATTCTAAATAGTTCTTGCATCGCCATTTTATCCTCAACAAGTTTTGGCCTTAAAATTTTCCTTTCACCTAATTCATTCCAAAAAGTTAGTGTATAACATATTTTCCCATAAAACACTTAATAAGGTTCCATTTGAATTCTTTAATGGGAGATATTATTATATTTTAATTCTTATAAAGGTAAAAACTGATCCCACATACCTTTAAGGTTAATTGAGAATGACTTAATCATATTTTCTAATGTTGAATAGTTATTTTGTAATGACCCAGGTATTTATAGAATAATTCCTTGTATTTTATATTAATATTTATGAATAAGATATTAATTTTACATTAAAGGGGAATATTTTTTCGATAACATAATCAACATACAACAACGAGTTTCTTTGAAAACTTAAAATGCACACAACTTTGAGTTATACCGAAAAATAATATAGTAATATCATTATTTTAAATGGTAGTTAACACCAAGACATTTTATTAGAGGGAATAAACAAAACATACTAAAATATGATTCTTATTGTTTTTTAAATGTATTTATATTTATATAATAAATTTTAGAGTCTTAAAATAAGAATGAATCTGATTTTAATCATGAAATACTCTAATATTTTTAAAAGGTCGTTTTGCATCATTTTGATGGAGAACCCTTTTTAAATCTAGTTTCTATAACTTTTATATGTTCTATTTGACAAAATAAACTTTTTCTATAGAATCAGGATATCAAAATTTACTTTGGATAAATTAATGGTAATTTTCTTATAAAGTTCATTTTTTAATGAATATTGAAAAATAACACATTTTAATTCAAAACTACCTTTCCATCTAATTTATTTATATAGTTATAATTTTAATCTTAATTGGTTTTAAAGTGAAAGTGAATTATATTTTTATCATTTGATCTAATTTTGGTCATTTTAAGTAATTTCACATTGAAATTGTACATAAACACATGTCATGCTTTTGGTAGTTTTTACTTCTTAAAAACACGCTTTTTAGTTTTGACAATGGGAATTAATTTTAAATTAATTTATGAAAATTATGTGTTTTGGATTTAAAAAAATTGATTCCATATTTGGAATCAGGAAGACCAAATTTTTTAAAGAGGTACCTTTAATTTTTAGACATTATGAATAGTAACTTCAGTAATTATTTTATTTACCATGGTTAAATGGTAAATCTGGTAAATAAGGGTAAAAAAATATTATTATAATAATAATAAACTACCCTAAAATGTGTCCCAATACTATTGGATGATATATTTATGAACATGGTAATCATTGGGTCGATTTTGGGACTCCATGGATCCACTTTTATGTGAAAATGACATTTTATAAAAATTAATTTAAATAAAGAAAAATATAAAATAAACATGTATTTTTTTCTAAAAAAATTATATGAAGATATATAAGTAATATATTCAACTATAAATATTATTTAGAAATCTAAAAATATTTCATACAACATGATTTTTTTTTATAATTTTTAGACAATAAATAAATAAATTTAATTATGACACAATAATGATGCAGGGATTGCTTCATTAATGAAATATTAAAATAAATGGTATTATAAATATTTAAATAAATTAAATTTTATTATTTTTATGTCATAAATGAATTTTATGGATGATTATGACTTTTTATATTTTAATTAATGAATTTTTTTGAAAGAATCAAGTTTTTATGGATTTTTTAAAAAATCATGATATGAATAGTATAAAAATTGACATAAATGAGTTTTTAAAACAAATACTAATTTTATTAAATGGTATAATAGTTCTAAAAATATAATATTCCACCAAATGACTTAGATAATGTTTAACATGTAATTAATGAACCACTTGAGGTTTGATCTACATTTTATAGTAACTATATTAACCATATTGTATGAATATACAAGAAGACATGGTAAGAGGTAAATTAGTTAACTAAGGATTAAAGCTAAAATATAAGGTTAAATTTTTTACCTATAATTGTATAAAACCAATTTGTTCAGAGGTTTGTGACCCAAAAACATCTTATCTTTGAAATAAATGGCATTGGTACCATTTTGAATCAAAAATTATTTTATAATAAAATAATACTTCAAAACATTCCTAAGTGCCCCTCCTCCCTCTTATAAAACGCCATCACCCCTACCCACTTAATCACAAAAATAAATCCTCTTGGATAGTCAAAAATCTGCCCAAATAAGATCATAAAATCCCTCTCTTCCTCCTAGAATACTTACCTTAGTAATAAGGCAATTTAGGAAATCCTTTTGGCTCAAATCAAAGGGAGTTGCACATTTTAAGAGGTAGCGTCTTCTCTAAAGTTCATTTACATTATTTTACTTATTCATCCATATTATATTCTTATTCACTGATTACATAACAAAACCAGTATCTTAAATATACTAGTATTTTTTATGAGAAGTATTTTAACAACACTTACACACACCTCCATCTAATGGATATGAACATACTGTTTCTATGGACGGTGAACTACTCCCTCATGAAACGGTGATTGTTCAATTTTCCCATACCACCTTTCATGGTGGCCATTGTGATGGAAATATATTTATATATGATATATATTATATTTATATAGTCTCTATTATTCTACTTTTTTTTAATCTTACCTTTATACTTTCCATAATGTGTAAATGTGATAATTTCAGTTGAGGAAGTGCGGACTACGGCCCCCTCAAAGTGATATGACTCATTATTGATGTACAAGGAATGTATAAATTATGGAGTTAATATAACTATGTAAAGTAGATAAAAATTATATTATACTATAATTATAATATACCTATGTATCATTTATTTTTCATTCATTAAAATATGAAAAAGAAATCGTAGTAGTGTTCATTCGTACGTATGACTTACCGTCTCCATGAATGGTGCATTTCATTTCTTATCTCCAAATGTTATGTACTATTATAAATACATATATATACTGGATATATATAATATTTAAATCATTAATATCATTATGTAGATAATTTACTTTTGACCACATGGACAATTTTGTAATTGTAATAAGTTCATTTTTGACTAAGCTACCAAATATTGACAAAACGACCGATATTAACTTAAATAATTATGGAATGTTTATAATGTGGTAATAAGTGATATAAAAGGAATAATAAACTTTAAAAAGGTTCTGAAGAAATTATAAATTAACTTAATTTTATTATTTAGGAATAACAAGGAACATAGGTGACGAGTCAGACTCAAGGTAATGGATCATTTCACCCTCCTCTTTTAGTCAAAGACTTATTTTATGTTATGTATTTTAATTTCCATTTTATTATGTTGTGATATGTTCTTATATATCCTTATTACTATAAATTTTATGTCCAAGTGATGAGAGACCCTACTATATCTCATCAACTCATTCCTTAAATTTTTATGTGATGTCGTTGGGCTGTCAAATTTTCATATGGGAATTTCGAAACTCAATTTCCACTCATTGGTTTTTACGTATACTTAGTTGATTATATTATGTCAAGATTATGTGTAGAATAACTATTTATTTATTTATGTTGTAATATACACTTCCCTTTGTGTGGATATACTATTTCAACACTTAATCACTCCATTTATAAATGCTTGTGTCATTTATACGAACTTTGTAAGGGAAATTTTAACTCAATATCATTTCATTTGAGTTAAATATCCATGTCATTGGTTTTGTTTTTCCAAGAATATGTGTGAATGAACTATTATTGTTTTACACATAATATCCATTTATATTGGTTGTATTTATATTTTCTAGACATAGTTATTTCATTTATTTATCCTTAATTAAAGGATACGATCATTGTAAGGGATTTTGGTCCAATTTACATTCCATTGAGACTTATTTGTTGTTATACACCAATTCACTTTTATATGGTGTATATACTTCCCTTTGACATATTATAATAGGAATCTCCTTATTCTCATGATATTATAATCTTTATTTAATGTTATTCTATAATTATTTTTATTCATGTATTTTCTCATGTGGTAAGGGACTCTTTAACTAAAAACATTATTTTAAATGTTTTAAATATTTTTTATTATAATTATTTCTTAGTAATATCTATGTTTTCAAAATGGTTTTAAGGATTTATTTATATGGAAATTAATGTTTTAAAATTTTAATTCCTTAAGAAATTTCAAAGTGGTATGGGACACTTTGATTCAAAATTATCATTATTAAATGTTTTAAATGTATTTGGAAATGGATGAAATATTTAAATATCTTGAATTGATTTATTGTGATTGATGAGTGAAATTTTGATAATTTCAATATTTTATGTGATATGATTAGGTAACGGTACTTGGAAATTTGACAATTGGTTATGTGATAAACCAAATACGGGTGGTTCCATGATAAACCTAGGGCGTGTGAGCCTGAGATAGCTCTCTAATGCATTGGGTAACATGATGGAGGTAAACGTTAATTTTTCTCCTAATAGATTTAGGGAATATAGTGTGATGGGTATTCCAAATGTAATTCACTATGTAACTATGAAAGATACAATGTATGTATATTATGGATTCCATAAGTTACCTTTATGATTTATGATTTCTCTATGTTATTTATAAATCTTATGATTTCACGAGGTATGTTAAAGAAATTATGTTTTATGATTAAAAATTATGGTTTCATTGATTTGTATGTATTGATTGACTAATATTTTGTTTCCTTATTTTATAACCCTTTATGAGATTTTTATTCTCATCCCAAGTTTTTGAAATGTTTTTCAGTGTATAAGTAAGGGTAAGAGAAAGGAATAATTCAAGAATATTTATATCAAGAAAAGAATTCTTGTTTTATTTTAAGGAGTTTTATTATTTTGAAAAAATTTGATAGAGTAGAAGTGTCAACCTTGTAATTTTTTGAGATGAAATGTAATATTTATAGACTAATTCTCTAAAAATATAAACCTAAAAAGATCCTCAATGTCGAATTCTTGACTTAGCTCAAGATTGTGTAATTTTAAGGCTGGGGCCTTATAGTTGGTATCAGTGTAAAGGTTTAGACAACTTTGGTGATTAGGATGTTTTCTTAAAGGTTAGGGATATAATCCTGGGTTTATAATTTTAAGGTACATTATAAGTTTAGTGACTTAGAAACCCCTTTTGAGGCTTATGTTATTTCAAGATGATTAACGAATTTTTTTGATACTTTCACCTTTGAGGAAATTATGGGTTATTACTTTTGGGGTTACAAAATGATAGGTACGAGATAACCTTTGAGGTTAAAATATGTTATGGTTATTTTTGAATATTTTTCTCATATTGGGAATGTTTTAAGAATTATATGGTTTTAAGAAAAGAAAAACCCACTGGATGGGTGACAATCTATCGTGTCAGACAAAGCTACAAGAATTAAACCCACAACCGAAGTGCGACTGGGATTTATCACCTACCATTGGCCTACATGAAGTCCCAGGTTAGTATGATTTAATATTTTTACTTAAATGATTTTATGAATCACAAATAAGTTGATTTTGGAATATATTTTTTATCAAATATATATCCTTAGTATAGTAAAATGATATGGTGATTAAGTGATAAATGTAAATTTGGAGGATATTCTCTATTTTGGGAACACTATATGCCTAAGAAAAATAGAATACTATGGGATTTAATTTTTGGAGTAATGGTTGAAATATTATTTTGGAAATATATATGTTTAATTGTGTACATATGTCTATTTGGTTTATTTATATAAATTATTAACCTAACATAGAGAATATGCGATTAGGTTAATTACTTTTCAGTATGAGACTTTAAGAGTAGTCGATAATATTTGGAGAAAAACGTTAAGATTTATTATGGAAGACTATGGGATCAAATCCTTCTAAATTTTGGGTTTCAATAATAGTTAGATTATTTTGAAGAATTTTAAGGACAATTATATATTAATGGTCTTTTTTGAACTTTTGGTATTGGTTGTTCAATTTTTGAGATTAATAGTTGTATTTATTTTTATAAAGGAATATCCTTTTTTAGGATTATATGATCTCATACTAATGATTTTGGTATTGGTTAATGTCTAAAGATAGGGGAAGTATATAGTTCATCTTTTATGGATTATGTGATTATATATAATTTGATTCTAGCACTTCAGGTGTAAATAATTCATCTTGAATACTCATCATTTGGATAAAATATGAGTGTGTGGTATAAATTTATTAACTAATTAAATTATACTTGAAAATTAAGTATATTTCTTTATGTTCTTAGTCAATCGCATAAATAAATTCTGCAACGTTATGAAAAATAACATAAAACAAAAAAACTTTTTCTGTTTACTTTTCCTAATGGGGAATCAAAGACCATTTAACCTATCACAATTTTATGGTTTTTTGGTAGTTAACTTTCTATTGATGATATTTTCTATCACTCTCTATCAGAACATGATGGGTAGTTTCTCTTCCATATCCATGTTTTCATACATGAAACCCTAGTATGTGTTATCTCAAGTGAACTTTGTACTTATCTTTATTTAATTTAAAGTGATAGTTTTATTGTCTCTTTTTACAATGTTGTACTTTCAATGAAGTTTCAAAGACCAATTTTAAAATTGCGAGGACGCAATTTTCAAAAGGGGGGAAAGGATGTAATGACCCAATTATTTATAAAATAATAATTTTTCTTTTATATTAATATTTATGAATAATATATTAATTTTAATTTAAATGGGGTGTTTTTTTCGACATTTTACTCAACACTAAACAATAGGTTTCTTCGAAATATTACATTGCACACAACTTTGAGTTATACCGAAAAATAATATAATAATATTATTATTTTAAATGGTAGTTAATGCATATCCGTTTTATTAGTGGGAATGAAAATAACTAACTAAAATATGATTATACATGTTTTTTAAATTTATTTACATTTATCAAATAAAATTTAGAGGCTTAAAATAAGAATGAATTTGATTTTAAGCATGAAATACTCTAATATTTTTAAAAGGTCGTTTTACCACCTTTTGATGGAAAACCCTTTTTAAATATAGTTTTTGTAACTTTTATATGTTCTATTTTAAAAAATAAACTTCTTCTATAGAATCAGGACATAACAATTTACTTTGGATAAAGTTTTGTTAATTTTCTGATAAAGTTCATTTTTAATGAATAGTGAAAGATACTGCATTTTAAGTCAAAGTTACATTTTTATCTAATTTATTTATATAGTTAGATTCTACTTTTAGTTTGTTTTAAAGTTTAATTGGATTATATTTTTATCATTTAATCCAATGTTGGTCATTGGATGTAATTTCACTTTGAAATTGGACATAAACATATCTCAATCGTTTGGTAGTTTTTACTTCTTAAAAACACGTTTTTTTCTTTTGACAATGAAAATTAATTTTAAATTATTCTATTCAAATTCTCTATTTGGAATTTATAAAATTGGATTCTATATTTGGAATCAGAAGGTCCACATTTTTTAAATAGTTACATTTTATTTTTAGACATTATGAATGGTAGCATTAGTAATTATTTTATTTACCATGGTTAAAGGGTAAATCTAGTAAATAAGGGTAAAAATTATTATTATAATAATATTAAACTACCCTAACACATGTCATAAAACTATTTTATGAGATATATCTAACCATGTCCATACTTGGGTCGATTTTTGGACCCCATGGATCTACTTTGTTGTGAAAATGACATTTTATAAGAATTAATATAAAGTAAAAAAAATATAACCTAAACGTGTATTTTTTACTAAAAAAAATTATATGGGGTTATATAAGTAATATATTTGAATATAAATAGTCGTTATAAATATAAAAATATTTCATACTTATTGATATTTTATTTATAATTTCTAGACATTAAATAAATAAATTTAATTATGACACAATGATGATGTAGTGATTGCTTCATTAATGAAAGATTAAAACAAATGGTATTTTAAATATTGAAATAAATGAAATTTTATTATTTTGATGTAATAAAAGAATTTTATGGATGATTATGACTTGTTATATTTGAATTAATAAAGTTTTTTCGAAATAATCAAGTTATGGATTTTTTAAAAAGTCATGATATGAATAGTATAAAAATTGACATAAATGAGTTTTTAAAACAAATACTATTTTATTAAATAATATAATAGTCCTAAAAATATAATATTCAGAAAAATTACTTAGATAATGTTTAAAATGTAACTAATGAACCACTTGTGGTTTTATTTTTAATTTATAGTAACTATATTAACCATATAGTATGAATATACAAGAAGACTTGGTAAGAGTTAAATTAGTTAACAAATGGTTAAAGCTAAGAGATAAGGTTAAATTTGTGACCTAGACTTGTCTAAAACCTATTTATTGAGATTTTTTCTACCCAAAAGCATCTTATCCTTGAAATAAATTACTTTGGGACCATTTGAAATCGAAAATAATTTTATAATAAAATAATACTTCAAAACTTTCCTAAAGTGCCCCTCCTCCCTCTTATAAATGGATATCAACCCTACCCATTTAATCACACCTCTCAAGCCACTTGGCTCATCAAAAATCTTACCAAATAAGATCCCAACATCCCTATATTCCTTGTATAAGCCTTACCTAGTGAATAAGGCAATTCAAGAAAGTATTTTGGCTCAAATTAAAGGGAGTTACATGTTTTAAGAGGTAGCGTCTTTTCTAAAGTTCCTTTCCATTATTTTACTAATTCAATCCCTATTATATTATTATTATTTTATTAAATAAAAACACCAGTATAATCAATATACTATGATGTTTTATGAGAAGGATTCTAACTACACAATATGAACATACTATTTTTATGGAGGGCAAACTACTGCCTCATGAAATGATGATTGTTTAATTTTCCCCTATCACCTATCATGGTGGCCATTTTGATGAAACTATATTTATATATGATATATATTAAATTTATATTGTCTATATTATTATGTTTTTTTATTTAAATTATACCTTTCTGCTTTCCATAATGTGTAAATACGATAATTTTATTTGAGGAAGTGCGGACTACCACCCCCTTAAAAGTGATATGACTCATTCATGCCATACATGGAACGTATAAAGGATGTAGTTAATCAAATTATGTAAAATATATAAAATAAAAAATTATACTATAATTATAATATACCTATGTATCATTTATTTTTCATTCCTTTATATATGAAAAAAATGAGAGTACCATTCATGTGTACGTACTGCTTACTGTCTCCATGAACAATGCATTTCTTTTATTATCTTCAAATGTTATGTAATATTGTAAATACCTATATATACTGGATATATATGATATTTAAATAATTAATATCATTCTAAAGATAATTTAATTTTTACCACATGGAAAATTTGTAATTATAACAAGTTCATTTTTGACTAAAATACTGAATATCAACAAAACGATCAATATTAACATAAATAATTATGTAATGTTTATAAAGTGGTAATAAGTAATATAAAAGGAATAATAAAGTTGAAAAATGGTATGAATAAAGTATAAATTAACTTCAGATTATTATTTATGAAGAAAAAGGAACATACATGACAAGTCTGACTCAAGGTAAGGGACCCTTTCACTCTTCTCTTTTAGTCAAAGACTTCTTTATGTTATGTCTTTTAATTTCCATTTTCTTATGTTGGGATATGTTCTTATATATCCTTATTGCTACAAGTTTTATGTCCAAGTAATTAGATACCCTATTCCCTATCATCAACTCATTTTTTGAATTTTTAATTGTTGTCGTTAGGCTGCCAAATTTTCATAAGGGGATTTCTAAACTCAATTTCCATTCATTGGGTTTTACGCATACTTTGTTGAATATATTATGCCAAGACTATGTGTGGAATCACTATTTATTTATTTATGTTTTAATTTTCCACTTTCATTTTTGTGGATATAATTTTTCAACCCATAATCACTCCATTGATAAATTCTTACGTCATTTATACAAACTTTGTAAGGGAAATGTTAAATTGATCTCATTTCATTTGAGTTAAATATCCATGTCATTCGTTTTGTTTTTCCATGAATATGTGTGAATGACCTATGATTATTTTACACTTAATATCCATTTAAATTTGGTGTATTTATATTTTTCACGCATAATTATTTCTTCTATTTATCCTTAATCTAATGATACGATCTTTGTAAGGGATTTTGTCCCAATTTAAATTCCATTGATAATTATTTGTTGTTATACACCAATTCACTTTTATATGGTGTATATACTACACTTTGACATATTATATCATGAATCCTCATATTCTCATGATATTATAATATTTTTTAATGTTATTCTGTAATTATTTTTATTTATGTATTTTCTCAAGTGGTAAGGGACTCTTTAACTAAAACATCGTTTTAAATGTTTTAAATATTTTTTCTTCTAAATATTTTTCAGTAATATCCATGTTTTCAAAATGGTTTTAAGGATTTATTTATATGAACATTATTTTTTTTAAATGTTAATTCCTTTAAAAATTTAAATTGGTATGAGACCATTTGATTCATAAATCTATTTATTAAATGTTTAAAATGGTTTTGAAATGGATGAAATATTTAAATATATTGAATTGATTTATTGTGATTGATGAGTGAAACGATGATAATTTCAATATTTTATATGTTATGATTATGTAATGGTACTTGAACATTTGATGGGTGGTTACGTGATAAACCTAGGGAGGGTGAGCTTGAGATAGCTCTCCAATGCATTGGGTAACGTGACAGAGGTAAACATTAATGTTTCTCCTAAGATATTTAAATAATATACTATGATGGGTATTCCAAACGTAAATCCTTATGTAGCTATGAAATCTACAATGTAATTATGTTTTTGATTCCACAATTCATCTTTATGATTTATGATTTTTGTGTGTTATTCATAAATCTTAGGATTTCATGTGATATGTTAAAGAACTTGTGTTTAATGATTGAAAAGTACGGTTTCATTGATTTGTATGTATTGATAGACTGATGTTTTCTTTCCTTATTTTATAACCCTTACTAAGTTTTTTATGACTATCCTATGTTTTTCAAATGTTTCTCACAAGGTATAAGGAAGGGTAATATAAAGTAAGAATTCAAGAATATTTATATCAAGAAAATAATTCATGTTTTATTTTAATGAGTATTATTATTGTGAAAAAATTGGATAGAGTAGAAGTGTCTACCTTGATATTTTTTGAGATGTAATGTAATAGTTATAGCCTAATTATATAAAACTCTAAACCTAAAAATATCCTCAAATTAACTCAAAATTATGTAATTTTTAATGAGGGGGCCTTATATATTTCATACTTTCCATGTGTCTAAGGATGATAAGTAATGCTCAAATGTAACTTGGTGTCACGATCCTTTTGAAGACTTTTTTAGAATTTTGATGTAAACCATGAATCATGATCAGATTCAATAAAAATCTATACACCATTAATTCTCATAACTTCATTAATATAGAGCTGCATGAGGTGATCAAGAGGTAGATATTCCCTTATAGAGAGTAAATGTGCAAACTTGGTAAGGAGATCAATAATAACCCATATAATATCATTCATTCTTGGAGTCTTTGGAAATATAGTGATAAATCTAAAAGTAATATCATCCAATTTCCACATAGAGATAGGTAGAGTATTCATGACTCCCTTAGGATGTTTTATCTCATCCTTTAACTATTTACAAACCAAGAATCTTGATAAATAGTCTACAATTTATCATTTCATATTATCCAAAAAAATGTTCATTTAAGTCCAGATACATTTTTGTACTAAAATGATGTATCAAGAAATTTGATCTATGGGGTTCATTTAATAATTCTATTTTTAACTCAACCATGCATGAAATTCATAGAATCTTTCCAAATTTCAATATAACATCTTTATAGATGAAGTATATCAACTTCCCATCATTAATGAATTTTATTTTATTTTGAACACTAATATCATCAACTATGAAACTTTTATTTTATATAATAACTATTTTTTATAATAATTTAGAATAAATGTTATGTTTCCACTTACATAATGATTACCATATCAAACATTACTAAATCTATGAATATAAGATCTTTTTCTCTCCTTATTTCAATAAAAAACCCATGATCGTTTCTACTGAATGTATCAAAAAACTTATTTAACTCCTAGGGTGGTAGTGCATTGAGAAATCACAATCCTTGAGTATTTATATCCATATCCTTTAACTCATATTGATATATTTCTATGAGATGATGTATTTCAATGTTTTATTATCTAATATATTTCATATATTTTACCATTAAGCTAATACCTCTATATATTCAATGAAAAGATTACGGTTTCCAACTCAAGATCATGGGTTAGATAATTTTGTTCATTAATCTTTAACTTCCATGATACATAGACAAAAAAATAAATCATTAAACATAAGTATAAATTTAATTACCTTAATTTATGCATCACTATATATCACAAATAAATACATTCATAATGGAAAATTCAATATCATTGCATCGAAAATTATCCTCTTTAATTATTCAAAACATTATTTATAGTCTTTTGACCATATAAAATTAACCCCTTTGTGTGTAAACTTGGTGAATGGGTTGGATAATCGAGAAAAAAATTCAATAAATTATCATTCATAACCTTCTCATCAAAGTAAACTACATAACTTTTTTATATTTATTGTAATTGTCCATTCCATGAATAAATTATTATTTGAATGATAAAATGATATTCAATCCTTACATAAAATATGGAAAAGAAATGAAACTCCCTAAATCCAGAATTTTCATTTTCTAGATTTTCTATATAACTCTTTTTCTCGAAGAATCTTAAGAATGATTTAAAAATGATTTTTATGATTATCATATATTTTAGAGTATACTAATACATCATCAAAAAATACCATGATGAAATTATCTAGACAATAAATGAATCATACATTCATTAGAACCATAAAAATAGAGGGTGAATATCTTAATCCAAAGGGAATTAAAGTAAATTTTAAATATCCATACCTCATATGAAATACTATTTTTGGAATATCTTATTTCTTTACTCAAAGTTTATAATAATCAAAATGAATATCAATATTTTAAAAATATTAATATCCTTGAGGTTAATTAAAAAATTCATCAATATAGGGTAGATGATACATTTTCTTTATATAAATAACATTAATTTATCTAAAATCTATGCATAAACTCATAGACTTATCTTTCTTCTTAACAAAAATAATATGGGATCCCCATGGTGAATCACTGGGGCATATAAATCCCTTATACAAAAATTAAAGAAATTGTTTCTTTAGTTTCTCTAATTATATTGTGGATACCCTATAGGGAATATTAGATATATGTTTTTCACTAGATATAAGATTAATAGAAAAATAAACTTCATAATCAGGTATACGTCCATGTAGTTATTCAAGAAAGACATCAATATATTCCTACACTGTAGGTGAGTCCTCTATTATAAGGTTACCATTCCCATTAAAAGGTTGCAGATACCCTTCTTCTCAAGGAATTTTATTAAGGAGAGCTACTATAGGTGTATCCGCACATGATTTAGATGATTATCCTCTATAAAGACAAGACATTCCACATCTTCGTTTTGAATCATAATATACTTCATTTAAAATAAATTTTAATATTAAAATTTGAAATCCAATTCATTCTAAAGAATATATCAAATTAAACCATATGTATAGTAACCATGTTTGAAAATAGGGTATGATTTCACATCATGATGAGTAATATATCCTTATTTATTTGAGATTTCTACAATGAGTTTTATTTTGAAAACTCCCTTCTTATGGTGCTAAAGAAATATCAAATGTTCTTAGAAAAAATATAAGGTATAAAAGAGTGTGAAGATCAATAATAAAATATATAATTATCTAAATTTGATGTTATAATCAAAGTAACCTCCACAATATCTTTATGAACTTAAAAATATGTTATATTATTTGTATAATATTTTAATTCTCCCATTAGCCTCTTCTATATGAGGTTACTTGGATTTTTGAAACATTATTTTAAATAATTCCCATATATTTATAGCTAAACCACTAAATAATAGTAATTTAATTCTTTCCCTTGCATTCATAATCCTTATGACCAATTTACCTTCATTTTAAATAGACTCATGTTCCTATTAAGCATGTTACAGGGTGTTTCCTTCCATAATTATCACAAGTTATAAATACTATATTCCATTTATTATTCATGGAAAAATTTATTTTTCCTTTTTTCACAACATACCTCATATTTTCTTAATTTACCTTAAAGATATAATACCTAGAAAATAATTTCCCTGTTTTTATGGTACTTGATAATATATGATTATATGATGAAAAAATTTGAGAAACTAGTCCCATAAGAGATTTATCTTAAGACATAAAAGAAATATTAAATCTTGTTTTCTAAATTATATATATAGATATTAATATACCTGAATAAACTTGTAATGTTATCATCATAATATATAATACTTTCTTCCTCCTTTTACAAAGTGAGGAACTTCCACTTCATTTCAGATCATTTCTCCTGAGGAAGCCCATTTTTTAGAGTATCAATTTAAAA
This sequence comes from Viscum album, assembly GCA_963277665.1. Taxonomy (NCBI): domain Eukaryota; kingdom Viridiplantae; phylum Streptophyta; class Magnoliopsida; order Santalales; family Viscaceae; genus Viscum; species Viscum album. The sequence continues at coordinate 1,054,837,618 of OY728125.1, read as the reverse complement.
GTTCTTCATTCCATACATCCTACTTTCTCTTACAATCTAGTATTATGGATCAATGATCACTATTGATCAGAATCTCCCTTTAAATAATATACTACCAAAATAAATATTTCTATTTCATTACTCTCCAATGATAGAAATATATATTTGAGGGAATTAATCCATTTTTAGCTATTAATGGATTAATAGCTTCACTAAAACATGTAGGATTCCATCACCTGAAGCGATCTAAAATTAGTGAATCATGCTTTGTAATAACATGTTTCAACTTATGTTCAAGATTATTCATTATAACTGGAATAAACTCCCCTAATATGGCTATAATCTTCTCAACTCCAACACCAGCTACATTGGATTACTCACTAGTGAAATCCCTACATCGACTATGGGTTTTTATACCCTTTATTCCACTAAGTACTATTTATAAATAATGGAACACACTAAGTTGTCTTTTAATCATCATTAATATTCAAATATAAAATAAAAATCCATTTTATGGTAAAATTTATTATATAACCTAAGGTATTATCATAATTCTCATGTAAGCTGTATTCTTTTAAAATATAGTTCTCAATGTTCAAACTAAACTTCCTATGATACCAAATGCCATAACCCTAACTCTAAAAACCCTAAAATAGTGTTTAATTTAATATATTAGTAAAATATACAAGTAATTTCATAATTCATGATCAACCATCTTAGTAGTCCTTGAAAACTATATAAATACATGATTCACAAATTATATTAGAAAAAATTGAAAAATATACTAAGAAACATTCGTGTATCCTTCAAAAAATTCAAACAATCCTTATTCATATTGTAGAAAAAACAGATGGGTTAGATACCTAGTTAGGGTTACGTACAACAAAAACTATCATGAGTAAATTAGGCATAATAAATATTGATTAATGGAAAATCAAAACTCATTCCATTTAGTAAAAAAACCTAAGTTAAAAGTTCATAAATGGATAATATCAACATATAAATAACATGGATAGTGGAAATGGAGTTCTAAATAATGGAAATGCATAATTCAGGATATTCATGATCTTACCATCAAGGCCTCGAACAAGATATCATGAATCTTACCATCAAAGAAAAAACCACACATTCATAATAAATGTGTAGGTGTAAACCAAATTCCCATATAATATGGAATGATTAATGTTTTGTATCATGACACCTATAAATGAATCATGGGGATATTTATATAACTTAGATCCTCCCATTTCTTACATGTCTAATATGTTCCTCAAATTTAGAAGATTAATACAATTCATTTTCAAAATTCCTTATAAATCAAAATTTATCTCCACTGAATCAAGAATATATAATATTTACCTAGTTAATGAAATGATGTTCTTAATAAGATTCCTTCAAATGATAACATATATATATATATTTGGTATACAGTTAAGAAAACAACAATTTGGTGGAAATGATACAGTATAAATCCTTGAAAAATAAATTATGGATATAGTGGTGAAAATACGATTCAAAGAAATGATGGAGAGTGATAAGAAATGTGATCATGAGGAAGTTAATGAACAAAAAAAACCATGAATCCATATATGATGAAATAAAAACCCCAATTCATCAAGAATTAAGGTATTATAGTAAAAATAATATTTTCATAAATTGAAAAAAAAATTAAATAAAGTATTAAAATTAAATTCCTTGTAACTTTGTGTAATAAAAAAGTTATAAATGACTTTGAAAATTCTTTTCATTCTATTAAGAAAATAACACCATTTAATTTTAAAATAAAAAATCCTAGAAAAGGATTTATTTAAGAACCATATAGACTTATATATGAATCTAATTAGATAATAATGTTTATAGAGTTGGGAAAACCATGTGTTCCATATACAATGAAAAACATCCCTTTCATACTTTTGTAACGAAATTCAAAAATTCACTTTTTGAAAATTCATTAAAAGATTCATAATTAAACCATTATGAATAATGTAATAATTAGGTGAAATGGATTCAAAAATAATTGTATTTTAATTTTTTTTTTGAATTATTTAAAATAACCACAATATAGAAGAAAAAGTGTCTGAAGGGAGACATTAAAACATGATTTTTAAAAGTGTCTTGCATGTAAATAAATTGTTGATTATTGATCCAATAAGAGAATAAATGAAAAAATAATATTTAAAACCCAAATGTAACCATATGATAATATAATAATGGGTTTTGATATATTATATCCACATAATTTTTCTAAATAAAATTTGAATATAAACAATCCTAAAATAAAATGAGGTTGTAACAGAAATCCTTTACCTTGGGTCTCTATATAGTCATACATTTTTCATCCTACTATATAATGAATTTAAGTTTATTACATATTTTCCTAATAAACTTTTATATATATATATCATCTTTAATTTCCTTTTATAATTATTTTAAATCCATTCATTGAATATTTCTTGCTTATGTCGACCACTTAAGGTTATTTGGTCAATTTCTCCAAAATTACTTTGGTATATCTCCCATGGTTAAAGGAGTTATGAAATGGATAAATAATATTGAAATGGTTAATTATTTCATGAATATAATTATTATTCATTACATATAATTTTATAATCATCCACTCATAGTGGAAATAGAAAATAGAATCACATCACTTCTTAGAGGTGGTAGTCCACATGTATGCACGAGCGATGTTATCATTTTAAAATGGATGGTAGAGTAAGAATATATATGATATATTATATTTCAATAATCATAATTACATAATAAATATCATATATATACATTAATTATATCTGTATATCCATCCATGTAAAGTGGTGATGAAAATTTAATTATACCTCTATGTAGTGATGGTAGGTTGTACATACACACGAGAATTGTTTTTTTATAAGATAGAAAGGATATTGAAAATGGATATACCATTAATAAAAAAACATATCATTATGTTTAATATTATGATTTAATTAACTTAATACGGTTATTAAATAATTTTATCTCTTTATTTATTTTTTGATAATGACAAGGTTTTAGAAAATAATAAGGAATAGAGAATACTTCCCTAGAGTTTAGATACTACTTTATCCTATTAATAACATAGTAGGAATGATTCCATTGGTTTATTCTAAGTTATATCTATCAAGACCAAGGTGATGTTATTATAAAAATTCAAATCAATTTAAAAAAGGTACATAGTTATTCATTTTTTTAATATTTTTTTAAGGATAAGGGGACAAGCCCCATAAATTTATTTATAAAAAAAAGGTCCAAGGGGAGAATAACATGGAAACAGTGTAAGACATACATTATTGAAGACCGATCTTTTTCCTAATCGTGTCGCCAATTTTGCGCTCTTGTGCTCTTATCTCGTTCCTCATTTTGCCGATGAGATGCCCTCTACCTCTACTGGAGTAGCGGTATGAAATCTCCTGAGCTTGCTTCATTAGAGTTTCAAGGTCTTCATCAGAACTAGCAGTTTGATCATCTTCCTTTTTCTTCAATTCCTCCTTTCTTTGTTTCTTCTTTTGGCTTCTTGTTCATGCTTGCTGCCACATGCAGTCCACTGCTTCGGATTTGTCATCCTCATTCCCTGCTGAAACAGTAACCTTCATCTTGGCAGTGGGAGAATCACAAAAAACTCCCCCCGAAGGATGCACAGCACCTGCTGAAGGATCTGAGTCTCCTAGTATAGGAGAAACAATATCAGTATTATAAGAAACATTCAAATAATTTAAAGAAGTATCAGTGGGATCAACATCCCTGCATTGAACAGCATGCAATTTATCCACCGAAGAGAGCATATTAGAGGTCTTCTCGGACCCTTCCCCAACTTGGAGCTCCGAGCATCCTATAGTTTGAGACTTCACATCAGCAGAAACACCAACCATCTTTGCCTTCATTTTTTCATTAGCATCATAGCTATCTTTAGGTGTCAAAGTCTGAAATGTAGCCACAGCTACATTCTATTTTTTTCCAGAAATATACTAAAGAATAATAGGTTTTTGGTTGATGCTTTATACTATGTTTGGATCACTATTATACTTCCAAAACCCTTTAGTATTATCAGTTATACTTCCATGTAATTTATTTTAATTATTATAATGAATAAATAATATAAAAAATTATTATTTCTAGAACAATGATGAGTTCTATTAAATTTGGTCATGGTTTGTGGAATTCCTCATAAGCATGATGTTTTTTATTATAAAATTGGTGTTGTTTTAGAATTTTCATAAAACCAAATGATGGTTTATGCTAAATAACCATATAATAGTTGTATGAAAAACACAATATCATTTTTCAATAACACCACATTATGGTTTATGACACCTAAGGATCAACCATGGCATAATAGATGTTGACAAGAAATTTTTGGAAAATAGTCACTACTGGAAATCTGGGCTATAGCCACGGACCTATAGCCACGGTTTTATAGAACCGTGGCTATAGGTTTTATACAGCCACGGTTTTTTTCCTACCCGTGGATATATCCCCTCGCCCAGTTTTTTTCTCCCCCATTCCTTCGGGCTCCATCCTCGCCCTCGCCCCCAAGCATCGGGCTCCATCTCCTCGCCCTCGCCATTTCTCCTCCCCGTGGCCTCATCCTCGCCACAGACTCCTCCTCCACGACGCATCAACGCCGCGCCATCCTCCTCACCGACTCCCTCCTCACCGCGCTCTCCTCGCCGACGCTCTCCTCGCCGATGCCCTCCTCGCCGCGACCCTCCTCGCCGCGTCATCCTCCCTGCGCCCTCCTCGTCGGCGCCCTCCTCGCAGGCACCTTCCTCGCCGCGCCCTCCTCGTCGAAGCCCTCGAGGTCGACACCCCCATCGCCCTCTATTTTTTTCTCTCCCGAGTGCTGGTTATCTTCATTTTTTTATGCCTCATTTGCACCTTCGATTTCTTTGATTTAGGTAAGCTTTACATGTTTTCCCCTTCTGTTTCATATCCGCTGAGGTTGATGTTTTGAAGCCACTGGTAGAATTAGTGTGTATTTTCATTGAAGCGGATTATAGATGTTTCTACGTGGTCCATTACAAATCTTGGTATGATTTTTGCTCTATCTGCAAGTAACTTGGACACCTAAGTCAGGTCTGCTGATGGTCTTCTTCTAAATGGATTGGAATGGTTTCATCCCAAGGGATCAATACTAGGAATGTGGGTATTAGTATAATGTTGATTTTGGTAGATGAGTTTGGATCTACATGTTTTCCTATAAAGGATGCAGGATTCACAGGACCTAGGTTGTCATATGAAAATGCATTGTGATCCGACCACGACCATCTAAGGAGCCCAGGGGAGAAAGTTGTTCCATCGGTTTCTAGTGCTGAATATGTACCAATATATGAATAATTAAAATGAAATTGAGAAATTCAATGGAAAAAAAGATTCCAATATATGAAGAATTAAAATGAGAGCCTTCCTCGGACAACAAGGCTGAATTGAATACCTATATGGGCCCAAGAAACCCATTAAGACTGTTAATGAAATGTTCAGACCATTGTAGAATACTAAGATGTTACCCCTAATATACATATTAAGTCTCATAGAACCCTTTTACTTTACATAGGTGATGGGGTCCTTAGAGAAGTATATTATAAGTCTACCACTGTATAAATTTTCTAAAACATAAAAATTTATACATGACTGCTTCATTAGTAGGAATAACTTACTAGAATCATCATATGTTCACATTCAAAATAAAGCATTGTACTTCAATAAAAACCTATTTAGAAGAGTTTAATAAAGTCAAATTATATTTAACCAATATTAATGTTTCTATAGATGATGAGGATCAGAAATTAATCCTCTTAATCCCTCTTAACAATAGCTACATCACACTAATTGAGACCATGATATATGGTCGAGATTCTTTAACTAAAGAAGATGTTAAATAATATATTTGGTCTAAGGATTTCCATTCTAAACTTAAGATAAAAGGAGAGGTTGAGTATTTTTCACAAGGGGAAGACCTAAAACTTAATGTAAAAAAGAAACAGTTCAATAGATACAAAAGTAAGAGTAATAAAGAACCCAAATCCAAAAATAGTTCCTTGGATAGAAAAGTCACATGTTTTCACTATGTTAAACCCATGCACATTAATCCCAAGTGTAGGAAAATCATGTGAGAGTTAGAACACAAAAAACCAACTGACCAGCCTTTTATGGTTGACTCAAGATATTATGCTATTGAATTCCGAAATATATCCATCCATAAACTCAATCATGAGTGGGTCCTCAACTCTGGATATTATTGTAACTTGTGTCTATATATAGAGTCTTTTTTGAATCTATTCAAGAAGTTGGAAGGGTATGTCCTTTTAGGAAATAATAATAGGTGTAGGGTTGAGGGTAGAGACTCTATTATAATAGAGTAAGATGATCAATCCATCATCCACTTACTTGATGTAAGGTGGGTCCCCAACCTTCAAAAAAATAATATCCTTAGGAGTCACTACTAGAAATTTAAGCTATAGCCACAGACCTATAGCCACGATTTTATAGGTCTGTGGCTATAGATTCTCTATAGCCATGATTGAGTGAATTCCCGTGGCTAAAATTTGCCATCGTTTTTTCTTCTCTAAAATGTGTCGGGCTCCTCCTTCCTTCTCCTCCACGATACTGCGCGTGAGGATATCCTCCGTCCACGATACTCCCAAAACTTAACGGTGGCGCCCTCCTCCCCGATGCGCGTGACACTCTGAACCCTCGACCTTCACGGCGGCACCCTCCTCCCCGATACCCTCTGTGTGCGACCCTCCAAAAGGGCGTGTTTCTAAGGATCCTCCCTCCTTCCATGACAGGAGGTGGCTTATGGTTTACTGGAGTTTTATTTCTATGACGTGTCATGATATTTCGCCATTTTCCCTCATCTTCCCAACCCATTGTTGTTGCAGTGTAAGGAATCACATTGAATTTATGTCTGAAAATTCTGGCATTGTAGTAATTGAGGTTCAATCGAAGCTGTAGAAGACTCCGTATTGCAGGTTAATTTATTTACCCTTTATATGAATTATTAAATGCACTTTATTGGGCATCAGCGGTTGCAGATTAAATCTCTTTTAGTTTACCGTTTTAATCCGTGAGCTTTTAATATTGAATTTCCCAAACGAATGTTCGCTCAATGTTTGAGGATTACTGTTGTGTGCTTTCAGCAGTAGAGAAGGGTTTTACACTGCATTTGTTTGCTGTTTATTTTTTTTATAAATATGGAAAATGAATGTGTGAATATTTTTGGAAATTACTTTGGTATGAAGAAGTTTAAAGTACTTTGTAAATATCTCTTGAGATTAGTTTCAAGAATGAGAATCATTAAATGGGAGTATTCTAGGAATGGATTTTGAGTTTAAAAATCAGCACACATGTAATTACAGGAACTCCAACTGGGTTATTAAATACATGTTGTTTTATGTTTCTTGTTACCTTGTTCCCTTTATATAACATTTATGGTATTCTTAATGAAACAGAGAAATTAATGATCCACTCATGCACTTGAGTTTGAAGATCAAGAGAATTATAATAAGGGTATAAGGAGCTGCGGCTACTATGGTGATGAGTATTGATGAATTGAGAGTTTTGTTTTTGTTTGAGAAGTGAAGATATCTCTAAGAATAGATGATGAAGCCATTGCATGATATAGAAAAGAATAATAATAATAAGTTGTCCATCACTATGAGATCATTTAAATAGTTCTAATGTGTTGAGAAGAAGAATATCCCATGACATCTTTTGTTGCATAATATTTATAAGGAGCTACTGGTTTTTAATATCATGGAATATTATTGTGTGAGGTGTCCAGGTGAATACATCCCTATGCTCTATGAATTTGAGCTATGAGTAGTGAATAAATTGTAGAGTATTCTTAAAGACCTGCTGACATTCAAAGAATCTTCCTGTGAGAATAAGGAGATTAGTCTTATTAATTCATAGACATCATGTGTAGTGTTTCTAATATACTTACTGTTATTTATACATAGAGTGAAGCCATCAAAACTATAATACTCAGGGTATGTAAGAATACCACGGTGTAACTTGGTGACTATAATGGGAAACTGTTGAAGAAGACTACTAGAAAAATGGAGAGATAAGTCCAATGAGATGCAAGAAAGTGGATGGCGAGTGTAACATCTTGTTACCTTTAAAACAGTTTGGTTTTAAATTTTTTTGTGGTTTTATTTTTTTGTTTCTTGGATAAGGATGATAAGGTATTGGGAGGAAACCTATAATTCTGAAGTTCGAGATTTGTTGGAATTTTCATTATAAAACTTATGGGTTTTGCAATCTACTGGGGATTTACACGTTGTGTAATGATGTTACATGATTTGTAATTTCCACCCAACATATGACATGTAACTGGTACACAACATGAAAGGATACATGTCATGTATAGTTTACATGTCATGAATAAATTAAAAATTAGGTTTTAAATAAAATATGATGGGTTTTTTAGCGCATCGGGTACTTGAAACAGTGTTTATGTATGTTTTGAGTCTCAAAGTCCTTATAAGGTGTTCCTTAGACATATTTTCCCTCAATGAGATACTATATTGTGTATTTATTTTCATTCCATATATTGTGTCCAATTGTTTCCATGTCAAATTATAGACTGAATCTTTCCTTGTATCACTTCTTTTAGGACCGTGTTAGGCATTCGAGTAATTTTCCATGTATTATCAGATTGCATATTGTTCAAGGTACCGTGGTTGAGCAGATTTGTATAAATATGGTTTTTAATTTTACCAAATGTAGATATTTGTTCAAACTATTATCATTTTCTCTTCTGATGCCTCCTCGCTACGACCCTCCTCCTCACCGCGACCCTCCTCCCCAACGCCTCCTCCCCGACGCCTCTCTTCCGACGCCGAGGCAAGTTTTTATATCCGGCTGGTGAGTCTTCTGGTTATATTCTTCCCTTGAAATCTGCTACCTGATTTCAGGTCTTCCCTCTTTCTACCAGTTTTTCATCCCACTTTCTCTTGTTTTCAGCCCCAAAGATCTGATATATCACCCCCGTCATTTGGGTTATAGTTCCAATTTTTTTTTGTAGGTACCATATTCCTTTCCTTACCCCCCCCCCCCTTTGTTTGGTAATGTTATGTTGATTTGTTTTCCTTTAATTGACATAATAAAAGTAAAAAATTTTTATTTTTAAGCTATGCATAACCCTATGCTGAAACTGTATTCAGTTTATGCTTTTTTTCTAGCATCCTCAATTTTCCTATTCTCGTTTTAATTTTATATTTGAATTTTAATCACTAAAATTGTATTTGTATATTATTGGTAATTTTATTCACAGATCTGTAATGTATTTTAGAAATTATACCTGTGCATTGCTTCGGTGTTTTTTTCATGCAGACCTTACTTTCAAAAGGCATTTAATTTGATTTTTAATATCAAAAATTCAACACCATAGTTTTTCCATTAATTCTGAAGAGACTGATATGGTTTCTTGAAAAAAAAAACACGTTTTCCCAAGGAATGTGTTTTCACTTGGGGTATCACCATGCCAAGATCCATACACAAAATGACTGGGATTTTTAGAAATTTGAATATTTTTTATATTAAAATTATTAAAAACCTCTATGGATGTATGACCTAAGGCCCCACACTAAATCTAATGGGGAATTTAAATAGTACCAATAATTTTTTTGTGGATGTGATCTAGTTTTAATATAGATTAACATGCTTAATAATTTATAAATAGTTTACAAATTATAAAATAAGTTAAAGTATAAAAGTATTTATATTGATTTATGAATTGTTCGTTAATGATAATATAGAATTTTTATATTGTAAATCCATATTTGGAAAGTATGTGATGTTTATTTCATATAAAGTTTTTACATGAAATATGAAATGTTTATATGATTATAAGAGTTTTACAACTATCACATAATTTTGAATATAAAGGATCCCATATTAAATGCTAAATAAGTTGATAATATGAAATAGTTAAAATTAGAGTAAATGTGAAATGTTTATATTTATTAATTTTATTAAAGGACAATAAATCATGATTAAATAATAAATTATTTATAATTTATTTAAATATGAAATTTTTATAAATTGTTTATCTCATGTAGAAATTTACGAAATGTTTATTTATTTAGTATCATGACATAAATTATTCATAGATTTAAATTGTTTATATTATGAATTAATAGATACTTTAGTTTAAATATTTTTAAAATACTTCTTTAAATTATCTTACTTACATTTTAGGATTTACATTCTTGGCATGATAATTGATTTAGTTTTACTCAACCTTGATTTTTTCTTATCCATGAGTTATGAGATTAAGTTTAAAGGCTAATTATAGATTATACATATCAGGTGTTAGAATTATGATGGAATTAAGGTCTATTTTGGGTATTGAACCATGGGAAGTGGGAATTTGAGTCCTAATTCTTGTTGGACTATTAGATAAGGTTTTTTCAAGAAAAGTGTGGGTTGGATACCCATTGTTCCATTTTTTCTCTTATGGTATTTTTCCTATAATATAATTACGATCCTTTACATGAATCATTTTCATGTATCTTATACAAATTATGAATTCATATGAGTGTAAATATAATTTTATTTTAATTAGGTTTAGTAATAAAACCTATGATAACAATGTGTCCAAGCATTGAACCTCTATTCTTCATCATATTCTCTTTATTTGGGGTTTCCCTTGTTTCTTCTATTTTCTTCCTTTCTTTATTATCATCACATCCCTCCCATATGATTTTATTCCTATGTGTAGAGACCCAAATCTTGATGTACATATACATTACATTACTTTTGCGGAATACTTAATACATGACAAAAATAGACGCCCAAAGACCGTATTAGTTTAGTGTCTTTGGAAACTCAGAACATAATCTTATAATCATGGTGAAAGATCTTCAACATATCCCATAAAGATATTCCCCTTTATTTTTATTACCTAAAACCTTTCTTTATATCTAGGGGAAAAGAAAACATAAAAAGGGTGATCTCAAATGCTCAGTAAGGGTAAACATGGAGAACTTAAAAACAATACATAAACATTTGAACGTAAAAACATGAACATAAAACATCAAAATCTTGATCAATGACATAAATCTTGGCAGTACATAAGTCATAGATCATAAAGGAACATTAATCATGATAAAATGTAATTTGAATAAAACATGTAATTGTGGAAACCATTAAGCACATATTATGATTTCCATAGTAGCCAAGGCATTGCTGCCAATACCATCATAGTGGACAAAGTCCATAACTGAACCGGGTTTACTTGTCGTGAAAGCAATGTATTACTGAACCAGATTCACTTTCCATTCTATCCATGTCTATCTCATGAGATATAAATCTTTACCCAATGAATTGGAGTGATATATAGGTCCCACCCATCTCATAATGAAATCATTTTTACTTGTGCCACAAAATAAACATAAATCATTCATCATAACCCAAAGAATAAAATGGGTCTCATAAACATTATCCCATCATAAAGTAATCTATATAAAACAAATGGATATCATTTCATTATAATAATAATAAAACCATGTAAATAATAGATACATTATACTCGAAATATAAACATATTAAATAATTTCATCTTAGATGGAAAATGGTTTTGATAAAACACTTGAAATGAATTCTTGAGGAAAATATCCTTTCTTCTTCAAAATCATTTTATTTTCACAAAATTCTATGAAATTTTAAAAGAAAAGGGTTTTGTTGAAAATAATCATGAAATCTTGTAGAGTAAGCTTCATGAAAATAAGGTGTTATGAAACCGTAAAAATCCGTTCATGCAGTATAATTTAAAAAAACATTCCCCTCGTACTTTTAACGGAAAAATAAAAAAGTACCACGTATGGTAAACAAAATCAAGATTCCTTCCATAACACAAAGTAAAAGTCAAAGAGGGTTAAACATGGCTTATAATATTAATCACTTTACGAACAAAATTTTTATGGACATAGATGAAAAATATAACCCTAGTAAATACTTACGTATAAGCAATCTTGGATAAAAATCAGATTTGAAAAATTATCCCTTACCTTAGGTCCAATTTCTTCCGTATGTGTTTGAAACTCTGGTATAGTGGGTTTAAAAATATTATTAACTTTTAACATAACCATAATAATATTTATGATATCTTATATGATTCACTTATGACTTTATATTACCCATTATTTTTTAAATTCCATGTTAAAGCAGCGTTTTGGGTAAAATCGTTTCATTTATCGTACGTGTTTCAACTTGTTGTTCTTGATATTATTACTTATATCCAGATTTAATTAATTCCAGAATGTAAAACATGATTTATATATAATATATATTCAGCATATAAATATATATGATAGATCGATAAATGGAAGGAAATACACCGTTCATGGAGACGGTAGGTCGTACGTACGCATGAACGATGTTTTCATTTCCTTATTGAATTGAATGGAATTAAGTAAATGAAAAATATATATACATAAATCTAGTATAATTATTATGTAATATCTTTCATGATTATTTATTATATATACTTTATAATCATACTTTAATGTTTAATCATGGAAAATGAATCTCATCGCGTCCGTGGAGACGGTAGTCCGTACGTACGCACGAGCGACAATATCATTCTTTTGATATTAAAATCGCATATAATTGGATGTTATATCATATATACAGAATCATAATAATTTTATATTTATTATTTATATCATTTATACTCATTATTATACCCATCCAATTGATGAAATGTTTGAATAACAAACTACACCACGACGTGGAGACGGTAAGTCGTACGTACACACGTGTGGTGACTTTTTCATTCATAGGATTGATAAAATAACTAAAATGGTTGTACATTTTTTTATAATAACATCACAGTATATAGAATATACTGGGGTTATTATTTTATAATGGAAACAACAAAGAAGGAGGAAGTGGAAGAAGAAAGTAACTTAAAATAGGTGGTGAGATATTTACCTCTTCTTCAGGTTCTTTCTTTTGATTTGATCAAAAGGGCTCCTTAGGATGGTTTTTTGACTAAAGTAAGGCCTCTAAGATGAAGTTAGGATAGTTTAGAGGGTATTTGGTCAGGTTTTTTCCGAGAAAAATGGCTTCGGAGGTGTGAATTAGAGAGAAGGGGGAGTTCCCTTTTATAAGAGAGGTGAGGGGAACCTTAGAAAAAACTTAAAATATTATTTTATAATACATTCATATTCGGTTTATAATGGCGCCAAAGTGACTTATTTCGAGGATAGGGTGGTGATGGGTCGTAATAATCTCAAACAATAGGTTTTAGACAAGTTTAGGTTACCATTTAAACCTTATCATTTAGATTTAACTCTAAGTTAAATAATTTAACTTTTAGCGTGTCTTCTTGTATTCTTACACTATATGGTTAATAAACTTTCTATAAACTTCCAATATAACCCCAATTGGTTCATTGATGTCATATATATTATTATATAAGTCTTTTGTAATAACCTTAGATTTTTAGGACCATTATATCAATTAATAATATAATATTTGTTTTAAAAACTCTTTTATGTCAATTTTGACACTATTTGGTATTTTGTTTTTTCTAAATCCATAACAGCAATATTACTTCAAAGAAAATTCATCTAACCAACCCTAATATGTTATATTAACCTATAAAATTATTTTAATTCACAAAAAGTCTCAAATTACATTTATTTTTGTATTTATAATATCAATTATGTTAATATTTCATTAATAAGGTAATTACTGCATCATCATTGTGTCATAAATAAATTAACTTATTTAATGTCTAAAAATCATAAATAAAATATAATTATGTATGAAATATTTTTATCTTTCTAATGAATATTTATAGTCGAATTTAACTTATGTATAACCCTATATTAAAAATGTTTTAGTTATTAAACTTTGATTTTAATTATTTTAACTCTTCTTTAAATAAAATAATAATAAAGGTCATAATCTAATCCAAGTGGACCTAAAGGGTAATATTTTATTCCTAAAGTTTTTTTAGTCAAATTACACTTATCCAATATAATTAGGACATGTTTTAGGGTAATAATAATATCATTTTTACCCTTAATTACACTATTTACTTTTACTCGTGGTAAATAAAAGTAAAAAGTTACTATTCACCAAAAATTATTTTTATCTTATTGAACCACACTTTACTTTCTAATATCAATTGTGTCTCTCAGATTTTTGAAATTCCACTCATAGAAGCGGTAAAATTAAGTTTTACGTAAATTTGTAAATTCTCCTAGGAGGTGGGTAAAAGACGGTAAAAAGTTCAATAAAACTTTTATATATCTAAAATTATTATAAAATGACTCCAATGAATTAAATTTAATGTATATAGGTATTATGTATCTATTTTTACCTAAAATAAATTTAAATAAAATAAATTATTATTTAAATAAAAAGTCGGTTTTAACCAATAACACAGTGTTTTCACTATTCATCAAAAAATGAAAGTTTTCAGAAAAATACCAAAAAATCACCCTAGGCTCATTTTGATATTCTGAATCCAAAAATTAATTCCATTTTGAAAGATAAAATTTATAAAATTTCAAAAAGTGGGTATTACTATTCATAATGGGTAGTTTATATAATATTTTAATAACATATCGTTGTTTCGTGAAAACCGGTATTGCGTACTACACATGCTATCAAGGAAGGTCACGATTGTGTGTAATGCAATCCAAGTCCGGGTTGCGTGTAGTGAAATCTCCATTTGGTGTTGCGTATAACATAATCAAAACTTATTTCATTTATACATTAAACAAAATCTATACTTAATGTTGCGTAGAATAATTTCCACAAAACGAACTTGAAATTGTGTGTAACACGAGCCAAGAATAGTGTTGTGTATACTGCAAGCTAATACGGTGTTGCATATAGCACAAGATAATCTTGGTGTAGTGTAAAATATAAAAGGAATATATCTCATAAAATCTTGGGGTGTTACATTCTACCCCCCTTAAAATGAATTTCTCACTCGAAATTCATCGGGGTTATAAATTTTTTACTAGTTGAAAGTTTCATTTATAGAAACCCAAATCATAAAAAGGAATACTGAAACTTAATTTTAAAAAGTGACATATGAAACATAACAGTTACACAAATTAACTCATCACCGGGTTTCCACATAGGATAACATAGGTGAAAATATGGATATGGAAGAGAAATTTAACCATCAAGTTCTGATTGAGAGTAGTAGAGAACATGGCTATGAAAAACCAACAATCACAAAGCCATAAATTTGTGATGATCTAAGGTACCATATGACTCATCAAGTATGAGGGTATTAGGACAACATTTTTGGTTTTCAAGATCCTTTCCCTAAAGTTGATGAATTTTTTCATAAGGATAAATACTTACTTGATTTTAGTGTAATGTTGTCATTGGTCATTCCATGAACAATTTCCACTTCATCCCTTATTAAAGAAATGAAGTTGAATTTGTCATTCTTTAAGTGTTAGTAGATCATGCGATAGGTAATTCCATCTATCACAAAAAATTATCATAAGTCCATCTATGGTGAGATTAACCGTATATGATTCCAAAAATGGACTTATACTTCAATTATCATACCGCTTAATAAAATAAATCTAATTTCTACTAAACAGGGACTTCTTGTAGGCCAGTCATAGGTGATAAAGTCCTATCGCACTTCAGTTGTGGGTTCAACTCCCGCAACCTTGTCTGACGGAACGGGTTGTCGTTCATCCTGTAGGTTTTCCTTTTTCTAAAACTACACTATTATAACATTCCAGAAATAATATCGAAAAAAAATTATATCCTTAAACAATATTATGTTATGTCCAACATAATCCATTTCAAATCTTTAGTCTTATCCAAAATACTTTTATCCAAACTCATAGTATAAAGAAAACAATTACTAGAAATGTCATCAACCAAGCATGTGAATACCATCATTTATCATATGATATATCTTGTTGGTCGCATTCCAAACATGTGAATACCTTAATCATGTATTCTCTTGAAAAATGAATACTCATTGAACCTTAGTGACAGCATGAATACTATCAAAACTTAACTATTTCCACATACCAAAATCCCAAATTTTCTTTATACTCAAACCATGATGTCACTTTGTCCTTATATCAGTCATGAGCTCATTAATACTATCAAACATATTATTTTATCCGTATCCATTCATTATGCACATATCATCTTATTTCCAAAAATATCTGAATAACCTTTCATGGTTACCGGCACCATTCAACATATACTTTCAAATACTTTAGGAAAAACAATAGTGTAACAATCCTTATATGTTTCTTTATTCCACAGTACCATTAACATAACTCTAGATAAACATATAATCATTCCACTACCTTATTAAACCATTGACTGAGATTCATAATTTTACTCCTCAACACTTCTTTCATATCATATATCATTTGTAGTCTCTTCATCATCATCAATATAAATACTACTCATACAACCATACTGATTCTCTTTAAGATATTTTCACTTAGGTAATTGTTTTGTATAATGCCCATACATTCCACATTTAAAACATTTAACCGTTGTTGATGTCTTATAAATACCATTATCCTTGTCCATGATGTTAACTGAACCTTTTCCTTTGCACTTACTGGCTTTGTGTCCTTCTTTTCCACACCCAAAGCATCTTCCAGTTCCTTTGAAACATTCTCCCTTATTTATCTTACCACATTATTTACATGATGGAAATTGAACTTTCTTTCCTCTGTGATCATCATGAAACTCCATCTTTATCTTATTAGCTGAGTCAGGAAACTTACCAAAGTTGAGATTATTGATCATATTATGAGATTTATGATTAGGAAAAATAACGATGTTTGGACTTCCAAATCCCATTTCATTTGGTTTCTCAAGGAGAATATCATTCCATTGTCCATCATATCTTCCATTATCGCGAATCTTTATGTTTCCATCCATTTTCTAAAACCCAAAAAGAATAGTGTGAGAGGAAAAAATCATACTAGGAAAACAACATAATCAAAGGTGAGTATGTTCAATATATAACATCTTAGGTTTAATCCTAGGTTACTCATTATCATCATCTTAATTATAAGATTATAACTTATACTTTATACTTAACCTTACGGACATCCTGAGACATACCTTAGAAATATCTCTAGGGATCTGACTAAAGTTTTTGCATCCTAGTTTCCAAAGTTTAACTAAACCTTTTCTCTGATACCAACTGTAGAGACCTAAAGCTTGACATACATAGACATTACATTACTTTTTCAGAATACTTAATACACGACAAAAACAGACGCCCAAAGACCGTATTAGTTTAGTGTCTTTGGAAACTCGGAACATAATCTTCTAATCATGGTGAAAGATCTTCAACATCTCCCATAAAGATATTACCCTTTGGTTTTCTTACCTAAAACCTTTCTTTATATCCTGGGGAAAAGAAAACATAAAACGTTTGAGCTCAAATTCTCAGTAAGGGTAAACATGGAGAACTTAAAAACAATCCATAAACATTTGAACATAAAAACATGAATATAAAACATCAAAATTTTGAGCAACGACATAAATCTTGGCAGTACATAAGTCATAGATCATAAAGGAAAATTAATCATGATAAAATAGAATGGGAATAAAACATGTAATTGTGGCAACCATTAAGCACATGTTATGATTTCCATAGCAGCCAAGGCATTTCTGCCAAGACCATCATAGTCGACAAAGTCCATTACTGAACCGGGTTTACTTGTCATTCCAGCCCTATATTAATGAACTGGATTCACTTGACGTTCCAGCCATGTCTATCTCATGAGATACAAATATTTACCCAATTAATTATTGGGAGATATATGTCCCAACCATCTCATAATTAAATCATTCTTACTTGTGCCACAAAATAAACATAAATCATTCATCATAACCCATAGAATAAAATGGGTCTCATAAACATTATCCCATCATAAAGTAATCCATATAAAACAAATGGATATCATTTCATAATAAGAAGAATCAAACCATGTAAATAATAGAGAAATTATAATTGAAATATAAACATATTAAATAATGTCATCTTAGATGGAAAATGGTTTTGATAAAACACTTGAAACGAATTATTGAGGAAAACATCATTTCTTCTTCAAAATAATTTTCATTTCAGAAAATGCCATGAAATTTTAAAAGAAAAGGATTTTTTTGAAAATAATAATTAAATCTTGTAGAGTAAGCTTCATAAAAATAAGGCGTTATGAAACAGTAAAAATCCGTTCATGTCGTATAAGTTAAAAAAACATTCTCCTCGTACTTTTAACGAAAAAGTCAAAAGGTACCATGTATGGTAAAAAAACAAAGATTTCTTCCATAACAAAAAGTAAAAGTAAAAGAGGGTTAAACATGACTTAGAATATTAAACACTTTATGAAAAACATTTTTATGGACATAGATGAAAAATATAACCCCAGTAAATACTTACGTATAAGCAATCTCGGATAAAAATGAGATTTGCAAAATTATCCCTCACCGTAGGTCAAATTTCATCCGTACGTGTCCAAAACTTCTTTATAGTGGGTTTAAACATATTATTAACTTGTAACATAACCATAATAATATTTATGATATAATATATGATTCACTTATGACTTTATATTACCTGTTCTTTTGTAAATTCCATGTTAAAGCAACATTTTGGGTAAAATCGTTTCATTTATCGTATGTGTTTCAACTTTTTATTCTTGATATTATTACATATATCCTGATTTAATTAATTACAGAATGTAAAACATGATTTATATATAATATATATTCATCATATAAATATATATGATAGATCGATAAATGGAAGGAAATACACCGTTCATGGAGACGGTAGGTTGTACGTACGCATGAACGATGTTTTCATTTCCTTATTGAATTGAATGGAATTAAGTAAATGAAACATATATGTAAATAAATCCAGTATCATTATTATGTAATATATTTCATGATTATTTATTATATATACTTTATAATCATACTTTAATGGTTAATCATGGAAAATGAATCTCATCGCGTCTGTGGAGACGGTAGTCTGTACGTACGCACGAGCGACAATATCATTCTTTTGATATTAAAATTGTATATAATTGGATGGTATATCATATATAAAGAATAATCATAATATTATAATTATTATTTATATCATTTATACTCATTATTATACCCATCCAAATGATGAAATGTTGGAATATCAAACTACAGCACGACGTGGAGACGGTAAGCCGTACGTACGCACGTGTGGTGACTTTTTCATTCATAGGATGGATAAAATAAATAATATGGTTGTAAAATTTTTTATAATAACATCAAAGTATATATAAGATATTGGAGTTATTATTTTATAATGGAAACAACAAAGAAGGAGGAAGTGTAAGAAGAAAGGAACTTGAAATAGGCGGTAAGATATTTACCTCTTCTTCGGGTTCTTCCTTTTGATTTGATCAAAAAGGCTCCTTAAGTTGGATTTCTGACTAAATTAAGGCCTCTATGATGAATTTAGTACAGTTGAGAGGGTATTTGGGCAGGTATTGGATGATAAAAATGGATTTGGAGGTGTGAATTAGAGAGAAGGGTGAGTTCCCTTTTATAACAGAGGTGAGGGGCACCTTAGGAAAAACATAAAATATTATATTATAATAAATTCATATTCAGTGTATAATGGCTCTAAAGTGACTTATTTCAGGTATATGGTGGGTATGGGTCGAAATAATCTCAACCAATAGGTTTTATAAAAGTTTAGGTTACCATTTTAACCTTATCATTTAGATTTAACTCTAAATAAAATAATTTAACTTTTACCGTGTCTTCTTGTATTCTTACACAATATGGTTAATACACTTACTATAAACTGCCAATATAACCCTAATTGGTTCATTAATGTCATATATATTATTATATAAGTCTTTTTTCCTAGCCTTAGATTTTTAGGACCATTATATCAATTAATAATATAATATTTGTTTTAAAAACTCTTTTATGTCAATTTTGACACTATTTGGTATTTTGTTTTTTGTAAATCTATAACAGCATTATTACTTCAAACAAAATTCAGATAACCAACTCTAATATGTTATATTAACATAGAAAATTATTTTAATTCATAAAAAGTTTCAAATTATATTTATTTGGGTATTTATAATATCAATTATGTTAATATTTCATTAATAAGGTAATTATTGCCTCATCATTGTGTCATAAATAAATTAAATTATTTAATGTCTAAAAATCATAAATAAATTACCATTTTGTAGGAAATATTTTTATCTTTCTAATTAATATTTATTTCCAAATTTATATTATGTATAACCCTATATGAAAAATGTTTTAGTTATTAAACTTTGATTTTAACTATTTTAACTCTTCTTTAAATAAAATAATAATAAATGTCCTAATCTAATACAAGTGGACCTAAAGGGTAATATTTTATTCCTAAGGTTGTTTTTGGTCAAATTAAACTTATCCAATATAATTAGTACATGTGTTAGGGTAATAATAATATCATTTTTACCCTTAATTACTCTATTTACTTTTAACTGTGGTAAATAAAAGTAAAAGTTTACTATTCACAAAAAAATTATTTTTATCTTATTGAACCACATTTTACTTACTGATATCAACCATGTATCTCAAATTTTTGAAATTCCACTCACAGAAGCGGTAAAATTAAGTTTCATGTAAATTTGTAAATTCTCCTAGGTGGTGGGTAAAAGATGGTAAAAAGTTCAATAAAATTTTTATATATCTAAAATTATTATAAAATGACTCCAATGAATTACATTGAACATATATAGGTATTATGTATCTATTTTGACCAAAAATAAATTTAAATAAAATAAATTACTATTTAAATAAAAATTCATTTTTAACCAATAACTCAGTGTTTTCACTATTCATCAAAAATTGAAAGTTTTTAAAAAAATAGCTAAAATTCACCCTAGGCTAATTTCGATATTAAGAATCCAAAAATGAAGTCCATTTTGAAAGATAAAATTTCAAAAATTTCAAAAATTGTGTATTACTATTCATAACGGCAAGTTTATATAATATTTTAATAACATATCGTTGTTTAGTGAAACCCGGTATTGCGTACTACACATGCTATAGAGGAAGGTCGCGATTGCGTGTAATGCAAGCCAAGTTGGGGCTGCGTGTAGTGAAAGATCCCTTTGGTGTTGCGTATAACATAATCAAAACTTATTTCATGTATACATTAAACAAAATAAATACTTATTGTTGCGTAGAATAATTTCCAAAAAACGAACTTGAAATTGTTTGTAACACGATCCAAGAATAGTGTTGCGTATACATGAAGCTAATACGGTGTTGCGTATAGCACAAGATAATATTGGTGTAGTGTACAATAGAAAAAGAATATATCTCATAAAATCTTGGGGTGTTACACTATGTTTTAATTTTTTTATTCCTTTCACTTAGGTTATTATATTTGAGTGTAATTTTTAAATGTTAAGTGGACTACATTCATTTAACACCCTGATATTTTATCAATTTGTTTCTAAAACATTTAATTTATTCGATAAATTGTGTTATATGCAACACCAAGTTGTAACAAACCACAATATGCTATTGAATAAATTATTATAAACTAGAATTTAAATTTCATAGAATGAATAAAAATAACCACATTTTAAAAATTAATTATTATGTTTTTATATAATGAAAATATACTGATAAATATGTACTTAATTTTTAGTGTAGTCTTTATATGCGTCGAAAATTTAGTTCACTCAAAAAAATGATTTTTATTGTTTATTATGAAAAAAATAAAAAAAAATTATAAATTTTTAAAATATACTTTAAAAAAAGAAATTTATTTTTGTAATAAACATGTAAAAATTATCTTAGAGTGTTTTTTTATAATTTTCTGAAATGATTATTTATTTGATGAATATCAAAAAATAGTAATTATTATTAAGAACTATCTTTTCATTTAAAGAATATATAAAGTTAATTTTTTAAAAAAATATTTTAAAATTAAAATAAAATAAATTATATTATTATTAATTCTATTTAGGTCTTTGTAATGAATGTTTTTTTTAATTTTAATATAAAAGTTTTTTATACTTATGTGAACTTTTCTATATAAAACTACTTTTTCATCACATTTACTAGTTTAATTTTAAATTTAATTCTAAATATTATATGTATTTAATTTTATAAAATGTATTAAATATTTGAAATAATAATATTCAATATTTTTTAACAATTTAAACTTAATTTTTGGTCATAATGAATATTAAAAATAGTAGAAATTAATTATCATGGTCAATTTTAAAACGGGGTTTTGTGCCTTACATGTGTGTGTTAAAATTAATTTTAAAAAAATAAATGAATTTTATTTTTTAAATTATATTTAATATTTAGAATCAGGGGGTATAAATTATATAATAATTATCATTTAGTTTTAGGCTTGAAGGATAAATTACCTATGTATATAAAACTACTAGTTAGCATAGTGAAAAATAAAATGGTAAAAGTGGGTACCCTTAGAGGCTAAGGTAATTACATATTTGAATCACATTTTTTATTATTAATGGGAATATAGAATTTATCTTTAATACAATCCATTGTATATAATTTTTTGGGAGCATGGGTTGAGTCTGACTTTCCATTATTGGATAGTTTTGGGTATTTACAAAAAATGCAACTCGTCCTAAATATTAAAAGGGTACCTCCTCCCCTAAAATTTTCACACCTATTAAGAAATATATATTGATAAAAAAGTATCAATATATATCTCAAAAATCCTTACCCACATTATATATCTTCTTATATTTCCAAAATACCAACCTTGCGGTCCTTAATAAGAAATCTAATGGAGGTTTTTCTCTTCAACGACAATTGTCTTAACTAAGCTCTTTATTTTTTATTACTTCTATTACCACCTTCATTAATGCATTAATAATTAAAATATAAATACAGAATTATATAAAATATACTGATATTTTATTATGTTATGGGAATAACCTATATCTATCTCCTCTTCTATCAAATGAGAAATGAAACATTCGATCTTATGTACGATGAACTACTGCCTCGCGAACCGATGCAATTCATTTTCCATCACCACCTCTAATATATGGATATGATGATAAAATTATTGTATATATATGATATTTATAACATAATTACTCTTCATTAATTAAAATATCACATTTACATTCTTACCTTCTAATTCGTTGTAAAACGATAATGTCACTCTAACGTACGTGTAGACTACCGCCTCCACGAAGAGAAGTGACATGATTTGTTTTTAATTTTATATTGACATGGAAAAGGATGGATTTTTTGAACATATATTATTTATAAGATATAATACTTATTATTTAAATTTGAACTATTATTTTCCTTTATTTTGTTTCAACCTTCAAAAAAATGGGGATGGTGTTCATACGTACGTATGACCTACCGTCTCAAAGAATTATATAATTAATTTGTTTATATATATATTTTATGGATGATTATAAAAATTTATATAATAAATATATATGATATTTATATCATGATTAAAATTCTAGATATGATTTAACCATGATCAAAGTATAGGGATGAAATTTACCAAACCCAAGCATACATGAAAAATGAAGTAGTAATCACCCGAAATAGTTTTTTAATAAAGAACTATTAATAAAAAAATGTGATAAAAGGGTTATAAATAATCATTTATGTTATTATATATATTATTATAGTTCTTCAGTAGATGTATAATAGACTTATATTTATTAAAAATGTGGTTTTAACATGTACAAAAGAATTTCAGACTTCTAGTAAGGGATTTTTTTCCCACTTTTATTTCCATGGGACACATGCCATATTCACCACTAATATATTTTGTGTGGTATATATACTTCCTATGCATGTATTTTATTATTATTATTAAGAAAATTATGGTATATACCCATATTATTTTCCTTCTTTTATGGGGATTATGATTCAAATGTTACCAAAGTGGTAAGAGTTTTTATTACAATCCCATTGTTTACCATGATTGTTTATGATTATACTTCCTAAGATGAAATATAAAGATATATCTCCCAATAAACACATTAGTTTTCTTAATTTTTTTTATTTTTGTATAATACTTTCATTAATTTTATTTTACTATATTTATGAACATAAGTTTCCAGAATAACACTTTTAGAAAAAAAACAACTTTATTTCTATATTCGGTCAAAAATATTTTCTCTTTCATGTCCATGTTTTGTAAAAAAAACTTCAAGAAAGTTTTTAGTATTATCTAAAGAATGTTTAAATTTAGTTTTATCCATGTTTTAATTTTTACAAATTGTTTTATTAGTAATGTACTTTTTTATTTCCAAACATGGAATTTTTTGATATTTTTTTACAAATGAGTGAAAGGAATGTTTTGTTTTAACTTAAAAGGAATGTATAGAATTTACTACCATCATGAATGCAATTTGATTTTCAAATTAATTTAAAATTATCCAATGTTATATTCAAATAAAAAAATTTCTTTAATATCTGGTAAAAATTTTATTTTTTAAAGAAATGATTTTAAAATGGAAAGGAAATTTCCCCAAGAATGATTTAATGATATTTTTATAGTATTTTTATTCATTAAAGACAGAAACCTAAAATGTTTCTTATGATTTACTAGGTATATGATCTAATTATATCATCAGTATCCCTTCTTTGAGTGGTTTATGATTATAATGACAAATGTTTATGAGACTTGTTTCTTTCCCACGAGTTATGGTATGAGGAAATGTTTTTGAAACCCATTTAATTTTCATAGTCTATGAAATTATAAATGATTTTATGGAAAAAATATGTATTATTTTAATTATGTGATTAGTTTTCCTAAAATTATATATCCCTCTAATGTATTGGGTAAAGATTAAGGCTTTATAAGATCAAAGGGTGAAATGGAGTTTATACCTATCCCAAAAAATAGGGTGCAAGGGAGGTTATCTGAATCCCAAAAGAGGGTACATGAAAGGTTTTACTAAGCCCAAAATAGGGTACATGGGAGTTTATCCCAAGAACAAAGTATACACATAGGTATTTATCCAAAACCTAACATGTTATAAATTTCTTGGTGGGTATCCTTGACATAAGATCTTCTATGCTTATTTCTATTCCACAAATCTATGTATTATGCCAATGTTATGGTCTCATGGATTATGTTATTTGATTTATATATGATTAATGTATTATTAACTGTTAATATTTCTTCCAATACTAAATATTATTATATATGATATATAAGTTATGGTTTTAAAATTTTATTCACATGTTCAAATACCCTTATAATCAAGTCAAGTTTATATCTCCCTAGTTTACCCTTACCAAGCATCTGTGTTTCATGTGTTTTGACAAATTATTGTATACATATCATATATATCATTTTAATAAGTCATGATTTTATGGATGAAATGATTTAAGTCCAGCACAATAATTATTAACAGGTTTAGAAATCATGTCAAAATTATCAATGGTTAAGGCATAATTTAGGAAAGACTATTGGTTGTTTTTTTTTTGGAAAAATAGTTTAAAATATCATCATATATAGTTGGTACATAATAATAGAAGAAATTAAGTAAAATTTTGAGATTTTTTTACTTGATACATTAAAATTTACATGGGATTAAAATTGATGAATCATATATTTTGATAGATAAATTTTTACCTTTTTCACTTCATAAATCGATACTTGGTATAATAACAATAATTTTAATTGATTTTTTCACATTTTTTAAACAAATTTGGGAGAAAAAATTAAATCCCATTGATCCTGAAAAACATTATGAAATAATTATATGAAACATTATAATTTTAAGATGATATACCCCCACATTTTTCACCGTGATGATTATTCTAATAGTGAATTCAACTATGGAAGTTAAATTTTGAGGGGCCATATATTGTTGATTGATGTATCCCATAGAGAGGCATTACCATCGTACTTTTTATCATTAATAAATTAAAATTTTACAAATCATTTCATATATGGTTTATTTTCTATGTTCCTTTTTTTAAATAGGTAACTAGGTCATTTGAAGTATTTAATGGTAAATAAATCTCCACCATAGGTCTCTATTATTTAAGTTTATATGTAAAAAGAGTGTATAACCTCTTTTTAGAGGTATTTTGATAATATGAAACATGATTCAAGTGAGTGGGATAAATTCAAGATAACTAAAATGAATTATAATACTATTTTAAATCAATAAATTTTCTAACATTAAGTCATCAAGTTGGGAATATATCATTAGTTTTATCATCACAAATAGATTCCATATAAGCACAAATGTGATACACAATAGTGATATTTAAGATCATTTAATTCAATATTTGAAGATGAAAACGCATAGAAAACTTTGAATATAAACATGAAATGATAATGATATAAAACAATTTGTTAACAAAGAAATTATTAATTTGTTTCCACATCATGTAAGATCAAAATAAATTTTATATTCGCAATAAGTTGATATAATTATATTATAAAACTAATAATATTTTATATGTATACATGTAGACCATGAATATTGATAATTAAGCTATAATACTAGTTGATTTGAAATATTTTACTCAAGGACATATGATGTAGTTTAGGAGTTTCAATTTTTATATTATGAATGGTTTCAAGTTTCATATAGTTTTTCATGGGGAAGGTTTGAAAAAAATAGCGGTATATTCATAAAATTTATAGATTTGGGATACTATGTAATGTTTATAGAATTTATAAAATTAAATTTTCATGGATAATTTTTAGTTGTGTTATTCAAATAAAAGTGGGTAAATATTTATAGGGGCATAAACAGATTAATTCTAATTTATTTAGGTTAAATTTTCTCATTTTATCGATACTGGTGATCTTGATGAACACGATTTATAGATTTTGGATTCCGAAGCTAAAATGAAATATTATATCGATGAAAAAATTAATGAAGGTGGAGTGTTGTAGTCCATTTAAAACCAAAAAAACTTGTATGATATTGATGAAAAATTTGAATGATTTTTTTTGTGATAGTGAACCTCATAAATAATAAGAGATTTATATATCTTCCGATTATGATATCAAAATTTTTGTTCTAAAAAGGGTGGTCAAAGATGATGAAATGCTTTTAATGTTTTAGGACTATGATAATATGGTTGTTAATGAATTAAATTGTTAATTTTTTAGTACTCCTTTAACTTAACTATTATTTTTTCATTTAGAGTACTTGAATACAATTAATCTATGCATAACATTTTCAAAGCATTTTCTTATAGATTGGAGAATTTCCACTTTTTTATTGTTTTTGACAATTACTATTTACTATCATTTTATTTTATTCACTATTATTATATATTGTTTTCTATTATCAATTATTATCTATTTTTTCATTGTTATATGTTATTTATTATCATATATTTCATGTTAGAAGAAATATAATCATTATTTAAAACTTACACTACCTATAGAAGAAAAGAATGATTTTATTCATTATTTATTATTATTATTTATTCATTTTCATTATTTATTATTATTTATTATTTTTCGTTATATTATATTGAATAATATTACAAGTCATTGGATATCTCATTGGAAATACCCTTTTTTAAGTTATTTATATTATGTATGGTAATGATTTAAATTTTATTTAATTCACAAATCTTACCCAAACAATGGATGTTTTGAAATGACTCTTACATTTTTAGAATTAAAATAAATAGTCACTTTTAAATATTATTTTTAATGTGTAGAGATAATTTTACTCATGATGACTTAGAAATTGGTAACATATTTTAATATTTTATATTAAATTTTACTTTTATATTTTTAGTGTTTTTAATATTTAGCAATTTTCCATGAATAATGATTTTGAATTGGATAAAAAATATGAAAAAAGTAAAGTTGTAATGAATCATGTCATTATGGTTTGCGAAAATCAAGGGATATTTTATTTTTTGCTATCATGTATGGATGTTTTTACTGAATCATGAATCTAAGGGTTTTAAATTCTCAAGATGGTGTTTTTGGGATTTTTAGAGGCCTAATAAGTGTTTTGGTTTCTTGGGAGGATGTCATAGAAGTTTTGGGGTGACCCTTTTCTAAAAACATTGCTGTAATTGGTGCGTCATTCCATTATAGGGGAATATTATGCCATAAAAGGGTTAGTTTAGGATGTCACACCATGATCAATGGTTTCTTAGTATAGTGTATTGTGTATGGGTTTTCACTAAGATAAAGAACCTTATATTTGGGTGAAATGCTACAGTGTAGGGAATCATTCTATATTGGTGACTCATACACAGGGCTCTAAGGACACTTGTTTTTTTCATTTTTGGTTTCACATTGGAAATCAAGGTCACACCCTAAACAGAAGGGATATGATTTCCATGAGGAGGTTCCCTAGAATATAGTGTGAAGGCATTATTTCAAGAGTAGAGGCCACACCATTTAAGGCTTGGTCATCACATGGGAGAGGCATATCATTTAATTTCCCAAATGGGTCATTCTATGATGGTAATTGTCTAGGCAGTCATGATGTAATTCATAGTGTCCATGCAATGGTTGATGTATGAAGGGGGTATTGGACTCTCTACATTTTATCAGTCATTCCACGACCCTATGGTTCCCTTCATAAATAAGCTCATGTGGTGTTTTTTAATAGGGGAAGAATTGTCTTATTTAGTCCATCCCTTTCTAGGTCATAGGTTAAATGTGAAATTCCAAAATATTGTAGTATAGATTTTCCTTTAAATAAATACTATGATGAATAGAATTTTTACATGAAAACCCATACTAAAAAATCCATGACACATTTTATTGTGATAAAATATTATAATGTAAGATAAACATTAATTCATTATGATAATAAAATAATGAAACAAAAGTATAATATTTAATTGAAATATTTTATTATAAAAACATATATCATTAAGTTTCACATATTATTATATGATTTTTTAATACAATTTAAAGAATTATTTTTTTATTAAAAAATTAATAAAAAAAATTCTTTAAAATATAAATAATTATTTTCAATGGTATTTGGTAAAGATTATTTAATATTAAAGTATTTTTTCGATGATATTTTTTTATTTAAAGTGTTGTGGATTTTTTATTAATATCTACTAAATAATGTTTTTAATTAAATGTACTGATATTATTGATAAGAAAAATAAAATAACATCTATCCATTAGTTGTTATTAGGAAATTAATAAGAATAAATTCATTTTATTCTTAAGAATGTATTTTAATAAAAATACATTTTTATGTGATATGAATTTTTATTTTAAGAAACTAAATATATTATGATTAAATGAGGTTAATTTATATTGTTAATATAAATAATGTATTAAAAATAATTTAATTTTCAATTTATAGGATATAAGAATAAGAATAACTCCTATTTTAAAAAGTCATTTTTTCTATAAAATAAATTTTAATGTATTTTACTTTTCCATTTAAAAATTAAATTAATAAATTTTAGAAATTTAATTTGAAAAAATGACCTTATGTTGTAATTTTTATAATAATATTATATTAATATAAAAACATGATATTTTTATGGAAGGATTAATTTTTAGGTGTATAGTAAAAAATAAATTTTGTATCATTACCATGCCTTTTATGAAATTATTAGAATACAAGCATGACATATAAATTTATTAAACCTTTATATTGACCGAAGATTTATTTTTTAAGTAAAATTATAAATTATAAATTATTATATTTAATTTAAAAACCTATATTTTACATTTTAGAACCTATGTTATATTTTTTCTAAAACTATTTTTATGCGTTATACATTTATTATTTTAACTTTAATTTTATTCAATTTTATAAATTTAATATCATGAGATGAGTGTTTGAGGGTTATATCAAAAACTATTTTCCACTTCCAAACTATTTTACTCTATTGGAACCAATTTACTTTGAATTTTACATGTCTTTAACATAAAGTTGTGAATATTTACAAAAGTTCCACCCCTATCACTTATAAAAGGATCACTTTCCCGATACACTTATATTCACACCTTAAGCCTCTTGGTTCAAAAAAATCCAATAATCCCTCTCTAAATCTACTGAAAATATCCTAACAGTTCTCATCTCATCAAAGTACCAACCTTCAAAGACTTAGTCCTTTTTGGAAAGTATTTTTTCTAAGGAGTAAGGTAGAAATTTCAAATCACTATGTTTTCATTCTATTTGTTTATTTCTCATTAAACCTCCTCTAAAACTATTATACCCATGATAAAAAAAAATACATAAATATCATATCTATAATTATATTTTATTATGATAGTTAAATAATCATTTACATCCTTCCTCCCAACTCTTCAAAAAATGAAAACCTCCCTCATGCATATGTGCAGTCTACTGCCTCCATGAATGATGTATGCCATTTTTAATCATATCCTCAATTATATAGTTATAAGAATTTAATTAATAAATAAATATGAAATTTATTAAATAATTAATATTCAGCATAGAATAATCATTATATACCTTCATACCCTCCCATTCATTATAAAATGAAAATGTTGCACATGCATACAAGCAGACTACTGCCTCTATGGATGATGTACTTCATTTTTATCACCACATAACATGGGAGGTAATAAATATTTATTTTATTGATTTATAGGATATTAAGGGTTAATATATTTCATGAATATGTTTTTATAGGATGAAACAAAATACAATGATCATTATAATGTAATTCGTTGATATAGGTAAATTACTAGATACAATCATGTCATTGATTTCTTCTAAACGTGTCATAACAAAAAATATCATAAAGACATATTGGAACTTTAAAAATAATTAATAAAATTATATTATAATTCATTTAATAATCTGGTAAGGATAAACTTTATATCTAAAAACAAGAACCAAACCCATCGATATGAAACTTATATGAAATGAATGAAATTATTAATATTCAATTATGAAAATATATTATAAATAAGTAATATATAAATAAATAATTATTATTAGTGATTTATATAAAATTTATTAGATATTAATAAGGTTAAAAAATAATTTATTAATATAATTATATTTATTATACAATATTTTAAATTTATTTTATGGAATATGAGAGTTAATGTGAGGGTTTTATCATCTTAATTTTCTTATATTTAGACATACAATATATTCACCACTTATTTTATTTTGAGTGGTGGATATACTAAACTATTGATTTATTTGTCATAATTTTCTTGAACTTAATGGGGTTTAAAATAAATCTCATGTTCTGAATTCCATTGTATTTCAATCAAAAGATACCAAATTTGTAAGGGTTTTTTCAAAATCAATTTCCTTTTATTGGGTTATGATCATTCTTCATGAACCATATTCTTATATGTTGGGAGTAATATTCACAATTATTTTATTATTATATACTTAATATCTTGTTTTTTTGGGTTCATATTTCTTTCCCATTATCTCATTTTTAATGAATTATTACATCAATTCTTCTTCATTAATGGTTTTCTTTATTCATAAAAATTCAACATTGTTAAGAATAATTCTCATATTCTTTTATGAATGTTTTCATTATGGCCATATTCTTTAATTACACAAATGTTTTCATTTCTTATATTGAAACCAAAATATGTATTACCACCTGTTAAATTCTTATTTCTTTTTACCTATTTTCAAAGGAAATTTTTATTATCCTTTTTATGATGTGGTTTTCAATAAAGTTATTTTAAAATATTACAAAGGAGTTTCCATTCGCAATGATCTATTTTATCTTGCTCTCCAAATTTCCTCAAGAAAAACTTTATGTCCTTATGAAGCATTTGGTATTGGTATTTATTTTAAATAGGTGTATTAAATTTTTTCTCATTTTAACATCTTAAAAATGATTTTTAAAAGTGACTCATAACATCACCCATTTTACGATAAGGTTAAAAATGTTTTACAAAATTTATTTTATGATTTCACTTAAATTTTAATCATTATTTGAAAATTATATATTTATTTAAGAGTTATTATTTATGAATCAACCTCTAAATTTCTTTATGAAATAATCCTTTTGGGTGATAGAAATTTTGGATTCAATAAATCAAAATCTTGAAGTCATTTTATGTGACACTGCTTAGAAATGTTGAAAACCCATTTGTTTACATGGGTTCTTTCTGTATAATGAATGATTGATTTCATGTGGCACTCATATTTATGGATTATTATTATATTATGGGTGGGGTTTTATCTTTCCCTCTGTATCATTGGTAATTTTTATGTCTCATTATCTTAAAAGAATGAATGAAATGTTATCTGAATCCCAAAGGATACATTAGAGGTTATCCCAAGTAAAAGGCAACCTGAGTGGTAAGTATAAGAACAATGGTGCATGGGTGGTAAGCTAAGTACTAAGGGTACACAGGTGGTTATCCCAATCCCAAAGGTATATATGTGGTAATCTCATGCCCAAGAATATGTAGGTGGTTTTTCCATGCCCAAGGGTACACAGGTGGTAAGACCAAACCCAAGGGTAAACAAGTGGTAATATCAAGACCAAGGGTAAACATGTAGTAATCATAAGACCTATGGTACACGAGTGGTATGAACAATCCCAATAAGGTACATTTGTGTTTAGACCAAGCCTATTGATGTTATACGTGGTCCTTTTTCATTTTGACATGCTCATAATGTTATGATTTCTTATGGTTATTCATATGCCAAATTTTATGTTATGTGCCTATTATTATTCTCAATAGATCATGTTTATTTTATGACATCTCAATAATATTATTCCATCATATATTTATATTTATTTGAGAATACATGTCATTATATCCTGACTTGTGTACAAATCTTATTATTCCATGTTCTTTTAATAAAATATTTTCCCCATTCTCATGTTTTCTCATATAATTATACTCTAACCCTCTAAGAAAGGGTAACAAGTTTTTTCTTATTAATCAGTTGATCTCACCCCTTCTTATTATTTATATTCCCAAGGTTACAAAGATGATTACAATCTAGGATATGTCTAGAAGGGGAATGCGCATGGTATGACTACATAGAAATATTCAAAATAATATTCTTATAAATATAATATCCAAAGACAAAAATACTTTGGGTTATAGGATTGTGATATGTAATTTTAAATAAACAATGATTTTTTTTCATGGATCATCTCACTTGGTATCAAAGATAGTTTTTAATGTATATGTTTTTATAACTAGACTTGAGAGTTTGGATCTGAGGAACCTTAGTTAGAATCATAGTAGATTTTATTTCAGCCTCTACTCTTTCCTTTTGGTTACCGTATTTCCAAACCCATTCTGGTTCGGTGTGTTGGTTTTCTCAGGGAGGTTTGTGATATGTTGGTTGAATCGTATCAACGTCCCAGGATATCGACTTGTGTTTTGTCTTTGTGGTTTTCTTTTTCATGGGATTCATTGTTTCTTTGGTGTGTTGGTGGTGTTATCATTTCCCAATAATGGGTTTTATGGTTGGGGTTGGTGGTTCCAAGTGAGGATAAGATTCTTCATGGATTCCCTATATCTTTAAACTCTTCTATGGATTTTATTCATTCATCACTCTTCTAGTCGGTCACCTATGGTGGATTGAAGATGATTTGGAATGTTCTGTTTGTTTGATCGATGATGTTCCAGGAGGCACATCCTTCTTTGACTTAGATCTATGTCATAGATGTTCTAGAAGTCATGGATTGCTCTAGTGAAGTAAGGATGATTTTCATACTTGATAAATCATGTAACATTTGAAGATAATACGTAGTCTATGGAGGATGTAGAGATCACATCGACGACTCTAGTTTGTTTCATTTTTGTGCATTATGTTTGTCTTGTGTGGTTTTATTTTCTAATGGGGTTCTAGTTAATGATTTCGGTTCGATTCAATGGTGAAATTAGGATATGAAGATGGAAAGGATGAAGGTATCTCTGATGATAGTGGTTAGAAGATCCAGTGGGATATTAGTTGGTGGGTTTTTTCTGACAGTGGTGAGGAAAAAGTTGATTTTTTCTATCAAGTAAGTGGCTCGAGGTGGATTTTTGCTTGACATTTCATGACTTGAGGAGGTTCGGTAGTTTTTTGTACAAGGGATGGATTTTTAATTTCAAATGTGGCTTTAGTTGTTCTCTATTTTGAATTTAAGATTTGGGTTATGTGGGTTTTTGGGTTAATAATTTGAATATGAGGTTCCCACTTAACCTTAAAGTGACTTTTAAAATCTAAAAAAATTGATTTGGATGGTATTTTTTGAAATCTATGCCTCATGAAACCCCTAATACATATCGATAGTTAAGGACGAATATTTGGAAAAAATTGTCAGAATCTCAATATATGCCAATTATAAATGAAAATATGATTTTTCTATCCTTTCATAATATGGTGAGATTGATATCTTATTAGAAATTATATCTTGAGTCTTATCTATACTATATATACCCTTATCTATTTCATTATTGAATGATAATTACAATTTTGAGCACATAATTAATTTATGGGGGGATGTAAAACCCTGAGATTTTTGTATATATTTCACTTTAAATAAATACTTTGTTGAATAGCCTATTTCACATGTAGAAAAAAACCAAAAAACCCACATACATTTTATTGAGATAAAATATTACAATAGAATATAAACATTAGTACATTGTGAGATTTCAATAATTAAACAAAAATAATATATAATTGAGTTATTTTATTATAAAAATATATATTTTTATCTATCCCATATTATTATTGTATGATTTATTAATAAAATTTAAATAAATATTTTAATATCAATGGATTATTAAAATTATTATTTTTATAATATAATCAATTATTTTTAATGGTATTTGGTGAGTATTATTTAATATAAAAGTAATCTTTTTTAGTGAACTGTATTTTATTTAAATTTTTGTGTATTTTTAGTTAATCTCTACTGAAGAATTATTTTAATGAAATATATTTATATAATATATAATAAAAACAAATTAACACCCATCAATTAGTTATTGTTATAAAATTAACAAGAATAAACCCATTTTATGAGAAAAAATATATTTTTCTTAAACTATCCTTTTTATGGAGTATGAAATTTTATTTTGAGAAACTATATATATTATGCTTAAATTATTATAATTTATATTATTAATATGAATAAAATATTGAAATTAATTTAATTTTTAATTTATTAGAAATAAGAATAAGAAAAATTAATATTTGAAAAAGTCATTATCCTATAAAAAGAGTTTTTAAATATATTTTATATTTCTATTTTAATGTTTAATTACTAAATTTTATAAATTGAATTTAAATAATTAAGAATAATTTTTGGATTAGTATAATAATATTATATTATGAAGAAATATTTATATTTTTTTAAAAGTTTAATTTTTAGTTGAATAATATAAAATACAATTTTTATAAATATTAGGTATTTTATGACATCATTAAGATATAAGAACGTGTTAAAAATTATAAAACCCTTTTATATACCAAATATGTATTTTATAAGTAAATTTATACATTTTAAAATATTATTTTTAATTTAAAAACCTCTATTTGACAATTTAAATCCTGTGATATATCACTACGGGAAAAATGGGTATTTGCGACGGGGATAAATCCCGTCGCAAATAGTCCCGTTAGAAACTTATTTGCGACGGGGGAATTTTCCCGTCGCAAATAAGTAGTTATTTGCGACGGGTTAGCTTTCCCCGTCGCAAAAGGACTGGCGCGCTTTGCGCGCCAAATCGCGGGAAAGTTATTTGCGACGGGCGTTTACCGCTCGTCGCAAATAACCGGCGGCGGTAAAAGATATTTGCGACGGGAATATACCCCCGTCGCAAATAGTATGTCGGCAGGTTATTATTTGCGACGGGACCCGTCGCAAATAACTATTTAACCGTTGACCGTAATAAATGAGGGTTAAGGTATTTGCGACGGGTACCGTCGCAAATAATACTATTTGCGATGGGTAGCCCGTCGCAAATAATCTAACCTATAAATACTCCCCCATC